>OU015503.1:103727370-103772370 GCA_907164885.2 Dolomedes plantarius
TAAAATCTTTCATACGATTCATTAACAACAATAAAAATTATTTCCAGACAGCAAAATTTATTGCTATACTACCAACCCCTTTCAGTGCGAAACGCCCATATCTCATCATTTGTGGCACGACACTTAATCATGGCATTTAGATGCCTGACCCAATTTGTCTACTCTCAAGCAATTATTTGACATTTCCTACTCCAAATAACTCCAAAGTCTCCGTGTCATTAAACCTTGTTTTCGATTTTGCTTCAGTATTTTTAAAACTGATAAACGTTTACGGCATTGAAATCTTTTAACTAAAAAAAATTTCAGGTAGTCTCCTCTAACGAAACTACCGAGGGTTATTAACGACGGATTACTTATTGTTGCTTACCTCTTTTTTGATAAATATACTAAATAAAAATTTTGATAAATATAATATACTAGCTGAAAACCCGCACTTCGCTACGGAGTACATTCCAATTAAATACAACGGTCAATGTATGCAATTAATGCCCCCCCCCCCGAAAAAAAAATAAATATATATATTTATAATAAATACGACGATACAAAATTATGTATACAATTGATGTAATATATATATATATATATATATATATATATATATATATATATATATATATTTATAAAAAATCGTAAGGGATATTTATTGTTTTGGATAATATGCAATCGTCTGCCGCATTAGAAAGAAAAAAAATATTTTTTGTCTATTTAGTTGTTATGCACGTGAAGATAAATTTATTTAATGTACCGGGAAAAGAAATCACGTGATCAGCATTTAATAAATTAAATTCTAAAAATGAATCTTTATAAATTCACCAAAAATCAGATGGTTGGTTGGTTGGTTGGTTGGTTGGGGTTTTATGGCGCAGGATCCAAAATAGGATATAAAGCGCCAAACACAAGACTACAGCCAGAAGAGAGTACAAAAAGAGTCGCCAAGCACGAACCAACAGTGAAAAAACAGGTTTATAACCAACACTATTAAATATAAAAACGAGTAACCGTGAAGAACTGGATAAAACGGATGATAAAAATTATGTATAAACATGTTAGAATGATGATATATACAAGGTATAAGATAGAAAGATGATAAGTAAAATTCATAAAAAACGTTGATATATAAGGTGGTAAAAACAATGATACATAAAATTGCTAAAAAGATTATAAAAAAGATATTTGTAAAATGCAATAAAAGTTTAACGATAAAATCAATTGCTAAAGAACAGACTGTGTATAAAACCAGTAAAAAATAAGAAGGCAAACAGAGCAGGATGGGGGGGCTCCCCCAGCAGTTCAGATAAGATTGGTGAACTGGAGCCAAAAAACCTATTATACTGGACTTGCAGCGAAGGGCAAGACGTCAAAATATGTCCAATTGAAAGTGGAGCCTTACAATGTTGACAGCGAGGGGCATCCTCACCCATCAACAAATGTCGATGCGTCAAAAGGGAATGCCCGATTCTCAACTGTGTAAGTATGACGTCTGCACGACGCAGATGAGCTGATGGCCAAGCACTAATACCTGGTTTAACCTGTCGCAGCTTATTAGTATCCTGCAGATCCCAATCTACTTGCCATTCATTCCTAACTAACATTTTCACAGCGGACTTCACATCACTGATAGGCACATGCTGATTCAGCCGATGCACAGCACCTTTAGCCGCAGCATCTGCCTGCTCGTTACCCGATATGCCGACATGACCAGGCACCCAGCAGAAAAGGACACTGAAGCCACGACGACAGAGGCGACGATGCAGATCCAACACCGGAGATACAAGGGAATGGGAGTGTGACACTTCACCATTCTCCAAAGTCTCTAAAACGCTGATGGAATCTGTATGCACTATCTCTCTGCCGGAAGATATACTTCAGAGCTTCGTGTACAGCGACAAACTCAGCTGAAAAGACAGAAAAACAGTCGGGAAGTGAATAGCTCCTAACGTCCCTGCCACAGACGTAGGCACACCCAACATGATCTTCTGTTTTTGAGCCGTCGGTATAAACATCAACATAGCTAGGGTAACTAGCGAGGTGCGACGCAAAAAGCTGGCGAAAAATGACAGGATCCGTATTCGATTTTGCAAAGCCCTGGAAGGGGCGCAAATACGAAATCTTGTGGTTTCGCCAAGGTGGAGAATGCAAAGTCGGTTGCAGCATGACATGCACATCACAGAGCGGAGACGAAGTAAGTAACGTCCTCATGCGAAGTCCGAAAGGTGGAATGCAAGATGGCCGATTTTCAAAAAGTCGGTCAAACTGACTGTCAAGAAGAACAGCATGGAGTGGGTGATTAAGTTGCGATAGGATACGCTAATACAACTGAAGCGACAATTGCTTGCGAGTAGATGGTAAAGAAGACTCACCGCAGATGACATATAAACTCTTAATGGGAGATGTCCTGAAAGCACCAGAACAGATTCGAAGGGCGGAATGATGAACCGTGTCGAGTTTCCGTAGCACGGATAAGCGTGCGGAACCGTACACGGCGCATCCATAATCCATTTTCGATCGAATGACCGCGCGATAAACCCGGAGCATAGTAGATTGCTCAGCTCCCCAGGACGTATTGGATAGAACTTTCAGCAAGTTTAGAGCCTGCTCTGACTTCCGCAGCAGATACATTACGTGCGGAAGGAAAGTTAACTTACTATCAAACAACAAGCCCAAGAAACGAACAACGTTCTCCACAGATATCAGAGAATCACCTAGGTATATTTGCGGGTCAGGATGCAAACCTCTGCGTTTGCAAAAATGTACACAAGAGGTTTTTTCGGTCGAAAATTTAAATCCGTTCTCCGAACACCATGTCATCATGCGAGATATTGAAGCTTGCAATTGTCGTTCGATGTAACCCATATCCTTACCTTGACACGAGATCTGCAGGTCATCGACATACAGATTGCCACGAACAGATGGTGGTAAACACTGTAAAATTCCATTAATTTTCAGGGAAAACAGTGTAACACTCAATACACTGCCCTGAGGAACTCCCTCTTCTTGAATGTAAACATCGGAAAGCGTTGTACCAATGCGAACTTAAAATTCTCGCAGTGACAAGAAGTTCGCAATGAATATCGGCAAGTGACCACGAAAGGTGTTATTACAAAGGTCACGAAGGATACCATATCGCCACGTCCGGTCATAAGCCTTTTCAATGTCGAAGAAAACAGACACTAAGTGGTTTCTTCTGACAAAGGCATTGCGAGCTTCGGATTCTAAGGCTATGATATTATCCATCGTGGACCGGCCACGCTGAAATCCGCTTTGTAGGGGTGACAGACAAAGCTGGGATTCTAACTGATACACTAACCGATTGTTAACCATTCGTTCCAGCAGCTTGCATAAACAGCTGGTGAGTGCAATTGGACGGTAATTGTTAGGGCTAGAGGCATCCTTTCCCGGCTTGGGAATAGGAATCACTATTGCCCTACGCCAAGAGGATGGAAAAGCATGTTCCTCCCAGATTCTATTAAATAGATACAGCAAATTACGGAGCGAGCTGCTGTAACATAGCATAACTAATGCCATCGGGACCCGGGGAAGTCATCCGAGTCTGCCGAAGGCAATTCTCCAACTCGTTCTCCGTAAAGGGGCAGTTGTAGGCCAGATCGGACTGAGTATCGAAACGCAAAGGTCTTGACTCGGCACGCAGTTTGTGTCGCATGAAAGTGGTCGGATACGACGACGCACTCGACACTGAACTGAAGGCGCTGCCAATGGCGTTACTTATTTCCTCTAAGGTAGAAAGTGTGACGCCATTTTGAACAATGCACGGTATTGGCTGGTCTGGATATAATCCTATGCATTTCTTTACTTTCGTCCAAAGCTGTTTACTGGGGGGTGGATGGTGTCAATTCCGAAACGTACTTTTTCCACGACTCTCTCTGGCAACGTCGACGCACTCTACGAGCGTTAGCTCTTGCTTGCTTGAAAGCAACGAAATTTGGAGTGGTGGGATATCGGCGAAATATCCCCCACATTTTACGTTGTACTTTCAATGCTGCAGAACACTCAAGGTTCCACCACGGTTTCCAGTTTCTTCGACCATTAGGTGAGCTCTTGGGAATGGCTGCATCGGCAGCTTCTATTATAACGTTGGAGACAAGACGAACCGCATCATCGATATCACCGTCGACCATAGCCTGGGTAATGGTTGCAATGTCTGTAAATCGCGACCAGTTCGCAGACTCATATTTGAATCGCGCAGGGCGACAGACTACGGATCCAGTGCCGGACAGTGACACAAACACAGGAAAATGGTCACTTCCGCGAAGATCTGTCCCGACCCAAAAGTTGCAAGATGGAAAGATTGACGGTGAACAGATGGCAAGATCAATGATGTGAAAGGTCCGAGATGGCTCGTGAAAGTGAGTAGGATCACCATTATTGAGGAGGCAAAGATTGTGGTCAGTTATTAACTGCTCCACTTGCCTTCCTCGAGCGGTGTTACAGCTACTCCCCCACAAAACATTATGAGCATTAAAGTCTCCAAGTATAACAAAAGGTTCCGGAAGCTGAGTCACCAAGTCGTCGAGAGTTCTTTGATCAACAACGTCGTTAGGTGGCAGATATATTACACACACGGAAATTAATTTCCGCATCTGCACACGCACTGCTACCGCTTGAAGTGGAGTATTTAACGATAGGACAGAGTAGGGATAGCTGTGAGAGGTCAGGAGAGCAACACCTCCAGACGCTCGCACACCCGAAACATTGTCCTTCCGAATAATACTATAACGACGTAATTTGGCCGTGTCCGCTGACTTCAGGAAAGTTTCCTGAAGTGCGACACAGGCCGGATGGTAATCTGTGATCAGAGACTTCAGATCTGAAAGTTTATTACGGAAACCGCGACAGTTCCAGGAAATTAAAGTCGCCATCAGGAGGAAGAGGGAGAAGGAGCACGAGCGGGAGGAGTTGAGGTGTCCATAGACACCCCAGCATCAGGATCAGAAAGATCCGAATTGGACGCGCAAATTTGGAGGGAATCCTCCTCCATACGCGGCACATTGCGAGGGTCTTTCACCTTACGTGAATGACTCACTCGCTTTGCAACTTCAGCACTTTTTAATTTTTTATGTATAGCTGGTTTAGGTGTGGGAGGTTTTGAGATGGAAGAACGGGATGTTTTATTAGGTTGTGAATTAGATTTTGAAGGTGGGGTTGTTTGAGTTTTACTATTGTTTGGTTTATTGGTTGTAATAATAGGCTCCGTTTGGGTTGATGAGTTACACATAACTCTCTTGGAAGCGGCAACAGAGGCGTATGAAACACCAACTCTAGGGCTTCTAGCCTCGACCTGTTTGCGCGCTTCTAAGTATGACAGACTATTGTTGGCTCTTACGGTCTGAATTTCTTTCTCACCTATCCATTTTGGACAGGAGCGTGAGTATGATGTGTGATCTCCTTGGCAGTTGACGCATTTAGCTGGCTTTGTGCAGGTCTCAGATGCATGGTCAGGCTGGGCACATTGGGCACAGACCACGAAACCACGACACGATGCTTTCGAGTGTCCGAAACGTTGACACTGAAAGCAACGGAGAGGGTTCTGGACGTAGGGCCTGATGAGACACCGAAGGTACCCAGCAATAAGGAATGATGGTAATTTTGGTGTGTCGAAAGTCAAGATGAGATGCTTCGTTGGAAGCACTTTCCCATCTCGACGAATATTAATATGACGAACACCAGACACATGTTGGTCGTGTAGATGCTCCAGGATTTCCTCTTCGGGGGTATGGAGGAGATCGGCCTCCGATAATACTCCTCTCGAAGAGTTCAAATATCCATGAGAAGCCACGGACACAGCAATATTGCCAAACATATTTATCTTAGACAACTGCGCAGCTTGTACTGCTGTCAATACTTCAACAAGCAGGTCACCAGAACGGAGTTTCTTTATTGATTTCACATCGCCTATAACAGAATTTATACATTTTTGTATCAAGAAAGGTGATACAGTTGTGAAGTTGCCTTCGGTACGTTTAATAATGAAAAACCGAGATGTTAAACTTTTATTCGATGAGACAGATGATGAGACAGATGATGCTTGCTTAACTTTGCTTGAAATATCCATAAAAATAGGCCGTATGTTCGGTCCCCGGCGGCACCACCCACCATGGAGCCCAACAAGGGGACGCCGGTTACTGCGCCAGTGCTAACCGGGAACTATACGAGCGCGGCCAATGACCGGTTGCTTAGCCCTGAGCCAGTGAACAATGTCTAACCCACCAGCCGATTGGTACACACGGGACCAATGTGCACCTCCCGTTTACCTGAAGCAAGGGCCAAAGTAGTGTGTTGGAGAGTTATCTTACTAAAGCCCACATTATGGCGAAGAACAAAACCCCTCAACTACCAGGATCCCCATTTCCTGGGACACGGGTCTCCACGCACGGCAAACACGTGGGCAGTTGATCACCATTAGAAGCTAGAAGCACAGAATGGCTACAGCTTCTGATGAGGAGTCCTCACCTCCGAAGAGGTAACCGCAACGAGGGAGAAAAAAAGGTAAAAGTAGAAGGACGAGAGGAGAAGAAAAGGGAAAGGAGGGAAAGTTCGCTGGGGTACCTCGGGATTGCGACACCCGTGTTTACCTAAAGAAGGTAAACCCCCTGAGGGGCCAAAAATCAGAATATCGAGGTAAAGATTCGAAAAAGATTTCATTTTAAAGGAATTTTTAGGATTTTTCTCGTGATATAAATTTTATAACCCTCAAAATATTATTTTAAATGCAAACTTGAAAAAAGTTACAAAAACAGCTTAAAAATTTAATTTTTAAAAATCTAAGAAGAAATTTTCAAAAACATCTCTTAGTGCACCCCTACACCATAAGAAGAATCGCCATGCAAAATTTCAGCCCTTTAGGTCTAGCGGTTTGGTCTGTGCGTTGTATGTCAGTGAGTCAGTTACGGAACTGTTTTATATATATAGATAATGGTCAATAATGTACACCTTCGCGGCTGTTGCCAATAAAGAAACTCATTAATGATATCACAGAATCATAATAAAAGCTAACGGTTTTTAAATTTAAAAGTTCAGTGCGATTGAGAATGGTAAAATAAAAAAAGCTAGCGCGCGCCATCTAGGGGAAGAAAAATTGTGCAATTCTAAATTATCAATTTGCACGAAACGGAGATCTTAATCTTTAAAATGGTACCTCATTTTTCGATTTTGGTTTAGTATGAAGGGAGAGAAAGGGATAAAAAAACACCTTTTAGAAATAATATTCTGCCACTCTTGATTTTTAACTCACGATGATGATTTTGAGGTCTGAAATTTTGCTTTACCGCGGACCGTTATGGGGGAACGTAATCCTACGTTAAAGTAATATCGCCGCCGTCCACACCCGAAGGTTATACGGCCCTTCAATAATAAAACTAATCATGCCGACGGCAATCCAGCCCAACCGTGTCCCGAATTTTTCTTTTTGCAATACGTTTACCTGTGTTTTTTTTTTAATCTGAGGGGCTATCCACCTTCCCCTTGTAGGGGGAAGTGTATATTCATAAGTTCCTGCATAATATTCTTGATGTACCTTCTACAATAATAATTCGTAAATAATTTACTAGGGGCCCAATCTTGAAAGCCCAAAGGTAAGTTTTTCCGTGCTTCAGCCCATTTGCTACAATTGTATATACAGTGCTTTATAGTTTGTATATTGCCACACTCACAAAGTTCTGTTTTAGCAAAAAATCTGTTTTGATAGACCCCTATACAGCCATGTTCAGTTATTGCTTGATTAACAAGGAAATCTGCCGACAGTCTATTCGTAGAAACTCTAGGGAATACCTCAAATACTTTCCTTCCTACACTGCTTCTCTCCCAATTTTCTTGCCATATATTTATGTAATAATTCTTAATTTTATTCTTAATCTGTTCTTTAGTTAATTTATAATTTCCTGTGATTTCATTCAGTGTTGTTGCTTGTTTACCATCTCATTTTCATTGATGCCATAGAGATTGATGGTTGTCTACCATCTCATTTTCATTAATGCCATAGAGGGCTACTGCTGTGTAATCCTACGTTAAAACTCAACTGCATATAAAACTTTTAAAACCTAGAATTTCAAACTTTAGAAACTTTTCGATACTGAAATATTTTGGTTTGTTATTTTGCGAGTCCAGTCGTCTCAAATCTCTTGCCCGTGTCATCCTATTTGTTTTCACGTATTGGTTCTCCTTTATTGGCACGACAGCCCTGCAGAAGTGTCTGCACTCGCCTTCGCTCTTCATTTCTCTAATTTAATGATGTCAAAATCTTTTTGGACTTCAGCCCAACGAAAAGGTGGGCTTCCCCTTGACCTTCATGTCACTCGAATACAGAAGGTCGTTCGCACTTTATGGAAACGAATTTGAGAGTTAAGTTTTATGTATAAACTAGCTGAAAACCCGCGCTTCGCTACGGAGTACATTCAAATTAAATACAACGGTCAACGTATGCAATTTATGCCAAAATATAAATATATATATTTATAATAAATGCGATGATCAATGTATACAATTGATGTAAAATATATCTATCTATATATATATATTTATAAAAAAATCGTAAGGGATATGCATTTTTTTTTGGATAATATCCAATCGTCTGCTGCATTAGAAAGAGAAAAAAATATTGTTTTTGTCTATTTAGTTGTTACGCACGTGACGATAAATTTATTGAAAGTACCAGAAAAAGAAATCACGTGATCGGCATTTAATAAATTAAATTCTAAAAATTAATCTTTAAAAATTCACCAAAAATCAGGAAATGGAGGTAAAAATTCGAAAAAAATTTCATTTTGAAGAAATTTTTAGGATCTTTCTCGTGATATAAATTTTATAACCCTCAATGTATTATTTTAAATGCAAACGTAAAAAAAGTTTAAAAAACACCTTAAAAATTTAATTTAAAATATCTAAGAAGAATTTTTGAAAAATCTTTCTTAGTGCACCCCTACACTATTAGAAGAATCGCCATGCAAAATTTCAGCCCTTTAGGTCCAGCGGTTTGGTCTGTGCGTTGTATGTCAGTCAGTCAGTCAGTCAGTGAATGAATGAGTCAGTTACGGAACTGTTTATATATATATAGATACCGGCTATTATCTGATAGCCATGGTTCTTGACAATTAGTCGTCGTCGGGATTCGAGCAGAGCATCCCCCAATTTTATGTCCATCTAGGATACCTCGGGGCCTGAGTTACTGGTTTACCTAACTGGCAATTTCCCAGCATTTGCGGTGGACGCATTTGATATACAAATTTGTTACCCGTCCTCAATTGCGATAGGGATCAAAAAGGCAAATGGAAGTCTGCCGCAATTTAGGAAACTCAATTTTTTTCAGGGATTTAGAGAGGTTCCTGATACTTAGCGTGAATCTTGCAGATGCAAAACAGCTGATCATTTCTTCTTTTAAAGTAACCCACATCAAGTTTTCGCTGGGTATATAAACATCTCGGCAAGTTTCCAAATTTTATCAGTTGTATTTTGAATTTTGTCATAGCTGCATCTCTCGTTCTAACTTATTGCGGAAGTAATATATATATATATATATATATATATATATATATATATATATATATATATATATATATATATATATATACTATATATATATATATACTATATATATATATACTATATATATATATATATACATATATATATATATATATATATATATATATACTATATATATATATATATATATATACATATATATATATATACATATATATATATATATATATATATATACATATATATATATATATACATATATATATATATATATATATATATATATATATATATATACATATATATATATATATATATATATATATATATATATATATATATATATATATATACTATATATATATATATATATATATATATATATATATATATATATACTATATATATATATACTATATATATATATATACATATATATATATATACATATATATATATATATATATATATACATATATATATATATATATATATATATATATATACTATATATATATATATATACATATATATATATATATATATATATATATATATATACATATATTTATATATATATATATATATATACTATATATATATATATATATACATATATATATATACTAGCGGACCCGACAGACGTTGTCCTGTTTAAATTTAAATTTAAATTTCAAAAAATAAAATAAAATAAAAAATTAAAAAAATAATAAATAACAGCTGAAATAAAAAAAAGCCTTAAAAAATGCTGAAATAACAGGTCTAGCAAAATTTACTCTACTCTGCGTTCGAACCCGGGTCGATAGCATGGTACTTGCGCGACCTACCGAATGCGTCTCGATAACACGGTGTTTTACTGAGTAAAGATAAACTTATTCGTCATTCGAAAGTTGTTGTGGGCTGGTGATTATAAATTGCAGATGAATTTTAAGACAGAAATAAGTTAGCAGGATAGAAGCTTAGTCTTTAGCTCTTCAATAGACACAATTATATAGGCGAGGGCGATTGCAGTAGCGATTAAAAAAGATCTCGTGTCACTTAGCGTGGTTGATTAGAATTTTCCATCGCGTGTCGAGAGTATGAATATGCCGTTGGATCTGATGTATTTTAGAGTATAAAATCTGACTTGAAACATTATTATTTTCATTTATTATTCTGGTTTAATATATGACTTGAAACTTTTTGTATTTTATTTATTTTTATCTTTTCGCTCGCTGTTTGCTAACTAAACCTAACGTGGACGGCATTATCCAGAGGGCCGATCCCACAAACTGTAACAACTTCCATTTACCGGACGCACCCCCTTATAAATTGTTGGTTTTTTATTAATTAATTTAAAATATAAAAACATTTTCTATCGGATCAAATTGTGAATCTAAACCATTCTCGATTCAACTTAATCGCACACACAGAATTTCATAAAAATCAGTCCAGTCGTTTAGGAGGAGTTCAGTTACATACACACGGACAGTAGAAATATATATATAAGATATACATATATATATATATATATATACATATATATATATATATACATATATATATACATATATATATATATATATATATATATATATATATATATATATATATATATATACTATATATATATATATATATACATATATATATATATACATATATATATATATACATATATATATATATACATATATATATATATATATATATATATATATATATATATATATATATATATATATATATATATATATATATATATATATATATTCATATTCTAAATTTTTCCACTCGGTATTTCAACCAATGAAGATAATTTAACTCCACCGCTGAGAGGTAAGTACAATGAAGCCATCTTTGGAAGTACGTCATCCGAATCTTTAAATACTTTAATTGAGAAAAGAAAAATTTCTGTTTGCAAGCTTCCATTATATTTAATATAAACATAGCACCTTAGGAGAATCATTTCGGCTAAACACCCTTCTCCTCTAATAAACTAACTAGCTGAATACCCGTGCTTTAGGAGGTACATTTTAGGATAATTACAATGAAAAAACAATGAAATTATTTTTTTAGAGGATTTCCTTATAAACAATATTTTTTGTTTCTTTATTGGGTGGAACTAATATTACGAGGCTCGTCCACGAATTTACGCGTGAGCAAGCTACGTAAAACTGACCGTGGGAGAAAGAATTTTCTCTTAAATCTACGCCAGCGTATTTTAAAGTTTGGCCTTCAGACTTATTTATCGTCATGGCGAAGCATATTTTGAGGGTAAATTGCAGTTTTATATGTAGGTTTAATTTAATATCCATAAAACATACTGATTTGAATAAAATTTTTTAAAAACTTCCATCGCAATTAGTCTAGAGGTTAAATTTTATGTTTTACCGTATTTTAATATTTTTTGTCAATTTATTTCGTTGTTATGCAAGTGACGCAAAATTAATTTAAAGTGTCACAAAAAGAAAAGAAATCACATTCCATACATTAAATTCTAAAAATTAACCTTTAAAAATTCAACAAGAATAAAAAAATGGAGGTAAAGATTCGAAAAAGATTTCATTTTAAAGTAATTTTTATGATCTTTCTCGAGATATAAATTTTATAACTCTCAGTTTATTATTTCAAATGCAACCTTAAAATAATGCTACAAAAACAGCTTAAAAATTTAATTTTAAAAAATCTAAACAGAATTTTTCAAAAATATTTCTTAGTGTACCCTTAGGGCCTGTTCACATAGGAATCCGTTGCGTTGCGTTAAGGAAAAGATGACGTTGAGACGAAAATAAACCAATCATAGGCGTTAAAAATTTCATTGCTAATCGTTTGGAGGCATATGATTGGTTTATTTTCGTCTCAACGTCATCTTTTCCTTAACGCAACGCAACGGACTCGTATGTGAACAGGCCCTTATACTATAAGAAGAATCGCCATGCAAAATTTCAGCCGTTTAGGTCCAGCGATTTGGTCTGTGAGTTATTAGTTAGTCAGTCAGTCACGGAATTGTTTTATACACTGGTGAAATAAATTAAGAGAATTTCCATATTTTATCGAATTTCATGAAAAGAACTGAACTGAACGTAAAACCACTGCTTCTAGACAAAAATGCAAATCTTGTTCGTCAAAAACGTAAGCGTACACGTGTGTGTAGACGGAGCCAGTAGAGAAACAGGCTTTATAAGCGCGCGTAAGTTAAGACGCATTTCGTTCGCTAACACACCTCGGCGAATTTCTTGGTGTTATTTTGCAGCAATCGGTTAATTTCAAATTGTAACAGTAAAAATGAGAAACCACCAACGTTTAGATGATGGAATGAGGTGGCGAATTGTGGGGAGGCTAGAAGCAGGCCAATCTCAAGTACAAATTTGTAGAGAGTTCAATTTTACGCCCAGCATCGTGTGTAACTTATGGAAACAGTTCCAGGATACCGGATCCATCGAGAGAAAGCTTGGGCATGGTCGTCCAAAAGCCACGACGGCCAGGGAAGATCGCCATTTGTCGATTATAGCGAGGAGTAACAGGAGTGCTACAGCTTCTCAGCTCTCTTGTGACTTGTATGCAGCCACAGGAACCCGTGCATCAAGGGTGACTGTTTCTAAAAGACTTCATGAGAGAGGGTTGTTTGCAAGAAGACCTGCTGTTTGCGTCCCGCTCACTTCTACGTACAGGAGAATTCGTTTATCATGGTGCAGAGAGCATAAAGATTGGAGTATGGATCAATGGGCGACCGTTCTCTTCACTGATGAGTCCAGATTCAGCCTAAACACCGATTCTCGCCGTACGTTCATATGGAGAGAACCAGGGACCCGCTACCTACCCTCCAATGTCCGCAAAATCGACCATTATGGCGGAGGAGGTTTAATGGTCTGGGCAGGCATCATGTTGGATGGCCGCACACCTCTCCATGTCTTTGAAAGAGGCACTATGACTGGTGTGAGGTATAGGGATGAGGTCTTGGAGCCCTATGTTCGCCTTTTCAGGGGTGCAGTTGGTCCCGAGTTCATTTTAATGGACGATAACGCGAGGCCACATAGAGCTCTTCTGGTCGACGAATTTCTAGAGAGTGAGGATATTCGCCGGAGGGATTGGCCAGCCAGATCTCCAGACCTTAACCCTATAGAGCATGTCTGGGACGCTCTGGGGAGGGCAATTGCAACTCGCAACCCCCCTCCGAGAACCATCCAGGGAATGAAAACAGCGTTGCTGAACGAGTGGGACCAATTGCCACAGGAAATGATAAACTGCCTTATTTCAAGCATGAAATCACGCTGCTAGACCTGTATATCTGTAAGAGGGAACCATACCCCCTATTAACCCATCTATTAACCCATTTTTTTGTTTATTCTGCAACCGCAGTTTCATACCTTCCGACTCGAACGAGTGTTACGCACGATCATGCGTGTGTATTACAATTATTGAATGGTTATTTGTTTTGTATTGTATCAATGTATGTACATGTCAAATTTCATTAAAATCGGTACAGTAGTTCCGATAGTAGAATCTCGGTACAGTAGTTCCGAGTAGTAGATATAATCGACCAAGTCTGCAAATTCTCTTAATTTCTCACACCAGTGTATATATAGATTAAACTAAGACAAACACGAAAAATATTTCAAAAGTCTGGGTGTTTTTTCCCTATCTTGAGTTTTTTCCCCTTTTCTTCTAATTTCCCCCTTATTTCAGTCTTCCTTATTTCAGGTGTGTAATAATCTTTGCACCAATAAACCGACAATATCTTCTTTGTCCCCACCTGAAATTAGAAGTGCTGTTAACACGTCTGCGAACTGGGCACACCGCCTGACTCATGCACAGCTGTTGCTTAATGAAAACGCTCCATCTTGCGATTATTTGCTAGGAAATTTTTACCATTCTCCATCTTTTAAGCGACTGTAAAGGTTTTAAAAGTTTTTAACCAAAAATATCTTAATTCCTCCTCACCTAGTCTCAATGTTTTATTGGGAGAATCTCCCCCTCCTTCCCTCTTTAACTTTCCATGGCACAGTGGCGTGTTTTATCACATTTACTATTACAATTTTTTATGCCTCATGTGTGTTTTTTTAACTCCTGATGTGGTGTTCCCCCATTGGATACCGTGACTGACTGACTGACATACAACGCACAGACCAAACCGCTGGACCTAAAGGTTTTAAATTTTGCATGGCGTTTTTCTTATAGTGTAGGATTGCACCAAAAAAGATTTTTGAGAAATTCTTTTTAGATTTTTTAAAATTAAATTTTTAAGCTGTTTTTGTAACTTATTTCAAGTTTGCATTTAAAATAATAATTTGAGGGTTATAAAATTTATATCACGAGAAAGATCCGAAAAATTCCTTTAAAATGAAATCTTTTTCGAATCTTTAGCTCCCTTTTCTGATTTTTGCTGAATTTTTAAAGATTCATTTTTAGAATTTATTTTTATTAAATGCTTATCACGTGGTTTCTTTTCTTAGCAACGAAATAAATTGACAAAAAAATATTGAAATACGGTAAGAGATAAAATTTAACCACTGGACTAATTGGAATGGAAGTTTTTTAAGAATTTAATTTAAATTAGTATGTTTTATGGATATTAAATTAAACCTATATATAAAACTGCAATTTCCCCTCAATGTATGCTTCGCCATGACGATATAAGTCTCAAGGCCAAACTTTAAAATACGTAGATGTAAGAGAAAATTGTTTCTTACACGGTCAGTTTTACGTAGCTTGCTCACACGTAAGTTCGTGGACGAGCCTGGCAATATTATTTCCGCCCACTGAAGAAACAATTGTCATTACAAGCCAAACACATGTCAAAAGCAGAACCACAATGTTTGTATAAAAAAACTTAACCAAACATAGTAGACAACAACGGTATAAGAAACATTAGGGAAAAAGCAGTCTTACGTAAAAATGTGGCAGAGACGGTAATATGAAGAAGAGGATAAATTAGTGATATACAGTCGAACCCCGTTATAACGAACTTCAAGGGACCAAAAGTTTTGTTCGCTATATCCGGTGGTTCGTTATATCCGAACCATTAAGAAGTATGTTAGAGTTCACAAAATGCATAACTGATTTGTTGCTATGTATATTCAATAATGCTGTACTGAAAAAATGATAAAATCTATTAAAAATGATCATTAACGAATTATATTCACTAAAATCGATTACATTAAACTGACACAATACTAATTAAATTAACTAAAAATGAAGACAAATGGAAATAAATCGATTTTATCTTTAAGAGTTGCTCACTGTTTTCATGCAGAAATAATCGGTTATCTTCTGCTAACGTGATGCCGATTTCAAAAACCTTTTATGAATTTCTTTGTCCAATACATAGAATGACCCCAACACTCTTTCTTCCGCTGATAGTGTCGACAAAAACTTATTAATGAGACTCATCGCTGCTGTAGCATCTAAAATGGTGGGGATTTCGTCATTTATGTGCTCTTCTTCATCAGCTTCAGAATCTTCGATTTCAGAATGATTCGTTTTAATTTCTTCCACAATGTATTCATCAGTCGAATTTTCACATGTAATGACTTCATCATCACAGGTTTCGAACAATTGCACGCCACAATCTGAGAATGATGAGATTTTGTGCTTTTCTATCCACATCGCGAAATGTAAATCTTCATCATCATCTTCTTCTTCAACATTCTTTGCTTCTTCAACATTCGTTGTATCTTCAACATTCTTAAAAAGTTTAAAATTTTTAAAAAATTCAGTAGTCGACTGAAAAAAATGTTCGTTATAGCTGATTCTTAAGATTTCGGAGGTTCGCTATAAAAGGATAAATTAGCATTAAATACAATAGGAAAACGGCGGGACCAAAATTTTTGTTCGTTATATCCGGGAGTTCGTTATATACCAGGTTCGCTATAACGGGGTTCGACTGTACTGGATATTCTGGACCTTGCTCTATTAAGGGGACAGTGGAGTTTCAGACCTAACTTTTTTGTTTTGAATGGATTTGCTTGAAATTTGAATATGTGATTAGTACCATAGATATGTAAAAGTGATTAAAATTTAATGATGAAATATTAATAATTTATGAATTATCAATTAATAATTATATCAATAATTGGCCTAGTTAAAAATGTCCCATGCGCATTTCTTTTGCACATAATATGGTAATTTTTATTTTCAAGATACCTTATAGAACTAACAATGAAACTTATCGATTATTTTAAGCATTCATTAAAAACATAAAGAGAAAAAAATAATATTAGTGAAAACACCCTTTTTATTAGGTAAAATACCTATAAATCATCTTTTCAAGTACAAAATTTAGAAATTCTGAGCTACGAAGCATAATTATTTTCAATAAGATTTATTTTATATACAGTTAAGTATAATATAAAACTTAAATTTCAAAGGAATACGATAATTAGAAATGCGCATGGGACATTTTTAATTAGGCGAATTATTGATATAATTATTATTTCATAATTCATAAATTATTAATATTTAATCATTGAATTTCAATAACTTTAACATATCTATGGTACTAATCACATATTCAAATTTCAAGCAAATCCTTTCAAAACAAAAAAGTTCGGTTTGAAAGTCCACTGTCCCCTTAAATTTCAACAAACCAACCAGTCTTCCTTATTCCCATGTTAACACGAACCACGAAGCGATATGTCCGTAGGCAGCAAAGAACTGATCGAAAAATGGAAGTTAGATGTAATCCCCCCCTTCATACACTGCATTTTTTAATCTTCTTCCTCGTGACCTCGCTCATCAGTGTTTTGGATTAATCTGAACTTTCGATTATCCGTTCGAATAAACGCGCAGAAGACCGGAAAACATCGATAATCCAGTAAAGACTCTCTATGCAGGAAATGGTTAATTACTTCCAGGTTTTGGACGAACTACATGAAATTAAACACTACATAAATGTGCTGCATGCCTAAATTAACTGAATGTCACTTAATAAACTACAGAAAAACCTCGTGTATCCGGACTAACTGGGACCATAAGCAATACGGATAATCGAAAATCTGGATAATCCGGGTAATATGGGCAAAAAAAAAAAAATCCTTAACTGCGAAAATCTGGATAATCTAGGTAATATGGACAGAACAAAATCCTTAACTAAGAAGACTTACCGTTTATTACGATAAAAAAGTATGTTTTGTAACAAAATTACATAGTATTGTTTACAAGACATTAAAAAATATAAAAATAACTCTTCACATTATTTCTTAACAAAGAATTGGTATGTCTAGTAAAGCTTTCTTAAACTCGACAGAAAGCATTTTATCGCCATAATTTATTGTACAATCTAAGCAGGGACTGTGCATTGAATCAAACTAAAAAGCGAATATTTGGCGTATTTGTAGTTATGCTATCATTATTAAAAATTATTATCTAGTGTGAACATTAAATAAAAGTAATGTCTACAAATCTGATCCGGATTATCCGGAGATCCGGATCAACGAGGGCCGGAAAAATGAGGTTTTTACTGTACTTAGAACGCTGAATAATAACAAAAATTTTTTAATGTCTCTCCAGCCCATCTATATATATAAAACAGTTCCGTAACTTACTGACTGACATACAACGCACAGACCAAACCGCTGGACCTAAAGGGCTGAAATTTTGCATGGCGATTCTTCTAATAGTGTAGGGGTGCACTAAGAAACATTTTTCAAAGATTATCCTTAGATTTTTTTAAATTAAATTTTTAAGCTGATTTTGTAACTTTTTTTAAGTTTGCATTTAAAATAATAATTTGAGGGTTATAAAATTTATATCACGAGAAAGATCATAAAAATTCCTTTAAAATGAAATCTTTTTCGAACCTTTACCTTGATTTTCTGATTTTTGGTGAATTTTTAAAAATTAATTTTTAGAATTTAATTTATTAAATGCTGATCACGTGATTTCTTTTTCTGGTACTTATGACTATATTCCATCCCATCTTATCAATCTTTCTTTTAAAAAAAAAGAAAGAACTCCGTGCCTTTTGAGGGTTTAAGTGGCTTTTTTGGAAAAAATGAAAGGAAAGCGAAGAGTGTAAACTGATTCTTAAAACCGGTGGGTTGATTCTTTAAAGCGAAAATTTTAACATGGAAATAATACATTTGTTTTTGTTTTCGCGATATTGATTCTTTTAAACGGTTGATTCTTATAACCAGTGATCACTATAAGTGGTGGTTACTGTATATATATATATATATATATATATATATATATATATATATATATATATATATATATATTTATATTTATATTTATATATATATATATATATATATATATATATATATATATATATATATATATATATATATATATATATATATATATATATATTTACATATATATATACAAAAGAGTTAAGCAACGATAAGTAATCCTACATTAATAACCCGCGGTAATTTCGTTAGAAGAGGCTACCTGAAATATTTTGGTTAGATAAAATACTTTTCGCTTTGACATCTACCCATATTTTCTTCCGGCCCGCAGTAGCTTTCCATAAAGTAATACGGCCCTCGTCACATTTTACGTTGGGAAGGTTTCATAATGGAAACATTCGTTCCCAACGAGCATTTCACATGTTAGGTGATTAATGCTTGTTAATATTGTTTCAAAAGTATTAAAAACATTTCTATAGTTTCATTGTTCATAATGAAAATGTAGCAAAAATCGATATTAAGACAACTAGAGTTTCTTGATCGACTTAAAATCGCATCTCCTAGAGATATTTTCGTTTGCTATCGGAATCATAAGATAGTACATTGAGGTCAGAGCAAGAAAAAAATTGGGTTACATTTTTTTCTTCTGTTTAGATATCTATCTTTTCACTTTGTAGAAATTTTTAGCATTTTATCGGTGTAAACCTTTTGCTCAAATTTTCCTTTGAATAAGTGTAACACTTCAACGTAAAGAGCTGGAACATCATAAGTCAATTTCTTGTTCTTACCACGAATATCGCCGATAATTTCGTTTTCGATATCGACATTTCTAAAAGCGCCTACCATAGATCTAAATGGATTACAGTTCATTACCTATTGACATATTAAATAGTGAAAATATTTTACTCATGCAGCATTTTCTGAATCAAATATTTTTTAAGAAATAACTAAGTAAGTATTTAATTGAAAACTACTGTATTAAACTCCCAAAATTTCATCTCAACAGAAAATTTTATTTTAGCTGCGTTGTTACAACTTGATCGATTTTGGCGCCTTTGGTATCACCTTGTCTAGTCTGCGTCAGTTTCTGACGTAGACTAGACAAGGTGAACAAACTTTCATAATTCCCCTTAGGCTCGGTGCACACGAGCGATTCGGTGTCGTTGCGGCACCGCAGTTGCGATCAAGCAGTACATACAGTTGAACTAACCGACTCACGCGGACTACGCACAAATGTATGTACTGCTTGATTGCAACTGCAGTACATAGGGTTGAACTAACCGACTCACACGGACTATGAACAACTCTATGTACTGCTTGATCGCAACTGCAGTACATAGAGTTGAACTAACTGACTCACACGGACTACGGACAACTCCATGTACTGCTTGATCGCAACTGCAGTACATAGAGTTGAACTAACTGACTCACACGGACTACGGACAACTCTATGTACTGCTTGATCGCAAATGCAGTACACAGAGTTGAACTAACTGACTCACACGGACTACGGACAACTCTATGTACTGCTTGATCGCAAATGCAGTACATAGAGTTGAACTAACCGACGCACACGGACTACGGACAACTCTATGTACTGCTTGATCGCAACTGCAGTACATAGAGTTGAACTAACCGACTCACACGGACTACGGACAACTCTATGTACTGCTTGATCGCAACTGCAGTACATAGAGTTGAACTAACCGACGCACACGGACTACGGACAACTCTATGTACTGCTTGATCGCAACTGCAGTACATAGAGTTGAACTAACTGACTCACACGGACTACGGACAACTCCATGTACTGCTTGATCGCAACTGCAGTACATAGAGTTGAACTAACTGACTCACACGGACTACGGACAACTCTATGTACTGCTTGATCGCAAATGCAGTACACAGAGTTGAACTAACTGACTCACACGGACTACGGACAACTCTATGTACTGCTTGATCGCAAATGCAGTACATAGAGTTGAACTAACCGACGCACACGGACTACGGACAACTCTATGTACTGCTTGATCGCAACTGCAGTACATAGAGTTGAACTAACCGACTCACACGGACTACGGACAACTCTATGTACTGCTTGATCGCAACTGCAGTACATAGAGTTGAACTAACCGACGCACACGGACTACGGACAACTCTATGTACTGCTTGATCGCAACTGCAGTACATAGAGTTGAACTAACCGACTCACACGGACTACGGACAACTCTATGTACTGCTTGATCGCAACTGCAGTGAGGCAACGACACCTGATCGCTCGTGTGCACCGAGCCTTATACATAACTCCGTGCCTGTCAAATAGTTTTTCTCTCGCAGGGAAAATAAATAAAGGTTTCATAAGTAACAAGAAAGGACTAAGGATTGTCTAAATTGAAAATGTTACGCTGCATTTACACATTCGCGATCGTTTCACCCGCAAGACATTCGCGAGACATTAGTCACGTTCCTGCATCGACGCGAGTGACCGTTCTCACATTCCCGCCTCTTGCTGTGAACAAGACCTCCAGTAGCCATTCTCCCCTTTGAACCCCAGGTGCCATTCGCCCCTTTGACGCGTGCCAGATAATCGCTCCCGAAGCGAGCGCCACGATTGGTTAGGAAAAAAATGGCTAGAACACCGTTTACACATTCGTCCCCAGCGATTCGACTCTGTGTAAATGCGGTTTTAAGTACAGTAAAACCTCGTTTATCCGGATCTCCGGATAATCCGGGTCAGATTTGTAGACATTTTTATTTAATACTAACATTAGATAATAATTTTTAACTATGATAGCAAGAACGTGACTACAAGTACGCCAGATATTCGCTTTTTAGTTTGATTCAATGTACAGTTCCTGCATAGACTGTACAATAAATTATGGTAATAGAATGCTTTTTGTTAAGTTTCTGAAAGCTTTACTAGAGTGTCACAGGACGTTGACGTGGAATGGCTGGCTGGCACACGCACACACACACACACACATATATATATATATAAATATATAATAGCTGAAAACCCGCACTTCGCTACGGAGTACATTCAAATTAAATACAACGGTCAATGTATGCAATTAATGCCAATATATATATATATATATATATATATATATATATATATATATATTTATTTATAATAAATGCGACGATCAATATATACAATTGATGTACAAAAAAATATATATATATTTATAAAAAAATCGTAATGGATATTTTTATAGACAAAATAATGTCCAATCGTCTGCCGCATTAGCAAGAAAAAAAAATGTTTTTTTGGCATTTTAGTTGTTATGCACGTGACGATAAATTTATTTAAAGTACCAGAAAAAGAAATCACGTGATCGGCATTTAATAAATTAAATTCTAAAAATAAATCTTTAAAAATTCACCAAAAATCAGAAAATGGAAGTAAAGATTCGAAAAAGATCTCATTTTAAAGGAATTTTTATGATCTTTCTCGTTGTATAAATTTTATAACGCTCAATTTATTATTTTAAATGCAAACTTAAAAAAAGTTACTAAAACAGCTTAAAAATTTAATTTAAAAAAATCTAAGAAGAATTTTTCAAACATCTTTCTTAGTGCATCCCTACACTATAAGAAGAATCCCCATGCAAAATTCCAGCCCTTTAGGTCCAGCGGTTTGGTCTGTGAGTTGTATGTCAGTCAGTGAATGAGTCAGTTTCGGAACTGTTATATATATGTATATATATATATATATATATGTGTGTGTACAGTCGAACCTCTATTTAAGGAACCTCTATTTTGCGAATTTCTCTATTTTGTGAACTTTTCCTTGGAACCAAGAACATTTTGCGAATTTCTTCTTAAAATACCTCCAAATAGCGAAGTGCATTCTCTGTTTAACGAACTTTTTCTTGTGATCCAATACTTTTTTTTCTCCATCTTTCTCAAAATATTTCTGAACATTTCAAACTTATTCTCTCACTTAACACAATTTAATTTGATCAATGACCTTGAACTGTTTTTTACCAGAGGGCTAATTCATTAAAATGCATTAATTTTAATATAAAATTGTTTTTCTTAATTAAAAATGCAGTGTATTCCTGGACAATATTTTGTTTTATTTTTGCAGATATCTTTTTGATGGGTAAGATATATGAAACAGACAGCTATTAATTTACAAAATAAAGGTGCGATTAATTACTTTCTTTAATAATATTTTGTGCTTATGAATTTAAAATCTGTTTTGTGTAATTTAAAGTATTCTAAAAGGGGAATCTCTATTTAACGAATTTTCCATATAACGATTTTTTTTCGGGATTTAGCGACTTCGTTTAAATAGATGTCCGACTCTATATATATTTCTATAGAATTTCAGTTTTTAATTTTCGAAATATCTGTCATACTGTTCAGATTTTTCCAGGCAATTTGCATTTTAAATGTAACCGTTTTTGTACAGATGATCCGTAAAGTGATATATATATATATATATATATATATATATATATATATATATATATATATTATAATATCCATCTGCAGATAATCGAATGATTTGAATGTTGATAATGAAGAAAGGATTTGAAATATTATAAAGTTGTACAAATGATCACTGAGTATATTTTATCGGTATCAGTTTTAGTAAATCGGGGGCGGAAACTAGACTATCTTTCGCCAAACTTTTAGATTCCACTAGGTAACACATTATCTGGTTGTCTTTTGAAGCGGAGAGATTTTTGACAAAAATTTGACCGCGGGGAAGGACTTTGGAAGAATGATAAATGTCAAACTGCTCTAAAAGTCAGTTTTTTAAGTAACACCTCTTTTGACTCCGTAGAGCGACCGAAAATTTAAAAAAATCTTTGATTTTAAGTATTATTTCCACACTTTTGTCGATTTGGTAATCTCTTAATCTGAAATGTATATCATTTTCTCGTTTTCAAGGATTTTAAAAATATAAATATTTAAATTGTAAATACAATTTCATATATATATATATATATATATATAATTTAAAAATTAAAAAGTTTTCTCTCTTTTCATAAATGCAAGAAATTTAGAATAAAGTCACAATTTTAAATTTTTAACTAAGGTTTTCTTTTATCTATCTATCTATCTATCTATCTATATCTATATATCTATATCTATCTATCTATCTATCTATCTATCTATCTATATATATATATATATATATATATATATATATATATATATATATATATCTATATCTATATCTATCTATCTATCTATCTATATCTATATATCTATATCTATCTATCTATCTATCTATATATATATATATATATATATATATATATATATATATATATATATCTATATCTATATCTATCTATCTATCTATCTATCTATCTATCTATATCTATATATCTATATCTATCTATATATCTATCTATCTATCTATCTATATATATATATATATATATATATATATATATATATATATATATATACAGTGGAATCTCGATCTATCGTTTTTCAAGGGACCGATTGAAATGAACGATAAATGCGGGAAAACGATAGGTACGGAAATATCTTCAAATTTTTAATTTTTTCTCCCTTATAATCCTCTTATTGCTTATTTTAACTTACCTTTAAATTTTTAATCTTCTTTCCTTTAAAACCATCCTATTGTTTATTTTTACTTGCAGTTAAACCTTTACAATTTTTCCCTTATAACCATCCTATTGCTTATATTAACTTATCTTTAAAATCCTTAATCTTTTTTCCCTTATCTTTAAATCCTTAATCTTTTTTCCCTTATAACCATCCCGTTGCTTATTTTAACCTATATTTAAATGCTTAATTGGTTCTCCCTTATAATCATCCTATTGCTTAATTTAAGTTATTTTTAAATTTTTAATCTTTTTTCCTTTATAACCATCCTATTGCTTATTTTAACTTATCTTAAATCGTTAATCTTTTTTCCATTATAACTATCCTATTGCTTATTTTAACTTATATTTAAATTCTTAATTTCTTTCTCCCTTATAATCCTCCTATTGCTTATTTTAACTTATCTTTAAATTTTTAATCTTCTTTCCTTTAAAACCATCCTATTGTTTATTTTTACTTGCATTTAAACCTTTACAATTTTTCCCTTATAATCATCCTATTGCTTAATTTAACTTATCTTCAAATTTTTAATTTTTTCTCCCTTATAATCCTCCTATTGCTTATTTTAACATATCTTTAAATTTTTAATCTTCTTTCCTTTAAAACCATCCTATTGTTTATTTTTACTTGCATTTAAACCTTTACTATTTTCCCCTTATAACCATCCTATTGCTTATATTAACTTATCTTTAAAATCATTAATCTTTTTTCCATTATAACTATCCTATTGCTTATTTTAACTTATATTTAAATTCTTAATTTCTTTCTTCCTTATAATCATCCTATTGCTTAATTTAACTTATCTTCAAATTTTTAATTTTTTCTCCCTTATAATCCTCCTATTGCTTATTTTAACTTATCTTTAAATTTTTAATCTTCTTTCCTTTAAAACCATCCTATTGTTTATTTTTACTTGCATTTAAACCTTTGCAATTTTCCCCTTATAACCATCCTATTGCTTATATTAACTTATCTTTAAAATCATTAATCTTTTTTCCATTATAACTATCCTATTGCTTATTTTAACTTATATTTAAATTCTTAATTTCTTTCTTCCTTATAATCATCCTATTGCTTAATTTAACTGAACGTCAAATTTTTAATTTTTTCTCCCTTATAATCCTCCTATTGCTTATTTTAACTTATCTTTAAATTTTTAATCTTCTTTCCTTTATAAGCATCCTATTGCTTATATTAACTTATCTTTAAAATCATTAATCTTTTTTCCCTTATAACCATCCTATTGCTTAAAAAAAGGTAAATAAATATCGAAATTACGCTAAAAAAAATCTCTGCAGGGTTTAACCTTCACCAGACCATCACTCAAGTGATCTGTTCATCTAGTTCAGAGAATGAGGAGTGACTTCACAAAAGATAACATTTTTTTTTTCATCTCCCTCTAGCGTGCGAATTGCCGGAGGGTCCACGAGCCGTCATTGGCGGCCATCCCTCTCATTGGTTCATCAAGCCATCACGTCCTTGCCCTCATTGGCCGCACTGTTCATTATCACATGGATTTTCAGTTTTTCTGTGAAATATAAAACTTTGATAAGCCCGATTTGAATCTTCAAATATTTAGTTGATTGTTCGTGTTCAGGTGGGTTTTTTTTCGGCAGACGATTTTTATAGTTCCGACATTTTTGCGAAAGTTTTTGAGTGAAAATTTTTCTTTCCACATACGGTGAGCATTCTTTTTTTTTTAAATTTCTTTCTTCTTTCCATATTCATTTACATATAGGTCGAAGCCTAGTTTACATTGTTCTTTTTCACGCGTTTGTTCATTTATTTTGGTTGAATGGATTTTGTGACTTGGCGGTTTGCTCGAGGCGAACATTAAGTGAAAACGGAAGTCTGCGTATTCCGGTTTTTATCACACATTTCCGCATTTTTGAAGTTACGGTGAACTGATTACTAATAAATTGGTGAGCAGACAGGTCTCTGGTCTTCTACAACACAACTTTTTCGTTTTTGAATTAAATTTCTAGAGTGCGGTCTGAATATTTATTTTTTTTTTCGCGGTAATTTGTTACTTTGTGACGGAATTTTGTGAATGAATTATTGAAAAGATTTAAATATGTTTAAATAATCCATTGCTGTATTTAGCTCTGCATGTTTGAAGGGTAAAATTTAATGATGTATGCTGTAAAAAAATGTAGTAATAAATTTAACTCTATATTTTTCAAAATTTATTGTTGTTCGGGCATTTCAAACTAGGGTGTATAAGGCAATTTTTTCTTGAGCGGTGGAATATGTCAATAAAGTAAAATCGTTTATCCGGCACTCGTTTATCCGGATCTCCGGATAATAAGGATCAGATTTGTAGGTTTTTTTATTTAATGTTCACATTAGATAATAATTTTTAAATATGGTAGCAAGAAAGTAACTATAAGTACGCCAAAAAATCGCTTTTTAGTTTGATCCAATGTACAGTTCCTGCATGGTCTAATTCTATTAACTTCTTTTATGGTCTAATTCTAACCACAAAAACTCAGATGAAATTAGAAAAAGAAATTTTCTTTCTTTATACATATAAAGTACATATCTTTAAACACGTCATATATATAAAAGAGGAAATTACAAATCTATAACTAATTTTCAATTTAGCAGTTTAAAATTTTATATGGTTAACTGGTGATTAAAAATCATAAAGTGCCGTGCGCATCTTAAAATTGAGATATATGCTTGCAAAAAATAACCAATGGTCAGAATATACTTGCAATATATTTACCTGTAATGTAAAACCAAATAAATTGTAATAAATATTATTTAAATTGAAAATTGAGCATAAAATTAGAAAGCAAAAATTATCACAATTATTTGCATAATTTTCCCACATAAAAAAGTATTCCATAATTGCACATTTTTCTGGTTTTAAAATGTAGAGTACCATGAAATATACATATTGGTGTAGTTTTGTCAGTTTTCTACTGATAGCTTAAAAGTAATGCTGCACAAGAAAAGTTATTTTTTATATTGGCTCAATCTCAATATACGGTACCCCAGCCGCTTTATTTTTTTGGCGATGTTTTTTAGATTTTTGCCAAGTTGGCTATAAAATGCCAAATGTGGTTTGTGTTTGTTAAATACTTTTAAGTTAACCATATATTGCTTCCGATTTGAATAATATGGCGATATTTTTTTGGGCGATTTTTTTTTAGATTTTTGCCATATTGACGATAAAATGCCAAATGTGGTTTGTGTTTGTTAAATACTTTTAAGGTAACCATTTATTGCTCCCAATTTGAATAATATGGTGATATTTTTTTGGCGATGTTTTTTAGATTTTTGCCAAGTTGGCGATTTGCAAAAAATGCCAAATGTGGTTTGTGTTTGTTAAATACATTTAAGGTAACCATATATTGCTTCCGATTTGAATAATTAGCAGCCAGTCAGAGCTTGTGATTTACTTGTAGACGAGTTTAATCCGGATGTTATATACCGCGCTTGTAACCTTTATATTTCTTAATGTCTTGTAAACAATACTATGTAATTTTGTTACAAAACATAGTTTTTTTTATCGTAATAAATGGTAAGTCTGCTGAGCTAAGGATTTTATTTTGCTTCTTACCCATATTACCCGGATTTTCGATTGTCCGGACTGCCTGCGGTACCAGTTAGACCGGATAAACGAGGTTTTACTGTAGCAGTGTTTTTTTAACGATTGTTTATGAAATTTTAGTTCCTGAAGATTTCCGTTAGATGCAAATTTCCCAAGCGGGTAGGAATGCAATATAATAAACAAAGTGAAACTGTAGTAAATATGCCAAACTTTTAAAGGAAATAATATTTTGTGTGCGAAATGCCAAGATTTCTTAATTCCAATGAAACTGCACAGGGGCGTTTTCTCTTAGCATTTTTCTAATCACAGATTAACAAATGCAGGATTTTGAATTCTGTTTTTCCTACGAAATACAGGATGCTAAAGGTATTCAAAAGTCATGACTTATTTTTACGGAACTACTCATTAGAATTTTTAAAAAAATCATTTAAATAGAAAGAACATCTCACCAAGTTTTAACATCAATCATAGTAGGTTTCAATCATCTATATATATAAAACAGTTCCGTAACTGCCTCACTGACATACAACGCACAGACCAAACCGCTGGACCTAAAGGGCTGAAATTTTTCATGGCGATTCTTTTTATGGTGTAGGGGTGCACTAAGAGAGATTTTTGAAAAATTCTTCTTAGATTTTTTAAAATTAAATTTGTAAGCTGTTTTTGTAACTTTTATTAAGTTTGCATTTAAAATAATAATTTGAGGGTTATAAAATTTATATCACGAGAAAGATCCTAAAAATTCCTTTAAAATAAATCTTTTTCGAATCTTTACCTCCATTTTCTGATTTTGGTGAATTTTTAAAGATTCATTTTTAGAATTTAATTTATTAAATGCTGATCACGTGATTTCTTTTTCTGGTACTTTAAATAAATTTATCGTCACGTGCATAACAACTAAATAGACAAAAAATATTTTTTCTTTCTTTCTAATGCAGCAGACGATTGGATATTATCCAAAAAAAATAAATATCCCCTACGAATTTTTTATAAATATATATATTTTACATCAATTGTATACATTGATCATCGCATTTATTATATATATATATATATATATATATATATATATATATATATATTGGCATTAATTGTATTTAATTTGAATGTACTTGGTAGCGAAGTGCGTGTGTTCAGCTAGTAGTATCATAGATTTCGATGTGTTTGTTCACTTTCTGTAGCACGACAAACGTCTAAACGGTAATCCAATTCTCTCCCAAGTGTTTCGTAGCATATCAGGAGTTATTACACGAATTGCCTGAATGATACGGCATTTCTTCAACTCATCCACAGTTTCAAATTTTTGCTTGTAAGGAAAAGGTTAAAATAAGATGTTGTTTATTCATTTATTCCTCTCCCAACGTTAAACAGCAGGAGTTAACAGTTAGAAATCTAGAGCAAAGTAAGAAAGAATTTTTTTGTTTTTTAATGTCAAGGAGAGTAACTTACTGAAATTAAGAAATGTGGCTTTGTTTATAACTCCGCTAAAAGAGTCGTTTAATTTATAATTGACCTTTAATTAAAAAAAAATTATTTCAATAGAACTGATAATTAACCCGTCGTTGCGCGTTTTGGAACACGTGGCCTTACATTGAAATCCTTTCCATTTTTTAGAAGTTAATGCTTATGATATTTGAAATGCCTGTGGCATGCCTGTGAATAATATGGCGTGATTTTAACAAACACAAATATGGCATATGCGATTTTAACAAACACAAATATAGCATTTTATCGTCAACTTGGCTAAAATCTAAAAAACATCGCCAAAAAAATATCGCCATATTATTCCTGTGTGGCATGCCTGTGAAAAACAGAATTCAAAATCCTGCATTTGTTAATCTGTGATTAGAAAAATGCTAAGAGAAAACGCCCCCGTGCAGTTTCATTGGAATTAAAAATTCTTGGCATTTCGCACGCAAAATATTATTTCCTTTAAAACTTGTTTAAAACTTGGCATGCCAGTTTCGCATTTTGGACACCAGTGTTAACTATTTGTGTGATGATTCCATTTCTAACTTCTCGCAACAATTTTAATTATTAAATCTGAGCCCACATCTCCGTAATAAAATCAGCAGGGAAAATAGAAGAATTTACTTCAATATAACTATTCTCCGGTTTACACGGTAGATCCGTTCCAAATAAATAAATAAATAAATAAATAAATAAATATATATATATATATATATATATATATATATATATATATATATATATATATATATAAATCTGGTAATCTCTTCTAACGATAACTAAATAATAAAGTAAATAATAAATAATTTATAATTTATAATTAATAATTTGAGTGATAAATAATTCATAGAACGATAAAAAAAACAAGCGATTTTAAATTTAAAGTTCAGTGTGATTGATAATGGTAAAATAAAAAAAAGCTAGCGCGCGCCATCTAGGGGAAGAAAAATTGTGTAATTCTAAATGAACAATTCGCACGAAGCAGAGATCTTAATCTTTAAAATGGTACCTCATTTATCGAATTTGATTAAGTATGAAGGGAGAAAAAGGGATAAAACAAAAAAAAATACCACTTTTCAGAAATAATACTCTGCCACTCTTGATTTATAACTCCCGACGACGGTTTTAACGTCTGAAATTTTGCTTTACCGCGGACCGTTATGGAGGAACGTAATCCTACGTTAAAAACCGCGTAAATCGAAACCATCATTTTTGTTTGAATAACTGTGTAAATCTGAAAAAAAAAATCAAATGCGGAAAATTTAGTCAGTTATTTAATTTATATATCTAAAACAGTTCTGTAACTGACTCACTGACTGACATACAACGCACAGACCAAACCCCTGGACCTAAAGGGCTGAAATTTTGCATGGTGATTCTTCTTATAGTGTAGGGGTGCACTAAGAGAGATTTTTTGAAAAATTCTTAGATTTTTTTAAATTAAATTTTTAAGCTGTTTTAGTAACTTTTTTTTATGTTTGCATTTAAAATAATAGTTTGGGGGTTATAAAATTTATATCACGAGAAAGATCATAAAAATTCCTTTAAAATGAAATCTTTTACGAATCTTTACCTCTATTTTCTGATTTTTGGAGAATTTTTAAAGATTCACTTTTAAAATTTAATTTATTAAATGCTGATCACGTGATTTCTTTTTCTGGTACTTTAAATAAATTTATCGTCACGTGCATAACAACTAAATAAACAAAAAAAAAATTTCTTGCTATTGCGGCAGACGATTGGACATTATTTTGTCTATAAAAATATACCTTACGATATTTTTAAATATATATATATATATTTTTCTACATCAATTGTATATATTGATCGTCGTATTTATTATAAATATATATATATATATATATTTCTTTGTTTTGGCATTAATTGCATACATTGACCGTTGTATTTAATTTGAATGTACTCCGTAGCGAAGTGCGGGTTTTTAGCTAGTTAAATTCATATATTTCAAAAATTAAAATAAATTGCAAACGATAAATAAAATATATTAGTCCATTCATGAAATAACAAATATATATAAAGCTGTATATTAATTCATTTTACAGAAACTAGAAATACAAAATTCATAAAAAATGAGTCCAAAGGTTTAATTATATACAGTCATCTCTATCACAGATTATTAATCTTTTCTCCACTGTCATCACTCGATAGTACTCAGGCGATTCTTGTTCGATCGTTGATGAATTAGTAACAGTTCCAAAGGGGAGATATAATAGTATCAATGGCAGTGACAGTTTTAGTGTTTATAGAGGCAGTGGAAAAGTCGCAGGCCTCAGGCATAATGTTCTAGAGCAGAAGTGAGCATACTTTAGTCGACCGCTATCCATTTTCTTTAAATAAAAAATCACGCGCCCCAATGAAAATTAATTGGTAACAGCAATTTTTTTTTTTTTGAAAATTAGGAAAATGTTAGCAAAAAATAGAAAAAAGTAATAAACAAATTCTGAGAATATTTCAAAAATCAATGAACTGTAGATTTTGCGTACATATTTGCTTTACAATAACAATAAAAAAAATATTTTCCTTACCATCTACTTTTTCTTTGAAAATTAGGAAAATAACAAAAGAATAGAAAACGGACTATGCAAATTCTGAGAATATTTCAATGAACTGTAGATTTTGCGTACATATTTACTTTACAATAACAATAAAAAAAAATACCTTCTTTACCATCGACACTTAAAAAAAATTTTCTTTTAAAAATTAGGAAGATGTTAACAAAAAATAGAAAAAAGTAATAAACGAATTCTCAGAATATTTCAAAAATCAATGAACTGTAGAGCTGCTTTTTGTGCGTGCATAACTCGTCCGTTTTTTTTTGCGATACACGTACCGTTCCAACGCTTTTTTAGGGTTTTCGCATGCGCTGGGCATTTTGCGACGGGATAAAGTGGGCGTTGCCATTTGAACATTTCGAGTTTCTATACCTATAACCGTAACCGTGAGCGTCACTGTGTTGCCGTTCTCCGAATCCCGAGCTCATAATCTGAATAACTATACCTGAAATCTCATCTCGATAGGTTGAACGGAACGGCCGCTAGAGGTCCATATATCGGCAAAGTTTCTTAATGACCACCAGGTATACCTTTAGGTATATTATACCTTTAGGTATAATATCAGTATTTGTATTTGCAGTCGATTCCGATTAATCGGACCACATCGGGACGCGATCATTTTGGTCCTAATAACCAGCTGGTCCAATTACACGAACATGCCCTATTAGGCTTATGCAATGGGCTTTGTTTCGGTTCTTTATGATGCAGGCCGATTAACCGATGGTCCAATTAGCCCGATACGAATGTATTTTTGCATATGTATTTGTATACGTTGACGAATTTACTTTGAGTAACGCGCATACAAATGTAGATATATATATATATATATATATATATATATATATTATTTCTGGGTGAAATAAACGGCCATGTTTTGGCCCACTGACATTCTGTGAGTGCCTTCATGCCAGGTCGCGGGTTCGATTCCCGCTTGTCCGAGGCCGAGGCTGAGATTAGGGAGCTATGCTGGCTCACCTATAGGGTGCTCACGTAATAAAGAAGCCTTCAAATTCGCGGTGTGGTTGGCCAAATGTCGTAATAGACAAAGTGCCTGAAGCGTTGGAAACAACAAATACTTTACATGTTTTGGAAGAATTAATTATTTACTAGAACACTGCCGTTATAAAACAGCTGTATTTTAAATAAACGGGTTGTATTACCCCTTTTATATAGAAGTATTGCAGTTTTATCAATATTTTCCTCAAATATCAGTAATACGTCATGCTCATAATATTTTCTAGCTATCTTTGGTGATAAAGATAGCTAGAAAGTGCTTGCTTCAGTCTATGTTGTGTTAACCTCGAAAAGACTTATAGAAGGCAGCACAATCATTCAGTGTAATGTAAATTAGCCGTTAAAGCGTTTGCAGTGAACTAAGGAATCCGCATGAAAGTTGGGAAATGACCACGCAAAACCGGTAAATGGTCATTATTTTAGAAAATGCCAGTGATTGTCAGGTAAAGATTTCCATACAGACAAAGCATTAACCAACTATTTCTGAGTTATCTACAACCAACAGCGGGATGGAATATAAATGCGTGTAAAAACGTTCTCTTGAATAGCATTGTGTCAAAAATATATTCAATAGATTTGTTTTCTGATGAGATATGTCCATTTATTAATGGATGGAACTGTGCAAGTTTTGAGATTTTATTCATTGACTTTAAGGTGACTGCCTACGTTCGGAGCCAATTTTTTTAAAAAATTGTTTTTTTAAGGATTTTTTGGTCTTTTATGGTAAAATAGCATTTAAACATAAAAATAAATTATAAAAATCTTGTCTGTAAATACCATACCTTCTTATAAATTGGTCAATTTTAAGCAATTTTTTTATGAAATTTAGCTAAAACGTCTATCACTCTCCACAAAATTCTATTGCTACTATTTTAATTACCTTCTCACACTTGATACATATAATAGTTGTCTTCAAAATGACCCACAATCTAAGAGAAATTTTAAAATGCAAAAATAATACAGACAATTTTATGTTCCAATATGAAAATTTTCCCCGATTCGTCATTCCTTTCCTTATAAAAACAGTCCCAAACAAAAAAACTATTTATTATACATCAATTATTGTACGTCATTTCATTAACAATAGCATCTAAAACATTTCCTGGAAATTTTATCAAATTATATGCATTATTATGTGAAATATCATGTTAACGGTAGAGATTTATGCTAAAAAACATAATTCTGAGAAAAACGCATTTAAAGTTGTTCGTCACTTCAATTTTGTATCAGACGATGTATTTTTAAAATAGCTATAACTCTACTTCTAATTGATGTAGAATGAAAATCAAAACGGTTTTGAAAAGAGAAAAGATTGAATTACACGATTCTTGCAAAAATAAAACTGACTAAAATAGTCAAAAAAATGGCATTTTCAACGTAGGCAGTCACCTTAAAATTTACCTGTTATAAACAGAAAAAAACATAACTTAAAACGCATTTCTCCGTTTAAATCAACATATAACTCCCTAAAATTATTACTTTATTATTTTTTTTAAATACTGGAAGAAATACTGTAAATAGATGATTATCATTTTTATTTTACATTTATCAATTTAACTTTACTGCCTATCATTTATATACTAATTTCAGAACTTGAATATTAACTTGAATATTTCAGAGTGTCACAGTGTCTAAAATTAACTGTACAAAATATACAGTATCTCAGCCCTTCAGTTTTAATCAATAGTTAAATAAACAATACGAAATGCAGTTGGGGGACCTGTGCAACGGTTGGAAATAATCTTATACAGTTTTAATTATAACTAGTTAGTGCTCGTCAAAACATGACGGCTGGATTGTAAATAAATGTACTAATACACAAATTATAACATCACTGCCAAATGTTGAAAATTATGATATTAAGAATAGAGAAATACACTGTAAAAAATTACAATTGGACCCAACAAAAAGAAATATGGTTACTCAACAGCGCGAAATAAACAATTTCTGTCAGGTGCAATTTTATATCTCACAAACATAATCTATATATATAAAACAGTTCCGTAACTGACTCATTCACTGACTGACTGACTGAAACTTTTTTTACGTTTGCATTTAAAATAATACATTGAGGGTTATAAAATTTATATCACGAGAAAGATCATAAAATTTTCTTCAAAATGAAATTTTTTTCGAATTTTTACCTCCATTTGCTGATTTTTGGTGAATTTTTAAAGATTAATTTTTAGAATTTAATTTATTAAATGCCGATCACGTGATTTCTTTTTCTGGTACTTTCAATAAATTTATCGTCACGTGCAAAAAAAAATAGACAAAAAAATATTTTTTTCTTGCTAATGCGGCAGACGATTGGACTTTATTTTGTCTATAAAAATATCCCTTACGATTTTTTTATAAATATGTTTTTTTACATCAATTGTATACATTGATCGTCGTATTTATTATAAATATATATATATATATATTTTTTTTTTTGGAATTAATTGCATACATTGACCGTTGCATTTAATTCCAATGTACTCCGTAGCGAAGCGCGGGTTTTCAGCTAGTTAAAAAATAAAAAAAATTGCAGAGTGATAGCTAGAGAGATTCTTCGGATTAAGCAAATTAACGTGTTTAGGCGACCTCGTGCTAAGTGAATATATAAAGCCAGATTTAAACACGTCACTGAGCATGCGCAGAAAGCAAGTTTTAATTGTAAATTATCGCTAATTTATAGGATTTACTGTTATAGAAAGCAAATTTGACTAATCTACAGATTACAATCTTTCGTTTAAGGGGACTCACGACTCTTAAGTCGAGGAAATAAGGCATATTTTTATACTTTTTGACTCTTTGTAACTATTTCAATTTACTCCCAATTTTTTTTCAAATTTTATGTATATGATAAATCGATATATTTATTTTAATAAACAAATTTTCAACTCTCAAAATAATTTTAAATAATTTTTTTAAATACTTTAGATGTACCTTGTTTTTTAAGCATTTTTATTGTATACTGGCTTGCGGGCAGAACTACGAAATTAATTTTACACTTAAATGTATAATTCCTGTTTTATATTTAAAATAAATAATTCAAAATAGAATTGAACATAAAACATTCAGCATTAAATTTTTTTTCATTTTTTTTTTAAACTGCTCAAAATATACTTAAAATTTCCTTAAATTTTTGCATTTATTTTCCCCTGAAAAAATAACAAAATATGCAGTGATTGCAATAATTCTAGTTCAGACGCAATAAAATAACATGATTATGCAGTGATAATAATTTCGTGGAATTATGTTTTGTAGTTTTTGAGATATCAGTTGCGGAATGATGCAAAATTACATTTTGAGGAAAATGAGTTTAAAAATTTTCCTACCATAAACTTGATCAGTAATTGAATGTTTAGAATATCAACATCTCCAGAACTAAGCGGAATATTTTCACGCGGTTTGCTATATTTTGTTCAGAAATGATCAGGCTTTAACATGTATTTTTTTCAAAACATGGAATGTTTTAAAGGTTTAAGGGTAATGAGTCCTCTTAAGACCAAAAATGAAGTAAATTGCTGCAGTAGTTTTCTCTCACGGACTGCCCAAAAAAATCGGCTTAGCAACTAAAATATATAGATTTCCCAACCAGTTTGTTTATTCCGAAAAAAAAAAAAAACATGTTTGCCTCTCAAAGGATTGGTTGGGAGATGGTCCCCAAACGATTTTTTCTTTTTTTTTTTTTTTTGATAAGTGGTTCGTGATCAGCAAAAGGTCAGGAACCATTGCCCTAAAGCTAACTGCAGCATTTTAAGTTCAGGAGAGCTCTAATGAAGTCCAATAGAAAAAAAAACACATTAAAAGCAATTATTAGAAGTACATGTATAGCTTTTTCTTCCCTGGCTAGCCTCCACTGACATAATTCGCGACATACTAACCGTTTGCGCAACACAACAACTTGCGAAACTAACGAACCAAGGAATAATACCACCGATCTCCACTACCACACTGCCTGTAGCCTAACTCGGTGCGCGCGGTGACTTTCTTCTTAAGCTCGCGATAATCTCCCAGCAGACGATACTTTCGGTTTCCGTTTCTCGAGCCGAGCGCTTCGTTTTTTGTTTGCTTTTTTGCTCTCTCTCTCTCTCTCTGCCTGCAACCGTTTGAGATCAATAGGCTATTAGGGCAGCGCACGTGGTTTTTGTACGAGGAAAAACGTTTCCCGCGTTTAATATTTCAAAAGCCAGCGCGTCTGGCGTGTTCCAACGCTTCCTGAGGTAAGTGATTGTTTTTTAAAGTATTTTTTTTTTATATAAAGGACGAGGAAATTGAGGAAGAACATAGCAGGGATCAATTCATAAATAACTCTTTTATCTCTTTTGTAATACCGATTAGAAAAGATGAATTTCATGTTTTTCAACTGATATTTAAGGTATTTACCTGCAGATTGTAAGACATGCGAACTTTAAATTTAAATGAGATTAGGTTGAATATCCTTATCGACATTTGACAGTTATATCATTGAATTTGCCTGATACATTTAGAGAGTTTATTTAAGGTATTTACCTGCAGCTTGTAAGAGATGCGAACTTTAAATTTAAATGAGATTAGTTTGAATATCCTTATCGACATTTGACAGTTGTATCATTGAATTGTACCTGATACATTTAGAGAGTTTATTTAAGGTATTTACCTGCAGCTTGTAAGACATGCAAAATTAAAATTTAAATGAGATTAGTTTGAATATCCTTATCGACATTTGACAGTTGTATCATTGAACTGTGCCTGATACATTTAGCGAGTTTATTTATGGTATTTACCTGCAGCTTGTAAGACATGCAAACTTAAAATTTAAATGAGATTAGTTTGAATATACTTATCGACATTTGACAGTTGTATCATTGAACTGTACCTGATACATTTAGCGAGTTTATTTAAGGTATTTACCTGCAGCGTAAGACATGCAAACTAAAAATTTAAATGAGATTAGTTTGAATATCCTTATCGACATTTGACAGTTTTATCTGATACATTTAGTGAGCTTATTTAACAGTTTTTTTTCCTTCAAAATTAAGGATATTCTTTGAGCATGCAAAGTTGTCTCTGACAACGTTATTTGGTTACAATTTTGAATTTCTCAGTAGCTTCTGAATTTAGCGATATTTGTAATATTTGTGTAATATTGTTTTCTTTCATATTATGTGAACTAACCTTTTATGCCTTATTTCAACACTGATACACACGTGCTGCCTTTTAATGTAGTTTATCAGGTATAGAGTATATAATAACTTTAACAACCTTCTTGCATTCGAATTTATCTGGATAATTTTTTGTTTTCCATTTGGGAGATTGATGCTCTTACAACTGTTTGATTAATATCTGAAATTTTGATACCCAAAACTATAGATCTTATGCAATTTTATGCATATTCATGTTACTTAGTCTTAATTATAATAAATGGACTTTTAAAATTCAACCTCGTGAAATTATATACTTGAATTTAAAATGAAGCAAACAAATAACAAGAAGGTAAGTTGGTGTAACTTGGCTCATGGGATAACTGGGCCATCCCCTCCCATATTTTTCCCTTTACATATAAGGTGGTAATTCCACTCTGTTGTGGCAACACTGGTAAGCAGAAGCCAAAAAAAACAAACAGCCATTTTGTCTCGAGCGTTGGCAATTGCTTTGAAAAATTATTTTTATATGGGGGTAGAACTGTTTTTTCTTTTTCTAGATATTCAAGCATTAGACCCATTTACCCAGTCACAGATTTTGTTGTTTCTCATGAGAAATAGACAGGGGTGGTCCACTTACCCCACTTATCAGGGGAACTGGGTCCACCTGTATTTAAAAATATACACAATATTTATATATAATATACATATAATAAAAATCAATATCATAGCTTAAACAGACTCCCTAAGACTTACTAAAATGCGTGTAATACAATGATGTTTGAAAATTATACACGTTAGTATAATTTTAATGTGCTAAAAGTATAGTATATAAAATATTTGAAAATCTATGGCCCAGTTACCCCAACTTACCTTAATTGCTTCATGTTATCAGTTTTCATTCTCTATAGAAATTCTGTTAGAAAAAAGGGTATCAAACGAGTATTCAAACTTCACTGTATCGCCACTTTTTAGGTGTTTTAAAGTGTATTTACGCCGTATAATAACTGCATATCTTGTCGTTTACCTGATATTTTATTGCAAATAGACGCATATCCTATATCAATCACTACTTGTATATTCTTCCAGAAATAAGCAAAATTACGTAACCGCACGTTATGAAATATAGAAATCTTGTTTAAAAATTAGCATCATCATGATATAAGATGTGTTGAAGTCTGAGTTTCTAGTCGGCGTTAGATGCATATTTAAATGTAGTTTTAAGCTTTGTATTTGTAGTTTTAAGCTTTGTTTTTGAGCATGTAAATGATATGTTCCAAAATCGAAACTAAAATATTATATGACTGTCGTAAATGCACGAATTTGACACTTCGTGGCTTTATTTTTTGTTAAATCGCTTTAAAAAAATTCCGTTTAAAAATACAGTGTAAGTTTTGAATATTATTCGTTTTTTTATTGGACTGTTTGTTTGTTCTCTCTCGAACACCAGCTGTTTATCTGTGACGTCATTATTCACGTGATTTCTTTTCTGGGCATCAAATACTCTCCGACTTTCTTTTGTATCAAGGTTGTTAAAGAATATTATTCAAGTTTGCAAAGATCACAGGCTGTCTCAATATTTATTGTTTGAACCAAGGGAGGTTATCAATGGATTTTGGACCAAGAGAGGAATAAATGTTTTCATTTATTCCTCAAGTATACAATTATACAAGTATACAATTATAGTTATATTGTATACTTGTGCTTCACTAGTTTAGGCTAAACAAGTAATATAATAAAAAAAAATTAAGTCAATTCCTACTTAGGTCAACAAAGAAAAATTTTATTTTTGTTACTTTTTGGCGGGGAATTGCACTGATATTGGCTCGATTCTGTGAAAATTTTTTTCTCCCATATACAACTAAAATTAATTAATTAAATTTAATTAATGAATTAATATTTGAAAAAACTTTATTAACATCAAGCGTCATCCATTACAAGTTTAAAAAATTGTATTTGAACTTGAGTGGATGAATAAAAAGTATTTTATTAACGATTGAAAATTTGAACAAGATATATAAATATAGGGAGAGTGTGAACTAATAGTAGGAATTGAAAAAGGAATTAATAACTGCCTTTTATAGTTAAAACTAGTGAAGCGTTTACCATCACGTATGACCTATGTATCATTAATAATAATTTACTGGAAGTTTTAGAAGTGGAGTCATCACCTTTATACAAGTTGAAACGACATGATTTTTGCTGTTTGTTCGAACTCCTATAATTTTTTTTGTAATTGTCCATTATACATGAAATTTTTAGCATTAGTTTACTAAACTTTATAGATTATGTTTCCTAAATTAATTTTATTACAAGTAAATAAGAATTTACTTGTTACAAACCCGTCGACCGGGTTTGTAACCAGTTGCGCCGTGTGCGTGGCTCCATTCTATTACATAGGTTACGACTCAACATGGACTGGTTTGTGATTCGAGTCAGTTATCAGTTTCTTTTGAGTTGCCCCGTGTGCAGACGGCCTAAGTCTTTCATGTCATAGTTTCAAATGTTCTAGTTGGAATATTTAAACGCGGTTTGTTTTAAATGATCCAGAAATGATCAAATATTCTAAAAATTCTAAAAAGTAAAATTCGATTTTTTTTTTAAGGTTTAAAGGTGATGACTCCTGTTAAAGTAACCGAGTGTACTTCATGAAAATATGAACCTCGTTTATCTTCTCTTTTCCGTGCCAAAAATCTTGATGTAATTAACTTTTAATTCTTTTTTAAATGAACAAATGAGACTTTCATATAATCGTATGAAGACAGCCATGACAACCCTTTGCAAACCTACGCCTGCGCTAATGGAAAGCGTTTACACTCTATATCTGATTACTTCCCATCCATTGATTTTATTGCAGTTATTAATGTCTTGCGCAGTCAGTGCTCTTGGAAAAAAAATTTTAACCAGTCATTTTTTTCCTTTATGCATGTTTAAGCCTTTGAGGGGCTCCGTTTGCACATTGCAAACGCCTAAATCTAGTCTTTTTTTCGCTTGCATTCAATGTATTCCAGTTAAATGAGCAGAAAAATGGTTAGTACTGCCATTTGTTATCAGTTTAAAGAAGTAAAAACATTTTGCAACGTTTAATTGGGAAAATTTTCAAGATTCTTTAGGTTAAAAAAAAATTGGGGGGGGGGGCGAATCTGCATCGTGCAAACGGCTGAAGTTGTTGGCCCCTGAAAGGTTTAAGACATAATTAAGACATCCGCCAACATGAAATCTTAGATAGATTGAAAGACATAACACGTCTCTCAACTTCCTGCAAAGCATTTCATCATTCATTAGTACATGTTCATGACATACCAATCAATTTCCGCAACGTAATCTCGCAGAGTCATCAAAATGATCAAAAACACATTTCGGGGCACACGTTATCCCAGGATTACCTGTTGCCAGGAAAATTATGCGATTCTTTGAACAAGCGATTTACACAGCGAAATACATCTCTCTGTTTTATCACTGAATCGACATTCTTACCAGCAATATGCTTGGAGGTTTGGCTAGATTTCCTGTGTTTATTTATTTACTTGACAGTTCTAACAGACGGGAAATTACGGAAGTCTTTCAGTAAAAGGAAAACATTGAAACAATAGCAAAAAAAAAAAATCCAGAATCGATATAATTTTTTGTTGTATTTTATAAATATACTAGCTGAATACCCGTGCTTCGCTACGGAGTACATTTTAGGATAATTACAATGAAAAGAGCGATGAAATTGCTTTTTAGAGGATTATAATATAGTACAGTTAATATATAGTACAGTTTGAGGACCATTTCTTTTACTGTATTTTAATATTTTATTTTTTGTCAATTTATTTCGTTGTTATGCACGTGACTCAAATTTAGTTTAAAGTATCACAAAAAGGAAAGAAATCTCGTGATCAGCATTTAACAAATTAAATTCTAAAAATTAATATTTAAAAATTCACCAAAAATCAGAAAATGAAGGTAAAGATTCGAAAAAAATTTCATTTTAAAGGAATTTTTTATGATCTTTCTCGTGATATAAATTTTATAACCCTCAGATTATTATTTTAAACGCAAACTTTAAAAAAAACTTAAAAAAACTTGAAAATTTAATTTTAAAAAAATCTAAGAAGAATTTTTCAAAAATCTTTCTTAGTGCAACCTTATAATATAAGAAGGATCGCCATGCAAAATTTCAGGCCTTTAGGTCCAGCGGTTTGGTCTGTGCGTTGTATGTCAGTCAGTGAGTCACTCACGGACCTGTTTTATATATATAGATTTTAGCGTTTTATTGCAACGCAGTTTAAAAACTTTTATAGCTAATTATTTCATTATTAGCTAAGAGGACATAATGTTTGTTCTTCGCAGTTCTAACATATGGGAAATTAGCATAGTCTTTCAATAAGAGGGAAACAGTTAAATAATAACCGAGAAAACTCCATAGTCAATATATTTTTATTACATATTTTTAAAATATATTTTAGTGTTTTATCGAAACGCAGTTTAATTTTTATTTACTAGCTAAGAGGATAAAATTTTTGTCACTACAGTTGACATACATTTCTTAAACATTTATAAACACTACCACGTACGTAGCAAAAGCCATTTAGGATTGTAAAAGATATCAATATCTTTAAAGAAGTTGGAAATTTGAATATTACATCCCTACATAAGACATTAAGTTGTGTACGATCAAAACTAGAAATCTCTATCAGACCTTTTTTTTTTCGGTAAAGGTTAAAGGATGGTACATAGGGTTAACGTTATGTATTTTTTAAGATATAAGTTTGAAATGACCCTTAAAAAATTCCCACATTATTTTAACGTAGGATTATGTTCCTCCATAGCGGTCCTCCGGAAAGCAAAATTTCAGACGATAAAACCGTCCGTCGTCGCGAGTTATAATTTGGCAGCGCGCCAAACCCAGTCTGTATCGCTTGGGCAAGCAGCAAAAAGAAAAGTACCAAATGCGTCAAAATTTTTACATATATATATATATAATATATATATATATATATATATATATATATATATATATATATATATATATATATATATATATACATATATATATACATATATATATATACATATATATATATACATAAATACATAAAATACATATATATATATATATATACACATACATATATATACATATATATATATATATACATATATATACATATATATATATATATATATATATATATATATATATATATATATATATATATATATATACATATATATATATACATATATATATATACATATACATATATACATATATATATATATACATACATATATATACATATATATATATATATATATATATATATACATATATATACATATATATATATATACATATATATATACATATATACATATATATATATACATACATATATATATATATATATATATATATATATATATATATATATATATATAGATAGATAGATAGATAGATAGATAGATAGATAGATAGATATAGATACTTATATATATAACACATACATACATGTATACATACAAAAGAAATAAGCAACGATAAGTAATCCTACGTTAATAACCCGCGGTAGATTCGTTAGAAGAGACTACCTGAATTATTTTTTTGTCACTAATCCATTGTTCAAAAATCTTCGTCTTATATCTGATCGAAATACTACAAGAAAGAATCCTTAACTCAATTTTGAAAAAATTGGAGATTTCTAAATTTGATCCTACACACCTAAATTTATTGAATACATAATGTTTAAGAATCACCCGTGTCATAAATTACAAGAAAAACTTCGACATGAAACTGAAGAGCTCTAATAAAGAACCAACATAAAGAGGTTCTGTAACCTTACAATTTTCTCCCCAAAAGATACTTTTTAAGTCTTCTAAGTCCAGCAGAACTTAATTATCAACAGATTATACTCTCGCACATAAAAATAAATTAATTAAAGTAGCCCGCAAGTCCATCACTCAGTCACACAAAATCGCATCATGTGCTGAGTTTATATTTCATAATTCAAAAATACAACAAATAACAGAATTGCAACATCACAAAATTCAACAACTCCACTCATCAATTTCTGTATTGTTGAAGAGTTCATGGCGAAAGAACGCTGATTAAAAACTGCAATGAAATTACCCCATTTAAATTTTTCTACATTAAAAGGTGCAGCCCTACAATCAATTTAAAACGAAACGCCTGCAGATACTTTCAAACAACAACAAATAAAGGTTTGAGCTTATTTTCTAACCCGCTTTTATTGTGTTTGCTTGGTGTGTTGTTTTTGTAAGTGTTATAGAAATTAAAGACATCGCACTATGTGATCACCCTGTTTGCCAAATCAAGTCGAAATATGTAGATTCGAAAAATCAGCAACGGTACGTAGGTTTCATTATTCCTATTTTTAAAGAGTTATTACGTTTTCGTTGTAACTCTTATTTATGGTACATTTTATGTAATGGTAAATTTTTGTATGTGCATCTTTCTATATCGTGGCCATATTGCATTTTTCTGGCCCTATCTCGGGGTAAAAGAATACGGAAGACGTTGTTATTGTTGAATAAATATATTTCACTAAACGTAAGAGTTAGGGATTTACTCAAATACTGCAAGTTCATTGTTGCTCTCACTAGATATAGGCTGGATTTTAAAGCCTATAGTTTGTAAGACATATATATATATATATATATATATATATATATGTATGTGTATATATATATATATATATATATATATATATATATATGCATATATATGTATGTATGTATATATATATATATATATATATATATATATGTATATATATGTATATATATGTATGTATGTGTGTATATATATATATATATATATATATATATATATATGTATATATATGTATGTATGTGCATATATATATATATATATATATATATATATATATATATATATATATATATATATGTATATATATGTATATATATGTATGTATGTGTGTATATATATATATATATGGATATATATGTATATATATATATATGTATGTATGTGTATGTATATATATATATATATATATGTATATATATGTATGTATGTGTATATATATATATATATA
>OU015503.1:103774870-103777370 GCA_907164885.2 Dolomedes plantarius
CCTTTGCTTCTCTGCGTATTCTTTTTACACTGGACATTGATATCCCGGTCATTTCACTAGCTCTCTTTAGGGATTGCGAAAGTGGAACAATAACATTTCCTTCTAGTGCTTCTTTATCACACAATTTAATTACATTGTGTGTTATACGTTTACAATCACTACGGAACGGCTTATTCCGAGCAGTTGTGTTGGGTAAAGGATGCATTAATTTTAATATAATAATCAAAATAACAGACGAGGAAAAAGCAAGCAAGCGCAGTTAGTAACCGATTCTAAAGAATGTCGAGAGACTACGAGACTTTTCCCCCTCCTTGCTCAGCAGCCTTACCTACAGCGTGAATAGAATCGTCTTGGCACTATGCCAACCGTGGTTCTTCGTACTGTGGTCGGACTGTAGTTGACATGACCTGCGAATCGTTTGACATATCACGTGGTCTTTGAGCCAGCTGCCAAAGACGAACTTGAGACTTCTTCCGTATTAGTTGTCGGAGTCAAGTTTCTACGAATGACGTCATTGTGTTCAGTTCTGTGATTGGTTGAAGTTTTTTATCGCTGACGCCAAGCTCCCCTCCGAAGGCAATGTGAACCAGGCCTTATTACCATGGTTTGCGTCTGCTGTCAGCTTCTTCTTGCAAGATCTAGGCAAAAATAACCTAAGCAGATAATCAGGGCCGACCAGAGAAGGGGGCAAATGGGGCACTTTGCCCCAACTGCCGGGGGGCCCCAAAAAAAGTTTAAAAAAATGTATTTATTAGATTTCCTCAGAAAGAAAATTCTGAAACTTGTACCGTACTTCAAAATTCAAACTAATCTCATGAAAAAAGCCCCCCCCCCCCCAAAAAAAAAAAAAAAAAAAAAAAAAAAATTTAAAAAAAAAATTTGATTAATCAGATTGCTCTTGTGACAAAATAGTCTTCTGAAAAATAGTCTTGGGGCCCCCAACAGAAGTTTGCCCCAGGCCCCGTAAAGTCTCTGGGCGGCCCTGCACATAATAGGAACTTCTTTTTAATCTGACACACACCCCCACTACATTTGAGTTCAAATTTAAAGATCGGTGTATAAAGTTATGAGGGTCACTCCTTCTACTGCCTAGGTAGCAATAGACCCTTAATTTCTCGACATTTCTAAAGGGCGGCACATTATAGGGACATGGCCCATTATAGGTGCATTTACCCTTACTTCAGAAACCGGCTCTTACTGTTATATAAATGAAACACGAGGGAAATTTAATCACGGCAGTTCAGTTTTCCAATCACCGGAAATATAGCCGCTTGATTGAAAGCTTCAGTCAAAAAAGGCGAACATGGAACCTTTTACTCTGCGAAAAGGAATGAATTATCTTTTCTTCTTTTGACCAGATTTACTACTATAAGGGTGAATCGCATGCTTCAATTCTAGAAGACTATCGTTATTCTAAGCTTCTACTCTAAAGGCCTGAAGCCGATAAAAACGAAATCAATGCCACCTGCAAAAGTTCAAGCAGTGAGTATCATTTTAACGATCACAAAACTTCAAACAGCTGAACTTCCTAATAAAAAAGGTGTTGAGAATTTAATATAACATAACACTCACCTAATCTCTTCTGTTTTTAAAACTTTTGTGAACACGAAATTTTAGCCAATTCACCGTTTCCATATAACTGTTATGTATACATATATACTAGCTGAATAGCCGTACTTCGCTACGGAGTACATTCAAATTATGTAAATACAACGGTCAATATATGCAATTAATTTGTATGTTTAATGTCCGTAGAATATACTCATTTGAATTAAATTCTTAAAAAACTTCCATCTCAATGAGTCTAGTGGTTTAATTTTATCTTTTACAGTATTTTGATATTTTTTTTTGTTAATTTATTTCATTGTTATGTACGTGACGCAAAATTAATTTAAAGTATCTCAAAAAGAAAAGAAACCACGTGATCAGCACTTAATAAATTAAATTCTAAAAATGAATCTTTAAAAATTCACCAAAAATCAGGAAATGGAGGTAGAAATTCGAAAAAGATTTCATTTTAAAGGAATTTTTATGTTTTTTCTCGCAATATAAATTTTATAACCCTCAGATTATTATTTTAAATGCAAACTTTAAGAAAGTTACAAAAACAGCTTAAAAATTTAATTTTAAAAAATCTAAGAAGAATTTTTCAAAGATCTTTCTTGGCGCACCCCTACACCGTAAGAAGAATCGCCATGCAAAATTTCAGCCCTTTAGGTCCAGCGGTTTGGTCTGTGCGTTATATGGCAGTTAGTTACGGAACTGATATATATATATATATACATATATATATATATATATATATATATATATATATATATATATATATATATATATATATATATATGTCGGTATGACCCTTACACATATATACATAGCTTGCAATTCACCGTGGTTGAATTTTATCAGGTCCAGAATTTCTTGCAACTTGATCGAATCTTTGTGATACATTCAACCAATCTCTTCTCTTGAAAAATTTGATCGCATTTAAGGTTAGATA
>OU015503.1:103782370-103787370 GCA_907164885.2 Dolomedes plantarius
CTGCTTTAGCATGCTATCACTTGATTTACGACGAGGGAAAAGAACAGCTTCGAGTGTACAAACATCATTAGACAAATGTTTCAATGCTCCATGAACTAATTATCAGATTATTTTAAACTACATAATTATGTATCTACTAGCTGAAAACCCGCGCTTCGCTACGGAGTACATTCAAATTAAATACAACGGTAAATGTATGCAATTAATGCCAAAAAAAATAAATATATATATTTATAATAAATGAGACGATCAATATATACAATTGATGTAAAAAAATATTTATATATATATATTCATAAAAAAATCGTAAGGAATATTTATTTTTTTTTGGATAATATCCAATCGTCTGCTGCATTAGAAAGAAAAAATGTTTTTTTTTTTGTCTATTTAGTTGTTACGCACGTGACGATAAATTTATTGAAAGTACCAGAAAAAGAAATCACGTGATCAGCATTTAATAAATTAAATTCTAAAGATTAATATTTAAAAATTCACCAAAAATCAGGAAATGAAGGTAAAGTTTCGAAAAAGATTTCATTTTGAAGGAATTTTTATGATCTTTCTCGTGATATACATTTTATAACCCTCGATGTATTATTTTAAATGCAAACGTAAAAAAGGTTTAAAAAATAGCTTAAAAATTTAATTTAAAAAAATCTAAGAAGAATTTTTGAAAAATCTTTCTTAGTGCACCCCTACACTATTAGAAGAATCGCCATGCAAAATTTCAGCCCTTTAGGTCCAGCGGTTTGGTCTGTGCGTTGTATGTCAGTCAGTCAGTCAGTCAGTGAATGAATGAGTCAGTTATGGAACTGTTTTATATACAGTGGCTCCCAAAAGTGTTCGTACACTTACGAATTTCAATGTAATAGGAATCTATCCATTAATTAAAATGAATATTTCAGAATGGGTATTTAATAATAATATCTATAATCTATTCTTAACAAAACTACATGAAATATTTTGAAAACATAGTAAAACTTTATTTTTAAGAAACCAATAATCAAAAAGTAACAAAAACTTTATCTCACAAAAGTCATCGTACACTGAAATATTTTCGGATAAATTCATAATTAAAATTATCGTCTGGCGCTTTATTTTTATTTTTGAATTGTGGTGGCATTTAAAATATCGCTTGGCTTTAATTTTTGCTTGCCTACTCCGTAATATTCTATTTATTATTTAAAACTGGCTCGTAGTCGTAAAGAAACAACAAACAGCATTCGAAAATTGATTATTTTTCATCATAGTAGTGGTAAATCAGTTCGGAATATTGCTAAATTACTTAATTTATCCCATTCTACTGTGCAGTATGTGAAAAAAACGCTTTAAAGAAGAAAATTGGATCGAAAACAAGGTAAGAAAAGGCCGTCCGGCAAAGTTAACTAAACGTGATCAGAAATTTATAATTAGAAATTTGTGAAAAATTCACGTTTGAGTGCTGTAAAAGTTTCTGCAGAATTCAATAAAACATTTTCTACTTCAATTTCACCTGAAATTTTTTGACGAGTTCTCAGAACAGCTGGATTACATGGGAGTTCTGCCCATAGAAAATTTTTTGTGAGTGAGAAAAACAGAAAGTTTAGGCTTCCCTTCGCACTATCAATGACAAATAAGCCCCAAACCTATTGGAATAATGTCTTACTTGCCGATGAACATTTTTGGTGCTGATGGGCGTATAATTGTATGGAGAAGAAAAAATGAGGAACTTAATCCCAAGAACTTAGTAGGAACAGTTAAGCATGCCGGTGGAAGTATCCTTGTGTGGGGGTGCATGTCAGCATCAGGACTAGGAAATTTGATATTTATTGATGGCATAATGAATCATGCTGTTTTTATAAATATTTTAAGGGACAATTTAAAATTATCAGCTCAAAATTTGGGTATTGGAAACAACTTTGTTTTTTATCAAGATAACGATCCTAAGCACACGGCTCTTAACGTTCGCATCTGGTGTCTCTATAATTGTCCACAAGTTTTGAAAACACCACCTCAATCGCCAGATTTAAACCCAATAGAACATATTTGGAGAGAACTGGAGGTTCGAGTACGAAAACACGACATTCACACGAAAAGCGAACTAAAAACAATTATGATGGAAGAATGGATGAACATTGATGGAAAAATTACAAAAGATCTAAAGCAATCTATTCCCAGACGTTTAAAAGCTGTTGTGGGTGCTAAAGGATATCCGACTAAATATTAATTTAACGAAAAATTAGAATATTTACTAAAATGTAGAGATTTTTTACAAGTGTACGATGACTTTTGTGAGATAAAGTTTTTGTTACTTTTGGATTATTGGTTTCTTAAAAATAAAGTTTTACTATGTTTTCAAAATATTTCATGTAGTTTTGTTAAGAATAGATTATAGATCTTATTATTAAATGCCCATTCTGAAATATTCATTTTAGTCAATGGCTAGACCCCTATTTCATTGAAAATCGTAAGTGTACGAACACTTTTGGGAGCCACTGTATATAGATAATGTAAGTATTTTATAATATGTCCGTGTACCGTATAATATAATATACGCGTGTACCATTTTCATATTTAACCCTTCAGCAGGCGCGCGTGGCACAAAGTGCAACGTCTCTTTCAACCTTCATTATTCCTTTTGTAATGAACCTTATTTTTCAAATTGAAAATAATTATTCTGCGTTTTATGACAAGATATAAAATGTTGATAATATTGAGATATATTTATAATTAAAGGCCAAAGGACGCAGATACAATCGCCTTATTTCAAAACTGTCCGGTTTATTGGATCTAAGGACAACTTGCGAATGGATTCCCGTTATGTCCAAAATCCTAAAAAACAGCGAGAGAGTCCATCTTCATGATATGCGGGATACCGTATGATAGCTGTATTTTGGATCGACTACATCAACTCCTGCTTCTGTCGTACTGTAATCCGCTATAATCGCTGGTTTACCACGGTTAAATCACGACTAATAATGAATGAAAAGAAATGCATGGGTCAGAAAATCCTACCTGCATTTCCTGAACGTTTTCAAATAGCGGAATATTTTAGTCTTACTATATATTCAGACGAATCCATAACCATTAAGGTAAATGCACCTATAATGGGCCATGTCTTTATAATGGGCGCCTTTTAGAAATTTCGAGAAATTAAGGGTCTATCGTGACCTAAGGCAGTAGAAGGAGTGAGGGTCATTGGCTATCAGCCGTATATTGGCTGATAGCCAATGACCCTCACTCCTTCTACTGCCTTAGGTCACGATAGACCCTTAATTTCTCGAAATTTCTAAAAGGCGCCCATTATAAAGACATGGCCCATTGGCTGATAGCCAATGACCCTCACTCCTTCTACTGCCTTAGGTCACGATAGACCCTTAATTTCTCGAAATTTCTAAAAGGCGCCCATTATAAAGACATGGCCCATTATAGGTGCATTTACCTTACAACTAACACTTTTGTCAACAGCGTTAGGGCCGGCGTCATATGATTAATTTGTTTTTATTCTTCTAGATTTTGAGCGCAACTTGCTAGCTCGCATACACACATATATGTCCTTACGAACGAATTAATAACCATTAGGCCAAAAACACTCTTATCAAGAGTGTTGAGGGCTAACGGGCTTATAATTGACCTGTATTTAGTCCTCTCGGCCATAATGTAGGTCCCGGTCTGAATAGCCCTCGTGTAGCAAAAGTTGACCGTAGCGCTCTCAAACAAACTTTAACCTCCTATGACTTAGTTATAGAAGCGTGTGATTAAACTGACCCTAATAGTTTTATCTTGCTCTCGTTTACCGTTGTTGTTTACTCCTACCCATTTTAACATATTTTTCCTTTAAAAAAATTATATCGATTTATATTATACTAGCTGAAAACCCGTGCTTCGCAACGGAGTACATTCAAATTAAATACAACGGTCAACGTATGCAATTAAGGCCAATATATATATATATATATATATATATATATATATATATCTCAATATTACATCTCAATATATATATATATATATATATATATATATATATATATATATATATATATATATATATATATATATATATATATACATATATATATATATACAGTAACCACCGCTTATAGTGATCAGTGGTTATAAGAATCAACCGTTTATAAGAATCAATATCGCAAAAGCAAAAACAAGTGTATTATTTCCAAGTTAAAATTTTCGCTTTAAAGAATCAATCCACCGGTATTAAGAATCAATTTACACTCTTCGCTTTCCTTTCATTTTACCAAAAAAGCCACCTAAACCCTCAAAATGTACGAAGTTCTTTCTTTATTTTTTTAAGAAAGAGTGATAAGATGGGATTGAATACAGTCGAGAAATGCATCCCTTTCTTTGTTAGACATAACAGAATAGTTTCTCCTTAAACGCTTTAGCTAAGCACTGTCCTATTTGCTTGACCCGGGAGCATCCTACCCGTGCGGATCCTATTTCACTTTTCTCCTCTGACAAACAAAGACAGGGACGCTGCCTGTTTTTTCCCACCCCCCACATCCTGGTTGCGGCTTCCTGAACCCTGAAACACATAAATCTTCGGGGAAGTGTCCACTATCACTTTGGCAAACGTGACAATATTAGATTCAGCACGTTATCAAACCGTGAAACGTAAGATAGAAGGTGAATCTTCGTCTGAGACTATTGGTATTGAAAGAGGTATAAACAGCCTACTGAAAACTTCATTACGTCAAACTACCATAGAAAACTTTTTCTTGCACCCTTCCTGTAGTTGAAATGTTAAAACTGTTATGCAGGTATGTTGTAACAAATATTGGATTTTTTCTTCTCTTACTATAATGTGTATCTACTTATAGGTCTAGAAATTAAGTTGTATTTTTAAAATTATAAAAATAATTTTAATAAAAGATAACTAACGTAAATTAAAGAGTATTTTATAGTAAATTATCTAATATATGTATATATAGGTGTGTATGTTCCTGTCCAAAAACTTAAATTTCGGCTATAAGAATCAAAAACAGTAATAACAAACGTGA
>OU015503.1:103797370-103829870 GCA_907164885.2 Dolomedes plantarius
TTCGCTATAACGGGGTTCGACTGTTATACTGTACTGAAAAATAACATTTCGACCATTCTTCATAGATTAACATGGGGACTGGAGTTTTCTGATGCGCCACTTTATGACGCTTAGCAAGTGCTGGGGTGAAAAAGTAGTTCGTCGTGATAACTGTGATTTTCAGCAAATCAAAGTCACGTTTATTACAGTGGGCAGACGACGATTAAAATATTCAAAAGTAGAACATTTTGCTCCAAAACGCGAGAACGTATCCGGTGTCTTCTTTGGTAGCACTAGCCCAGACACAAATGGTCACAATTCGTCTGTTATAACACGTTCTTTTAACCGTCTACGAATGGCTTTTAACCGTGAATGTCAATTTACGTTACTTTTCGTGCCTCACGTAACTACAATCAATTCAATTTTTCAACGTTCTTCTCTCCGTTTTTTAATCGTCTGCTACTTTTTTTCTCTCTCTCTCTCTCAGAGGAAGCCGATCTCAGCTACCCGGACGATGAATTGTTCCTTCTGTCATTCCTGCGGGCCAGGAAGTTCGACGTGAAGCGAGCTTTCCACCTCCTGAAGACTTTCTACTCGGTGGTTCGGAAACACGACGAACTTTACTACAACTTCAACTTCGATGACGTCAAGAAGAGCATCGGAGAGAACACCATCGGATTTTTGCCGTACAGAGACAGCGAGGGATGTTGCATTCTCCTGATCCGAACTTGTAAGTCTTGCCCCCTATTCACGACTCATTCGGCGGGGTTGTTTTATATTTTTCGGAAGTGAATTTAATTAATTTGATATCACACCTTATTAATCTATTTTGGTTGTTCCGTAACTACAAAAAAGATGTTTCGTTTGGATTGCTTGTATTACGTTGTTAAGGGGGTCCAGGACACAAAATTGTTCGAATTTTCGAAAAAAAATTTATTGCATTAAAAATTTTTGTGTTCTTTTGCGCTTAAAATGACATTTAAATAATGTTTCTATCTTAATTAGAACAGGAGACATTATTATTTTTTTTTGCAACATTCTAATAGTAGCCAATCGTTGTTTAAACCTGTAAGAGAGTTTTACTTCATGATGGGTTTTTTCCCCATTTCTCGTCTTTCAATTGTTATAAGTCAAGAACCGTTAAAGATAAAAGGTTGAAATTTGTAACATGTCTTTTTAAAATATTTTACTTTAATTTTTATTCAGCAAATTTGAAAAAAAATATTTATTTTTGAAAATATGATTTTTTGAAAATAAGCTACATCATTTTTTTCGTAATTTTTAATCTAAATATTTTAAACTTTTTTTAAAATTAATATTTTAAAAAATGGTGAATCAAAATTAAAACTTGAATATTTCTGCTTAATTAAATGAAAAAATTTTGAAATTCGACAAATAATATTTCGAGTTATAACGATTTTAAATTACCACACTTCTATTAAAAATTTTAAATTTAAAAATTTTTTAAAAACTTTTTGAGAAGTTTTATGTTGTGATTTTGTTTACAAATTATATTTTTAACCATCACAAAAAAATTAAAAATTTTAACTCAATAAATAAAAAAATTTTCAAAATGTGTCCCGGACACCCTTAAGGGCTTATAAATTTTGAAGACTGCTATTTGTCTGTAGTCAAAGATTTGACGAGCGGGTTAATTGAATTAATCTGACCTTACTCTACTTTAATAGTTCATTTTCTACGAAAAACACTTATTGATAATAGTTTGCTTTTCATGCATATGTCAGGGAGAATGCCGAGATTAATTTGCATATGAACTACAATTATGATATCCTTGACCAATGCGTCAGATGCTTCATTGCTTTAGGCTGCTGTGTACTAACTCCACTGGATTCGCTGACCTCAGTGTTAACCTTGAGAGACAATGTGTCTACTATTGACGGCTACATAAATGCTGATAATCCAATAAAAATGGTATATATATATATATATAATAGCCGTTGTCTCTGTATAACACTTCCGGGCTGTACTCATCTTTCAATTGAAGCCCTCGGTAAACAAACAGCCGGTTAGGCTTAATTTCAATTTCAGATGTGGATCAGAATTTTTTCTTACCTAAAAACTAATATCTTCTCCATCGAATCACGTTTGTTCAGCCTATTTTTCTATAAAACATTCAGAACTAAAAAAAATTGGATGCTTTTAGCTGTATATTTAACAGTTTTTAAAAACCTGTTTACTTTTGCGATGAATTCTGAAAGTAAACAAACTTGAATGTGAATGAGTCAAGTAGCTCAAGTATTCATATCGCGTAGTGAGCTGTAAAAATCTGGATGGCAGTCTACTACTCCAATCGCATGAAAAACTAAATAAATAAAAAATAATAAAAGGGTTTGCTTTTACAAGGTGTGGATTAAATGCAATATTGTTAGATAATTCGGGATATTTTTTAACTTTCATATACTTTTTCCATTATGACGTCATTATTAGTATTATGATGTCAAAATGACGGGTTACCTTCTAGTTATTAGGTAGCCTCGACTTTTCTGCACCCTGCGACACGTTTCATTTTATAAATTGCGTCCACCAAAGGAATTTGTGAGTGTTTAAGACACACTATACCAGATTTTTCATTCCGAATAATTTAAATTGAAAAAAGACTGCATTTTTTTAAACGAAAAATGCTCCAAGGTGTAAAATTTCTTTCTCTATTGCAAAGTACAATTTAAAAACAAATTTCAGGTAGTCTCTTCTAACGAAACTACCGCGGGTTATTAACGTATGATTACTTATCGTTGCTTACCTCTTTTGTATGTATGTATGTATGTATATATGTGTTATGTATATAACGGATGTCCCAAAAATGACCGACGATTTGAAAAATCAATTAAAGAAAAACGGATGGTGATAGAAATGTACGGTTTGCTGCATTTTGCTTAGGTAACCAGGGAATTCATTCTCACCAATTTTCAAAATTAGTTAGAAAGTTCGTCAACAGATGGCGCTGCTGACTGGGAAATACTATAAAACAATGTTTTCAAAGCAAGAAGCATGCGCAAAGTGGCATGGATTGGCCTCCCTATTCGCCAGATTTGATGTCATGCGATTTTTCCTTTGGGGGTACTTGAAAGACTAGGTGTATCGTCACAATCCACAAACTGTAGATGAACTGGAACAATACATCTGTGCTGCTTGTCAGAACATTCAAACTGAAATGTTTGCACGGGCGTCTGTGAATTTTGAGCTCAGACTGTGCCACGTTGTTGCTGCGAACGGTGGTTATTTTGAAAACATTGTTTTATAGTTTTTCCAAGTCAGCAGCGCCATCTGTTGACGAACTTTGTAACTAATTTTGAAAATTGGTGAGAATAAATTCCCTTGTTACCTAAGCAGAATGCAGCAAACCGTACATTTCTATCACCATCCGTTTTTCTTTAATCCAAAAGTAGTCAAGCGAGGGGGGGGGGTGAAGGCAGGAGAGGGAAAGAAAGTTAGCTGTTGTGAATGGGAACAAGCCCGGTGTTTATTATCAGTGTGGCCTTAGGCCGCCTGGAAAATTCTCTAGGGTCATAATCTGGGAGGTAAATTAGATCTTCATTATTAACTGCATATAGGTTATCATAAAAGTTTATTGCGAGTTCTTTGATATGGTGTCTAATGGGCTCTAATGTCAAATTAACTTACGTTACGGGACTCGTCAGGGTTTCTTTTTCAGACATGATGTCACTTATAGCTCAGTTGACTCTGGTAGGGGGATATTTCTACTTAACCAATCCCCAGTCTCAGAATTTTCCCATAGTCACCTCAAAACAATGTAGCTCCTCCTGCTGCAATAGGTTCATTTCGAATTGACGGCTCACGTATCCCTATACCGAGAAATATTACGCGTAGTGCTTTTGCAAAAGTGTGTATCTTATGATGCCTTGAATGTTATCCTTTCCGATATTTTGTATATGGTGTTTAACCTTTAGCCTACGGTGCTCATTTTTCCGATTCCCTGTTTAGAACGGGAAATTTCTTACCCCCTTTGTAAGAACGGCCATTGAGGGTATATATATATATATATATATATATATATATATATATATATATATATATATATAGATATATAGATATATATATATATATATATATATATATATATATATATGTATATATATATATAAATACATATATATATATATGTATATATATATATAAATATATATATATATATAGATATGTATATATATATATATATATATATATATATATATATATATATCTATATATATGTATATATATATATAAATACATATATATATATATATATGTATATATATATATAAATATATATATATATATAGATATGTGTATATATATATATATATATATATATTATATATATATATATATTATATATATATATATACATATATATACATATATATATATATATATATATATATATATATAAATATATATATATATATATATATATATATACATATATATATATGTATATATATATATATATTAATACGTATATATATATATATATACATATATATATATGTATATATAAATATAAATATATATAAATATAAATATATATGTATATATATAAATATAAATATATATGTATATATATATGTATATATATATATATATATATATATATATATATATATATATATATATATATATATATATATATATATATATATGCTATCCCACCCCGTAAGGAAAAGGTTAAGATCCAGACGAAGATGGACTCTCAGATTACTTATTTCTCTCTCCCGCAGCGACCTGGAAACCGCATATCAACAGCCTGGCGGACATCATGCGGGCCCTGACCTGTGGCCTGCTGCAGGCCAACCTCAGTCCTGCCACTCAAATCGCCGGCTTCAAGGTGATAGTGGACTTCACGGGTTTCTCCCTCAAGCAGTTGCCACACGTGTCACCCAGCTATTTGTGGCTGTTCGCCGAGGCACTCCAGGTAACACACACGCAGGGAGATCCTTTCTTTTGACATCATCTCGGCTAGCTTTCTGTCCTTACTCAAGGGGACGGTGGACTTTCAAAACTGTGAAATTTGTCCAAAAATTCGATTTCATTATTTTATTGAATTGTGAAACTACGGACGAGTAGGAACGTGTTACAAAAAGAAATTTTTAATTTCTGCGATTGCTTTCCTAGTTATAGGCATTTGTATTTAATTTAGATATTATGTGGTTACTAATAGCAATCACTTTAAATGTGTTTTTCTCAAAATAAAAGTGTTCTTGTCATACGAATATTCAAACTGCTCCGGGCGAATTTCTAATTATCGTATTGCTTTGAAATTTAAGTTTTATGTTCTTAACTGTATATCAAATAAATCTTATTGAAAATAATTATGCTTCGTAGCTCAGAATTTCTAAATTTTGTACTGGAAAAGATGATTTATAGGTATTTTGCGTAATAAAAAGGGTGTTTTCACTATTATTATTTTTTTCTCTTTATGTTTTTAATGAATGCTTAAAATAAGCGATAAGTTTCATTGTTAGTTCTATAAGGTATCCTGTAAATAAAAATTATCGTATTATATGCAAAAGAAATGCGCCTGGAACATTTTTAATTACGCCAATTTTTGATATAATTAATAATTCATAATTCATAAATTATTAATATTTCATCATTACATTTTTACCACTTTTACATATCTATGGTAATAATCACATATTAAAATTTCAAGCAAATCCATTCAATACAAAAAAGTTAGGTTTGAAGGTCCATTGTCCGCTTAACAGTTTACGGAACCAACTGTCTACTGCCAGGAAAGCATTTTGTGAAAATATTGCTGAACATTATTCTCAAATTCTACAGGTGCTTGGAAATCTATCGGTTGGTCATATTTTCCTACACAAAGGCTAATCAGACCGGGTCTACAGTTCAAAGCCTACTCTGAACGGTTACGAGTCTGCCCTCGGATATTTTTTTTTATTCTGACTAAATATTCTGAAACCTTTTATGAAATAAAATTTACGCTGCAAAAAGAATTTCTTTTATTCTATAGATTACGATATTTGTAAATAAAAATTTTGTAAATGCTGAAGACAAATTAATTTGAAATCTAATAATTTATAAAAATTTCGGAAATAGAACCAAATATATATATATATATATATATATATATATATATATATATATATATATGTATGTATGTAATATAAAAATATTCTTTTATTAATAATCTGACTTCTCTCCATGTTCCTGTAAAACATAATTTATTATATTTCTAAAGATGATATAATTCTCATAAAGATTGCAGTACTTAATCCCTTCCTTCCCCTGTAGACAGAGAAAGATCCTTCGGGCAACCTCTGTCTAGGGAGACTTTGCCGATAAGAATCATTGGACACGCCCTAGTCCATGACGTAACGTAACGTCATAGGGAGTAACCTTTGCATCACCTCTTCTGTATTTTCCCGATATAAAAATGAGAACACGGCTAGAAGCCGCGCCATTTTTCTGATATTGTTTGTTACATTTCGCATGTCACTCGGTCTAGCTCCCTTCCTATGGCGAACTGCATATGAACGACAATAAAACTATATTAACGCAATCGCCTATTTACTGCTTCCCAATAACGATTTTCCAGCTGCTTCTACAAGACATGTTATGCCATACATATATATATATATATATATATATATATATATATATATATGTGTGTGTGTGTGTGTTAGTTAGTTATATATATACATATATAACTAACTAACTATATATATATATATATATATATATATATATATATATATATATGTATATATATATATATATATATATGTATATATATATATGTATATATATATATATATATATATATGTATATATATATATATGTATATATATGTATATATGTATATATATATACATATATATATATATATATATATATATATATATATATATATATATATATATATATATATATATATATATATAATATAAAAGCATGCTTTGAATTTAAAATTTTTTAACACAGAATTTAAAATTGTTCAAGTATTTCTTACATCAAAATGTTCAAACTGTTCAACCCTCAATCTAATCTTTAAATAAAGGTACTACAACGGAGGAAAAAGAATCATTACGAAATGTGTGTAAATTAGAAAATAATAATGTCGATGCTCCAGAGTTTAAATAAAAAAAGTTTATGAAACAAACAAAAACAAAAACTAACTTTTGAAGTCGTTGCGACATCTCTCCGAAAATGAATCAACACTTGTTTTTCTTTCCAGAACTGCTTCCCAGGACGATTTCGGGCTGTGCACGTGGTGAACGAGGGTCACCTCTTCTCTTACATCTGGGCTGTTCTCAAGCAGCTTCTCACCAAAAAACTCAAGGACAGAGTAAGTAATGGTTCACTTTTGAAAACGTTGCCGGTCTGTAATTATTTATTATGCTTTGTTTGTTGTTTATGACCTCTGAAACTTTTTGCAAACTCCTGGAAGAGTGAGATAATACTCGAAAGATTGTACAGTCGAACCCCGCTATAGCGAACCAGGTATATAAAGAACTAACAGCTATAACGAACGAAAATTTTGGTCCCGCAGTTTTCTTATTGTACGTAATTTAATTAGTATTGTGTCAGTTTAATGTAATCGATTTTGGTCGATTTAATTCATTAATGATCATTTTTAATAGATTTTATCATTTTTTTAAATACATCATTATTGAATACTCATTGCAACTAATGAGTGATACATTTTGTGAAGTCTAGCATTTTTTTAACGGTTCGGATATAGCGAACCACCGGAAAAAGCGAACAAAACCTTTGGTCCCTTGAAGTTCGTTATAACGGGGTTCGACTGCAATAGATGCGTACCGCAATAGCGAACCAATATTACACGGATTCTCAAACCTTTTCATGTTTGCGACACGTTTGGGAATGGTGTTAGAAACTTGGCGCACCCTTGTTGGAATTTTAATTTTTTTTAAATTTTTTTTAATATGAAATTACAGTGGAAAATATATCAGGAACATATCTCTATACACGGTGGTCATAAAAAAAACTTTGCCTATATATGGACCTCAAGCGGTTGTTCCGTTCAACCAACTTATCGAGATGAGATTTCAGATATAGTTATTAAGAGGTATGAGCTCGGGATTCTGTGAACGGCAACCAAGTGGCGCTCACGGTTACGGTTATGGGTACCGAAACTCAAAATTGTCGAATGGCAACGCCTCCTTTTTCCCCTGTGATGGCACCCATGTGGAAAATATGTAATCCAAATAAAAGTTTTCTTTTGTACGATCTGTGTTGTAATCAGTGATTAGTGTCTTGTCTCTGTCATATGCAAATTTCCTCCGTGAGCCCCGATCATATTTTTGTTGGCCGTTCGCAGAGCTGTTTTTTGTACGTGTATAACGCGTCTTTTTTGTGTATACGTACCATTCCAACGCTCTTTAGGGTTTTCGCATGCGCTGAGCATTTTGCGACGGGAAAAAGTGGGCGCTCCCATTTGAAAATTTCTAGTTCTTGTATCTATAACTGTAACCGTGAGCGCCACTTTGTTGCCGTTCACAAAATCCCGAGCTCATATCTCTGAATGACTGTATCGAAATCTCATCTCGATCGGTTGAACGGAACAGCCGCTAGGGGTCCATATATCGGCAAAGTTTTTTTATGACCATTTTTTTTTAGTTTTTTTTTATGTATATTATTTCTAGAAGGGGATTTTTAGGCTGTCAAATGTGGTTAGAAACTGTCAAGGAGTTTGGGGGAATCATATTTGGGGGAATTTTTTTATTTTCGCGGAGATCCTTTGCTGTACCCTTCAAAATTGTTGAATGCTAACTAATGTTCTAGGAAAAAATCTAATACTTGTGCAGTATTTACGATCGATCAAAAGCAATTCCGAGAAAAAGTCAAAATTGGTTACGTTTAGTCGTCCAGTTCTGCAGTATTGTTGTCCAAGTTTAAGCGTGCTTATAGCAACGGGATATTTGTCCTCGGTGTATTGAAAGTCTCTTATCCTAATAGCTTTTGAACAGCGGTGACCTGATTATTACTTGTTGCTTTACAATGAAATCTCTTTTGGGATAGCCTTTTTAGTGTTCACGCGTTTTTACGTCAAAACACGATCGAGTCTCGTGGAGGAAATTTGCATACGACATATGCAAGACACCCAATCACTGATGACAACACAGACCGGACAAAAGAAAACTTTTATTTGGATTACACATTTTCCACATGGGTGCCATCACAGGCCGTTCGCAGGGCTGTTTTTTTGTGCGTGCATAATGCGTCCGTTTTTTGTGATACACGTACCGTTCCAACGCTCTTTGGGGTTTTCGCATGCGCTGAGCATTTTGCGACGGGAAAAAGTGGGCGTTGCCATTTGAACATTTCGAGATTCCATACCTATAACCGTAACCGTGAGCGCCACATTGTTGCCGTTCACAGAATCCGGAGCTCATGCCTCTGAATAACTATATCTGATATCTCATCTCGATCGGTTGCACAGAACATCCGCTAGAGGTCCATATATCGACAAAGTTGTTTTATGACCAACCTGTACTTCGGGTTAAATCCCTTTTTAAAGCCACTTTCCCCGAAAAAAAAAATTGAGTTATTTAGTTCCAAATCATGAAATGTGTTTGTAAGTATGTAACAAATGTTATGCCTCTGTGAACGGTTAAATTAACACGGCAACTCTTTACTGAATTGCAGTTCCATTTCCACGGCAAGAACGTGAAGAAACTGCACAAGCACTTCTCCCCCAGCGTTCTCCCGGCGGAATACGAGGGAGAACTTCCGGCGTTCGACAGCTCCGAGTGGGGGGAGAAGCTGGCTGAGTCGTCCGACTACCTGACGAAGATCTACTCGCACATCTACGACACACGCCGGAAAGGGCACAATTGAAGAAATGGAATCACGACACGTGATTGTGGTCACTTGTAAATAGTCACTTACCTTTATTCTCTAGTCCCTGAACGGGATGACTCGCGAGAGCCAAGGATTGTATTTCACTGGCCCACACAGGACTTATATATATAAGTGGGTATTGAACTATGTTTTTGTTTGCAGCTTTGATGACTATTGCTGATTCAGGATTTCAGTGGTTGACTATGCAGTTTTATTAACCCCCTATCGATCGCATAATTTAAAAAAAAGGTAATAAAAGTGCCTATTTTTTTTCCGGAGAATTCCATTTATTTCTTGATCTGCTATATCGAGTTTAAAAAAAAAACCTAATCCCCAATTACATTATCAATTGGCTGGTGCTGCCATCTAGTATGTAAAATAAGAAATGAAAAAATTTCAGGGTAAATGAAATGGATTGTTTTAATTCTTTTTGGTGCGTTACTTTTAAACGCTCCATCCCGGAAATATCACGGGCACGAGAAATAGCAAACCTCAACAAAAATATATTGTGAAAGAAAGAACAATATTTTTGTAAGTCTAAAAATAATTTTATTTGAGCCCTAAGATTTGAAAGTCATCTAGATTTAGTTGCTGTGCTTGTTTATTCTCCAGATAAAAATATTTTTTTAATACATTAAAATTTGGGGTGTGGTACTAAATCCGGACCGACCGCCAAAGAGGGCGGTAATATATTACTCCGGCAACCTTCCAAATTATGCCAACCGAACCCCCTCCTCTAGAGGCGTGTTGCGGGAGGGTCTTTCCCGCTTCTAAATATATTCTAAATATATAATTCTAAATAAATAAGTCAATATAATTAATAAGTTAGATTTTTATAAAAGTTGGTATTTTTCGATAATTATATATTAAAAAATTGATAATTCTAATTTTCTAATATTATTAATTTCCCATTATTTTTTTTAGTTAAAAAAATGTTTTTATGCTCAAACAATACATAAATAATGCATGAAATGTGTATTAGGCGTGAACAGAATTAGAGAGGAGGAGTAGAAATATGATATTCCACCAATGATCGGAAGGGAATACTTCCCACGCCAAAATTTGCGTTCGGGAGTGAAATTTCGCCAAAATCTCGCCAAAACGGTCCGGATTTAGTACTTTTGTTATTTATAAATTCAATTATAAAAGTCAATTCATTTGATTTGTGAAATTTTTGTTTGAAAACTCGAAATTAATTTGTCTAATCGTTACATGAGCTTTTTATGTGAAATTTTACGTTGGCAAGCTGCATAGTTAACTGTATTGTGATGAAAGATGTACGATTTTAGTGTTGTTTTGTACATAATATACAGTTCTGACTAACCCTGGAGGAGTACCATTGTTTTGTGTTTTGCGTGGTTATCAGGCACTTTATTTTATCATCATTTTTGTATTTTTACCGAAACAAAATCATTTAGATTTCAACGTTGCTTTAATTGTTTTCTGATGCCAGAAATTACCACAAAACAGAAAGTATTTACGTTTTTCCAGTTATCTAAAACTGCTGCCATTTAGATTTAAAATTTTAAAGTAGTATTTATTAAACAGTAAAGACAAAAATTTTATTCTTTGAAGAATGTAAAATTATTTTATAGCATATTTTTGCAAAATTATTGATTTAAATTATTTTTATAATATTTTATCTTTGTTGAAATGCTTTATTCTATACACATCTTCCGATCACTTACAACAAAAAGTTGTGCAATCCTTACATTCATTAGAATATTACATTCAAATATTATATTCGAATACTTACATTCGAATATTACATTCGAATACTACATTCGAATACTACATTCGAAAACTTACATTCGAATATTACATTCGAAACTTACATTCGAATATTAAAAAAAATCTGCAATATAGGCTTTCTAAGCACAATAATTTTTACTTTCGCTATGTACCGGAATAAAGTCTCGCTGCTGGCAAAGGCACTTGAAGACTCTCGGAAACGTTTTTAAACTATAGGTCCCGATCTGTTCAGCCTTTGAGTAACAAATCATGACCCCTCTCTCACCTTGGCTCTCCGAAAACCAAACAACCAACCAATAGGCTGCCTCGAAAATACGCAACATTTGCCTAAATACAGTTTAGCAATCGAAAAAAGTTGTATAAGCCAAAAAATGTTGACTACTATTTTGAAATTTATTAATAAGGAAAACTTGCTTAAAAATAATTTTGAAATTGAGCCACATAAATCCAGCCAAAAATCGCCAATTAAGATTAAATGAAGCAGCGTTGCCTGGAGAGTTTTTTTGTCAAACGAGGTTGTTCAAAGCTTTCAACAGAGTTCAAAACATGGCTGAAGGTCGCTAAGCAACAGAAGTATTTTTTTCCCTACAAAACTCTATCCAGCTATTGTTACTTAAATCTCACAAACTGTCAAATGCTGATCTGTCAAATGCTTATTGTAAATATGTGCATCAAAGATGTATCTTTCACTATATGTGAAGAATGTATTTTAGTGCCTATTTGTAAGTGCCTTTGTATATACATATGTGTATAAATGTACATACATGTACGTGCTTTGTAAAACCACGCAAACAATTTCACGTCGTATACCAATGGGCGGGACCCACACTTGAATGTTCCATTCTCGTGCAAAAAAAAAATCAACCAGGGTTTGTTGTATATAATTGTACATTAATTACATTGTTGTAAATTTTTGTAATCATATTTTCTTTTTATTGTATGAGCTATTTAACCACGGCGTGATATACGTTTATGTTGATATATATTGATGCATTGTACTACACATCTGGGAGTTCTTTATATAATTGTCTCGTTTTTAGTTAATGAATTTCAGCATGTGAAATAGAGTGGGGTGGTAATCGCTTCACTTTTCGATGTAAAAATCGGGTGATAATTTTTCTAAATTGATGCCTATTAGATATTGCGTACAGTACTTTTTTTTGTATTATAAGAATAAATTATCAAAACATTAACTGTTTGAAAATCGAATGCTTAAAATCACTGCAAAAAAATCATTTTCACGTCTTTTATGATATCCGTGCACCTTTGAAAGAAGCCTTTTCGATTTAAAATATCAAAGCTTAATTTTTTATCTTTATAATTCTGTTTGAATTATGTTTCTGTTTTAACAAAGAGCTGAGTTATAGCCATTTTAACAACAGCTGTCAAAGAATTTTATAACCGGAAGTTATTTTTTCTCAAAATGAATTTTTTCATCGTTTCTCTTTACGAAAAACATCCTACAGTAAAAAGTCATGCATGAAATGCCTTCAAATTTTTAATAGTTGATTTTAAAATGTTTATAATGGGAATAGACTCATCATTGTAGATTAATTAGTTTTTTATTTACATTGATATGAATTGCAAATGGCAATGAATTTTAAGCAATTTTTCTCTAGGTCAGTGCTTAAACTGCTACAGCTTTTGAGATAAACAGAATATTATCTTAAGTATAGTCTATTCCCTAGAAAAAGTTATTATCTTCATTCTCCAATTTATAAAATGATAATATATTTGTTTATTATTGAGCTATCATGCTTTATTTTTTTTTCCGCTTGAAAAAATTATTTTAATGTAACAGCTAAATATTTTTATACATTTTTCCTACATCTCATTCCTTATCTCATTATAAAAAAATAGATAAAAAGATTAAATTTTAAAAAAAAATTCCAACAATCCCTTCCGAAGGTGTAAGGAATCTAAGCTTCCTGGAAATTTACTGTTGGAATGAAATTTCTTTTAAACACAGGACTCAGTGCTTGAGAAAACCCAGATAAACACTCTGTGATAAAATGTGTCATATTTCTTAACAATATCCGCAGAACTATATTTGATATGTTATATTAACCAATAAGTTATGAATTCATTATTTACTCTCACCAGCTGAATGCATACATACATAGAAAATAAATTTGTTTGTTGTCGTTGTTGTTTACACTTGAATTGTACAATTTCTGCGCTGTAGAACGATATCTTGTCATTTTCATACATATTTATTTGTGTTTGTTGTAGTCATTTTGTTGTTGTATATGAGTATAAAACTGCAGCTGTTATCTTTTTTCAAAGTATGTTTTATATATGCAATATTATTCTTTTATTTTAGTTTCTTTGTATATGTTATGAATAGTACCCTTGAATTGAAGCTTTTTTTATGAAGGCATTTAATAATAATATAGAATATATTCAAAGCTATAAAATATATTTGAAGCTGTATAATACAGGGTGCCCCAAAAAGATCAGTACAACTTCAAAAATTTATTTTTTTAAAAAAAAAGAACTAGTTACAACAATAGACAGAATAACTCAAAAAGTTTTTTTTTTCTACAGTATTTTTCTGATCATAGATGGCGCTGCACAACACGTAAACGATTATTAAAGAATTAAGTACTGATGTTGTACTGATCTTTTAGGGACGACCTGTATATTTAAAGCTTAAAATGAAATGCTCAATACATCAGACTACGTTTTAAAATATTGTTAATAATCATCTTAAATTTTCATTACCTGATTCACAGTTGTACGCTTTATAAAAACGGATTTCTTATAAAATTACTTTCCGTGAAGCTTATTCCAGACGATAATTTTTAACTTTATAATTTTAAAAAATGAATGAAAATTCTGCAGAAAGTATGTTATGAAAGAATTTTTTTTCTGGAGTTGTCGCTAAAATTATTGAATTAAGCAAAAATAATTTGCCTTTAAAACGTTTCGAAATACTTTCTCTAAAGTTAATTAACTGTAATTCTGTTAAACATCTGTTTGAAGAGACATTACGCGGAAAATTAATTTGATTTCCTCTACGATATATTTAGAGAATCAATGTAAACGTAAGAAAATAGTAGAAATCTTTAATTCACAACGTTATATTATCTGATGTTTAGTTTAGGAAACTCTGAAAAAAAATTTTTCCCTTTATTCGCTGTGAAGTAGTATAACATTCTAACTGCTTGATTAGCGACCTATAAAATACACTTCAATTTCATTTGCTTAATTAATTTTGATTTCAGGTATGCCAGAATGTTATTAACAAAACTTGATGTCTTCGTAAAAAGCAATTAATTATTTTTTTAATGGAAATGCAATTTATTTATTCTCTATTTATATAATATGTTTTAAAGTAAAACTGTATGGGATTGTAGTTTATACTGATTTTAATAAAAATGATTAAAAAATTTCCGTCTCTTTTCTTTTCTTTATTTCAGCAATTAAAGATTAAGGTAACATTCAGTTTACGGCTCCTGGGTAACAGCCGAGCAGGATTCACGCACCGCAATGCGTCCGAGGTAGCCTAGCGGAAGCGCGTCGGTTTCGATACTGAGGGTGCTCGGATCGAATCCCGAAGAGCGCCATTAAATACATTCGTGTCTAGGCCGGCCGTTGAATCCGTAGACCAGAAAGTCCTTCTATGAGGTCAGTGGGTTGGGAGGGTACGACCCCCCCAGATGTAACCCCGGGGGATGCTCGGTTAAAATTGTGGCCACGTTGGGGTGCGACCTTCGTGGTGCTATTATAAAACTGAGCCGCACTCTTCAACCCCCGAAGGCTATATGAACCTGGTCTGGAACTTCCGGGCAGGGGGCATAGGAAGAAACAAACAACTATATATATATATATATATATATATATATATATATATATATATTATATAGTATATATATATATATATATATATATATACATATATATATGTATATATATGTATATATATATATATATATATATATATATATATGTATATATATATATGTATATATATATATATATATATATATATATACATATATATAATATTATATATATATACATATATATATATATATGTATATAGATATATGGTATATATATATATATATAGATATATATATGTATGTATCTATATATATATATATATGTATGTATCTATATATATATATATATATTATATATCTATCTATATATATACATATATATATATATATACATATATATATGTATATATATATATCTATATATACATATATGTATATATATATATATATATATATATATATATATATATATATATATATATATATATATATATATATATATATATATATATAAGTAACTAATGCTGCCGCTGTCAAAAGCTTGTCACACTATCTCCTCCGAAACCGCTGGGGGTATCGGGTAGAGAGCGATACCAATGGATGCAGAAAAATGGGGGACCAAAGTAAGACATGTCTCATCTTCGTCGGACTTGAAGTTTGTTTTTTTTTCAATTTTATCTTTTGTGGGAAAATATTGACTTTTTCATCTTCAGATTACGATAACTCGCCAAAAAATGATCGTAGAATTTCGATCTTTTTACAATCTAAGACTACAGACATTTCTCTTTCAAACTAGACCTCATTTGTTTAAAAATATTTTAAAACAGATTAACATTTTCATCAAAAAATTAAACACAGTTTTTCAAGAAATATCGTCCTCTATGTGGATGTAATATCGATGCTCCTCGAGTTTTAATCTTACAAAGAAAATATTTACATCATCTGGAAGCTGAAAGCTTTCTTATTCCTATAAACCTCATTTCAAGTCTATCTTAAATTTTCGATCTTTAATTGAATTTTGAAGCTAATAATTCAACAGTGATGAAACGCCCTTCGCATTAAGGGTGACAACAGTAAATGGATGGAGGCTGCTACATTGCCCGAGAATCACCCCTATGCATCTCGCCCTAACAGAGCATTAGCCCTAACAGAGGAGAGAAAAATAAAATGTCCAAAATGACCGAGAGTAGTGTCGAATCCATAGTTTTCGGTGACACTGAGAGGAATATTGGAAACTAAAAATGTTGTTTTTAGTCAAGTTTTGAGTTAAACTAATAATAGAGCTAATTTGTACTTTAACTTTATCATTTGTATATTGTATTTACTTTTAAATACCTGTAAATTAAATTACTTAGATTTTACACCATAGGTAGAATACATTCCTTTTCCTGTGTAACACAACATTTAGGATAAATAAATACCCGGGCAACGCCGGGCAAACTGCTAGTCTTTTATAAATAGTACTATATAATGTACTGCTTATGCAATACTTTTGCCTGCCTTTCCTAATTTACGTTCTGTTTAACATTTAATTTGTACTATCGTATGGTTCTTTACGTCTTGTTTATATACTTCAATTATTTTACACAGTACTTTATGGCTAATCTACCATATTGTTTTATACTATTACGATACAGACTTATATATTATTGTCTTGTATTTGACGACCGCACAATTTTTTTTTCGTATAAATCTTTCAATGCAAGTCGGCAATCCTTGGACACATTTCCTCCATAGGTTAACATTGAGGTGAGCGAATTCAACAGTGTTAGTACACAGCAGCCTTAAAGCATAGAGTATGTAACAATTTCAACAAAGGGATCCTGGATGTGAAATGTTCGAGCGATATCTAAAAGACTGTTAACACGGCCTTCAAGAGTTAAAAGTATAAACATATTGTTAACGAATTTTTAACAGTCTATGGAAATCTAGCCAAATATGGGAGTTATCGCCAAATTGGCGATGGATTTGGTGACTTATTTTGGTCGCGAAATTTGGCATGGTCGCCAACTTGTCGTCTAGATCTTTCCGAGAGCTTCTGGAGATATCTAGCTGACTGACCGATAGGAGAGCTTTGGAAGTCTGTAAATATACCTGGCATTGGCATTGGAACTCTGTTCAATTTCTATTGAGAATTGAATGCGTTGAAAGTGCGTTAGGCGTATATTGTATTGAAGACTCTGGTATCCTGACTTGTGTTTTTAGAGTTTTCTGCTGTATAGAAGATAGTTGTTATGTGTTTTCTGTTTGAATTTGTGTATACGCCTGAAGAATTTACAGAAAAATAAATTTAATTTTGTGTGCAGTTTCTGAATAGATTGTATTCAGTCCTAACGAACTCAGGAAAACGGAACAATATGTATGTTTCCATTCGTGAACAGCATAGGCAAATTCTATATACAGTGAAACTTCTGTAGCCGTCCATCGCTCTAAACGGCCAAATTTTGTTCAGAACTGACTAAAGATTCCATAGAGAAAATGTTGTGGAAGACACCCCTTTTCCAAGGTCACCCCTCAAAACGGCCACTTTTTTTTCAAAACCATTACTGGCCATAATAGTGAAGTTGCACTGTTTGCGGAAGTTTATTATACAAGCGCCATCTGGTGGAAGATATATATAAAGGTAATTTAGAACCTTGAAGCTATAAGAAGGAGGAATGATGTTGTCCTTATTTAAACAGGCTAAATTTTTTCTCCCAACTTTTAATCCAGATTACATTGAAACCAATGACTGTATGACGTCAGAAAATCACTGGTTTTTATGACGTCATAACTACATGAATGATTTCTATGAAGTAATGTGAATGTAAGAAGAAAACCTTTTGTAAATCTCAGAATGCAGAGATGTGGCAGTACAAAGATGTATTACGACGGCTGAGCGTGTGTACCTTTTCTTGAATGTTCTTCACGATGATTTGTAAGTTGATTTTAATTTTGTGTTCGTTATGAATAAAACTGTTCTTTTACCTAAAGTATTATAATTTTCCAGAAGCTTCATATTTTTTATTACATCTACTGAACTTAAAGTTTTGTTAACCTGGAACTGTTTAGAATTTTGATAACAAATGACTACGTGTTAAAAAAAGTATTTCACATTTGGTCGTCGCCACTAGGTGGCGCGCGCGACGAATCAGGTATGATTTTGAAATGGAAACCAAACGATTTATATGGATTTTTCGTGAGGAAGCAGATTATCTTTTAATGCGTATTTAATATAAATTTATTTATTTAACTTAAAAATTATTGATTTAAATTTTAAATGTTTCTTTTGTTAAACTTCTTTTGCTTTTTCTTTTGCTAAACTTCATTAAAATTCTTAGAGAAAATTAGTAAATAATGATATATTATTTTCTAGAGTAGTTAGTTACATGCATTTATAAGAACACACACTAGCTGCAGCTACAGAGAACGTAATATCCAAACATGACATGGCAAACATCTAACACATGAAGAGTCATACTGCATTATATAAATTTTTCCAGAATAATTGTGTATTAGTGTCAGAGTTTTTGAATAATTGAATAATTAAGGAAACTAAAGAAAAGAATTGTGATGGAAATCTGTTATCGAAACAAAAATTGTGAGAAATACTACTGTTTAACCAAAACACACACATAGTAATGTAAAAAAGATATTTTTATTTACAGATAAGTATGAATAATAAATACATCATACATAACAGCCTTTAAAAAGAAAAGCAACATTTTCTATCAATAATCACAAAATAATTCTAATCATCACTAATTAAATAGAAAGTCAGTTCAGTATTTAATTTCACAATACTTTGAATTATCTTCATTCGAAAGAGGAAAAATAAGTATCTCTAATTACACTTAAGTATCTCCAATTACACTTTTTAAAAGTGGAAGTATTACTTTCAAGTTGGTAAATTACTTTTACAAAAATTTTCAGTGAATTAAAAGAAAAAAATACCCTGATGGCATTGACAAAGATAAATCCTCTATATATTTGCCTTTTCACAAAGTATCGGTTTGATTGTTCTCACAGTACAAAGGTTTAAAAATATTTTTGACGTTTTATTCATCAAAAAAATTTTACACAACAGACTTTACATAATCATTAATATTGACATCATTTTTTATGAATAATGAAAAATTATTTACTTATAAAAACAAATTTAATAGTGATTAAATTCAATATTAAGACTACAGCGTATTCACCATTTATATGAACTTTTCATAGTAAAAAAAAAACAAACTAGCAGATACTGAATATTTTTGTTTAATCATTAGCAGACAAAAAAAATACATGGTGCGTCCATAAAGTAACCGGACAAATTAAAAGATCAAACGATAAAATAAAAAAATGAAAGAATAATCGCCTGGCTAGAAAGAGTGACATCTCAACTCTTGTTAAAGCCAGTATAAACTGGTTATTTAGTCGTTTGCATATCAAAACGCTGTAGTAATTTTCATTTACTGAGAAGGCATTGTACAAAAAAAATTGCTTCGGAATGGAACAACGTTGTAGCATTAAATTTTGTTACAAATTAGGTAAATCTGCTACCGAAACTTTATAGATGATTCGAACAGTTTATAGTGATGCATCGTTATCAAGAACACAAGTGTATGAGTGGTACTACCGCTTTAAACGTGGGCGAGAAAGCATTGAAGATGAACCAAAATCAGGGCGCCCTTGAACTTCAAAGAATGAGGAAAATATGGAGAAAATTCGTTCTTTGGTAAAAGCTGATAGACGTGTAACAACTCAGCAACGTTAAGATATGCCTGGGATAAGCAGGGAAAGCTGTAGATTAATTTTAATTGAAAATCTGAAAATGAAAAAAGTTTGTGCTCGATTTGTGCTTCGGATTTTGACAGAACAGCAAAAAGAAGACAGAAAAGTTTGCTGTGAAGATTTGCTGACTACTGCGCAACATGATAACAATTTCTTAAAGTGTATTATAGCAGGAGATGAGACCTGGTGTCTACAATACGACCCAGAAACAAAAAGACAAAGTGCACAGTGGAAAGGTTCGTCTTCTCCTATACAAAAAAAAAAGCTCGGATGTCAAAATCAAAGACTAAGGTGATGCTGATTGCATTTTTTGATTACAAAGGACTTGACTTATTCACCACGAATTTCTTCCTGAAAATCAAACAATTAATCGGTATTTTTACAAGGATGTTTTTTTCGATTAAGAAACAGGATAAGGCGAGTTAGGAAGGAACTGTTTGATTCTGGGCAGTGGTTTCTTTTACACGATAATGCTAGGCCCCATACAGCAATTTCTGTACAACAATATCTTGCTAAGCATTCAATTACAGTGATAAATCACCCACCATATTCTCCCGACTTATCGCCAGCTAATTATTTTCCTTTTTCCGAAGCTCAAGATGACCATGAAAGGACAGAGATCTGAGAACGTTTCGGATATTAAATCAAATGTTACGCGTATTTTGCGAACGGTTAGTTCCAACGCCTATAAACAGTGTTTCGATGACTTGAAGAAACGTTGGAAAAAATTGAATAGACTCCCTTGGCGATTATTTTGAAGGAGATAAATTTATTTGAAGGTGAGTAATATTTTTCTTATTTATAAAAAAATTGACCGGTTACTTTATAGGCGCACCTTGTATTAAATTCAAGTAGACAAGTGACCAGAAACATTTTATTTCTGTGAGCGATTTAAAATAACGATGGCTTTAGCTCGGACATGTATCTTAATTTGCATAACCACAAAATATGCTGATAAGAAAAATAAGGACAGTAAAACCTCATTTATCCGGACTAACTGGGACCAAAGGCAATCCGGATAATTGAAAATCCGGATAATCCGAGTAATTTGGGTAATAAGCAAAACAAAATCCTTAACTAAGCAGACTTACCGTTTATTACGTTAAAAAACTATGTTTTGTAACAATATTACATAGTATTGTTTACAAGACATTAAAAAATATAAAAGTAACTTTTCACATCATTTCTTTGCAAAGAAATTGTAAGTCTAGAAAAGCTTTCTTAAACTCGACAAAAAGCATTTTATTACCATAATTTATTGTACTATGTATGCAGGAACTGTGCATTGAATCAAACTTAAAAGCGAATATTTGGAGTACTTGTAGTGACGTTCTTGCTATCATAATTAAAAATTAATATCTAATGTAAACATTTAATAAAAATAATGTCTACAGATTTGATCTGGATTATCAGAAGATCAGGATAAACGAGGTTTTACTGTATTTCATAATTATAAAGAATTGAAGCTAACAACATGCACTATTAATATATTATCTATATATATAAAACAGTTCCGTAACTGACTCACTGACTGACATACAACGCACAGACCAAACCGCTGGACCTATAGGGCTGAAATTTTGCATGGTGATTCTTCTTATAGTGTAGGGGTGCACTAAGAAAGATTTTTGAAAAATTCTTCTTAGATTTTTTTAAATTAAATTTTTAAGCTGTTTTAGTAACTTTTTTTAAGTTTGCATTTATAATAATAATTTGAGGGTTATAAAATTTATGTCACGCGAAAGATCATAAAAAATCCTTTAAAATGAGATTTTTTTCGAATCTTTACCTCTATTTTCTGATTTTTGGGGAATTTTTAAAGATTCATTTTTAGAATTTAATTTATTAAATGCCGATCACGTGATTTCTTTTTCTGGTACTTAATAAATTTATCGTCACGTGCATAACAACTAAATAGACGAAAAAATATTTTTTTTCTTGCTAATGCGGCAGACGATTGGACATTATTTTGTCTATAAAAATATCCCTTACGATTTTTTTATAAATATATATATTTTTTTCTACATCAATTGATATATTGATCGTCGTATTTATTATAAATATATATATATACAGTCGAACCCCGTTATAACGAACTTCAAGGGACCAAAAGTTTTGTTCGCTATATCCGGTGGTTCGTTATATCCGAACCATTAAGAAGTATGTTAGAGTTCACAAAATGCATAACTGATTTGTTGCTATGTATATTCAATAATGCTGTACTGAAAAAATGATAAAATCTATTAAAAATGATCATTAACGAATTATATTCACTAAAATCGATTACATTAAACTGACACAATACTAATTAAATTAACTAAAAATGAAGACAAATGGAAATAAATCGATTTTATCTTTAAGAGTTGCTCACTGTTTTCATGCAGAAATAATCGGTTATCTTCTGCTAAAGTGATGCCGATTTCAAAAACCTTTTATGAATTTCTTTGTCCAATACATAGAATGACCCCAACACTCTTTCTTCCGCTGATTGTGTCGACAAAAACTTATTAATGACACTCATCTCTGCTGTAGCATCTAAAATGGTGGGGATTTCGTCATTTATGTGCTCTTCTTCATCAGCTTCAGAATCTTCGATTTCAGAATGATTCGTTTTAATTTCTTCCACAATGTATTCATCAGTCGAATTTTCACATGTAATGACTTCATCATCACAGGTTTCGAACAATTGCACGCCACAATCTGAGAATGATGAGATTTTGTGCTTTTCTATCCACATCGCGAAATGTAAATCTTCATCATCATCTTCTTCTTCAACATTCTTTGCTTCTTCAACATTCGTTGTATCTTCAACATTCTTAAAAAGTTTAAAATTTTTAAAAAATTCAGTAGTCGACTGAAAAAAATGTTCGTTATAGCTGATTCTTAAGATTTCGGAGGTTCGCTATAAAAGGATAAATTAGCATTAAATACAATAGGAAAAAGGCGGGACCAAAATTTTTGTTCGTTATATCCGGGAGTTCGTTATATACCAGGTTCGCTATAACGGGGTTCGACTGTATATATATTTTTTTTGGCATTAATTGCATACATTGACCGTTGTATTTAATTTGAATGTATTCTGTAGCGAAATGCGGGTTTTCAGCTAGTTGTAAAATAAAAATTAAATGCTTGATATAAAATTTACTCTAGATAAATTTGATAGATAGATTTCAGCAAAAAATTATACATGACAGGTTTTATATACATTGACAACATTATTCATGGATATTGACAAGGGGCCTTACTTTACAATTACAAATAAACTCTTTATGCGTCAGGGGAATTATCTTTTCGTTAGGATGAACTCTATTCAACCATTCGTGCCTTCGTGTTGAAAATGTTCAACTTGGAAATTTCTCAGGGAAACTAGAAGCAACTGCAATACATAGGTCTATCCCCCAATCGCAGACTTTCCTAACCGCAATCGCATGTTTAGCTCTAACGATCGCGAAAACAAAATAATTACGGAGATAAGATTTAAAACGAGTACGATTCGTGCAGTACAATTGTCAAAAACAAAATTCAGATGAAGATGATTTCGTCAGGATGTAGCAGGATTATAAAAACAAAGTATTTTTTTTAATCATGATGAGCACAATAACAAGTTGACGTTGAAAAATATACAAAATTCACAGTCAGATGCTGTACCTCGATTCACCATCCAATGGGAATAAAGGCAAAAAAGATTTTCTCGACCAATAGTAGAAAATATTAGTATAGATTTCAATCGGATTTCGGAGCCACGTTTCAGTAACCAATCAGAAGACAGTGACTTCTTGTTTCTTTCTTGATCGTCTCTTTTTTTTTTTTTTTTTTTTTTTTTATCAGAGAAAGTATTTTTTTTTACTATGTTTGACTTTGTTCATTCATTCATTCATACATGTTGCAAAAATAAAAGAAATTTTAACTTATTTTTTACGGGGGGATATAATTAAGTGTTAGTTATTATTAAGTATATTTTATAAAAATTCAGTTCAAGGACTTAAAACGTACCGATGACGATTTTTTGTTAACATTATTATTATTATTATTAGGATTAATATAAACAGGCCTCTTTATTCCGGTAAAAAAACCTGTCAAATTATTTGACAGCACCTTTTAAAAAACACCAGAAAACTTTAACATCGTAGGATAGTGTTATATATATATATATATATATATATATATATATATATATATATATATATTGTAACTTCCTCGGTGAAAAAGGAGACACACGAGAGACAATTTTATTACACAGAGCTTGTATTAAACAAATAAAACTGTACACTATGTACAAGGCAGAGAGTCTAGGCTATATGAGGGGTTCTATAGGAACCAAAATATATTTTACATTAACAGAGCATTAACAGAGATGTATCTCTCCACTTGTAATGGTGCATATACACTGCTGCAGAGTTCTCTGCACGTGCCTTCGGGAATCCAGTGATTGATGTTCACTCTGTACTCTGTACATGCGTGGATCGCCTCCTCTGGCGGTCCGGATACATAGCATCAAAGAACAACCCGGGGTCCCGGGTTTCAAATGGTGACAGTGGGGGCGGGGGACACTATATAAAGAAACACGAGGGACCTTGGGGGCTTGAATGGGGGGGGGGTTCTAAATGGGGGAATATCTGGAAGACACGTGTTCATTCACATCGCTTTGGACGGGTAGGGTTACCGTGACTAATGTGATGACAGGAGTCGGGGGTCTGCATGCAGAGAACTCTGCAACAATGTATATGCACCATTAAATCGAGAGCCGAGAGAGGAATTTTCAGGCCTTCGGTCCGCACAGCGCCCTTCCGGCCCTGCTTGTCGACGGAAAGATCCGATGCTCAATAAAACAGCTACCCTCTCTCGTTGTTTCCCACGCACTCTCCCCTTTTCTTTTCAGCCAGCTGGCCGGGGTGGGGGGCGCAGGAGCGACCCACGATGGTTTCTTGGAACCGGGAAGAATTCGTAAAGGGGTGGGTTTTTAATTGGGTGGCCCCTCTTCCCCGAAAAGGGCAAAGACGTAACAATATATATATATATATATATATATATATATATATATAAATAAAACTAAGCAACGATCAAGACTTAACCCAGATGATAGAGTAGCACCCTTAAATATATCACCAAATGTTAAACAAATATTATCTGATGTCCAGGCTCATAAATTCTCTTTCATTTTTTTCTATTTTAATTTGATAAATTAAACGAAGTTTATCATTTTTATAGGTAGCGAAGTTTATCATTTTTATAGGTAGCGAAGTTTATCATTTTTATAGGTAGCGAAGTTTATCATTTTTATAGGTAGCGAAGTTTATCATTTTTATAGGTAGCGAAGTTTATCATTTTTATAGGTAGCGAAGTTTATCATTTTTATAGGTAGCGAAGTTTATCATTTTCATAGGTAGCGAAGTTTATAATTTTCATAGGTTTTAATAGATAGCTCATCATTCTGAAATCCTGCTCTTTTTCAATTTTAGTGTTAGTTATGTATTATTACAGTTACAGTGGAATCTCGATCTATCGTCTTTCAAGGGACCGATTGAAATGAACGATAAATGCGGGAAAACGATAGATGCGGAAACATAACAAAGCAATAGGATCGTTGGGACTGGATAAAATGAACGACACATACGGAAAAACGATGGATCCGAAAACGATCGATCGAGATTCCACTGTATTAAGTTTTGATCTGGGGGAAGGGGTTTCGCGAAATGTTCATTCTATTTTTTCTTACGTTTGGGGGGGGGGGGGGCTAAAAGGTTGAGATCAAGTCCGTTCGTTTTAGTCCAAGGCAATTGTAGGCTCGTTCGTCCATTGTAGCGACAGAGCCGTTGACCTCTCTCGGGTGTTTTTAAAGATCAGTTTACAGGAAAAAAAAAACCTCGTGTATCCGGCCTTCGTTGATCCGGATCTCCGAATAATCCGGATCAGATTTGTAGATATTATTTTTATTTGATGTTCACGTTAGATAATAGTTTTTAACTATGATAGCAAGAACGTAACTACAAGTACGCCAAATAGTCGTTTTTCAGTTTGATTCGATGTACAGTTCCTGCATAGATTGTACGATAAATTATGGTAATAAAATGCTTTTTGTCGAGTTTAAGAAAGGCTTTGCTAGACTTACCATTTCTTTGTTAAGAAATGATGTGAAAAGTTATTTTTATATTTTTTGATGTCTTGTAAACAATACTATGTAATTTTGTTACAAAACATAGTTTTTTATCGTAATAAACGGTAAGTCTGCTCAGTTAAGGATTTTGTTTTGCTTATTACCCATATTACCCGGATTATCTGGATTTTCGAATCTCCGGATTGCCTATGGTCCCAGTTAGTCCGGATAAACGAGGCTTTAATGTATTTTAAAAATAATTAATTTATGATTATTTTGATATTATATACATTTATGATTATTTTGATATATTAATTTGATTATTTTGATATTATATTAATTTATGATACTGTATTAAAATGCGCTCAATATCTTGCAAATTTTCAAATTTCTGCGAAAAGTTTATTATTTTCCCCCCCGCCGTTAGGTCTAGTTCACGTTGTTTACGGGGCTTGGCTTTCTAACGTTGACGCCCTGATTGATTTGATGCATCACGTGGTCATTGCGTTTGGGCCCTTTGATTGGCTAAAAACTTTTATCGCTAATGCTGCGCTTCGCTACGAAAGGAATGTGAACACGGCCTAAGGCTGTAAACAAACGTAGTATCATGTTCAAACCGAGCTTTGTTTTGTTTTTAACTTTGGAGGAAAGGGAATTTCGCTCTCCAAGGTAGGGGTGCGGATTCCTCATTCCTTCATCCCCCCTGATTTTTAACCGGATGTTATAACTGGCCTGGGACTGCTCTTGCAACTTTAGCTTATAAGGATGTTAGGTAGCTGCCATATTGGATTTCATCAGCTGAGTGTTAACCTACGGACAAAAGTTTCCCATTCATTGTCACGTTGCATTTACATCTTTTTTTTTTCATTTTTTTTTTAATTGCAATGCGTATTAGAGAGAGAAATTCTTTACGAATGGGTAATTTTTGTTTTCAAAAGACGCATATAATATTTTTGAATTTAAATTATTCGGGGGGAAATGTGGTATTCGGTGTTCCAAACATATCTAATTCGTTTTGATTTACGAAACTGAAAAAGTTAAAATATATAAATCTGCTGAAATACCATTTTTATTTGGTTATCAATATTTCTATAGATTGTGCGAAAAAAAAAATAATTTTAATCCTTCAGCGGGCGCGCCCGTGTACAGAGTGCAACATTTTCGTAATTTTGAATGGTTTGTTTTTACATATAAGGTTTGAATGTTCTAAGCAGTTTCTATTTATACAGAGGCTGTTCACACATTTTTTAGACGATGTGTATTGTATTCACAAAACTAAATTACATAAAATTCTTGTGTTTTAAATGTTCTATTTGACATCCCTTATTCTGAACTATCTTTCGACACCGCAATTTCCAGGATAATAATGCCTTTTGAAGTGTCAGAAGAGGTATTCTATCCCATTCCTCCTGAACAGCTTTCCAGAGTCCTGTAAGGGTTTTGGGACGACGTTTGGATAATGCAGATTTTAAAAGTCCGAAAGCACAAAAATCCGTACGTGATACATCGGGAGATTTAGTAGGGATATCAGTGAAGGGTATGGCCTTGATACCAGTTTTTTTATCCATTTCATTTAGGAAATTTACAGTGGATTTTGATGTGTGACTGATAGCTTTGTCCTGATGGAGTCTCACAGATTGATGGCACTGTGGGTAAAGCGATGGTATTTCATTCAGAAAAATTGGCGATAAAATATGTTCCTGATAGTATTTGGAGTTAATCTTGACATTTTTTTCCCACCCTCTTTATTTTTAACTTGCCATTATAAGAATCATGAATCCCTTAGAAAAACTTTCTTTCGATTCTTTGAACCATGTACTTAAATTTTTTCTCCCCTTTTATGATAATAAATGGCTCTTTTTTTGTTGCAATCATTTAAATACACCCATGATTCATCTATTGTGACAATTGTTTTCCATTTTTCTTTGGATAAGTGTTTCTCATATAGAATTCTGCAGCGTGTCCTGCGTTCAGCGATATGATTTGGAAGAAGACGATGCACATTGCGTTTTATCGCTTTCTTAAGATTTAAATCAACGTTTATCATTTTGTTTACAGTGGACACCGAGCATTTTAATGATTTTGCAACTGTCCTTTGACTAGGCGGATTTTCTTTTAGCATTAAACAACGTACCTTTGCAATAGTCGAAGATGTCCGTTTTCTCCTTGGATACTTGTTTGGAATTTTTGTCCCACTTGAGGCTCCAATTTAAGGTTTTTTTCCTTTCTTGTTGACGATATTACCTATCGACGCTTTAGATATCACAAAACCATGACTCTCACATCGTTTTTGGATAACGGAGTATGCATATTTCTCTTCTGAAAGAGCATAAATGTAGCCTTCGAACCACTGCTTTGTTAAAAACGCCATTTTGAATAAAAACAAAACTTTCAAGCCGCAGACGATAATTTTGACTTTTAAAAACAGAGTGCAATTGCAATTATTTCTTTTGCAGCAAACGATTTTTTATTACCGCTTACCAAAATTGTCTAAAAAATGTGCGAACAGCCTCTGTAGCTGTACCTTTTCTAATGCAGGTCTGATTTTCTGATGCTTGTATTTCTTTCCCTTCACTGTTGGTCGTGATTTAACTGTGGTAAACCAGCGATTATACTGGATTACACTACGACAAAAGCAGGAGTTGATGGAGTCGAACAAATGTGCAGCTATTACACTGTATCCCGCATATCACGAAGATGGACAATATGATTTTTTTTTTAGGTTTTGGAACATAATAGGAATCCGTTCATAAGTTGTCCTGAGGTCCAATAAACGGGACAGTTTTGAAATAAGACGATTGTATCTGCATTCTTTGGCCTTAAATTATAAATATATCTCAATATTATGAACATTTTATATCTTGTCGTAAGACGCAGAATTATTATTTTCAATTTGGTAAAAAAAAAAAGTTCATTACAAAAGGAATAATCAAGGTTGAAAGAGACGTTGCACGTTGTGCCACGCGCGCCTGCTGGTGTTCCAAAAACTGGCGCGCCCTCTGAAGGGTTACATACCTAATTTCATCGAAAATTTCACCTTTTTTTCAAGTCTGGGTTTTGGGGGGGAGGGAATGATAACAATGTCAGGACCGCCCATCGCAGCAGGTGGCACCGGCCACTCCGCTCCTTACTCGGGAAAAAAACAGATTTTTAAAAGCAATGCGCACGTTTTTCAAAAATCGTTTAATTTTTTAAAAATAATTACTTAATTTTGAGGCGATAGACATCAATAATTGATTGCCCTAGGGAAAATTACCACCGGAACTTTTAATTGAATTAATAATTGGAAATTTTAAAACCGTGCGATCTTTATTGAAACTCCTATTTTCATATGCAGATAATAGGATTCAAAAACATGCGTTTACTAATCTGTGATGAGGAAAATGCTAACAGGAAAATTCCCCGCACTTGAACATAGTGATTAAAGCTCTGCGACGTGTACTGACGCACATTTTTAAATTACTGAAATTTGGTCGTATGACTCTTCAAGGGTAGACTGACATAATAAATCAAGGAAATATGGATTTTATGTACAGTTAAATTATTCTTTTTACTATTTTATATCGCCATCTTTTTTTCATTGATTGTTATGATAAATACGATTTAATTTTTATGGTTAACATCTCTTTATCTTTTTGTTGTCATCAGTACGAAGCGTTTAATAATTATGATGAATAAGAATTTATTGTTATGGATGGTTAACATCACTTTATTTTTTGTTACCCTCAAACGAAGCGTTTAATTGCTATAATGAATACGAATTTATTGTTATGGTTAACATCTCTTTATTTATTTTTGATATGATCAGTACGAAGCGTTTAATTGTTCTGATGAATACGAATTTATTGTTATGGTTAACATCTCTTTATTTATTTTTGATATGATCAGTACGCAGCGTTTAATTGTTCTGATGAATACGAATTTATTGTTATGGTTAACATCTCTTTATTTTTTGTTATCATCAGGCGAAGCGTTTAATTGTTATGATGAATACGAATTTATTGTCATGGTTGACATCTGTTTTTTTTTTACCATATTTTTATTAACTTGCTTTCTTGTGTGTTTATTTGTGTGTGTGTTTGTCCAGTACAAATCTTGCAAACGATTTCTAACTAACTTCCCGACTAGCTAGACATTTGAAACTTTTAGAATAGATCAGAACACGATGACTATGCATTATTTTAATACTTTTAGCCGAAAAAAATCCGTAAGGTGGCGCTTCGATCGAATTCAATGCTTGCACTTTTGCGTAACGGCGTTTGACGATTTTGAAAACAGAATCCATGTGAATTTAATTTGTTTACAAAAATATTGTGCGAAAAATTTTTAAAAAATATGAAAATCAAAGTTTATAAAGTCTGTGGATAGTGAAAACGACTAAAAAGTGATTAAAATTAAATAAAAGAAAGTGAAAAAGAAAAATTAAGTGAAGGCTTGTGCAATTAACAGAGAATTGTCAAGTTTATATGATTCAACAGAAAATTTAAAAACATGGTATATAAATAGTTCTTTTTATCTTGTAATTATTGATAGCATCAGTATGACGCGTACAAAAAAGATTTATACTTCATGCGCATAAGATTCAATAATTTTAGTTTATAATTATGTAACATCGTATATGTTCATCTTCTTTTTACAATTTTGCAATACTTTATTTTCTGTTATACAATGCACCATGCATTCTGTTATATAATCCTACCGAGTAAGATGGGCACGTGTCACCTCGGATCCAATGGGGTTTAGAATATAAAACCGGAAGAAAACCGGTTTTTCTGATAACTGAATATACCTGTACAAGTGGACTCAAATTCAGATGTTTAGCCTTGACTAGAAACTTAAACAACTTGTACAGGTATTTTTTTTTTTAACCTGCTAAGAAATTCTGAGGGCCAAACTATAGTTTTTGGAGATGTTTTGATGTAGCAGTCCGAATTAATTAACTGGAAATGGAATTTAGGGATGAAACAGTAGGAAGGTCATGTTGTTTAAAACAAATTAAAAAGCGACATCCGGTGCCATGATACAGAGACGTCGCGAGTGATTTAAAACAGTGGTTCATCATTTCAAAACGACTGCGGATTTAAACAACTATTTTTTAAACTTAGGAGCAAAAAAAAATTTTAGTTCAAATTTTTTGTTCAAATTCTAAAAATTCCCGTATTTCCTCCGCTTTCTGACGTTTTGAGTACGAAAATATCCTTGTTCTGCTTAAAAATTTCTGATACATTTTCTGTAAAGCGGACTCGCAGCGTCGCAGCTGTTTTACAACTAGTAAAGCCAATGCAGGCTGAAAAATCTCGTGCATTTTTAAGTTTTCGTAGGCTTTTATGTTTGATATTAAGTTTTGTTTTTTGTTTTTACGTTAAATTCGTTATTGTTATTAAGTTTATTTTTAACATTTTATGAAAGTTGTTTATCAGAAATAGTTTAGAGAGGGTTCCCGACAATATGTTCTTTTTTTTTTCATAAAATACACACACGCGCACGCACACACACACACACACACTCAGGGCCTTTTAATCGCATGAGCAAATCGGGACTTTGCCCAGGGCCCCCTGATGATCGGGGGCCCTAAAACCCCTTTTATAGTACTTCTAATAGTACGTATAGCCCATGGATAGTTCTTATTTTATAAATGTTCGTAAGTGGGGGGGGGCAAATAGCATCTGCCCAGGGGTCCCCAGCGTTCATAATCGGGCCCTGCACACACACTAAATGACATCCGCAATTAAATTTCCATATAATGTTCTTATCGTGTCTGTCTACTTTCCTCTCAAGAAAGCAGGGGGGGTAGGGCAATGACCCCTGCTTGATAAGGGATTCGTGTGGTGTTCGGAGACGAGGTCCCGGGCAGAAGTCAGGGGGACGTCGGAGATACTGCTTGTGCCCACGCGAGAGAAGGCGTGTGGTTTTTTAGTCTGCGGTTGTTGGCTCTAGAGAGAGTCGGGCAGACGAGTAAAGTGCGTCGGTGTATTGAGACCTAGAAGACGCACTAGGCCTTGTTAGATAGAAATCAGAATCTAGATGATTGACCTAGTTAGATTTTTGTATATAATACTGTAAAATAAGTTTGTAGATAAATTAGTGTTGTGTTTGTGCTTGCAAAAGAAAATAAAACTTTGAATATTCACTGGTGTGGTACTGAACTCTGTGACGTTACTTGTGTGAAAATTTACTTGTGTACCATTGCAAACGTCGAATTACGAAACGAACCAAAAGCGAACTCGTAGAAGTGAAGAGGGTTTGACAGTTCTATTAGCGCTAAGCTTTAAAAGACTG
>OU015503.1:103832370-103834870 GCA_907164885.2 Dolomedes plantarius
TTTTTAAATTAAATTTTTAAGCTGTTTTAGTAACTTTTTTTAAGTTTTGCATTTAAAATAATAATTTGAGAGTTATAAAATTTATATCACGAGAAAGATCATAAAAATTCCTTCAAAATGAGATCTTTTTCGAATCTTTACCTCCATTTTCTGATTTTTGGAGAATTTTTAAAGATTAATTTTCAGAATTTAATTTATTAAATGCTGATCACGTGATTTCTTTTTTCTGGTACTGTAAATAAATTTATCGTCACGTGCGTAACAACTAAATAGACAAAAAAAATAATTTTTTCTTGCTAATGCGGCAGACGATTGGACATTATCCAAAAAATATTAAAATACAATAAAAGATATTATGTTCCTCAAACTGTACTATATTAACTGTACTATATTCTTTAGTATGTCCTATTACATTTAATTTGAATATTTTCTTCTAGATTATTTTGTCTATAAAAATATCCCTTACGATTTTTTATAAGTATATTTTTCTGTTTTTTTTTTTTCACATCAATTGTATACATTGATAGTCGTATTTATTATATATATATATATATATATATATAGGTTGTTTTTATTAAGCTGACACTACTCAGGGTCACCTGTAGCGCGGTCTATCAGCCGGAGTTCTACCAAAATTGATAGAGGGACTAAGGACGACATGGGAAAGAGTTTCCGTGAAAAAAAAATAGTTCCAAAAGTCGGCGATAGGGGAAGATGTGGCGCCGTAGTTTTCGGCACACTCGAGAATTTGCATAAAACGCAAGTAAAACGTCAAAATACAAATTTATGGCTACGTAATCGACAGCAGCGCCAGTATTTGGGGCTATAAAGTGCGGAATCTATTGCGCCATCGCTTTGCAGAAGAAAGGGTCATCAGTGGCTTTTTCCAATTACATGATCATGGCGCTCCCCGGACCTAACCCACGTGACTTCTTTCTGTGGGTTTTTTTTTTTTAAATTCCAGGGTGTATCTTGGTGGAGTCCCGAACTTGGCTCCCTTAAAGGACAACATATCCAGGCCTGTGATGAACATTCCTGGTAACATGTTACGCTCGGCCGTTGAGAGCGTAGTGTTCAGGATGCAATGCGTCGTCCACCAGGACTGTGGTCACATTGAAGGAGGGAGAAGTGAATTTGCTGCATAAAGCGGTGTTGCAGTGAAATTTCTTTGTTATTCATTTGTCTGCTTTTTACGACATTTTCGGTATTCGCCTTTCATCTTTATAGCCCGAAATACTAGCGCTGCTGTCGATTACGTAGTCGCGAATTTGCATTTTGACGTTTTACTGGCGTTTTATGCAAGTTCTCGAGTGCGCCAACAACTACAGCGCCATATCTTCCCCTATCGGCGACTTTTGGAACTCTTTTTTTATTTAAGGGGACAAGGAACCTTCAAACTCGAATTTTTAAATTTAGAGTTTTTAACTTTATATCCAAAAAGAGAATAATTTGTATTCTTTTTTACTACATTTAAGACCTTTAGAATTCAAAATATTGACTGGTTTTCAAAAAATTTTTCAAAATTTTCCAGCATTTTTCAAAATATGTTCTAAGTGGATTCCAAATGATTTTAAAACCTTCATTTTTTTAAATATAAATTTACCGTACTATATAAACATAATTGTGCAATGATTGATTTTTTTGTATGACTCTAAAGCCATAAATAATTATTTTTAAATCTTCCTTTTGTTTTCTTTGTTTTCTTTATGTTTTCGCTTTATTTCATGGCCTATAAATTTGAAAAAATATTTGCTGTTTCAAGTAATGATGCCCAGGTTCGTGGAAAACACTCCAGTTGACAATCCTGAGAAATTTGGAAGAAGTCAGAAGAAAAGTAATGCGTATGGAGCATTTTGAAAAAATTCTAGCATTTTTGAAGAATTTTTTGATAAACAAGTCTTATTCTTCCTCAAAATACTTATTTGTTAATTCAAATTGTCTTCAACATAGTAGGAAAGATAATTAATTATTCTCATTTTGTATGTAAGAGTAAAATATTTGTTCCAGTCTGATCATCTCCGGACTCTTCCTTCTTCGATTATATTAACTCTTTTTTTATTTTTAATCATAAACTGTTCCCAATGTAATTCTACTAACAGCTGCTGTAGTGAATTGTAGCGCAAGATTTCTGTAAATAGATCACTTCCTGTATAGAGCGCATGCGCATTGATTTTCAACATTTCGATTCCCGCGTTAAGTAAAATTTTGTCACTTCGAAAGTGTGCTTCTTACTAAGAGCACATTCTATTTTCATTAATGTTATTCTTAATATTAATTCTGTTGACTTTCGTTTCTTTTGTCGTTTGATTTAGAAACTTTTAACCACTGAACCTCATGTTGACTACTTCCAATATTGAAAAATTAAAAATAGGATGTTAAAGGTCCCTTGTAACCTTAAACGGAAATCTCTTTCCCATATCGTCTTTAGTCACTCTATCAATTTTGGTGGAATTCTGGCTGACAGATCGCGCTAGAGATGGCTCTGAGTAGTGTCAGTTTA
>OU015503.1:103837370-104059870 GCA_907164885.2 Dolomedes plantarius
TATCTTCATCGCTGAATCTCAAAATCTCTACATCTCTGAATCCGCGTACGGCGACTTTATATACCTCCGCTGAACGTTCTCGAAAGGTCTGGAAAAAAGCCATCTTTCTTTAGTCGGTTACATTCCCAGACGACTAGGCACCTCCAGTCGGCAACTTCCCTTTTGTAGTTGATTTACTGTTCAGCGAGCCGTCGATAGCACTTTCGGCCTTTATGTCGCCAGGCGACTGTCTGTCTTCGGTCGTCTAAATCAATTATGTGCACAAACCGCGCGTTGGTTGGTATTTCCGGAATTTCCACGCACAAAATATTCGCTTTTTTATGGGAGGCGTTACACCGTCATCGTCAGCGTTACTCGTATTGACATATTTTAAACCAATCACAGACCTGAACAATTTCGTCGCTAATCGTTTAAAGGTTTGCAATTGGTTAAATACATTTCATTACGAGTAACGCTGACGGCTGACGGATTCTATGTGAGCAGGCCCTTACTTAGGAGGAATAGACAATGAATTTTATGATTGAAAAACAATCGTTTGGCCTACGAAATAGCGACAAAAAAAATTGCCAAATCTTACGTACGCGAGGGGAGGGGGTCGTATATCTGCTTATATTTGCTTACAAGACTAGGGAGGGAAGGACTAAAATGACTTAAAATGTGCTTACGTAGTACTTGCACGACCCCTTTGTAGAATTTGAAATTGTAATTATAATTGTATCTTATGCCAATAGATGGCAGTGTGTTTAAAACGAAAAATGTTCTACCAAAAAAGTGTATTTCTTGGCGAACAGTCAGAAAGCATAATGCTTCATGTCGAAGGCAGTAATGCTTAATAACGAATATAATAAATTGTTTTGTGTTTTAAAGGAAATTGATCTCATTATTGAGATGGTTTTTTTTTATTATTGTGTATTTTATATGCTGAAGAAAATTAATTTCGTATGTAAAGTATATAAAAAGAATTTCGAATCATGAAAAGAAATGGGGGTTAATAATTTAGAATTGAAGTTTTGAAACAACAGAATTTACACCCTTACCTGTACCATCCGAGCGTCTTGAAAGAATAAAAGGATCGAAACGAAATGTAAATTATCCGAATGAATGTGAGCTGACACACACACATATGGGTCGTTGTAGTCTGAACGAATTAAACTCGTAAGTTACCCCCCCACACACACACACACACACGCACACGCACACACGCACACACGCATGTCTGTGTATATATATATATGTATATATATATATATATATGTCTGTGTATATATATATGTATATATATATATATATATATATATCTGTGTATATATATATGTATATATATATATATATATGTCTGTGTATATATATATATGTATATATATATATATATATATCTGTATAAATATATATGTATATATATATATATATGTGTATATATATATATATATATCTGTATAAATATATATGTATATATATATATATATGTGTATATATATATATATATATATATATATGTATATATATATATATATATATATATGTCTGTGTATATATATATGTATATATATATATATATATATATATATATATGTCTGTGTATATATATATGTATATATATATATATATATATATATATATGTCTGTGTATATATATATGTATATATATATATATATATATATATATATATGTCTGTGTATATATATATATATGTATATATACAGGGTGGCTAATAAATACTGTGACAAATATCGAATCATTTAATTACACACGGATGAAATAGAAAATGGAAAATACAACAATATTATGAACATTATACATGAAAGTTTACCATGAAATAATTTTACTCGAATCGACTGCCATCTTTATCGATTACTAAAGATAATCTCTTACGCCACTGTCCTATTGCGGCACGAATCATTTTATGAGGTAATTTGTCCCATTCACTCCGTATGGAAGCTTTGAGGGAGTCCAAACTTCTGTGCTGCTTAGCATTTACTTTAGACTCTAAAATCCCCAAATGCAATAGTCTAAAGGATTTAGATCTGGTGAAGAAGGTGGCCAATCTTCTTACTTGATAAACTTCGGGCAATTGGCATGGAGCCATTCCTGTGTTGTTTTGGATCGGTGGGACGGTGCAGAATCTTGCTGAAATATCCAATTCTTTTTGGGATACAATCTGTTAGCATGTGGTAATAAACGTGTAGCCAATACTTCCTGTTTGTAATATTCAGCATTGATTTTTACCCCTTTATCGATGAATTTCAGAGGCAGTTTTCCATTGTGTGACACTGCAGCCCAAACCATAACAGAATTCTTGTTCTGATAGCGTTTAACAGTTCGAAGATTTTCAGGTATATCCTCGAAGGTTGCTGAATATACAACATCATTTTTAGCATTATAACTTTGTTCTGTACAAAACAGCTTCTCATCAGAGAAAATTATCTTTTCAACACTTTTGCTACCGTGCCGGTTCAGCAATTTCTTACATCTTTGTAACCTTTTTACTATTTGTGCAGTAGTCAAACCTTGAACTTTTCTTTTGCGATAAGGGCGAAAACCCAGGTCTTCATTTATGATAAGTTGCATAGTTCTGCGACTGATGTTCTCTTCTGCAGCCATTTTATTTGCAGAACGTTGTGGATTTCTTCGTATCTTTTCACGAATTCTTTTGATACGTTCTTTTGTACGAACAGTGCGTGGACGACCAGATCTTGGTCGATCTTTACAGCTATTGGTATCCAATAATCGATTTATAGTCGTATATATAAACGTCCTATTAAAACCAAGGCATTTTAATTGCTTAAATATTTTACCTGCAGAAAATCCGCGATCAAAAAGCTGTTTAACCATTAACCTTTTGGCTTCCAGCTTTAAAAATATTCTACATGTTTTACTTTAAACAAAAATCGTCTGCGTTTACAAAAAGTTGCCAATCACACAAATAGATAGATAAATTGTTTTTCCAAATGATTAAAATTAACTCTTATTTTTTGGAGTGTTACAGTATTTATTAGCCACCCTGTATATATATATATATATATATATATATGTCTGTGTATATATATATATGTATATATATATATATATATATATATATGTCTGTGTATATGTATATATATATATATATATATATATATATATATATATGTCTGTGTATATATATATATGTATATATATATATATATATATATATATGTCTGTGTATATATATATATGTATATATATATATATATATATATATATATGTCTGTGTATATATATATATGTATATATATATATATATATATATATATATATATGTCTGTGTATATATATATGTATATATATATATATATATATATATATATATATGTCTGTGTATATATATATATGTATATATATATATATATATATATATATATATATATATATGTCTGTGTGTATATATATATGTATATATATATATATATATATATATATATATATATATGTCTGTGTGTATATATATATGTATATATATATATATATATATATATATATATATATGTCTGTGTGTATATATATATGTATATATATATATATATATATATATGTCTGTGTGTATATATATATGTATATATATATATATATATATATGCACATATATATATATATGTGTGTGTGTGTGTGACAGGCGTGTGGTTTGCCTGTTCTAACATCTTTAAATTGCAGTCATGATTCATTCGTCGGTGCCAAGTGGGAAATACTAATTGAACAATACTTCAGTCCACCCGTTAAATTACTTTATTGAATTCTTCGTAAGAATACTACTCTCAAAATATTTGTCCCTAGTTAGCCATTTTAACATTCGGCGACGACTGCTAGGGTGACCGCAAGCAGCGAGTTCCCAAATCAATCTGAGTAGTTCTAAGTAAAAATCGCGCGTCTTCCCTCCTGGCACATGCGCAGAGCCCAATTTAGAATTTTCTAGACGTATCTTCCTGCCAAACCTGTACAGTATCTAAAAGTAATCTCTCTTTATGGAGCTTCATTCCACCGCGAATCGAAGGTCAATTACTGAAACGGGGAATAACCTACTTTTTAGAATGACACATCATATTATTTGTTTAAACATCGAAGTATAAACATTATAAACAGTTTTTCTTCCCCTAGATGGTGCGCTCGCTAGCTTTTTTTTATTTTACCATTATCAATCGCACTGAACTTTTAAATTTAAAAATCGTTCGCTTTTATTATCATTCTGTGATTTCATTTATGAGTTTCTTTATTGGCAACATCCGCGTAGGTGTACATTATTCTTTTTGCATGGAAAAACGATATATATTATTGCTAGAAGGTGATTTTTGGTGGCGATCCTTTTCACTCCCTTCATGCTTAACCAAAATCGATAAATGAGGTACCATTTTAAGGATTAAGTTCTCTGCTTCTTACGAATTGCTAATTCAGAATGATACATTTTATAGTTTGTTTAAAAATCGAAGTGAAAAATTTACTTTTGGCCCTGGATGCGTCAAATAGCGTACACTAAGAGGGCTTGTATTGTAAATATCACATTTTCCACGAGCTTGTGTCATATTTAACTTTTAATATTATCTACACAGGTGTTTTGACGTGTACATATCTCATGTTCCCCTGTTTTGTCTTATGCTTCACCTCCAATTTTGTGTATGAAGGTGTGTTGTAATCGGTTTTATATTATCCTTAAGGAGCATTGTTATTTGACAAATAATAATTACAAGATAAAAAGAACTTTTTCTATACCATGTTTTTAAATTTTCTGTTGAATCATAAAAACTTGACAATTCAATGTATTAATAAATACTTGTTAAAAATTTTTTTGATGAATTATCCCATCAACTTGAAAGAAAGTGAAGTTAATTGGAAGTTAACTCGCGTTTAACTTTTCGTTCCCGTCCCGGCTGATAGATGGCTGCACCAGTCTAAAAAACAACATTAACTGAAAATGAATTCAATCCTACTTAAAGATGGCCAAAAGTATTAAAATAATGCATTGTCATCGTGTTCTGAGCTATTCTAAAAGTTTCAAATGTCTAGCTAGTCGGGAAGTTAGTTAAAAATCGATTGCAAGATTTGTACCGGACAAACAAACACACACACACACACAAACAAACAAAGAAGAAAGCGAGTTAATAAAAACATGGTAAAAAAATTGTTACAAATAAACCGGTTCTTCTTTCATCCTACTACAAACCACTCACCTTGATATATAATTTATCGTATTTTAATCGCATGCGAAAGGGTCGCACGGGCCACCTAGTTGAATCTTAATCTCCAATTTTCTTCATCTGCAGGGGTTTTCGATAAAAAAAATTGTCCAATGAGGTCTGTTTCATCCCCACCTCCGCCCAGAATGTTTTTGAAACGAGAGGTCGGACGCTGTTCGGTTTTGGAGGGCGACTCACGAGCGGGCAGAGCAAGATGCCCCATGTGATAATTGTTGACAGTTAATCTCTCGCTTTGAGGATGGAAAGTAGTCTTAGAAAAATATGTGTGTGTGTGTATGTATATATATATATATATATATATATGTGTGTGTGTGTGTGTGTGTATTTATATATGTATATGTGTGTGTGTATTTATATATGTATATGTATATGTTTGTATATATATATATACGTATATATATATATATATATATATATATATATATATATATATATATATATATATATATATATATATAGTATGTGTGTGTATGTGTGTATATGTTTATATATATACATATATATATATATATATATGTGTGTGTGCATATTGTAACGTCCTCGGTGGAAAAAGAAGACACACGAGAGACAATTTTGTGACACAGAGCTTGTATTAAACCAATAAAACTGTACACTATGTACAAGACAGAGAGTCAAGGCTCCTCTGCATATGAGAGGTTCTATAGGAACCAAAATATCGTTTACAATAGCAGATGTAGCTCTCCACTTGTAAAAACGGGAGCCGAGAGAGGAATTTTCAGGCCTTCGGTCCGCACAGCGCCCTATCGGCCCTGCTTGTCGACGGACAGATGCGAGGCTCAATAATCAGCTACCTCTCTCCTTGCTTCCCCAAAAATCTCTGCGTCTCCTTTTCAGCCAGCTGGCCGGCGTGAGGGGGTTGCAGGAGCCACCCCCGATCGTTTCTTGGAAACGGGAAGAATTCGCAAAGGGATGGGCTTTTGCTTGGGTGGCCTTTTTCCCCCGAAAAGGGCCAAGACGTAACAATATATATGTGTTTGTATATATATATGTGTGTGTATATATATGTATATTATATATATATATATATATATATAACAGTTCCGTGACTGACTGACAGATAACGCCCAGACCAAACCTCTGGACCTAAAGGGCTGAAATTTTGCATAGTGACTCTTCTGATAGTGTAGGGGTGCACTAAGAAAGTGTTTTGAAAAATTCTTCTGAGATTTTCTAAATTTAATTTTTAAGCTGTTTTTGAACTTTTTAAGTTTGCATTTAAAATAATAATCTGAGGGTTATAAAATTTATATCACGAGAAAGATCCTAAAAATTACTTTAAAATGAAATCTTTTTCGAATCTTTGCCTCCCTTTTCTGATTTTTGGTGAATTTTTAAAGATTAATTTATTGAATTTAATTTATTAAATGCTGATCCTATGGTTTCTTTTTTTTATTATCTTTTTTTTTATTTATTTTTATTTTATTTTTTTATTATTTATTTTTTTTTTTTTTTTTTTTGGGGGGGGGGGTGATACTTTAAATTAATTTTGCTTCACGTGCATAACAATGAAATAAATTGAAAAAAAATATTAAAATACAGTAAAAGATAAAATTTTACCACTAGACTAATTGAGATGGAAGTTTTATAAGAATTTAATTCAAAATAGTATGTTTTATGGATATGAAACACACAAATTAATTGCATACATTGACCGTTGTATTGAATTTGAATATTTTCTTTCACATTATTTTGTCTATAAAAATATCCGTTACGATTTTCTTATAAATATATTGCATATATATATATATATATATATATATATATATATATATATATATATATATATATATATATATAATATTATATTAGCATTAATTGCCTACATTGACCGTTGTATTTATTATATATGTTACCGGCAAAGTATGAAATCCGGCGTTCTATAGAATGCCTAGGCATTGTATATAATACCTAAAACTAGCCGGCAATGTATGAAACGATTCATATTTCACGCATTTCCTAGGCATTCTATAGAATGCAAAATGAGAAACCGGCAAAGTATGAAATACATCCCCTATTCGTGTCGAATATCACGTAGCAATGCACTCGACTTTAAACGCGCACCTCAGGATCAGAATTAGTCATTTGCACTTTACGGTTTGTTCGGGAGTGTCAAACTACGCAATTTTACTTCAATTTGTTCAACAAAAAATTAGTTCTTTACTGCGCTGCATGAAAAAGGAGGAGCAAGCTGTAGTGTTGGAGAAGAAGTCATGGTCTATAGACATGAAACAACGATTCGACGATGAACTGTCCAAAATTCCAGTTAATGCTGCAAAAAAACAGTTCTTTCTTAACCGAAATTACTTACCAGAAGTAAATAAATGGTATACAAAAAGTCAAAATGACTACTAATAAGAAACCCAGGGACTATTGGTTGCTGAATCTCTATGATGTGATGATTGTGGAAAACATAAGTAAACTCATTTATCCTGTTAAGGGGGCACACTATCTTTGACTACACAGAAATGACCGTAAACATGATCAAATTCGAGCTACTGAAACTCCAATAATATTAATATATATATATATATATATATATATATATTTATATAAATTTTTTTTGTTTTATATCAAAATTACAATTTTTCAGTTATATTTTATACAAAAATAGAACTTGTAAATCCATAAATAATTTTTAGATTTTATTTGTAAATGTACACATTACAAAAAATGAAAAAAATAAATCATTGGATATTTCGCACATCATAAAATTAAGAAATATGCATACAGAAACTATTTTTTGGTCAAATTAAATTAATAATATACTCAAGTTTAATGTAAAACCAAAAAAATGTAAAAAAAAAATAAAAATTAAATTGAAAAATTTACATAAAATTTTAAAAAATAAAAATTTAGCAATTTTAAAAAATTTTCAAGTGTAAAATTTTTTTTTTTACAAATTTATTTTTATTTTTTTTTTGTTTTAGTATGTAAAGAAGCTTACAGTACAAATATGATAAAAGTTTTGTGTGTCTAGCACATATAGTTTGGGACTAACAGTGCGCGTAATCCAAAAATTTGCATATTTGAGAAAACTGAAGTTAAAGTTGGAATATACTTGGCCATGGCAACAGAGTGAGCTTTACATAAACTCTCATAACTCGAGAAATAATGCAAATTTTTTATGCGTTTTTTTGCATATTGTTCAGAAATGTCCCAAAAATCAGAATATAGCAAAAACCAAAAATCGATTTTTTAAAGTTTTAAAGGTGGTGTGCCCCCTTAAAGAAGGCGTCAGTACTATACAGTATTACCTCACGGACTCTGAGTTATTTCTCGTAATTCATGAAGCTCATTTGGCTATTGGACACGAAGGACGCGATAGAATGTTGAAAGAACTTCAACCAAATACAAAAACGTTACGCGTCATGATATTGAACTGTACATCTGTTGCTGCCGAGCGGCCTTTCCCTCCATCCTCCATGAGTTTCCGAGCTTCTCTCAGAACTGAAGTGAAGAGAGAAACAGACTGTAAACAGAACACTCAGATTGAGACTTTCGAATGTCGCGGATAAGCGCGGTCGTATTACCCGACTTGGGAAACCTTGCTCATAAAGCAATAGTAAATAATATGTTTTTGTGATGTAAATAATAGTAAAAATTAAAATTTAGTGTCTTGCAGAGATTGCACTCTCCATCAATCCTTGGAATATTACTTTTTATAGATACAGACGCCCAGAAGAAGCGGAAGAAAGGTAAGTCGTATACCTTTCATAACTTAAAGATCCGCTAACACAAACAGTTCTGGCGCCCCCGGGTGGGCGTCTGTAATTGTTTAGAAAAGTATATATAATTGAATTGAAAACTAATAATAAAAAGAGTGTGATAGTTTATGCTTAACATTAAACGATGGAGAGTTATCAAAAATCGCGCACACCATTACGAAGCGGCTTTACAAGAATAGCCAATCAATTAGAAAAATATCTTGACGATAAAGAAGTTGATGAAGAGGAATTAGAAATATTAATTGAGCAATTAAATGAGAAATGGTGTGTGCTGGATGATAAAGAAACATCAATTCACGAATTATTAGCACATGATCCCAAGTGTAGTCAAGAAGTCTTTGATTCCGAATATAATGATTATGAGTCATATAAAGAAAGATATATAAGATTAAAAACGAAAGCAAACAAAATACTGAACATTACCGTTAAAGATAATAATAGTGATGTCACGAGTGAAATGGCATCGAAACGCCGATTTAAACTACCAAAAGTAGAACTTAAAAAGTTTAATGGGGAAATAGAGGAGTGGCTCGGTTTCTGGGGTCAATTTAAGAAAATTCATGAGGATATAGAAATAGCACCGGAAGATAAATTTATTTATTTATCACAAGCTACAGTTGAAGGAACCCGTGCTCGAGAACTCGTAGATTCCTTCCCCCCATCTGCCGAAAATTACAAAGAAGCGATTGAGTGTTTAAAAACTAGATTTGGCAGAGATGAGTTACTCATAGAGGTGTACGTCAGACGGTTACTTAGTTTAGTGCTTAGTAATTCTATGGGTCAAAAGAAGACGCGCCTTGCCAGTTTATACGATAAAATCGAATCTCATATCCGAGCATTGAATTCCCTAGGTGTGACTTCCGATAAATACGCCGCGATTTTGTATCCGCTCGTAGAAAGCTGTTTACCGGAAGATATAATAAGAGTATGGGAAAGAAACATGACTCTGAAAACCGAAGTTACTAAAGAGTCAAACAAATTGACTTCCCTTATGAGTTTTCTAAAATCAGAGGTCGAAGGTGAGGAACGGATTGCGATTGCGAAAGAAGGTTTTGGTTTCGATTCTAGGCGAAAGATGAAACATTCCCCCCCCCCCTGTTTACGCGGACGGCGCCGAGGCGAGAATTCCTACGGCAATGGGACTTTTAGACGCTACACATTTCAATAAACACAGCTGCGTGTTTTGTGAAAAACAGAATCATGAGTCAGCTATTTGCCGATATGCGTTGAAAATGAGCTTAGATGACAGAAAGAAAATGTTAATAAAAAAGTGTTGTTGTTTTATTTGCTTGAAAGTGGGTCATCGGTCCCGCGATTGCAAACGTAGAATTAGCTGTGAGCGGTGTAAAGGAAGGCATTTTGTTCTAATGTGTAACGATGATAAACAGAAAGAGCTTAACAAATCCAAAGTAGAAACTATAGAAAGCAGGGACATAAAACCTGTTATTAATGACACGATGTTAAGCAACAGAACTTGTAGTCGAGAAATTCTTCTACAAACGTTGTATGTAAAACTGCGAGGCAAAAATGAAGGGAAAATTATTAGATGTCTCATAGATACGGGTAGCCAGCGCTCTTATTTGAGTAAAAGAGTGGCGGAAGAAATGCGTTATGATCTTCTTAAAGAAGAAAATGTTATCCATAATTTGTTTGGGGGTAAAGAACACACAGAAAAACATTATCGGTACAGAGTGTTAGTTAGCAGTATTAACGAAGATTATCACTGCAATTTTGAGGTACTTGACCAGGGAAGGATATGTTCTAAGATACCAACTTTAAAATTAGAGCCTTGTTCTAAGGAATTAAATGAAAGAAATATAATTTTAACAGATCAGTTGATTGCGAAACATGAAGAATCCGGGGACATTGATTTGCTAATCGGGGCGGATGTAGCAGGTAAGCTACTTAATGGGAAAGTGGTACCTCTACCATGCGGGCTTGTAGCTATCGGAACATACCTCGGATGGACCTTGATGGGGAAAATGCCCTTTGATGATTCCGATGATAATTCTACGATGGTAGTTACAAATTTGTTAGTTAAAGATATTACCATTACAAAGTTGTGGGACTTAGATGTCATCGGTATTGCTGATCCAGTCGCGAAAAAAGCCACGAAAGAAAAGGACTTAGAAATAAAAATGCAATTTCAGAATTCTGTTTCCTTGAATAGAGAGGGACGTTATGAAGTGACGTTACCTTGGGCTGAAGATTGTTTGCCATTACCTACGAACAAGGACTTGGCACTGAAACGACTGGGAACCACAACAGAGAAACTTAGTTCAAAAAATTTGTTGAAACGATATGATGAAGTCTTAAAAGACTGGCAGGATAAAGGTATAATCGAAGAAGTGGAACACGGTGAAGATATCGACTGTGGACATTACTTGCCTCACAGACCGGTAATTAAAGAAAATAGCTCAACTCCAGTACGGCCCGTGTTCGATGCATCGGCGAGAGCTAAGTTTTCACCGTCACTTAATCAGAGTTTAGAATGCGGACCCAATTTATTAGAGCTGATCCCATCCCTCTTACTTAGATTTCGAGAAAGAAAGTTGGGTGTTGTCGCAGACATAGAAAAAGCATTTTTAAAAATTAGTATCAGACCTTCAGATAGACGTTATCTGAGATTTTTTTGGTGGAAGAACGAAGACACTAAAGAAGTGAAAATATTGCAACACACCAGAGTTGTTTTCGGAGTGATCTGTAGCCCTTTTTTGTTAGGCGCAGTGATAGATTATCATCTTCAGAATGACATGAAATATGCAGAACATGATCAGACAGTAGTAGAAAAACTTCGCCAGAGCTTTTACGTTGATAATGTATTGGCCAGTTTTGATAGTGAAGATGAACTTTTCCAATTTATTGAAGAATCTCGTAAAGTTATGGCATCAGCGAAATTTAATCTTAGGTGTTGGCAATACTCTAATGATACAAATCCAGAAGTCGTTACTAATGTTTTAGGTTTGGTTTGGAACCGAGAAAAGGACATTATAAAGTTGAGATTGGATTGGGTAGAAGATCAACAAGTTGACAAAATTACAAAAAGAACTATTTTGACTTTGACACAGAAAGTGTTTGACCCGATAGGGTTTGCAAGTCCAGTTCTCCTTATTCCTAAGTTGATGTTGCAAAGTCTGTGGAAGTCTGGACTATCCTGGGATGCAGAAGTAGATGAAAATACTAAAGAAAAATTTATAAATTGGTTCAAAGATCTCTCTCTCTTAAAAGAAATGTCAGTACCACGATGGATAAAATGTAACGAAGAAAACAAGAAGTTTTGCAGTATCCACACCTTTTGTGATGCCAGTAGCAATGCCTATGCAGCAGCAGTATTTTTAAGAATCCAGACATCCTCTGGAGTTGAAGTCCATTTGTTAGCTTCGAAGTCGAGAGTAGCTCCTTCAAAACCAATAACAATACCTCGTCTTGAATTGATTGCTGCCACGGTGGGAGCTAGACTTTGCGCCTCAGTTTTGGAAGGCTTACAATGGCAGAACGTATACCTTATCTTTTGGACAGACTCGACTGCTGTTTTGACTTGGATACAAAAGGAAGAAATTTGGACTGTTTTCGTGGCAAACAGAGTACGAGAAATACGAAAATTAACAGACCAAAATGCATGGAGATATATAAAGGGTGTTGAGAATCCAGCTGACCTTCCCTCCAGAGGCTGTTCAGCAAAACAGTTTTTGAAGATGAGATGGTGGGAGGGACCAGCTTGGTTAAAGAAGAGCGAAAATGAATGGCCAACAGTCAATTTGGTTTTTGACCAAGAAGAAATTGCTCGAGAAAAAAGAAAGATGACTGTAGTCTCCACGCAAGTAAACGTTGAAACTGAAGAAATCTTTCATAAAATTTCTTGTTATCCCAGGCTTATTCGAATCATTGCTTGGATTTACAGATTTTTCTTCAATTTGAAAAACAAAAATTCGAGATGCACCGGAAATCTAACCGTGAAAGAATTAAATCACGCTGAAAGAGTTATATTGAAGATTGTCCAGAAAGATGCATTTCCAGCAGGAGTATCTGAGCAACGAATTAAAGCACTTAATCCTGTTGTTGACGAAAGTGGACTTTTGAGAACAAAAACACGTATCTTTAGAAGAAAAGATAAAAAGAATTTTCGATTACCAATAATTTTGCCATCAAAACACAGAATTGTTCACATGCTGATTGAGAGTAAACATAGAGAAATGAAACATCCTGGAATTCAAATATTGATGAACTATCTCCGAGAAAATTATTGGATTTTGCAAAGCCGAAAAACGATTCGACATGCAGTCTCAAAATGCATACAATGCAAACGGTTCACCGTGACTCATCCAGAGCCTATTCCCACTCCTTTGCCTGAAGACAGAGTAAGGGAAGCCACGATATTTGAGGTTACAGGCACAGATCTCGCTGGGCCGCTGTTCTTGAAAGACGGAACAAAGGCCTGGATAGTTCTATTTACTTGTGCTGTTTATCGCGCTGTGCACATAGAACTGATAACTTCACTAACAGCAGAAGCATTTTTTCAAGCCTTAAGAAGGTTTATTGCGCGTCGAGGAAGACCGGAGATTATATATTCCGACAATGGAAGCAATTTTGCCAAGGCACACAAAGCGCTGAGTAAGCTAGATTGGCAAAGAATAGAAATGCAATCCACACTGAAGAAAATTACGTGGAAGTTCATTCCTCCATCTGCACCGTGGTGGGGTGGATGGTGGGAGAGATTAATTGGCATGATGAAGCAGATTTTACGCAGAATATTAGGACAAGCCTTATTAAACTATGAAGAATTAAATACAGTTTTGTGCGATACCGAGAGTCTCATAAACTCACGACCCTTGACATATTTGTCCGAAGATGTAAATGATTTGGTTGCTTTGTCACCTTCGATGTTTCTACAAGAAGCAAGAGAATGTGGTGTACCAGATATTGACAAAGTGGATGTCGCCTATATGCGGAAGAGATATCTGTACCTTCAAAGAATACGTGAAGACTTGCGGAAACGATTTCGACTCGAATACCTTGGGCAGTTGCAGAATGTCAGAAAGAGCAGAGAAAACTCCAAATTGATCTCTGTCGGTGAAATTGTTCTCATCGGATCTGACAATTTAAAACGCTTACAGTGGCCAATTGGACGAGTTCTGGAAGTCCTACCAGGCAAGGATGGCATAGTCAGAGTTGTGCGGATAAAGACGAAATCCGGCATTGTAACACGTCCTGTGCAACGAGTGTATCCACTAGAATTATCCGAGAACACTGAAGGTACATTCCTAAGAGATAAAATCCTTGACAATAAGAAAAGTGCAAAAGACCAAGAACCAGATAAACCCCTTCGGGAGCCCAAACCAGTGATAACCCGAAGTGGACGAATTGTGAAACCTCCCGAAAGAATGGGCATTTGAAGGTGCTCGCCAGAAAGGTTGAGTTGGTAGATACAGAACTCAAGGTGGGAGTGTGTTGCTGCCGAGCGGCCTTTCCCTCCATCCTCCATGAGTTTCCGAGCTTCTCTCAGAACTGAAGTGAAGAGAGAAACAGACTGTAAACAGAACACTCAGATTGAGACTTTCGAATGTCGCGGATAAGCGCGGTCGTATTACCCGACTTGGGAAACCTTGCTCATAAAGCAATAGTAAATAATATGTTTTTGTGATGTAAATAATAGTAAAAATTAAAATTTAGTGTCTTGCAGAGATTGCACTCTCCATCAATCCTTGGAATATTACTTTTTATAGATACAGACGCCCAGAAGAAGCGGAAGAAAGGTAAGTCGTATACCTTTCATAACTTAAAGATCCGCTAACAAAACAACATCCACCTTTGTGAACCTTGCCATAAAAAAAACAGAAAGGTATTAAAAAGGGCATTGTTGCGAAACCTGTTGTCAGGTAGATCGTATTGACTTTCAGTCTCAGCCAAATAGAGAATACAAATTTATTATGGTGTACCAATATCATTTCACAAAAATTTGTGATTCTCAAGTCTCTAACGTCAAAAAGAGCTGAAGAAGTAGCCTACAACCCAGTGGACATATTCTCGTTGCTTGGAGCGCCATCTATATTACAATCTGACAATGGTAGGGAATTTGCCAATAATGTGGTGACCAGCTTGAAGGAGTTTTGGCCAGCACTGAAGATTGTCCATGGGAAGCCTCGCCATTCACAAAGCCGGGGAAGTGTCGAAAGAGCTAATCAAGATATCGAAAATATGCTCTGTACTTGTATGCAGGACAACAAATCTGACCGCTGGAGTGAAGGACTGCTTTTCGTTGAATTTATGAAAAATAGAGCTTATCATTCTGGGATCAAAAGAACACCATCCGAAGCTCTCTTTGGCTGCAAACCTAAAGTAGGGCTTATAACGTCTTTTCTACCCGAAGATGTTTTAAAAGACAAATGCAGAGGAGCAGCTAGAAAAAGTAATAGAAATCGTCCAAACAATGGAAGAAGGTGAAACTAATCAGATTATGCAAGAAAAAGAGCCTGTTTCAAAACACATGGATGAGATTATAGTCTATAGTGGATTAATTCAACATGATGCAGACATGCTTACCGAAGAAATTTCCGTTTCTGATACCCGTTGTGTGTGTTTAATAGAAACGAGTGATGCACTTGCATGCCAAAAATGTCGCCAAAAAATTCATACCTTCTGTGGCCATGCTAGTAAAGATGATGAAATGGATATTTTGTGCAGACTTTGTTTCAAAACTGAAAATGTTATTGAACGTAAAATAAATTCTAAAATCAATCTGGAAATGCAAGCCCAAAAAAATGAAAATGAATTCGGAAAAAAAAATTCCCACTGCTTCTTTGGGAACTACTGTGCGAGTTCCTATTCCTGACTTCGATAAGGGGCGAGGTGATTCGCGCAATATATTGGCAGTTGTAATGAGTGTGGCAGAGGATGGTTTCTACCGACTTGGACCTTCTGAGGGAATTTTAAAACAACTATATGCGAGATCACAATTCACTTTATGCCCCAAGAACTTGCTTAGAATTGAAGATATTCCTGACCACGAAATCCCTCACTGGTCCGTTGCAATTGCTCAGTCTAGTGGAAGCGGCCAAGGATTCATCAAATGTATGTGTAAAACAAAGTTCAAAAATATGAAATGTCTTTGCATGAAAAATGTAATGAAAGCCTACCATGTTTCAATAAGTAGGTTAATTTTAATTTCTTATTTTTTTATATGAAAATTTTGCTTTCCTTAATAAGAAAGGCATAAATTTTGTTTTGTACAACTTTTATTTTTCTTAACGTATTTTGAATAAATTTTTTTTAACGGCGCTCTCATTTTTTCAGAATAACATTTTTATTTTTGAGGAATGCACGTCATTTATATAATAGTTTTATCAGAACCTTTTTTCATACTTTGCCTAAATAGCATTTTGAATTATATATAATGCCTAGGCATTCTATACAATGCCGGCGTTTCATACTTTGCCGGTAACATATATATATATATATATATATATATATATATATATATATATATATATATATATATATATATATATATATATATATATATATATATATATATATATATATATATATATATCCTCAGAGTCAGGGTCAATATTCGATATCAGATCGACAGGTATCTAATTCTTACCCAGCGGTTATTTTCTTGAGTTCTTAAGGGGACAGTGGACCTTCAAAACTAACTTTTTTTGTTTTGAAAGGATTTGCTTGAAATTTGAATATGTGATTAGTACCATAGATATGTAAAAGTGGTTAAAATTTAATTATGAAATATTAATAATTTATGAATCACTATGAAATATTAATATATGAAATATTAATAATTTCACATATGAAATTTAATAATTTATTAATCACATTATTTAATAATTTATTAATAATTTATTAATAATTTATTAATAATTTATTAATCACATATGAAATATTAATAATTTATGATCACTTAAACATTTTTAATTATCTCGTTCCTCAAGAAAGAAATTAGCGATATACCCATTTGTTTCACAACAATGGATAAGCAATGGTTATATAAATAATAGTTGTATAACAATAGTTTGGTGGTAAATATGTTATTTTAATAAGGTAAAATTTGGACGCTTTTTATCTGTTATGGTTTTTAAGGGGACAGTGGACCTTCAAACCTAACTTTTTTTGTTTTGAATGGATTTGCTTGAAATTTGCATATGTGATTAGTACCATAGATATGTAAAAGTGGTTAAAATTTAATGATGAAATATTAATAATTTTTAAATTATGAATTATTAATTATATCAAAAATTGGCCTCATTAGAAATGTTCCATGCGCATTTCTTTTGCATATGATATGGTAATTTTTATTTACAGGATACCTTATAGAACTAACAATGAAACTTATTGCTTATTTTAAGCATTCATTAAAAATATAAAGAGAAAAAAATAATAACAGTGAAAACACCCTTTTTATTACGCAAAATACCTCTAAATCCTCTTTTCAAGTTCAAAATTTAGAAATTCTGAGCTACGAAACCTAATTATTTTCACTAAGATTTATTTGATATACAGTTAAGTATATAAAACTTAAATTTCAAAGCAATACGATAATTAGAAATGCGCCTGGAGCAGTTTGAATATTCGTATGGCATGAATTTTTTTTTTTTTTTTTTTTTGGAGAAAAGCACATTTAAAGTGATTGCTATTAGTAACCACATAATATCTAAATGAAATACAAATGCCTATAACTAGGAAAGTAATCGCAGAAATTAAAAATTCTTTTTCAACACATTCCTACTCGTCCGTAGTTACACAATTCAATCAAATAAAAAATTCGAATTTTTAGACAAATTTCACAATTTTGAAAGTCCACTGTCCCTTTAAGTACAATAATAAAGAGAAAGTTCGCTCACACGCAGATAAGTCGAATGAAAAAAAAGAAAGATGTAAGTACTTCAAGGCCTTCAAGGTCCTTGCTGATAATTCTGGAAAAATATCACCGATACTCAAAAACCAAGGAGACAATTTTGTATGAAAACGATTCGTAGAAGCGCCTACGCGATAGCTTGCTCAATTTATCTCACTTTTTTTTATGAATTCAAAGTCAACTTTTCACAAATAAATAGTTCATGATTTCGCTCCTGACAGGCTTCGGTTAAGATATGACGTCATCACCGTGAAGCAACTGGGGACTGTGGATAGCAGTTTCGACCCTTTGGTCAATATAAAGCGGTGTTTGTTTATCTCTTACTCAATGTATTAAAAACAACACGCAATAATTCTAAAGCAAGTTTCTATAATACGAGACGAAGTATTTCCGCTTTATTGTATTTTAATCGTTTCATTATTAATTCATTATTATGTTTAGGTGGAAAATGGTGGAATTTTTCAATATTTGTAAGCTAGAACCTGATAGCTGAACGAGGAATTTTTTTATTTATTAAAAAATTATTTTATTTCGGTAAATTTCGTTAAAGCAGTGATATACCGGGTGTCCGAAAAGTATGGCTACACTTTCAAAACTGAATTAAAAATAAATAAACATTTTCACTTACAGTTTTTTATGTTCCATAAAGAAAATATCAAAGTTTTTTTTTGCAGTGCTTTATTACACGATTGCTTTATACCACGATTGTTTTATACCACGATTTCAATGTGCGCACCATTAGTCGAGCGCAACACATCGGGTCTATACGAGATTTCTCGCCACGTTCTATGAAGAATTGCAGGATCAACACTCTGAATGGCCGCTGTAATTCAACTCTTCAGTTCATCAGTGTCACAAATTGGAGATTGGTAAACAATGTTTTTCACGTATCCCCATAAGAAGAATTCCAAAGGTGTTGTGTCTGGAGATCTAGGTGGCCACGGTATTGGACCTACTCTTCCCATCCATCGCCCGGGGAACTTTTTATCTAAAACCTTTCGCACTTCCAAACTCTAGTGTGGTGGTGCCCCATCCTGCTGGAAAATGATATTGGGTTGCAAGTCCTCTACTTGAGGAAATGCGAAAATTTCAAGCATATCAAGGTAACTGTCAGAGCGGACAGTTTCTTCAGAAAAGAAAAAAAGGCCTAATAATTCGATCGTGCAGTAAACCACACCACACGTTTACTTTAGGGCTGTCTCTTGCTTCCTCCAGTACAGCATGCAGAATGTTGCAAAACGTGGATGTAACGACATTTAGTTTACATTTCATTGAACAGAAACTTTAATCTTTTCTTTATGGAACATAAAAAACTGTAAGTGAAAATCTTTGTTTGTTTATTTTAATTCATTTTTGAAAGTGTAGCCATACTTTTCGGACACCCTATATTAAGTTCAATTAAAAAAATTCGGGTAGTCTCTTCTAACGGAACTACCGAGGGTTATTAGCGTAGGATTTCTTATCGTTGCTTAACTCTTTTCTATGTATATACGTATGTATGTGTTATCTATATTTGTATCTACATATGTATGTATGTATGTATGTATGTATGTATACCGGGTGTCCCAAATATGACTGACGATTTGAAAAATCAACTAAAGAAAAACGGTTGGTGATAGAAATGTACGGTTTGCTGCATTTTGCTTGGGTAATCAGGGAATTTATTCTCACCAATTTTCAGAATTATTTACAAAGTTCGTCAACAGATGGCGCTGCTAACTGGGAAAAACTATAAAACAATGTTTTCAAAGCAAGAAGCATACGCAAAGTGGCATGGATTGGCCTCCCTATTCGCCAGATTTGACACCATGCGATTTTTTTTATCTTTGGGGGTACTTGAAAGACCAGGTGCATCGTCACAATCCACAAACTGTAGATGAACTGGAACAGTACATCTCTGCTGCTTGTCAGCACATTCAAACTGAAATGTTTGCACGTGCGTCTGCGAATTTTGACCTCAGACTGCGCCCCGTTGTTCATACAACCGGTGGTTATTTTGAAAACATTGTTTTATAGTTTTCTCAGTCAGCAGCGCCATCTGTTGACGAATTTTGTAACTAATTTTGAAAATTGGTGAGAATAAATTCCCTAGTTACCTAAGCAGAATGCAGCAAACCATACATTTCTATCACCTTCCGTTTTTCTTTAATTGATTTTTCAAATCGTCGGTCATTTTTGGGACACCCGGTACATATATATATATATATATATGTATATGTGTGTATGTGTGTATGTATGTATGTATGTATGTATGTATGTATGTATGTATGTAAAAATTTTGATACTTCTCTGTTTAACTGTGTACTGCTTGCCCAAGTGATACAGACTGGGTTTGGCGCTCTGCACAAAATTATAACTCACGACGACGGATGGTTTTAGCTTCTGGAATTTTGCTTTCCGGAGGACCGTTATGGAGGAATGTAATACTACGTTAAAAAAAGAGAGAAATATGTTTAAGTATTTTGTCAAATTATTTGTTAAGTATTTAAGTATCAGGACAAAATGTTGTCAGGTTCATTCTTCGGGAAGAGAAATAGCATCTTCAGATAATGAGGAATATTTTTTCCAGTTCATGAATTATCAATTACACGTATGTAGCGATCACAAGTCTTCAGCAGAATCCCGCTGCAGACGACATGTAAAAATATTTGTATTTCACGTTTTGAGGAAGTCGCCTGGCAACTGCGATGACCCGGTACGAGAGTAGCAGAAAAAAAATTCTTCTGTATTCGTTGTTAATTTTTATGCTTTGTAATTTTTCGTATCCACGTTTTTGCTTAATTTCTACGAGTCGTATTTTCAGTGTTCAATTTATGTAATAAATATTCTACACTGGTGACCCGAACGCGATTTAAATACGCAACCTACTGATACGGAGTCAGAATTAGTTGAAATATCTAATTAATTTACCTCAAAACAGCCCTATATAGTTGCAATGTTGATAAATGCCTAAATACAGATTGATATATTAATATAGCAATTTCATATTCATTTTCTAAAACTAAGTCCAGTATAGCTCATTTTTAGTTTGTTTTACTATTAATGAATACCACGACTCAATTATGACCCTTGGTATTACTATTTTGTAAGAATACGGCAACCCTGATATTATTAGAAACATAATACAACAAGTATAATTAAAAATAGGCCAAGGTTTACCGAGTTATAGGTGATTTGAAATGTTTCATTGTATAGCCCTTATTAAGTTTAGACCACCGTTACATAAGTTCAGTTCATGTTCAATTTTAATCACTGCTATGGGTCGGCTGAAAAAAAAAGCCTAGTTTGTAGGTATTAAACACATATATTTCAAATCATAAATGCAGAGCATATTGTTTCAAACTGAATTTTAACTTTAATTCATATTTAAATACTACATAAACAAAATTACACGCTTTTTCTCCAAATAAATTTTTATCTACTGTGACATTTTCCCTCCTTAAGACCCAGAAAATTTATTAACCGTGGCTTGAAACAGAGTAAGCCCACCAGCGAACTTCGAGGATGCAATATTTCCCCCCGAGCGAAGGGTGGAGCACAAAAGAACCAGCCGTTCGACTCGTAGGTGAGGAGCGACTTACAATAGCGAGTCACCATGATGTCTGAGCGGCTAGACTTTATGGCATAAAAGATGGATCCTCCTCTTGGCGAGATGTAGTAATGATCCACCGGTGCGATTACGATATGAAAACAGGTATCGTTTTGCACACGGGCTAAATTGAAGGGCCTATCAAAGCTCAGATTCAAGGAGTGGGGATGTTAGAAATCCCGCCAGGAAAAAAAGTTTTAAAAGCCGATGTAGGAGATTTTTTACGAGAGTCAGAGTTGGAGAGTCGGAGACTGATTTTGATGTTGGATCTGATCCAGATCCTATGCCGATCCCGATTCTGTTTCTGAAGTTGAGACCTCTGAAGTGAAGACCTCTTTTCTCGCTGAGAAGGGTCGTTTAAAGATCTTCTATAGTTTCGAAGCAGCTAGCTTCTTTAGTGAGAGTGTGTGGGACGAGCCGTCCACTACTCTGTGATAAATAGATCGATTACGCTTGGAGTTCGAGTTTGACTCAATCAGCCGGTTCCGACGAGCGGAATCCGTTTCCTACAACAGTGATGATACTTCTGTGATTAGAGCCTAATTCCCTGAAGGCCTGATCGACGATCTGCAGTGACAGTGCATCCAGCCAGCAAAGTGAACTATCCTCAACGTTCGTTCACAGACTTCAACGGACATTACTAGTGTATAATTGATGTTCCAGAACACGTCCTAATCGTGAAATATTTTAATACAGAATATTCCAAATAAATTGTTATAAGTGTAACAAAGTTCTAATTAGTTAGCTGTTTGATCAATATACATAACCGGTGTGACGCTCCCTACCGTGTCGGCTTTGACACCAAGCACGGGAATATGTTACAGCTAAACCATCCATCTATTCATTCAATAGCAAGACTTTCTACTGGATGAGTTTCTGAATATCTTTGTAGTGGAACACTTGAAAAATTTGAAAGAATTTGTATGAGATATAGTTAATATATTATTCTTTTTTTCAACATTAACTTAATGTTTTTTATTCAATGAATAAACGGGAGTGATATTCATATGTTTACACGCAGTCAGATTTTATTGTATATACTAATACGCTTGTGAATAATATTTTTTCCAAGGAGAAAAGAAAACCGCTCTTTCGGCTGATTACCATAGCAACTGGAAGCTTTATGTTTGCCCGAATGGCAACAGGAAATAATACGGAACCTTAGAATTTTGTCTAAGAACTGAAAATTAGTTTTTGTTCAAGGTGGTTTTTTCTTCGTGTGTGGGTGTAATAGATGTCCTAGTAATATCGGCATGGCTTTATTAATTTTATTACCGGATACGAACTGTTATAAACAACTGGATCCTATAAAATATCTAGTCAGATGGACTGATATCAGAGAGGCATTAGACCCCAGAATGTTTCTATCCATACTTCGAACTTTGCTCATCACACTAAAGTCAGTTTTAAATTCTTATTTAGCCCAGCAGAGTATTTTAAAAGTTAAATTACAAGTTTTTGTTTGTTTTTTTAATATGTATTCCCCTAGATGGTTAAAGTTTTTGTTACTTTTTGATTACTGGTTTCTTAAAAATAAAGTTTTACTATGTTTTCAAAATATTTCATGTAGTTTTGTTAAAATAGATTATAGATCTTATTATTAAATACCCATTCTGAAATATTCATTTTAATTAATGGATAGACCCCTATTTCATTGAAATTCATAAGTGTCCGAACACTTTTGGGAGCCACTGTATTTTATTTTAGCTCAATATATTTATATATAGCATATTTATAGATAAAAAAACGAAACATGTATATTTATAGAACATAAAAAAAAAACGGCGCCAAGGTTAGCGTGAAAAATTGGCTTGGCGAGCTTGTAACACAAATAAGGAAGCTGTTCCCTTTGCCATTCCTTATTGTTGACATGGTGTTTCTGCCTCTTCTTAAACCAAGTTATTGTTTTCTAGCGACATGGTTTTTGATTTTCTAAAATTTGGTGCGATATTTTAGCGATTTAGCAACCAAAATTGAAGCTAAAATCTGGTGTCGCTCGGTAACGATTATTGTAGATTCAGGGTTTTCTTGAAATAGATAGGATAGGGAAAAACAGTGACGCCGTTTTCTCCAAACTGCAAAGCCCTCAATGACAAAGTTCAATGACATCTAGCACGTCGCAATAATATTTTTTAATGCCAGAGCAATATTTGACAGATTAAAGGTATTATTAGGAAAAATTTATTAAAGAGTCAAAATTATCAGGAAAAATTTATTAAAGAGTATAGAAGTGAACTACTGGGTATGCAATTCATTAGACTAAATAAGAGCTCAACTTTAAATATTCTAATGCTTCTTTTTTTCTCTAAAATTTTATATGTGTTCTAGGGAGAATCTAAGTATAACAAAGTGTTCCATATCGGTAGAATCTTTGTTGATCTTGCGCGAATAGATGAACAGCTGCAGAATGGCCCATTAGCGCATGCGTCAACTAAACTAATCTATTTGCGAAATAGGGTAGATAAGTTTAGTAAGATGGGATCGGAGAATAGATTTCTGTGTCTGATTATCTTTTCCACTAATTTTTTTTAATATTTTGTTTGATGTATGTTTAGATATTATTTGCGTTTTTTTTAAACTGATAAGTAACGAATAACTTAAAAACAGTTTACGAACTGAACTAACGTTTTGAGTCAGTTGTTACTACATGCACGTCTACGTTTCTCTGCTCCGAGATCAAATTAATTTTTTTTTTAATTTCCGTGAAGCTTGGTAGAACTGAAAGCAGTGTAATCGTAATACTAAGTAACTCTTCAATAACGTGTCTTAATTTATCTTGCATCATAATAACTGAAGTTATATACAGGTAGCCCTCCTACAGCACGGCATCTTACAACACGGTTTCGCTCTAACACGATAAAATAAATTGCGGGAACCCTCGTATAACATTGCAACCTATAAGACGGTTTCGCTCTAACACAATGAAAAATTTGCGAAAACTTTTGTACAACATTGTACTTCTATAGCACTAGATAGGATGATTTTTGTTTAAGGGGACGGTGTACGTTGAAATCGGCAAAAATTGACCAAAGCATCGAATTTTTGTTTTTAATGCTATAGTGTTCTACAAATCAAAATCTACCAAATGCAAAAATCCGCATCAAAATCCGATAATTTTTATCGAAGTTATTAGCATTTATATGTTTATAAACAATACACTTTTGCCCTTTAAATTTCACTTTGTATGCAATTTTCTCAAAATGAAATTTTTCTCGATAATGCAAATTTAAAATGTGATACGCGCTATATTTTTTCTTCAAATTACACGATATTTACCATACATTATCTTTATACATACATTAATAAATTTGTGCATGCATTTTTGTTTTAAAGAAGAGTAACTTATAAAAAGTGACTTTTTATATACAAAGAAGTGTAATTTTTGAAAAAAATTCATCCATTAATCGGTTACACTTCTTTTAAAAAATAAAATATTGAGATATTTGTAATTCAATGCACAGAATGTTTCATTATGGTATAATAAATAAATAAAAAAGTAAAATTATTATAAAAAAGTAAAATTTTTAGCGAAAGGGACATTTTAAAATTTTATTAAATTTTTTAAATTTTTAATAATTTTTTTTTTCTAAATAAACTAGAAATTTTTTTTATGTCGTTTATATTGCAAATATTAAACTATATTCAGGATTAAAATTTCATATAGATATAATGTAAAATAAAAAAGTTGAATCTCAACGTCCACTGTCCCTTTAACACATTCAAAAACTAAATTACCTTAAAATAATGACGGGAAGGAATAATGAACAATAGTGGCTTTACATGAAAATGTATAAACAAATTATAAGATATTCATTTATAACTCTATAAAATTACAAGAAGGCCTAAGCTTAGATGAAAATCTTGAATCGTTTTTCCTGAATGCAGACTCTTCCGTTGAAAGAAGCCGAAAATTCAAAAGGGACTGCAAAATTGTCTATCTCCATACCGTGAATCTACAATGACCTTGTAAGAACCAGCAAATAAACAAAAATTACAGATTTTTTTAAAGAGGACAGAAGGTGCAAAAAATCTAAATGAAGAAAAAGGTTCTGAAAGTGAAGGTGACATCGTTCAATCGAGAAAACGTTCTCGTTTGATTGTACTGAGCAGTGATGAGGAAGAAATTTATTAAATTAAGGTCGCATTAAATGAAAATAATATTTTTTGTTTCTTTTCGTTTTGTGTTATACATACATTATATTTATAATAAAAATTAAGTTTCTTATATGGAATTTTTAAAAAATGTTTTTTTAATAAGTTTTCAGAACGTAAGTTTTTGAACTGTCTCTGGGTCTCATATAACACGGTTTCACACAACACGGCATTTTCTAGGAACCTATCTACCGTGTTATAGGAGGGTTACCTGTACAAATAAACTAAGACTGTTTCAGATTTTCCAAGCAAAGTTTTGTTGGAACAGGAGTTTCCACGTGTGTCCCAAAGATCCTAAATTTTCAAAGACCTGTCATCGCAGAGAAAAATATCCCTCGCTTCACAAACACGCCTTATCCATTCCATAGCTGTATGGGAAAATCGAAATTGGTTCAGTTTGTAAATCGAAGAATAATCTAAAGAAATCTGTTGCACGACTAAACATGACAAACAATTGTAATAACACATAGAAACATAAAATTAGGGCAATTAAAATAAGGATTAAAAACCCAATCAAGAATAAGGGCATTAAGGCTGATACGTGCTAACCCTATTGGATTCGCTCATCTCAATGTTAACCTATGGAGAAAATTGTGGCTACTTATGAAAGCTCCATAAATGCTGATAATCGAATAAAAACGGTACTTTCAGATAGCCGGAACTTTTCTGCACCTTGCAACACGATTCATTTTATAAATTGCGTCCACCAAAGGAATTCAGGAGCGTTTTAAACACGCTATACTAGATTTTTTTTCCCTAAAAATTTAAATTCTAAAATATTATTTGCATTTTTTTAAACGAAAAATGCCCCAAGGTGTCAAATTTCTTTCTCTGTTACGGAGAACATTTTTTTTAAAATCTTTCAATCCAAGTGGACAATCCTTTGACACATTTTCTCCATATGTTAATATTGAGGTGAACGAATCCAATAGGGTTAGTACACAGCAGCCTTAAGCTCCTATAAAATAGGACCTGTCGTACCGCATCAAAATCTAATTCTATATAATATCGAGGTAGAGATGTGAGATTATCTCAGTCAAATTGCGTCACTATTTGGCGTCTATAACTGTTTCAGCACATAAGCGCTACCTGACTGGAACATTCCCAACAGCTCTTTGGCATTTCGTACATTTGCGACCATTTACTTTCACAGATGAAGGGCCTGTTCACATAGGAGTCCGTTGCGTGGCGAAAAGATGACGTTGAGACGAAAATAAACCAATCATAGGCGTTAAAAATTTCATTGCTAATCGTTTGGAGGCTTATGATTGGTGTTGACGCCAATGGCTATGTTGGCAATCGCCAACGCGCCATGAAAGAATACAAATATAGGTATCATAGTTTTTATTTCTTACGTTGGCATCGTAAACTAAAAGATATTAGAATTTGTTTGAAATCGTTTGTTCCATAAAAAAGTTTGTTTCGCTCGAACATCGTATGGTCGATGTTTCATGTATTGATTTTGTTCATACATTAGTAATTCGTTTAAGTAAATAAAACTATTAATTCGTGTGTCGTATGGTCGACAATGGTTTTAATATAATTAGTCTACAGTCCATTCGAATACAACAAATTTAGGACCAGTGCAACGTATGACATTTGGCTCATATAGTTGGTCCACGTAGCCGGAGAAAAAATGGCACTCATTGTTCTAAATCGACAAAAATCGACATTGAAGGCTCAGATTACTAAAATAGAGACATACTTAAAAGAAAAGGAGGTAAAAGCCCCATCGGATATTTTAGCTGCTGAATTAAAAATAAAATTAGAAAATTTATTGAAATATCAATCAAGTTTGGATTACATTCGAATACAGTTTTTCGAGAAAGTTGATCCCGAAGAAGGTATATCGGATATTGAAGAAGAATTTTTGGATATGGAATTTCGCATCGAAGCATTACAGGTAAAAATTAATAGTTTGATTACCTGTCAAAATAGCTCATTTATTTCAAATGGTAATAAAGATGTAAATAATAGCGTTAATATTCGACTTCCCGAAATTGTAATTCCTAAATTTTCGGGAAAAATAGAAGAATATAGTTGTTTTAAGCTGCAATTTGATAATATTATTACCAATAATTCTCATTTAGATGAAACTCAAAGATTGCAGTATTTACATTCGGCTTTAGTCGGCGAAGCCAAGAATTTACAAACTGTTAATGATACATTTAAAACGCTTTTCGCAGCTTTAAATGAAAGATATTCAAACGAACGCGTGTTAGTTGATGTATATGTTAAGCAAATACTAGAATTTGATAAAATAACTTATGAATCTTCTAAGGAACTGCGAAGTTTGATAGATATAGTTAACAAAAATTTAAGAGCACTAAATACAATGGGTCTTGAAAGAAATAAATTATCTGATGTTGTGTTATTAAATATAATTTTGGCTAAACTCGATAAAGAATCAAGAAAGCAATACGAGCTAAATATAACTTCCACGGAAGTTCCGAAGTTGGATGATTTAATTGCATTTTTGGAAAAAAGATGCCAAATGTTGGATAATTTATCACGTAGTGTCTCTTCAAAATTGAAAGTTTTTGATAAATACCAAAAACCGAAATCACTTATGGTGAAATCATACAATAAAGTATGTGCTTGCTTTAAATCTCTTAATCATTACATATTTAAGTGTTCTGCATTTTTAAAACTAAATTCGTTGCAAAGATTTGACTTTGTAAAAAAACATAATTTGTGTATTAATTGCTTCAGTGCGCAACATAAAGTTGTAAATTGCAATTCGAAGTACGTGTGCAATGTATGCAAAGCTAAGCACAACACACTACTTCATAGAGAAAGAGTAGAAAGTCTGTCGACGGCGCCAATTGACGCGCCAATTGAAACGCCAATTGAGTCGTCAAATTTATTTATCCCAAACGAAAATGAGAAACCACAACATAATTTAGCAGTCGAAGCTAAAGCAGTTTCAAGCTGTTTAATCTCTCAAAGGAAAAATATTCTTCTTCAAACAGCACGGGTTTATGTGAAAAATATGTTAGGGGAATTTATTCCTGCCATTTGCCTTTTGGATAATGGATCAAGTGCTCAATTTTTATCTTATAGATTTTTGAAAAAATTGGGTTTAAGAGCTGAAAGAATATACGCTCCCGTATCAACATTAAATAATACATCGGTCACTGTAAATAAAAGTGTAGTTATAGAAGTTGCAAATAAGAACAGGAATTTTTCTGCCAGTATGGAATGTTTAATTGTACCTAATATTACAGACATTACTACGACTATCCCAATAAACATAAATGACTTGAATTTACCGTCGCATATTGAACTGGCACATGAAGGATTCACAAATCCAGCCAAAATTGACTTGCTTATCGGAGCAGAGTATTTTTTTGAAATTTTAAGGTCAGGACAATTTCGTTTACCTTCGCATGGTATTTTATTGCAAGAAACTGTATTCGGTTATGTAGCTAGTGGAACAGTAGTTAGTTCTGTAAATACGCAATTCTGTGGATTATTGAAGCCTTCAGAATATATTGAAGAAAACTTAAAAAAATTTTGGGAACTGGAAGAAGTGAATTCAGTTAGTTCTTTAACACCGGAAGAAATTCAATGTGAAGATCATTTTGTAAAACATTATACTAGAGTATCGGGTAGATTTTGTGTAAAATTACCTTTCAAAGAGTGTATTAAATCTTTGGGATATTCAAAGGATATGGCTATTAAGCGTTTTCTAAGTACAGAGAAACGATTAGAACGCTTGCCCAATTGTAGAACCATGTATAAAGAATTCATGGACGCTTATTTAAAATTAGGTCATATGGAGCTTGTTCCACATTACGAGAGAAATGAAGTGTTGGGTAAAACAAACTACCTTCCGCATCATTTTGTTTTGAAAGATAGTTCGACAACTGCATTGAGGGTAGTGTTTGATGCCTCGGCTAAGACATCAACAGCCATTTCTCTAAATCAAACACTAATGGTAGGCCCAAAGTTGCAAGATGATATTTTCGACATAACATCAAGATTTAGATTACATAAATATGCTCTGACAGCTGATATTTCTAAAATGTATAGACAAATTTTAGTTACGAATAATGATTCAGATTTACAAAGAATAGTTTGGCGTAATTCTCCTGAAGAGTCTTTTCAAGAATATAGACTTAAAACTGTGACATATGGCACAGCCTCAGCTCCATTTCTAGCAGTAAGAGCTTTGAGACAACTTGCAGTAGAAGAGAAAGATAATTTTCCTCTTGCTTCAGCTGTGACTCTCTCTGATTTCTTCATGGATGACTTAGTCACAGGTAGCAATGATTTAAATAGTGCTAAGGAGTTACAAAACCAGTTGATACAAATGTTACAAACTGGTGGAATGAAACTTTGTAAATGGTCCTCTAACGAAAGAGAACTGTTAAAATCAGTGCCGTTCGAAGATCAAGAATATCATTTTGATCAATCAAGAGAAACACTAGGTCTCATTTGGAATCCAAAAATTGATAAATTTAAATTTTTTGTTTCTCCCTCAATATATTCATCAAAGTGCACTAAGAGATCAATATTATCTCATATTTCTAGATTATTCGACCCTTTAGGACTTTTAGGACCAATTATAGTTCGAGCAAAGATATTTATTCAAAAATTATGGCTTTTAAAGATTGACTGGGACGAGCCACTCTCAGCTAAAGAAGCTCAAGAATGGAAAAATTTTGTAAAAAACCTCAAAGTAGTTGAAAGTATTGATGTCGATCGCTATATTTTGAATGATAGTATTTGTCAGCTAGAAATACACGGATTTTCGGACGCCTCCGAAAAGGCCTATGGAGCGGTAGTTTATATCAAAGCCACTGGCACATCATCGGAAGTCTCAGTGAAGTTACTCTGCAGCAAGTCAAGAGTCTCGCCTCTGAAGCGTACAACAATTCCAAGACTAGAACTTTGTGCAGCAGTATTACTAGTAAAATTAGTGAACCGAGTGCTATCATCGTTAAAAATATCTGTGAATAGCGTTCATTTCTGGACCGATTCGACAATAGTACTTGCGTGGATTCAACACGAACCACATACTTTGAAAACATTTGTAGCGAATCGGGTCGCAGTTATTCAAGAACTGTCTTCGACTCATCAATGGCACCATGTAACTTCAGAAGAAAATCCAGCTGACATAATTTCTAGAGGTGTTGATCCTGAAACTCTTCGAGATAGCAAACTGTGGTGGGATGGTCCCACTTTCCTTTTGAATGACTTTTCGTCGTTAAAGGATAATCCCTGCCCAACAGCTGTGGAGGTTCCAGAATTGCAGAAATTGCCGGTCCCTTCATTGACTTTTGTATTGACTTTAGAAAGTGATTTGTTAAATAGAGTTTTAGACAGATCAAATAGTTTTTCTAAAATTGTATATATTTTTAGTTTTATTTTCATATTTTTGAAAAATACTAGAAGCAAACCAGAGGACAGGTACAGAGGCCCCCTGTTACCCCAGGAGCAGAAAACAGCGACAGAATTTATCATTCGGCAAATACAGGCAAATGAATTTAAAATGGAGATATCTGCTCTCTTAGCTGGTAAAAGGGTTATAAAAGGGAAGGTAAAGGACCTCCAACCCTTTTTAGATTCCAATGGAATTCTAAGAGTTGGAGGACGGTTAGAAAAATCGAATTTAAATTTTAATGCAAAACATCCCATTTTACTTCCTGCGAACCACAAATTTACAAAAATTTTGATGAATTACTACCATAGGAAATATCTGCATGTAGGAGCACAGAATTTATTGCATTTAGTACGCCAAGAATACTGGCCATTAAACGGCAGAAGTATCGCTCGACAAATTGTCCACAATTGTGTTACATGTTTTAAACAAAAACCTGTTACGGAAAGTCAGCTTATGGGCAATCTCCCTCCGGAAAGAATAAACCCGAGTTCCCCCTTTAATGCCACAGGAATAGATTTTTGTGGACCCTTTTATGTAAAGTTTAAAGGACAAAGAAAGGGTGTATACCACAAAGTATACATAGCTATATTTGTCTGCTTTGTGACAAAGGCGGTACATTTAGAGACTGTCACAGATTTAACCTCAGAAGCGCTAATCGCAGCGCTAAAAAGATTTTTCTCTAGACGTGGTAAAAGTTCATCTCTGTTCACGGATAATGCCACCAATTTCGTAGGCGCGCATTTAGAATTAAAACGATTGTACAAACTTGTTAAAAAGCCAGAGGAAAATTTAGCTTGTTATTTAGCCTCAGAAGGCATTGCCTGGAATTTTATTCCTCCCAAAGCCCCGAATTTTGGTGGACTTTGGGAAGCCAGTGTCAAATCATTTAAATACCATCTTAGACGAACTATTGGTGATCGAAAGCTGACCTTGGAAGAATTCCAGACTATTACAATTCAGATCGAAGGCATCTTAAACAGCAGACCGTTAATTCCGATGAGCTCAGATGTGGATAATTTAGATGTTTTAACTCCATCACATTTTTTGATAGGACGCATTTTAAATACAATCCCTGAACCACTAATAGTGAACAAACCAGACAATTTATTAACAAATTGGCAAAAAACCACCAAAATTGTTCAAGCCATATGGAAAAAATGGCAGATTAGTTATTTAAATCATTTACAAAATCGCACCAAATGGCATGTTGAAACACAAAATTTACAACCTGGTCTAATGGTTTAAGTTAAAGAAGATCACTTGCCACCATGTAAATGGTTGATTGGACGTATTCAAGAAGTGATACCAGGATCCGATAATAGAATTAGAGTAGCTGTGGTGAAAACAAACCACGGTATATATAAACGTAGTATTAGAAAGTTATGTGTATTACCTAATCAAAATATGTAAATTTTTAGTTGGTTTATGTTTTGAGTTTATATTTAATTTGTATATTCGTGTATTATTGATAACATTATTTACATTTTAAGTTATCTGTATTCATTTAGAATTTGTTTAAGCCAAAATATGAGGCAAAATTGTTTTGTAATATATTGTTCATTTTATGTATTCAATTGTAATAACTGTATTTTAATGTATTTTGAAATATAATATTTCAACCTGGGGAGAATGTTGACGCCAATGGCTATGTTGGCAATCGCCAACGCGCCATGAAAGAATACAAATATAGGTATCATAGTTTTTATTTCTTACGTTGGCATCGTAAACTAAAAGATATTAGAATTTGTTTGAAATCGTTTGTTCCATAAAAAAGTTTGTTTCGCTCGAACATCGTATGGTCGATGTTTCATGTATTGATTTTGTTCATACATTAGTAATTCGTTTAAGTAAATAAAACTATTAATTCGTGTGTCGTATGGTCGACAATGGTTTTAATATAATTAGTCTTCAGTCCATTCGAATACAACAAATTTAGGACCAGTGCAACGTATGACATTTGGCTCATACAATTGGTTTATTTTCGTCTCAACGTCATCTTTTCCTCAACGCAACGCAACGGACTCCTATGTGAACAGGCCCGAAGCCTACGAAGGGTAAAATTGGATAAAAAAAATTTTCACGAGCATCTTTAGATCTCACTCGGAATTCAAACCACTTTCATCAACCTACACACTGATGCATTAGATTCACAAAAACAAGGTCAAATATCCCCTTAATTTTCATGTTTATGTTACCTCCTTTATTTTTAAAGTTGTAATAATAAAAAAAATGTAAATCAATGGAAGTTTTATAAGTTATATACATTAGTATATAATATATTTTATATGCAGCCCAAATAATTTTCTCCCCTCTACTCGCGTAAGCCAAAATGTTGGACACCCATGGTTTAAAATGAGTTATCAATTCAAAAGCAGTCAAAAAAATATAAGTCCATATCTGAATTTTAAAGGATATGCGTATCCGTTTTCACACGTATTTTATTTTGAAAATGAAGTTAATTTCTTTGAGAGAATTTTAACTTGATTCAATGTCGTATACAAAAAGTCGAATTTCAGATTTTTAGAAAAACCACCTGTTTTGTACAAGCTAATAAAGACGCAAAAAGATGTTGGACCCGGAAAAAAAAATGCATTTGTTGATTGATCTACTGATAGAGCGAATTAATTGTATTTTTATCGTGAAACAAACAATAAAGGTATTAAAATCTTTCTATGCGGATACTTTTAACAATTTTTAATGTACAATTTTCTGCGAACACTGTATTGTATTATTCATTACTTATCAGAACATTGCACTGCGAGCATTAACATTACCTATTAGAAGCGTACGTATTTCTAATAAGTAATGTTTATCCGCATTACCAGTTTAAGTTATCTGACGTTAGCGAAACGCCCCCTCCGTCAAATTATCATAACATTTGCATAACTTCGTTTTTAATTTCGTTCAGTTATAATTCGTGAAGTTCATTTCTATTTTTCCCCCTATCTCGGTTCACGTGTTATGTTTACAGTTCTGGAAGGTCTCGCTCGCCAGATATGAGAAAGGATAATTTTTTTTTTTTCCCCAGCCCAAACAATACGGAGTGACGTGTGTTATGTTGGCTGTGACGTCACCTGGAAGCCGTTTCAGAAACGTGATTGGAGAAATGAGCGGGTTAGGGCATTATTTTATAAAAACCCGTCGTCCTTCGCTTGTCTTTTAATAGCGTTTCTGGCATCCGATAAATCGGGAGGTCCTCGCCAAGAGCAGCATCATTCGAACCCGTGATCCCACTTAAAGGAGAGAACTCGTAACTTTTGAACAACTTGTTTTGTGACAGTTGTTTTGATCAGACTTTCTCTTGCTTTAGGATAAATTCGGTAGTGTTGGGTAAGCCAAATTATTATTCTTATGACTGTTATATAAATAATTTCTCTTATATAACTTTCTCGCTTTTATATATATATAAATATATATATATATATATATATATATATATATATATATATATATATATATATATATATATATATATATATATATATATATATAAGTAGTGTTGAAATTCAAAACGCGAAAACAACGGTACGAACTTACGTATAAAATTTCGACGTCTCGCAATTATAATGTAACGTTTGAAAATAAAAAATACAACCGCCTTACTTAGAAAGCAAAAATTTTCAAAAAGTAGAAAGAAACATTAATTTCGTAGCAAAAGATGAATAGGAGTGAAATGCGGTGTTTTTCGGTCTAACAACAACAAAAAAAAAAAAAAACCTGTGCCAAATTAAAATTGCCTTTTTTTTAACTGAAATTTCAAAACAATTTCATTCAGTAACAGGTTTGATTATCCATCGCGTAGCAGTTAGCTTTAAACCAAACCAAACCAAACCCTTCGGTAAGAGCGCATGCTTGCGCACGTGCCTTAGGATTCCTCCACGTGCTTATCAAGCTACGAATTCGAACTTTGTGGCTGACAACTGGTAAGTCTTTAAAAAAAAAAAAAATTGGCTATAAAAACTCTTTATTTAGGTCGTGTCTACGAATGTTTTTGCCTCGGAAGATTTAAAACATGCAAATAACGGTATACTTTAAATTCGTTATTAGGTACTACTTATGATGCGAACTCTAGAAAAACATTGATTTTTCAGTTTCAACTTCTATTATAGCTTTTTATGAAGCTCTTCCTTTGAGAATTACGAATTTCTGATCAGTTTTGCTGGAGAAGTTTTAGCACAATTTTTGCTTTTAAAGAAGCTCTTTCTTTGAAGTTTACAAATTTCTTATCAATTTTGCTGGAGAAGTTTTAACACAATTTTTGATTTTCATGAAGCTCTTTCATTGAAAATTACAAATTTCTGATCAGTTTTGCTGGAGAAGTTTTAGTACAATTTTTGCTTTTTATGAAGTTCTTTCTTTGAAAATAACAAATTTCTGATCAGTTTTGCTGGAGAAGTTGCAGCACAATTTTTGCTTTTTACGGAGCTCTTGCTTTGAAAAATACAAATTTCTGATCAGTTTTGCTGGAGAAGTTTTAACACAATTTTTGCTTTTTATGGAGTTTTTTTCTTTGAGAATTCAACAAATTTCTGATCGGTTTTTTTTGGAGAAGTTTTATCGCAATTTTCCGGCAAACAACTTACATGTGTGTTTACTTTTGAAATAAGTTTATGAATTGGATCTTTTCTTTATTTCACGAAACTGTAAAATCATTGTCATAAAAGAAAATGTTACTAAATTATGTAAGAAAAATTATATTTATATTAAAATAATGTAATTTTAACTATGAAAAATTCCAAATCGTTTAATTTACCGTGCATACTAAAATAGCGTAGTTTAAAAAAACTGAAATTGATATAGTCGTATGTTATAAAAAATACATATTTGTATAACATCAATACAGACAAAATTATTAAAAGAAAAATTCTTTAAATTACGCACAATATATAAGAATTACATGCGGATAGAATATTTAACAAAGCGTATATTTTTTAAAGACTATCATTTTACGCGCGTGTTTCATTTTACACGCGTTAAAGAAACTTTAAATTATAATTTCTTAAAGGATTATAAATTTTTCTCAATGAATTTACATTTCATTATTTACTTATGATTTATAAAATAGCCGTATATACTTTCCACAGAGGAATTATCCTTAAATATATATATATATATATATATATATATATATATATATATATATATATATATATATATATATATATATATATATATATATATTATATATATTTTATATATATATATATATATATTTAAGGAGAATTCCTCTGTGGAAAGTATATACGGCTATTTTATAAATCATAAGTAAATAATGAAATGTATATATATATATATATATATATATACTGTGATTGTTCAACGATATACAAACTAGAGATTCATAATAATTTGACTTTAGATGTTAAACAACCATGCTAACATACAAAAGCTTTAAAACTTTAGAATTTGTAAAGCAATATATCTAAAAAATACGCTTCGCGGTTTTCATATCTTTACTTAATGAAAATAGGAAGCTAAAGATTGAGATTCGCGTGCTTACTTTCTTTTATTATTTTTGTATTTATTGTTTAATTTTTTTCCTTTACTTGTTTAGTCTCGATTTATTTATAGTACTAATAGGGGTCTATCCATTGATTAAAATGAATATTTCAAAATGGGTATTTAATAATAAGATCTGTAATCTATTCTTAACAAAACTACATGAAATATTTTGAAAACATAGTAAAACTTTATTTTTAAGAAACCAGTAATCAAAAAGTAACAAAAACTTTATCTCACAAAAGTCATCGTACACTGAAATATTTTCGGATAAATTCATAACTAAAATTATCGTCTGGTGCTTTATTTTTATATTTGAATTGTGGTGGCATTTAAAATATCGTTTGGCTTTAATTGTTGCTTGCCTACTCCGTAATATTCTATTTATTATTTAAAAATGGCTCGTAGTCGTAAAGAAACAACAAACAGCATTCGAAAATTGATTATTTTTGCAAGATATTGTTGCAAGAAGCAATAGATATGCAATAAAAGTAAAGATCTGCAACTCAATTTTCGGCCTGAAAACCTCTGCGTACGAACCCTATACTGTATTCGCTCTCCTCAGTGTTAACCTATGGAGAAAATGTGTCCAGGGATTGCTGACTTAGATTGAAAGATTTTTTTCTTCTTTTTAATTGTACTTCGTCATAGAGAAAGAAATTTTACACCTTGGGGGTATTTTTCGTTTTTTTTTAAAAAATGCAAATAATATTTTTAAATTTAAATTATTCGAGGAAAAAATCTGGCGTAGTGTATTTTAAGGGGGTCCAGGACACAAAATTGTTCGAATTTTCCAAAAAAAATTTATTGCATTAAAAACTTTTGTGTTCTTTTGCGCTTCAAATGACGTTTAAATCATGTTTCTATCTTAATTAGAACGGGAGAAATTATTATAATTTTTTTTGCAACATTCTAATAGTAGCCAATCGTTGTGTAAACCTGTAAGTGCGTTTTTCTGCATGTTGGGTTTTTTCCCCATTTCTCGTCTTTAAATTGTTATAAGTCAAGAACCGTTAAAGATATATGGTTGAAACTTGTAACATGTCTTTTTCAACTATTTTACTTTAATTTTGATTCAGCAAATTTGAAAAAAAATATTTACTTTTGAAAATATGATTTTTTAAAAATAAGTTACATAATTTTTTTCGTAATTTTTAATCTAAATATTTTAATTTTTTAAAAAATTGATATTTAAAAAAATGGTGAATCAAAATTAAAACTTAAATATTTCTGTTTAATTAAATGAAAAAGTTTTGAAATTCGACAAATAATATTTTGAGTTATAACGATTTTAAATTACCCCACTTTTACCAAATATTTTAATTTTTTAAATTTTTTAATAACTTTTTGAGAAGTTTTATGATGTGATTTTGTTTACAAATTATATGGTTAACCATCACAAAAAAATTCAAAATTTTAACTCAATAAATAAAAAAATTTTCAAAATGTGTCCCGGACCCCCTTAAACGTCCCTAAATTCCTTTAGTTGACGAAATTTACCAAATGAATCCTGTCGCAAAGTGCAGAAAAGTTCCGGCTGTCTAAAATTACCATTTTTATTGGATTATCAGCATTTATCTAGCTATCAGTAGTAGACACATTTTCGCCATAGGTTAACGTTGAGGTGAGATAATCCAATAGGGTTAGTACACGGCAGCCTTTATACAACGAGCTCACGATTATAAGTGTTAACTAATGCGCTAACGTTCCCAGTGAACGGAAAATTATGACTGTTTAAAAATAGCCTGGTATAGCGTATAAAATAAAAGAATTATTCAGAGGTTTTGAATCAGCTATACTAATTTAAAAAGGGTTTAATTGAAATAATGGCTTAAGTCACATAGATTTTCTAGCGGAAACAAATTTGTTTTAATTCTTTCTTGGATAACCTGAAGTTTAAGTTAGAAGAATTCTCTGGTGCAGTGGTTTTCAGCTGGTGGTACGCGTACCATTGGTGGTGCGCGAGAACATTTGAAGTGGTACGCGGAAGGTTTCAATAATAATAAGTACAATGGTCTGGTTGAACCTGACATAGAAGCTCTAATAAGAAATAAGAATAAGCAAGTTTCTCATGTAAAGCCATTTTAGTGATGGGAAATCGTATTTGCCATTTGTTAATAACAGTTACATACAAAAGGCCTTTTCTAGTTTTATGGATTTATTTTCTGCATTTTGTTTTATTTATATTTAAATATATTTTGTAAAGTTATTCAAATGTGTACAGAACTTATTTGAATCCCCCCTCTCAAAAAATTATAACAAAACCAGTGGTACACCACGACCCTACAAAGTTCTCAGGTGGTACTCAAATATATAAACGTTGGGAATCATTGCTCTAGTGCAGTGATTCTCAACCACTGTGCCGTGGCACTTTTGTGTGCCGCCAAATTCTTAAAGTGTGCCGCCAAATTTTAAAAATGTATATAGTAAAAATTATAATGCTTTTTTTTTATTACGAGTAAAGTTTGTTTAAATTAAAGAAAAGTACACTGTAAAAGAAAACTGTTGTTTTTACAGTTAAATGCCATATTTTTAACTGTTTTTATCCGCTTTAAGTAAACAACTTTTAAACTTATCTTTTTCTTTGTGTGCCGCCAAATTTGGAAATCGTTAAAAGTGTGCCGCGACAAAAAAAAAATGGTTGAGAATCACTGCTCTAGTGTCTTAATACGAAAGCAACAGTAACTCGTTTTATCTAAGGAGCTTAGAGAATTTTAGGAAAGTATAAGGATTTCCCCATGCATAGTTACTCCATTTATAATTAAGAAAGTACGATCTGACACTTAGGCCGTCTGCACACGGAGCAACTGAAAAGAAACTGATAACCGACTCCAATCACAAACCAGTCCGTGATGAGTCGTAACATATGTAATTGAATGGAGCCACGCACATGGCGCAACTGGTTACAAACCCGTCGTCGTAACATATGTAATTGAATGGAGTCACGCACACGGCGCAACTGGTTACAAACCCGGCGTTGACGGGTTTGTAACCAGTTGCGCCGTGTGCGTGGCTCCATTCAATTACATATGTTACGACTCATCACGGACTGGTTTGTGATTGGAGTCGGTTATCAGTTTCTTTTCAGTTGCTCCGTGTGCAGACGGCCTTAGACGTACGTAATTTTCAAACTTTCCTACGATTTTCTTAACTACCATAGGAATAGTGGTCTATCTTCACTTCCTGGGACACGCCCTCTAGTGCAGGTTTCCAGAGAATTATCTTAATAAACCTCGTCCCTTTATGCTTAAAAAAAAGTATTTCCGTTAGTCTCCTCTAACGAAACTACGGCGGGTTATTAACGTAGGATCACTTATCAGTTTCTTTTGAGTTGCCCCGTGTGCAGACGGCCTTACAGATAGCTTTGCATTTGGTTTCATAATAATGCCATACACGCAATTCAACGCATCGAATTACATAAATCTGCGTAATTTCTTCTAGCCCGGGGGACTCAATAACACGGGAGTGTTGACGAAATAGCGAGCGAACAACCATGCCTACTGAAGTCCTTCGATGCCGCTCTGAAAACCTTGAGATCGCTTTGCCGTTCGAGCTGAGCCACATCCCTGATGAGCTGCGAAGAAGAGCGAAATCGGAACTGTTCGAGGATGAAGACACCAGAGTGCACAGCCTTCGACTGATGAGATCGATGCTGAAGGGTAACTATAACTTTGTTCTTTGACCAAATTCTTCTCCATTTATACATTTCGTGTGCATTTACCAGTTAACCTTTTCTTTACGGGGTGGGATAGCATGTATTCCAAGAATAAGGGCAAGAATGAATATATATATATATATATATAGATAGATAGATAGATAGATAGATATAACTCCCTTAATGACCATGCTTGCTAAGGGGGTATGAAATTTCCCGTTCTAAAGAGGGAATCGGAAAAATGGACCTCGTAAGCTAAAAGTTAAGGCTCATGTGTACTAACCCCATTGGATTCTCTCACATCAATGTTAACCTATGGAGAAAATGTGTCCAAGGATTGCCGACTTGGATTGAAAGAGTTTTTTTTTTTAAAAAATTGTACTCCGTAATAGAGAAAGAAATTTTACACCTTAGGGCATTTTTTTTGCTTAAAAAAATTACAAATATTTTTAATTTTAAATTATTCAGGGAAATAATCTGGTATAGTGTGTTTTAAAGGCTCCTAAATTCCTTTAGTGTACGAAATTAATCAAAGGAATCCTGTTGCAAGGTGAAGAAAAATTCGGGCTATCTGAAAATACCATTTCTATTGGATTTTCATCATTTGTGTAGCTGTCAATAGTAGGCACATATTCTCCATAGGTTAACATTGAAGGGAGCGAATCCAATAGGGTTAGTACACATCAACCTTTAGAGTGATTAGCAAAATGAATGTCAGATAGTGTTTTAACAACCCTTCCTTCTCGCTCCCGTTAAAATTACGGAGTGAGGTTTCGCCTTCTATTTCAGCAAAAAGATTAAAACAATCCATTACATTTAGCCTGAAAAGTTTTTATTTCTTATTTTACATACCAGATGGCAGCACCAGACTATTTATAATGTAATTGGGGGTGTTTTTTGTTTTTTTTAAACTAGATGAGACAGATCAAAAAATAAATGGAATCCTCCGGAAGAAATAGGCACTTTTATTACCGTTTTCTTGATATTATGCGATCGTTAATTGATTAAGGGAAATGCCTATGATTTTAAAATAAATTCTCTTTCTTTCTGAATTTTAGAATTTTTTTTAGCGAACTCTTTTGGTTCTCATAGCAACGGTTTCAGTACTTGAAACCTATACGATTTTTTTTTTTTTAAAGTTTGTCGATCACGAAATTTTTATTTTTTTAAACATCTGTTAACATACGAATATATTTTATGCGCATGACAGGCATAAAAGAAAAATTGAATGCATGATAAAAAAAAGCTAAACTATTTAACTCATAACATGAAGAATTTGCCTTATCAAGGTTACATGTTAATTTTTATCAAACTTTTAAAAGTAATTTTACTCCCTTCCTTCATAATTAAGTGATATTACTTATGAAAAAATTAACTGTTAATGAGGAAGTATTTATGAAATTCTTTTGGGAAGTTCTTTTATAAGCTTTCTGTAAACCAAAAATATTTGATGCGTGTGAAAACTACAGTATACGTGAAAAAACTCCTTTTTCTATATCAGGGTAATAAACTCCCCCCCCCCCCCCCCAAAGTTTTCATTGGCGGAAGGAAAAGTAATTCAATATTTGATGCTATATTCAAAGTTCTGTTGCTAATTGCCTTCTCACCTCCCCCCCCCCCCAATCTTCCCAGAGCGCACCTTTCGTTGTTTTCGACCACCATACGTAGTTTTTTTTTTTAACCAATCAGTTTCCTGACGCCTCTAAAGCTATCAAAATAAAAGATAATTTCACATGCTGAAAATATGTTCTAGAAAATAATGGGGGGGGGGTGATAACAAAATTTTATCGACTTTATGGTGGGGTGCTGTCTTTTGATAAGAATGGAGGATTATTATAGATTTTTGATATATGCGTGTCTCTGTGATCTTTGATATTTGCGTGTGTTCCGACAGATCAGCACAAATTTATCATATGTCAACACAAAAATAATCGAGCTTTGGGCAGTTAAAATAAACCTGACGTTTTTCCAGGACGATAGGATTTCAAAGTGTAGTTACCTGTACACTAATTTTGGTGTTCTGGGTAAATCAAAGTTCTTTCGACTTAAATCCGTTTCCGGTTTGTCTAAAGCTATCACAATAAAACATATTTGCTTTTTGTATGTCGCTCATGCGTTGTAGAAAAAATGAAGGACAGTTTAACAAGATTATATCTATCTCAAAAGACAAGGGTTTGTTTTCTGTTTTTAACGTAGGATTACTTTCCTCCATAACGGTCCGCGGTAAAGCAAACTTTCAGACGTTAAAACCGTCGTCGCGAGTTATATATCAAGAGTGGCAGAATATTATTTCTAAAAGGTTTTTTCCCTCTCTTTTCCTCCCTTAAAACTTAACCAAAATCGATAAAGCATGTACCAGTTTAAAGATTAAGATCTCCGCTTCGTGCGAATTGTTAATTTCGAATTACACTATTTTTCTCCCCCTAGATGGCGCGCGCTAGCTTTTTTTTTATTTTACCATTATCAATCGCACTGAACTTTTAAATTTAAAAATCGTATATATATATATACCCAACAGTCAATTCAGCCGATCTAAAATTATTTCTGTTTAGTGCGCTCATGAAACACTCCGAATCAAGTTTACTTATAGATGAAGAGTTTGATATTGATGCCAATGTGCCGATCATCATGATGGGTGATTTTAATAAAGTCGCAAAACGCAACGAAAAGGCATTCGATTTCCTGAAACATCACTTTGATTTAGATATGGTTCCGTCAAACTCCATCTATATTCTTTCATCCTGATTAGAATTTATAAACGATAAGTGTTATTTCTTTCTGCTTGAAATTACCCACAATGGTTCTATCTACAATGATTTGTTTTCTTTATTTCTTTTTTTTTAGAAGAAACCGATCTTAAATGGCAAGATGATGATTTGTTCCTTTTGTCATTCCTGCGGGCCAGGAAATTTGACGTAAAACGAGCTTTCCATCTCATGAAAACTTTCTACAATGTGATGGGAAAACACGATGAACTGTACCACAACTTCAACTTCGATGACGTCAGGAGGACAGTAAAAGAGAACACCCTGGGCTTTTTACCGTACAGAGACAGCGAAGGGTGTTGCATTCTTGTAATCCGGACGTGTAAGTTTAGCGAACTGTTTACGGCTTTTGTTCGAAAGTTCATTTAATTAATTTGATCTTGTACTGCATTAAGCTTCTTCAATCGTCTTTTTTTTTCTTCAAAAGGAGCGATAATTATTAAGAATGTTTCATTTGGATTCTGTGAATTTTAAAATACATGGTTACTTGAAAAGAAAAGATACAACCTTTGTGCTCGAGGAATAAACAGGAAAACCAACGTAAATAAAGCACAAATAGCAATAAGATGCAATTATTTTGCATACGGCCGTTTCGAAACTACAAAGGAGATTCTTCATCAGTGCAACGAACTTAGTGGCAGCACAAAAAGCCGGAGACTAAGCGACCAGACCAGTGCACACGCACTTATGCTAAGTGCGTGTGCACTGGTCTGGTCGCTTAGTCTCCGGCTTTTTGTGCTGCCACTAAGTTCGTTGCACTGATGAAGAATCTCCTTTGTAGTTTCGAAACGGCAAGTGCGTGTGCACTGGTCTGGTCGCTTAGTCTTCGGCTTTTTGTGCTGCCACTAAGTTCGTTGCACTGATGAAGAATCTCCTTTGTAGTTTCGAAACGGCCGTATGCAAAATAATTGCATCTTATTGCTATTTGTGCTTTATTTACGTTGGTTTTCCTGTTTATTACATGGTTACTTGCATTTCAATGTTCAGCTTTTCATACAAGAAGGCACTTTTCTTTTCAGTCAGCCGAATGATTTATTCATGCATTTTCCTGTTGCAGTTCAAGCAAAATCTTTCGCAAATACTTCATACCACTTTCAACCAGGCACTCATGAAATATGCAAGCCATGAGGGCAAAATTTAGGATTGACAATCAATGATATCCGATGCGCGAGCTACATATAAAATAGACGTAACAACGAGGAACACATAATTTCGCTTAAGGGGACAGTAGACTTTCAAAATTGTGAAATTTGTCCAAAAATTCGATTTTTAAAATTTTATTGAATTGTGAAACCCCGAACGAGTAGGAATGTGTTGCAAAAAGAATTTTTAATTTCTGTGATTACTTTCCTAGTTATACGCATTTGTATTTAATTTAGATATTATGTGGTTACTAATAGCAATAACTTTAAATGTGTTTTTCTCAAATAAAAATTTTAATGTCAAACGAATATTCAAACTGCTCCAGGCGTATTTCTAATTATCCTATTGCTTTGAAATTTAAGTTTTATATACTTAACTGTATATCAAATAAATATTATTGAAAACAATTATGCTTCGTAGCTCAGAATTTCTAAATTTTGTACTTGAACAGATGGTTTATAGGTATTTTGCGTAATAAAAAGGGTGTTTTCACTGTTATTATTTTTTCTCTTTATATTTTTAAGGAATACTTAAAATAAGCAATAAGTTTCATTGTTAGTTCTGTAAGGTATCCTGTAAATAAAAATTACCGTATTATATGCAAAATAAATACGCATGGAACATTTTTAATTAGGCCAATTTTTGATATAATTAATAATTCATAATTTAAAAATTATTAATATTTCATCATTAAATTTTAACCACTTTTACATATCTATGGTACTAATCACATATGCAAATTTCAAGCAAATCCATTCAAAACAAAAAAAGTTAGGTTTGAAGGTCCACTGTCCCCTTAAAAACCATAACAGATAAAAAGCGTCCAAATTTTACCTTATTAAAATAACATATTTACCACCAAACTATTGTTATACAACTATTATTTATATAACCATTGCTTATCCATTGTTGTGAAACAAATGGGTATATCGCTAATTTTTTTCTTGAGGAACGAGATAATTAAAAATGTTTAAGTGATCACAGAAGTTCAGTACGAGGTCACACGAAAACTGTGAGGTCAACTGATGTGCCGCCATGATTGTGACATATCTCGATTTTCGGATAGATTGTTGCCAAAAGATGAGGTTCTAGATCGACAAGATTCTTATCAATATTAGATTATAGCACTTGCTTGAATTTAAAAACTAAGCGCTCTTTATTCAAACTTCTACCATCATACTCAATTAACAGAATTTAAAAATATGCATTTTCTAAACCCCGATTAGAAAATACTGACAGGAAAATTTCATAGAGATTATCACCGGCATTGAAGACCTCTGAGGTCACCTGGTGCATCTATCTCCTTAACTTCCACGAGATCGAATTTTAACGACTTGGTTCCTCCCCACAGCGACCTGGAACCCGCACGTCAACAGCTTAGCTGACATCATGCGAGCCCTGACCAGCGGACTCCTCCACGCCAACTTGAGCCCTGCCACTCAAATTGCCGGCTTCAAGGTGATATTTGACTTCGCAGGTTTCACACTCAAACACTTGCCGCACGTGTCACCCACTTACCTTTGGCTCTTTGCGGAAGCACTGCAGGTAAGTATTGGAAAAGTTACGAAGTCAATCGCCTTGGCGAAACAGACTCGGAAATGAAGATTATGAAGGTGTACACATTCATAATCTACATTAAAGAAGTAGCAAAATCTGCATTTCGTGTGAAAATCGCAAGATCCATTTAATCCGCTGGATATTTATTACTAAACCTAGAAATACTGATATTCCTCTTCGATACCCTGTTACGGCAATTTGTTTTCGACCATAAGAGCTTTCCGCAAGCATGTAACAAAAAGCTGTTCCTCGAGGATGCTTAAATAATCTGTTGAATTTGCGAATAATCCTCATAAGTAACTCTTGCATTCATCATTTTGGAGGAATAGCAGAACTACGGGAATAACGCAGAGAATTGTTTCAAAAATTTAGCAAGTCTCTGAAAACGATGATTTGGGTTCAACCAACCCCCCTCGAAAAATAAACCCCATCATTTTATACTTCTGATACAACAACCCCTCTTTCCTGAAAAAGTTAGGACCTGTTCACATAGAATCCGTCAGTTTCAGAATTATTCGTATTGACATATTTTAAACCAATCACAGACATTAACAATTTCGTGGTTAATCGTTTGGAGGTTTGTAATTGGTTAAATGTATTTTAATACGAGTAACGCTGACGCTGACGGATTCTGTGTGAACAGGCCCTTAGTCTGCCTGTGTCATTCGTTGAATTCGTAACCTTTTGCGATATTCACGCGAAATACTGGCAAACTACCTAATTAATGTAAATTGTGCCCCTTCATGGTTTCACCCTTTAAAGTAAGTATAGAAAAAATGTTAATCCCCGTTGTTACAGTCAGTGGCCAAAGTACTCCTTAGTAATATTTAGAAGTACATAAAACAACTGAAATTCTCTCAGTCTGTTTGTTCCGAATACAACTTACCGTTTGACCCAACTGGACCAAATTTTCAAAAGCCGCTCTCTGCGGAAAATACATAAAACCACAATCCTTCCTATCTTGATGTATCCCATTGATACATTTTGGTTGCCTTATCAAATCCTTGTTTTCTCTGATGGCATAGGTACGAATTTATGGCAGCAGGTTCGGATTACAACTATATCCTTAATTAATTATAACTATATGAATTTATCATATAGCTTTCAAATGAATATCAGAATTCGTTATTGTTTTATTTTTTACAGTTCCACTAATTGTCCTAGATATAAGAAGTCAGATTTGAGGAGGGGTTGTAGACATGCATTATTGAACATGTTCACAAGGTAGTTTTAAATATCACAAAACGATAGCTAATTCGTTCTTGTAGAGATGTGAATTGTCTTGAAGTTTTCAACGAATTTTGCAGTAGAGTGTAATGCTATTTCTCAGGTTATGGCTTAATTAAGTTGCCAAGAGAAGAAAACATTTTCACAGCAGAGACAAGTCGCTGAGATTTACGCCCCTAGATGTACGAACTGAGGCATCGGACAATTTGTTGCCCATTGTCGCCTGGTAAAATCGCCATTTTTAACTGATTCTTATAGAAGCGTTCTTTTTGAGATTATTTCCTTGAATGACCTGCTTTTTATGGAAACTAATAAATTTCACTGAGCTTTTTTTTTTGCTAATTGGAGAAGAAAATTTTAAATTATTTGCCTCGCCACATACCCAGGTTTGAATTAAAGTTTATTTCACATAAATAATTCATTTGAAAGAACTTTTAGTGTTAATGATAGAGTTGCATATATTTATGAAACGTATCAGCTTAAAATTAAAAATAATCGATTTGGAAAAGAAGCCTAATAGGGAAGTTTGAACATCAGTGTTTTGTTAGCTAGCTTTGAAAGTGCAACAAAGGTATCACGTGGCCTGTATTTTGGCAAAATTAGAAAAAAAAAAGATGGAATGTGTCCGCCTGATTCTTTAGAAGCTCTTGTTAAAATTAATACGTGATGAAGTAGCATCGTCGATGAGCAACGCAAACCTCAAAACTTGTTTTTGAGCCTCTTAATGCGTCCAGCTGTACTTCATCCTTACGTTAGGTCCCCAGTCACGTCGATCTGTTTATTTATTTATTTGAGGGTTGTGGCAACAGTTTATCTTACCTCCGCTTAACAAACACTGTCAAAGCAAAAAAAAAAAACCTAGCAAGTTTTAAATACGAAAAAAAAAAACTTTCAGCAATTTTCGGCATCACAGGACTAGTGATTATCCTGGCTGTTACATTGCACAATGGTAAGCGACACTCCGTAGCAATTTTAAACCGCAAAAGAGTTGGAATTCGTTTTGAACTTGTTTTCCTCAGACAACAATCGATTAGAAAATATTCGTGACGAAATACCCGTGTACATAAATATCTTCTTGTTTTATCGGTTTATTCAGAATATGGGTCCATAGTTCGAGTGCGAGATGATTTAGAAATTTGGTTATGAGTAAGCCCTAACCATTTTCCTCAATCGTTACTGATAACTAAAAGCCAAAATAGCGCCACTTTTCGAGGAAAATGCAGTCAATTTGCTTTTGATAAAAAAAAGTGTATGTGCTAATAAAAGGCGTCGAGACATGTGATAAAAATGTTTGTCGTGCGCATTAAAAAAAGAAATTCAATGAAAATACTGAAGTGACAAAGTCGTAGAAAGAAGACAACTTCCCCGTTGAGCACGAGTTTCTTCGGACGCATATTGTTTCAACACCTGGCTTCGCTTTGATTTCTTTCTATTTTTAGTTCTTAAAATATCAAATTGAGTTTGGTATTTTCAAATAATGTTGCGCATTAAACGCGCTTAAACTATTAGGAATGTAGTAACTGCAGATGACATGATGTTGTAAAAATCACGAGGATACTCGCATTAGACAATACAAAATGGAATATTTGAAGATGACGTGGTAGATCCCATGACGCCAAAATCACGCGAATCGTCGTATCTTTCAAATAATTTTGCTCATCAAACGCTGAAACTGGAAGGAATGGTCTAATTGCTGATGACGTAGTTGGTTACATGATGCTGTCACAATCACGTGATACTAACATTGCAAAAATTAATGTTTCGCTCCCAGTCAGTAGTTGAAAAAAATTGAGAAAGGAACTAATTTTTACAAGTGTTTTCTACATCCTACGTTACTTTCACTTATTTATCTACTAAAAATGTTCTTTAGTGCACATTCTCACTATCTTACGCAAAAATATTTTTAGAATATTCCAAAATATTCGATATCAATGAAAGCCACTCTAGATAGCTATAAAAAATGGCTTATATTTTCTCGAGATAATTTCGAACAAATTTCAAAGTACCAATATGACTGTTCTCCCTGTTACATTTACCAGGATTACATCACTCTGTGTAGTTTATCATTCTTTATAGGCAACAATATTGCCAGGCGGCACAAAGTTCCTCACAAACGCATGTTTGTAAGGATATATTTATTTATTTACACATACGTAGAATATACAATTGTAGAAATTTCCAATTTGCTCCAGAGGTTTGATAAATATAAAGTTTCTGAAAAGATTATCATAAACCAAAAGTTCTGATGTTGTCTACCTGATACTTAGAAGAATTCGTTTTCATTTCAGAACTGCTTCCCTGGACGATTTCGGGCTGTTCACATGGTAAACGAGGGTACTCATTTCTCTTACATCTGGGCCGTCCTCAAGCAACTGCTTACTAAAAAACTTAGAGACAGAGTAAGTAATGAAATATTTTAATGTTTGTCTGATATTTGTGTTGCACAAAACCCACTCTTTGTTATTGCTGATTTCTGAACATTCATTAAGTACCTTTTAATAAATTCCTGACAGACTTTGAAAGGGAGTGGTTAGATTGACGTCACAATGACATTAGCCAAAATGTATGCTTTCGCTGTCCTGTGGAACTTTTCCCAAAATTTAGCTGAAAGTTGCATGATATTTCTTAGCTTTGGCGGGGAAATGCTTCTATAATGTATTTATTACATAAATTTAACATTGAAAATACGACTCGTACAAATTAAGCAATAGCGTGGATACCAAAAATTACGAAGCAAAAAAACTTAACAAAGAATACAGAAGAATTCTTTTTCTGCTACTCTTGTACCGGATTATCGTAGTTGCCAGGCAACTTGTTCAAAACGTAAAATACAAATATTTTTTAATGTCGTCTGCAGGGGAATTCGGCTTCAGACTTGCGATCGCTTCGCTACACTTCAAATAAAACTCCTTATTCGATATAAATACTTATGCATTGCGATATTTTGCTACGTGACATCACTGAAAAGCATATTTAATCTCTAATTAATTTAATTTTCCTATATTTTACTTTGCTAAGTTGCTTTAATATTATGTTTTAGAAAAATAAATTTATAAAAATTTAATTTTGCCTCCCAAACTCGTAAAATATATGAATTCCATTTTATCGTTCATAAAAATCGATTATTTATTTCATTCCGCCTTTAGTAACTGCAGGTATATGATTGCAAAATTTTTAAACAAAGTATTTAACGGTACATATTATTTGGAAAGTTGCACAATCTATAGCTAAATTTTTATAAGAGCCAAGAATAAGAGAGTAGCGTTATGTTTCTCTGCAATGCGATAAGTGGTAAGAGTGGGCTCATTGTGTTTTTTACAAAATGACAGAAAACGTTTATTTTAAGACTTCCGCTTCCTCCCGTTTTCCCCCTTTTGTACCAGCTTAAAGAATTCAACCATTTTTCAAAATCTTTGACTATTTTTTTTAGATGCACTAATGTTATATCTCTTGGAATACTTTAGGCGATGCATCCGTTGACATCGCAGATCTTCAATCCCCCGAGTTAAGCTTCGGCAAATTTTCTTCTCAGTATTTTGCATAACACAAATTGGCAAATTCAAATTTATTAATTCCGTTTGCTGCATTTTATATAGATCTTAAAATATAATGCGCTTGTTTTCCAAAAGAAATTATTTAAATATCCTTTTTTAAAAAATTAACTCGGTAGCGGTAGACGTAGACAATTTTTAAAATGCCTAGTAAAAAAAATTAACAACAAAAAAATATTTTTTAACTGCATGCTCTTTATTTCAACGTCTTCCATCGTTAAAAGTAAAAAAAAAAAAAAATTAAAAATTTTACATTTGCTAGTGCTCTGATTAGAAAACTACTGAGAAGAAAATTCCCCATAACTTAAGGGACAAGGGACATTCTAACTCATTTTTTGAAATTTTCAATATTTTAGGGCCTGTTCACATAAAAGCCCGGTAGCGGAAGCGTAAAAGGAAAGATGGCGCTGAGACGGAAATAAACCAATCATAGGCGTTAAAAATTTCGTTTCTAATCGTCTGGAGGTTTGTCATTGGTTCAATATATTTCAATACTTAAGGGCCTGTTCACATAGGAGTCCGTTGCGTTGCGTTAAGGAAAAGATGACGTTGAGACGAAAATAAACCAATCATAGGCGTTAAAAATTTCATTGCTAATCGTTTGGAAGCATATGATTGGTTTACTTTCGTCTCAACGTCATCTTTTCCTTAACGCAACGCAACGGACTCCTATGTGAACAGGCTCTAAGGGTATTAAAAGAATATTATTCTCCTGTTTATCTATTAAAAAGTTGAAAATTAAAATATCGGGTCGAAGGTCCCTTGTTCCCGTAACATCGAGATTGAAGATCTGCAAGGTCAATGGGTTGCGCCGCCTTGAAAAGATTTGCAGCGACGTTTAACAGCATTTTTGATTTTTCAGTTCCATTTCCACGGAAAGAACGTGAGGAAACTCCACAAGTACTTCTCTCCCAGCATTCTTCCTGTAGAATACGGAGGAGAACTACCGGCGTTCGACAACAGGGAGTGGGGAGCCAAGTTTGATAAATCGGCAGATTACATCACAAAAGTTTACTCCTACGGTTTCGACAAATACCGAAACAGAGACCAGAAGAACTAAAAAAAAAAAATAAGAATGAATCAAGTGAGAGTGACTCTCGACAGAAATCACCTGTAAATAGTCACAAATCCTTGCCATTCATTGGTCCGCAACGCGCATAGCGTGTGCCAGATGTGAGTTTTTTATCGAGTCGGAGAAATGGTCGTCATCTTATCTTGTCTATTATACGGGAACATTTATTATTTAGTGGGATTATTGATGTTTGGTTCGTGATTTCAGGTTTTATGGTTGGTTTCACGGTTGTAACTATGCAGTTTTCTTATATAGCAAAATTTCCATTTTCTGAGACCAGAAAGTACTTTGAGGCGTGCAAACTGAATATTCTTACATGCGAAATAACGTCTTGGCGTTTGCAATTTGTTCGGAATCCACAATTCCGCTAGCAAAGTCCTTCAAAGAGGACTCATGGCGTCATTAAAATTTAATGACTACCATTTGCTGTATTCAAGAACTGGAAATAGCGGATGAAAGATAAAGGAAAACCAATTTTCGTTTTAATAAATGCTGAAATGGTTATTTATATTCAAGTTATCTAAAAACTATTCCCAAACTTAAAACTTCTAAATAATAATCAATTTATAAGGCATAAATTTAGTTTGAAATATTATATTTAAAATCAATAACTCCTATATCCTTAATCCAAAACTGAATTTTTGTTTATTTTAAACATACCAAAGACAAAAATCATTTGGAAAAAGATTGGAAAATTTTTCCAGAAAATTACTTCTCTTTGAAATTTTAACAAATTAAATACTGAATTTTATGCATTCAATTTAAAAATTATAATATTAATAACAGGAAAAGCGATTTTAAAAAAATTCAAATTTGACTATCGATATATAAGAGCTATATAAAAGTTTACACACTCAAACTGCATAGTTAACCGACTGTAATAACAAATGTACAATTTTTGTATCATTTTGTACATAATATTTACTTCAAACATAATATTTAAATCGTGATATACAATTGTTTTGCATGGTTATAATTGTACTTATATTACCAAAAGTTTCCTTCTTTATCCTTAACAAACGCAGCTTTTACGTTTTAGGTCTGGCCAAAAAAAAAAAAAAAAAAAAAAAAAAATCACGTTCAAGTTTTTGAAAATGTTATTAAATTCCGAACTTTATACCATAAATCCATCACCGGTGAATCTGTAACAGTCTTTCGTGAATACATTTAAAATGTATTTATTTAATATATACTTCATTCAACCATGCAAACAGTTTCATGACATATTTCAAATGGGCAGGACCCAGCACTTGAATATTTATTTCTTGTGCATATATCGATCAGGGTTTATTGTATATAGTCGAACATTACATTTGTTGTGTATTTTTTTTACCATTTTTACGTCAAGAGCTATTAACCATTGTGTGATATCTATCTATATGTATATTATATATTATATATGTATATATATAACTGGTATTTAAAATATCCTGATGCATTACTACATGTCTGGGATTTTCCTGCAAAAGGATCTAGTTTTTAGCTAACGAAATGTAACGTAATCTAAATAAAATAAAATTTCTCAATTATGATTTATTAAATTTTATAATTTCTTTTTCTTTTTTATGACATCTTTTCATTTTCTTTTCTTTTTCTTTTTTAATAGCCATTTCTTCTTTAAGAAATCAAATGGCTATTCGAAATTTTGTAATTGTAATTCACTGTACAAGAAACTATTTTTAACAAAGTTCTTTAAGAAAAATCTAGATAAATATTCTGTGATAAAAGTGTGTCGTGTTTCCAAATAAATTCCTTAGAGCTATTTTGATATATAATAAGGACCAGTAAGATACGAACAAACTTGAATACACTATCTAGGTTTATTAGTCCAATATGTGATTCTAAAAACTAGCCTTTGTTATTCATCAAACGTACATTCTCACTGCGTTTTCAGGACGATATCTTGTCATTTTGATACATATTTATTCTTATAAGTTAACAGTCATTTTGTTATTGTATCAATGTTCTTGTATCATGTAACTGTTATTATTATTATTATTTTCGAAGTATGCATTTTGTATGCAATATTTCTGTTTCTAAATGTATATATAAATGATATCCTTGTACTACGAGCTTTTCATGAATACATTTAGGGCTTTTAAAGTTTAAAACAATTGTCCTGCGTACAATCAAATCAATTTAGTATAACTTCCAAAATTGCCTCATAGGATTTTTTTTAAATTTATTGTTTGTATATTTGTAAAGTTTTTTTTTCTCTCTTAATGTACTGTAAACGAAAATGTATTTAAAAAAAATAAGTAAATAAATAAATAAATATTTGCCCCTCTGGAAATCTTTAGAAAAGAAAGAGGAAAATCGTTTTAGAAATGAATGAATCTTTTTAGAAGAACGAATCTTTTTAAAATAAATCATTTGAGAGATGTTTCACTACAAATTTAAAAAAAGACTGTAAAATGTTAAATTAATTTTTCGTTTGTTATTGTGTTTCTGACCTTCGATTAACCGTAAATAAGTAAAATAATAACTTAAAGAGATATTTTAAGGGGGAGGTAAAGAAGGGGGACACTCCAAGGTTCATTCATAATAAGAGAATTAATGTCGACTGAATTTGAGAACAATAAGGAAAATTAGTCTTTGTTCGAGTTATTATAATTAGATATTTTTCACGCAGAATCCTTTGAAAATACCTTTCTAAGAATACGCATGGCATATTTTAAACTTTTCAACCGCTTAATGAATTTGTTTGTAACTTGACTAGTGATACAGTTTTTATATTTTTTGATGATAAGGAAATATAGCCTTTATACGAATTTCATTTCACAGCTTAAGTTACTAGTTTTCACTGTAGTAATGTTATTTTTGCCTGATGTCTTTCGTTAAAAGCAAATTTGTTCACATAGTTTTGCAGAAATGGAAATGTTATTTATTTCATTTATTTCCCATCAGCGTTTTGTTATATATTACTAAATTATACGTATAAGGGAATTTATTGATGTATTGATTTTTTAATAAAAATGGTTAAAAATTTTCTGTCTGTCTTTTTTTTTTCAGTAATAAAATCAAACGAGGTGGCCCATGCGAAAATTTCGTATGCAAATAAAATGCGATAAATTTTATAGTGAGGTGAGCGATTTGTAGTAGGATGAAAGAAGAACCGGTTCATTGGTAGCCTTTGTTTATTTGTCAAATAACAATGGTGCTTAATAATATAAAAACGATTACAAAACACCTTTGGACACAAAATAGGAGGTGAAGCACATCGCAAAACAGGGGAACGTGAGATATGTACATGTCAAAACACTTTTGTAGGCAATATTAAAAGTTAAGTACGACACAAACTCGTAGTAAAAGGGATATTTACATTACAAAACCTGATCTTGCCCCTATTCGGAGACCAAGGGACTTGGGCCTTGTTCACAATGCTTACGAAGATGAACATAGCATCAGCGGTACTCTCGTCAAAATATTTTTAACCAATCTCGGACCTTAACAATTTTATTGCTAATCGTTTGGAGGTTTGTGAATGGTTCAAAATATTTCGATGTAAGTAATGCTGACTCTCCGGTCAGGAAGCAATGGGAACAAAGCCTAAGGGCCTGTTCACATAGGAGTCCGTTGCGTTGCGTTAAGGAAAAGATGACGTTGAGACGAAAATAAACCAATCATATGCCTTCAAACGATTAACAATGAAATTTTTAACGCCTATGATTGGTTTATTTTCGTCTCAACGTCATCTTTTCCTTAACGCAACGCAACACAACGGACTCAAGGGCCTGTTCACATAGGACGTCTGTCCGCGTCAGAGTTAGGGCCTGTTCACATAGGAGTCCGTTGCGTTGCGTTAAGGAAAAGATGACGTTGAGACGAAAATAAACCAATCATAGGCGTTAAAAATTTCATTGCTAATCGTTTGGAGGTATATGATTGGTTTATTTTCGTCTCAACGTCATCTTTTCCTTAACGCAACGCAACGGACTCCTATGTGAACAGGCCCTTACTCATATTGAAATACACTGGTTATCAAAAATTAAGGAAAAGTCACTAAAATAGTGATTACTCAAAAAGTTATGCGTACAATTTAATGAAAGTTATACACATTATACAACACATAGGTATAAAATAGCATTAAAAGAAATTGCCAGACAATTATGGTATTATAGAAACTAGCATATGTATACAATGAACAAATCGGATGTGTCAGTTTGGTATAGGAAAAGTACCTTTAATACGGCGTATGATCCCCCCCGAGAAGCAATAGAGCACATACAGTGATGTGTGATCAGGGCCCGACTTAGCCTAATTGGGGCGCGGGGCAAAAACTTCTTTGGGGGCCCCCCGAACGGGCAGGATCCCCCAACCCCCCGAAATTCTGGAGTTTACTCTATTGCATTTTAACATCGAAATAAAAGTACATTTTCAAATGTAAAATTTTTTGAAACTGCATACGTATTCAAAATTTAATTTTTAAATAAAAATTCAAATTTTTTAAATTTTTATTTACTGTCTTAATTTCAATATTTTTGCTCCAAATTGTTTTATACATTTACTGAAATGTATTACACAAGATTGTGCATATACTTTTAGAATATATAATATTAAATTTTATAATTTTTTAATATTATTAAATATTAATATTAAATATTATGTAATTTTAGTAAATTTTATATTATTTTTAGTTAAAAAATAGTGAAATATCGGGGAGGCTCAGTCCAGTTTGAGTTGTTCTTCATCTTGATGTTTTCAGAGCAGTTTAGGAAAGTTCCTCAATTTAAGCAAAAATTAACCCAAATTAAACATTGATATAACTATTTTACAATTGTATCAGTGTAGAATTAAGGAAAAATTGTTATTTAAATATCATTTACTTTAAAGTGGTTTCTGTAGTAACTGTAACAAGTATGAGAATGATTAATTTTTGCATCATTCACTTTCAAGGTGTTTTACATTGCATCAATAAATTTCATGGGTGTTTGAGTCAATATCATATCTGGAATTTGTATAACAGTAATAAAACTAGTAAGTATTGCATAATTGTAATCCTAACTTTTTAAAAATAAGGTTTCCCTGATAAGAACTTAAATAATAAGGTGAATATAGTTGAAAGACGAGCAGGGCCCGATTATGAACACTGGGGGCCCCTGGGCAGATGCTATTTTGGGGGCCCCCCCCTTATGAACATTTATAAAAATAAGAACTATCCATGGGCTGTACATACTATTAGAAGTACTAGGTGCATTCATCAAGGGGGTTTTGGGGCCCCCTAGCATCAGGGGGCCCTGGGCAAAGTCCCGATTTGCCCATGTGATAAAAAGGCCCTGAAGACTAGCCGGGGGGGGACTAATTTCATTTAAACATTAGTATGTACTTCAATGGTCATGAAATTTTATTTTTAAGGTCATGAAAAGTCATGAAATTGACTTTCTCAAAAGTAGTAGACACCCTGGAAATATAGATTTGTGTTCATACAATAGATGAATGAAGAAGCTAACATAAAACTGACGGATTTTACTCTGTACTGATATTTTGTTTAAAAACGTTCATTAAAGAAGGAAACGTAAAATAAACTTTCTATTCGATTTGGGGGCCCCCCCTCTGATGTGGGGGCCCGGGGCAACTGCTCCGTATGCCCCTGCCTTAGTCAGGCTCTGTGTGTGATGTTGTCAATTATGCGGTCTATGAGTTCGGTAGGAAGTGGGAGCCATTGCTCTTGCAAAGCAGTTGAAAGCGAGGCTAGGGTCCTAGGAGAAGGATTGAGAGCAGCTATACGTCGTCCTATAGCGCCCCAAACATGCTCGATAGGATTCAGGTCCGGTGATCGAGCTGGCCACTCCATGCGCTGAATTGTTTCCTGCTCAAGATAAACATCCACGATGCGAGCCCTGTGCGGTATCGCTTTATCGTCCTGTAGCACGAAAGCATCACCTATTGCCCCGACATAAGGGCGCACATAAGCATCAAGGATGTCATCTCTATAGGTGTGAGCATTCATATTTCCACGGGGAAAGACATGGAGATCTGTGCATACACCCAAAGAGATACCACCCCGAACACAGACACTGCCTGATACGTATGCATCTCTTTCACGGATGTGTGATGGACGAAAATGAATTCCAGGTTCTCTCCAAATCAAAATATGCCTACTATCGCTTTGGAGGCTAAATCTGGACTCATCCGTAAAGAGAACAGCCCTCCATTGATCACGCGTCTAGTAGACATGTTGACGTGCCCACTGCAAACGTTCCCGCCTATGGCTTAACGTGAGCGGGACGCAAATGACTGGTCGCCTAAATGGCCTTCAAAATTCATTTTTGATTAATATAAAATTAATTTTGATTAATTCCCAGAAAAATTCCGAAAGCTCGAAAAACAACATGTTAATCAGTGGAGGGAAATAGTGCTTCCTGTCAAGTATTTTCAACAAAAGCATGGGCCTCCAAACTACGGCCCGCGAGCACCTCGAATTCGGCTCGCCATAATTTATTTTGATTACATTGTAAAATTTACAATGTAAGTACTTACATTGTAAAATTTACAATGTAAGTAAATCATACAAAATAATAATCGAATGTTTTTATTTAACGACCAATTAGGAAACACAATAACTGACATACATAATGAAATTGAACATTTTAAATGCAATTAAGGATAACAGATTTATCCGAAAAACTTACAATAAGTGACATACATAGGTAATTTACGTAATGAATTTAAACATTATAATTATTATTAATGAGATTTATGTAGCTGTAACTTTTCACCGACAATTGCTTGCAGTCCTGGATCAAATTTACTAGTGGAAATGGTTACTAGTCCCGAAACGAAAATTTGCGCATAATTCAAAACTACAGTATGTTGGTATGATGAGCTACCTAGCTAGGTCTTGGCCCTTGGGACTTAGTGGAGGAGTCAGTGTGGCCCTTAGGCTAAAAAGTTTGAAGACCCCTGAACTAAAACAAGATATTAGGAATATTTGTGAGAACTAGCTTCTAAGTTCTTTTTGCTTTTGACTTGTACAAAAGAATAATTTGTAATGCCACTGAAATCGGATAGAGAGCGCAGTACTTTCAAGTGGGGAACTTATAAAAATTTATTTTACATTTTCTTTTCTTTTCTTTTTCCCACTCGACTTCTAATGCATTTATTTCTGGTTCTACGATATCAGATAACATGTACCTCCTTGTCTTCAATAAATTCTTTATTTCCTTAAGATTTCTGGCAACGGATCAAAGCGCATTTGTTTTGAAAACATGCGGGGTCGAACGCACCGGCGAAGGAGACTTAAGAAATTAAAATTTGTACCTTTAAATGTAAAAGACGATAACATTTATTTGCTATCTAAATGGATGGGTGAAAGGGGTTTTAAACCATCGAAAAGACTGAGACCGAAAAATTTTGCAGGTATCTTTTAGAAGTTTTTTTCCTCATATGATTTGGAACTTCTCGTAAGATTTTGGTCAGCAAAGTATTTTATACCTCTGTATGTGATAAACTAACATGTTTTATATTATTTAGTATATATTGGTACATAACTTATTGCCATCCCATTGTAAATTTTTACAATGGAATCAATCGTTGACGCGGAAACTCATAAAATTTATGTATTTTTATATTAATTTTAACGAGTTCCATGTTGAACATGCAAACTATTGAAGTTACTTTCACCAAGTTATTAATTTAGAGCTTTATAACACAGATTTTCCTGCGTTACATAAGATATTTTTTTTTCAGCGGGTCGAACAACCATGAAAAGATTTTACGAAATTTAAATCATTCATTTCCTTGAATGACTGCATCTTGCCTTTAAGTATGAATTCGGAATACAGTATGTGTAATTACTGCTTTTAATAACACTCCGTTTTAAATAGGGTTTTTATTACAGTAACTTTCCAGTTCATTTTAGTTGATATTTTCTAATGATGCAGTGTTATAAATGTCTAGCGAAAAATTATATCTTTATCTAGTATTAGCTGAAGCTTGGTAATTTGTTGCTAGTTGTTTTTGGGATCATGAAACAGCATGACCCAGACTCCTGGATATCAGTTTGTAGGGAGAGTAGCCACGTATCTGCCTCTGATTTTCTGCAGTAATGTAATGAGAAACCTTTCCTTGGACAGAGTTTACCATTCTTCAGGAGTTGAGTAGGGGTTAATGAACCTTGGAATTCCTTTTTCAGTCTATTACATTTTAAGCCCTTTTGATGAATGTGACTCTACTATTTTCCTTATAGTTTTGTAGTATAATTTATGGTAGCACTTTTAATATAAAGAGAGAAAGGTGTATCCTACTTCTCTCTGATGAGAGAATAGTTTGAGTTGCAAGTCATAACAAAAAAGATTAATTTTGATGTTTATTTATTAACCCCATTGTATTAAGTATATATTTTATGTGTGAGTGACAAATACATTATCAGTTAAGTATTAATAAAATATAGTATACATTTTAAGGCTTAACTGATAAAGTACAATAAAGTATATATTTTTTTTGTGAGTGACAAATACATTATTAGTTTAGCCTTTGGCTGTATAATTAACATGCTGAAAAATAAAAATTTACCTTTTTTTCTTTATTACCTTTATCTTATTATTTTATCTTGAAGTATTAATTTTTGATTGATTATTGATTAAAGCTAAAGATTGTGTCTTTGTATCGTTTCAACTTGTAATTGTTAATATCTGAAGTTACTAAATTTAATACTTAAAAACAGCATCCCTAAGTTCTGATCTCTAACAGTAGGTAAATTATGTAAATCTCTACATTTATCTAAAATGGTCTTTTAGTTCTTATCATAATTTTTTATAGTAAATTATAAGAAAGTTAAATACCAATGAGTTTATAAAGAGAAGTAAAGCATATTTGACTGAAAAAAGTTTAGATAGAATGAATTATATTGATTACCTCTATACTTTTTTTATTGCACCTTGTCGTGATATGTTTCCTAAATTAAAATATGTTAATGTGTCTTTTATTTCTAATTCTTGTATAATTTTAATAAGAATGATAAATTTTTTTTCAAATATGTATGGAAATGTATGACTTAATTTTTTTAAAAGCATTTTTAAAATTTTCATTTCCTATGAGTTATCTCAAGATTTAATAAATTGTCTTCATCTAGAAAAAGTTTTATACATCAAACAATACATATTAAGATCTGAAAAGTGTCCAAGCTTAATTTTAGTTTGTTATAAAATATAGCCTAGTATTGTCTTATAAAAGTTCAGGTGTATAATGCAGTTAGCTATAAACCTGATAATGCATATTTAAATAAGTATGTCTCAGCCTAGGTATATTAGATACCTCCAAAGTTAATCCTGTCTCAGTAAATCATCTCAGATGGGATGAACCACAGAGTGAGGCAAAACAGTATATCTTCTGTAGTTGTAGTTATATTTTATCATAGAAACAGCAATATTGTTTCTCTGCAGTAATTTGGAAGTTACATTTTTTTTCTTAGAGCCTGTTTCAGCTTATATGCTTTCAGTTTTGTTTGTGTTTTTGGCAAACTTGAAAGTCCAGAAAAAATTCGAATTTTTGTTAGATCATTACTGTTACATGATGAGCTATAGTAAGGGACAGATCATGGGAATGCAGAATTTATTACTGATTCACTTTCATGTTAGAGTTATAAGGGCTTTACTGGTATAGGTAATGAATATGGTTTTATAGTGAAGTGAGAGGGTGATTGTTATGATGTTAAATCTGAAATAGTCTTATTTGTTCATAACACTTAAAATATATTTTTAGGCATACTATTTAATAAATCTGTGATAAGTAGATTTAGGGCAGCATAGTGCAATCAATATTCAAATTTTAAAATGATTTAATGGAAAGCATTGTATCCATATTTTAGTAGGAAACTGTTCTTCCTATGATGCATCAAAGATCAATGGTTATCAAGACTTCATTTTTATATATTTCTGTTTAGCTGAAGATAATTGTTTTCCTGAAATTAGTTATACATTTCAAATAGAAATGTGCATTATCTTTTTTATGCATGTATAGCATATTTTTTTAATTGTGGGAATTTTATGAAATGAACAAAAGCATCGGTTATATGTATCTTATATATACAATCTTGATGTTTGATTAAGTTATGTATGTTCTTGTTTAATTTAATTTTAAATTTTATGATCGTTAATAGAATCTGGCCGAGGATTAATGGCTGAAGAGGTTATACTGCCAGAGGATGTTATTATTTCTATACCCCACAATTTACTTATCACGCCAAAGTCAGTTTTAGATTCTTACTTAGGAGACTTCTTCAGAAGGTAATTTATTTGTAAATTATGTTTTTGCAGTGATTTTAATTATGTTTGCAGAGTGTATAGTTAATTTTCTTTGAGTTTTCTTAGTTTTACATAAATTATTATCACACCTTTTTAAAATGAAATTATTAACTAAAAATATTAATAATCTGACGACTTAGTTACTATAACATCTTTATCTGGTAGAAAATGGATTAAATCAAAACAGGCTTGTAAATATTTCTTTTAATATCGTACGACAGAATGTTTATTTGTATTTCTGAACTTAACATGCAGTTGTTTTATTCGGTAGATTCAGAGAGACAAATGATTCAAATTGTGTTTTCAATTAAATGTTAAGAGTGTCATTTTTATTGCCCTGCTTTTCTCTCCCCCCCCCCCCCTAAAAAATATATATATAAAACTATGGTACTTTTATATATATATTTTTTTATATATAAAAGTACTATACTATCGGTACCATACCATACGGAAAATCCAGTTGACCATAAAAGTTCAAGCACAAATCCACCAAACCTCCCGGCCGCTTCCACCGCCAATCATTGTCACGGCATAAAATCTGCAATTGCATGCAAAATAGAAACAAATATGTCTTCTTCTTTGTGAAGACGACACCACATGAATTCAGCCATATAAGAATCTAAGTAGTGTCGTGCTGTCCCATGATGTCTTTTATTCAGCCATTTGGTCGAACCCCACAATCGCTCAATGTTTTGTGTATGTACGTCGTATCCAGATCTACAAAGTTATACTTTTGATTAACTTTGAAATGTTCGAAATTAGCAACTCTTATTTCGTCGGTTTTATAAGCTTTTCACGAGTCTGAGTATATTGTAGAACCTTCTTTGATGGTATCTTTCACCACTTGCATAAGCGTTATTGCCTTCCTATCTGGAACTTTTATGATAAAACACTCGTTGGTCTCTTTGCAAATGCCTCCAAACAACTATTGCTCAGGGATTATTCTCCCTGCATGGTTTTTACGCTTTGAGGAAAAGGCTGTCATCAATTTAGACAATGAGGTAGGCCCCTCTGATTTTTTTTCTTTGGCTTTGTTAAAGGACTGTGTGTGCAAACTTCTCTTAAGTAACTGTTCCAATCGATAACAGTCTTGTCATTCAACTCTTAATTCTTCTTTTCCCCATTCAATAGTAGTCAATTCTCTGGCCAGCTGTAAATAAATCTTAGCGCAGTCACAAATGAAATGGTTGACACCTAGAATGGATATTCTCTTCTGACAAGTCTTAATATTACAACGCCATTGAATCTGTGTTTTTAAATAAAGCACCATATTGTGGCCATTAACACATTTTTTGGATGACGGTAAGATTCTATAACTTTGAAAGAATTCTACTGCTTCTTGTTCTGTAGTTGGTGAATCCCAAATTAAAATAAATTTTTAGAATGCAGAAAGAGCTATAAAGAAACTCTTATCAAGGTCATATTGAATTACATGTGGCAGGTTTTACCATTAATTATTGGCTAAAAAAATCGCCTCTTAGCGCCATTGTCTAAATTTGGCAAAAATGGTCGACTGGATTTTCCGTAAGTACCAAAAGTATTTATGTAAGGCAACAGAACTTTAAGTTATTATTGACTGGAACTGTGGGTCTGTAAATCACCTGAGGCTCCTGGATACTTGTGTGACTGAATCAAGCTCTTTATTATAATCAGGATCTTTTCTCAGGCAAAATATCAAGAAAGGAATCTTATCATGTACAAAATATATTAATTTAAATGTGAGGTACAATAACAAATGAAGGTAACTTAAGATGATTGGAGGGGCAGCTGAGTTAAAAATAGTTAAAAGTATTTTCGATTATTATGTTATTATTGCTAGACTCAACCCTTAATCATTGTATATTTTTAAAAGTTTATTAAAAAATTATATTTTTTAAGCCTATCTTAATATTCATTAAATTCTGTCCAAATTTTGGCTATCAGTTTAAAAAAAGAAAAACCATGTCTTGATATCATTGGTTTTGTTATATCATACTTGTTTCTAGTCATAGCAGTAAAATCTTTGTTTTTTAATTTTTTTTGTCTTAACTATGCACAATTTGTATTATTTGCTGTGCTTTTCTTTTATCAATAAATGCAGATTCATTTCCATTGAAAAAAATGACTGTGAACTACTTTCGTAAACAGGATAAATTTCTTCCTATGTTGAAAAATAATAGGCGATATTAAATTCTACAGATTCTCTAGACTGTAAGATTTGAAGAATCTGTATAAGTGATATAATTTGTCCAGCAATAGTTATTCCTATCAATAATTTTACTAAATTCCTTCTGTCCATTAATAATGATTTATGTGTTTAAAACAATTACGAGCATAGCAAGTTGGTATATATGCCAAGTTTTGAAGAGAGTAAAGAAGCATAGCCCTCATAAAATGTTTTCAAAATGTGAGTATGAGAGATTAGCAAGGAACTTAAGGGGCTAAAAGGATAAATTAAAAACATTTTATAAAATCTTTCCCATTTAGCTGGATAATAAGCGTTTGGACTTAGATGCTGGTATTTAGTACCAGAATCTGCAAGTTTGAGATCTGCTATTTGCATGGGTATTTAGAATCAATTGGTCCCAGTCTGTTTAGCTCATGAATAAGAAAAGATGTCTGTATTTTTCATAGCCAATGAACCAACTGCCTAATTTTTTTGCTTTTATTGGTTTGATACATCCAAATCAAATTTAAATGTCTGAAAAATTGCTTAAATTCTAAGTAGTATTGATTGTATGTAAATCTGCATTAAATGTGATTAGATTCTTACACTTTTTCTATATAAGATTGATTTGAGCTTATATTAATTTGAGTCCAGTGTTACTAATTTAAGATAAATATAGTATTTTCAAAATGATGCATTTTTAATGTAAATGCAGTTTTAAACTTTACAAATCAATACTATCTTTTTACATCCAAGTTGCATAAATAGAGAAAAAAAAATATATCAACTGGAAAAGTATAGCTTGAATTAAACTTTTTGAAATAGTATGTTTTCTAGAAACAATTTTGAGTGCTTGTTTTTGTTGCTTTTTAAAATTATAGTTACTTATATTTTCTAATAAATAGCTTAAAATTTCAGGCACTATTCCAAGGCTACAGGTCAGGAAATTTTGAGTGTCTTTTTAATGTGTGAACATGCTAAAGGACAATTATCTGAATGGCATCCATATATTGCATCTCTTCCTCATGAATACAGTATTCCAGTTTATTTTTGTGCTCATTCATTATCTGTGCTACCCAAATCCATGCATTTATTAGCTAAAGCACAGTGTGAATCAGTAAAAATCTCTTTTTCTCAGTTACAACCCTTGCTTAATAAATTACAAACTGCTTATCCAGCTTTTAAAGATGTTTTGAACTATGAGCTTTATAAATGGGCATGGAGCAGTGTGAATACCCGGTGCATATTTATGGAATGCTTGGATGAAAGTTGTCAGGGATCATGGTGCTCATATCATCTTGCACTAGCTCCATTTTTGGATTTACTCAATCACAGTGTAGATGTCCAGGTAAGGTAAATTTCCTGTTAAATTTATCAAGCTTAAATATTTACTTAATTTGAAGATAAATATTGTGAGAGAGATGTTTTATTTTTACCCCAGTTATTCAGTTTTAACCCTCCGCGTACGGCTCCCGTGATTTTAGCGGGGTTATCACATTGGTCCGCTATTCGGTTCACATGAAAATCGCGGGCGAAGATTTTTTTCCTCACTTTCAATACGAATCCCGCTTTTTCTCCTTGCAAGGTAAAAATTTTTATTGTTCATTATTTTGACGCTAGATGGCTCTACGGGGTCCATTTCATTGTAGAAGAATTCAGTAAAAGCCCCGCATTTATCGGTTGTTCTCGTGTATTAATGTAGACGGAGAAAATGTAAAAAAAATCCTCCCGTATTTCAGAACCGGAATTTACGAAAATTGAGCTGTACGCGGGGGGTTAAACATTGTATACAAATGTTTATTTCTAGAGTCATCCTTGTCCTGAATTCTTTAAAATTTTGTAAAAAGTGATTATTAGTATTATTTGCACTAATTTGTTTTGAAAAGTAGACATACTTTTATAATTGTTTAAAAATATGTACATGTTTTGTTTTATTCTCAGTAAACAAATTGCAGATGAATGGATAAGTAAAATTTATAACAATCAATTTACCTGTCTTACCTTAAACATATTTAATTGAATTTGGGGAAGGAGAAAAAAACCTTATACAGTTGGCTCTCTGTTTAATGACTTTCAAGGGACCGTGAAAATCATCCTTAAGTAGAGATCGTCCTTAAACAGAATTTGTGAAAAAGTAACATTTCCCATAATGTCAGAGGGGCTGGGACTGGGAAATATCGTCTTTAAATAGAGATCGTCGTTAAACAGAGAGCCAACTATATAAACATTTTCAATAATCCTTAAAAATCTTTAAAAGTTTTTAAAAGTACAATTTTTGAAATCCCTTTTAAGTCCTTAATATTAATCAAAATATTGATCAAAGCCCTTAAATTTCTAAAATTTTTAAGACCTGGAACCACTCAATAATAATAAAAAAAAATTCCTTTATTTTTCTCACTGATTAATGATGAACAGAGATCAGTTTTCTGTCACATTTTCCTTAGCCTCAGTAGTGATGAATTAGAGGATTTTTGTTTCAGTTCATTCACTCTGTAAGCAGAATAAAGGTTTGGTAGTGCAAAGAAATAAATAGATTGTGTTTGTCATACGTTGTTAATGGTAATTGTTTCATTTAAAAAATCAGTTTTGGGCTGCAATCCAGAACCAAATTTTAATATTTTTGAATGCTTGTAAGATAAGCATTTTCATATATTCAAATCAGGCTTTGCTGAACTATGTAGTTCCCAATGATTTTTTGTGTTATAAGGTTACATAAGCTTAATTTAACAAAATGATTGATATTTCTATTATTTTATTTGCTCTTTAGTGTTCATTACTATTGTTATTCAGAATAAGTTTTGTCAATATTATTAATCAGGTAAATCAAATCATATAAAAACTGCTTAGTAAGTGCTATATTTAGAACTATATAATTCTTCTTTAAAAAGATTTGTTAAAAAATGTTCCCCTAAAATTTATTTTAAAAGTCATTAAAAATACCTAATTTTTAGAATAGAAAAAAATCTGAAAACCATGATTTAAATTTTTTTCTCGCTCTGTTCATTATAAGCTCCCATGAAGTTATTTCATATTTTAAAATTTTTAAATAAAAGTCGAGGAGAAAAAAGGCACTCATACAGTTCTTTCCCTTAAAATTCACTATGAAACATAGTTTAAATGTGCAATAGAATTTTGATAAAGGGCAGAAATTTTCAGAAATCCTTCTCCAAAAATTTTATTTGTCAATATTACCTTAAAATTTACATATAATACTTTTCATTTTCTATTTATTTAATTAATAATTTTTCAAATTTGTAACTTAATTTAAAGATTGAGGTATTTACAACTAGTATTGATGTAAGTTTCAAATCGCTTTGAACTTGATGCATTTCTAAATTCATTTGTTTTAATATAAGTCAAGGTGAACTTTAGAGACATTTGGTTGTATTTAGATGGTACATCAGTTCACATCACAGATCTTCAATTCCCATGTTAAAGCAATGGAGAATTTGCCACTTGGTATTTTTCTACTTGCTGATTAGCAAAAGGCTATTTTTTAGATTCTGATTTCTGGATTTCAAAATAGACCTTTGAATGCATTGTGTAAGTTTTTTAAATTTGTTATATTAATTTAATATTTTAAAATAAAAAAATTAAATTTTTAGTGATAGGCATCAACAATTTAATGCTGTTAAAAATGAAAAATTTTATAAACTTTTTATTTAAACATCTACCTTCGTATGCAAAGCACAGAATTATTGCAAATCTTTAACTAGAAAAACACTGAATTGAAAAGTTCCTCTCGCCCCTCATGTGAGGCTTGAAGATTTGCAATCTGAACTGATGTGCCTTCATGTTAAAAAATATTTAGAGATATTCTTTAGACATTTTGAAAAGTCGTTATTATATTTGTGTCAGGAAACATCAACTAAACCTATTACCAACTAGAAGTGAATTTTGTGTTTGTGATGAAGTTACATTTATTTATCCAAGGAGAATTAATCCCTTGGTTTAAAATTCATTTTTGATGCCTTGAATGGAAATCATTAATAAATGAAACACAAATGCATTTGTGCATTGTCCATAGTTGTTTCTAATCCCTCCTGGTTTAGTGGCACTAGACCAAGTCCATGAGCCTGTAAATCCTCAGGTGGTCTATTAATAGGCAAGGATTGGTAATAAAGTCCTCCCTAGATAAATTTAAGCAAGTTAGGATGTAGCCAGGAGTGGCCTGCTCAGTATTACATTTTTTGCAAGTGGGGAAAAGTTTTGTTTTGTCAATCAAAATTTAGGCACCTCAAGAGGCCACTGGCAAACCTAGAGAATAGGGTAAGGGGCACAGCTTCTGTAGGTCAAGGACTAGGAGCACTTGAAGGTAGAAGACTGACTTAGCTCCGTAATGGCCTTCATGCCTAAGGTGACCCTACCAGGGATTATTGTCCATAAAGATTATACCTAATACCCTCTGTCCTGAAGAAGAAAAATAATTGGTTTGAAACTAGTTGCTGTTTTTAATTTTTAAACGTAGATTTTAAAAGTCATGTTCCTGTTATGCATATTCCAAAGTTTTATCTAAGTAACATTTTTATTTTTTCATTTAATATTTTCAAAATGAATTAATTATTTTAGACAATCATACTTAATATTTGCTAGCCTAATAAAGAACTGTATAGTCAGTTTGAAACTATTTGTCATTCTTAATTTTCATTGTAGATTTTAAGCTATTTGTTAAAGTTATTTTGAATTTAAAAAAAATTTTAAAAAACATGCACATTGCATTTAATAATCTTTATTGTTTTTTTATGCAGAATTTAGAAATGCATTTGCTAATCTGATTTTAGGAAAGAAATTATTGTTAGCTTAGTGTGAGATTAAAGTTCTATAAGCTCAACTGATGCATCTTAAGCTACAAAAGGCCGGATGATGGCCAAATTGCTAGGGTACTGGCGTTCAGTACCAGAGTCTGTGGGTTCGAGTTCTACTCTTGGCATAGGTGTTTGTAGCCTTTCGGAATTGGCTTTAAGCAGTAGGTCCCGGTCTAATTAGCCAAGAATTAGCCCGGTCTAATGTAGCAAAATATGACTATAGTACTCCAAACCAAACCACAAAATATAAGTTTCTTTTCTCTTTCAGCTCTTTTATGAGTTTTATATGAAACTGCTAAAATCCATTACATTGTTCAATTGCTGTAATTTTGGGTACTCATGAACTGATTTTTTTTCTTCTTTTAAAGGTTCGTGCTGGTTTTAATCGAGAAAAAAATTGCTATGAAATCGTTAGTTGTAACAAATTTAAAAAATACAGTCAAATATTCATCAGTTATGGATGTCATGATAATCAGAAGTTATTTCTTGAGTATGGATTTGTTATACCTGACAACTATAATGATTATGTTTCATTTTCCCTAGGTAAGAGCAAACTGAGAATTTTTGTAAACATTTTATTGAATTTATCTATGTGTACAGTAAAAATAAGAAATTTCTATGTTCATTTAATCCTGGGAATCTATGTTATGTATGGAAGTAGTTAAACTATGATTCTTTGATGATTTTAAAACATTGAATGAAACACATGCTAAATACATTTTTAAAAAAAACCTATTATTATAACTTTATTTTTTCTGTCAGATTTTTCAGGCTTCTTTTAAACTTTATGGATAAAAACAAATAATTATTTTAATTACTGTATCAATTGAAAACTATAATTATACCAATGTTCAAAATTTCAGGCACCAGAAGCTACGATTATACTAGATGATCTTATAATAGATATACAGTCGATTCTGGTTAATCAGACCACATTGGGACGTAATCATTTTGGTTCTAATAACCAGCTGGTCCAATTAAACAAACATGCTTTATGTTACAAGACTTATTCGGTCTGAATAAATGATTGGTCCGATTGACCGGAATCGACTGTACTATAATTTGCTACTTTGTTGTTTGTCATTCATCTATAGAAATAGTTGATTAAAAAGTAAAATTTTTTTATGAAATATGTGAAAAGAATTTGGTGTCCATGAAACTGATATAATTTGTTCATGTTGATTCTGTTCAGGTTTCTGGATAAATTAAAAATATATCATTATGATGATTCATTCTCTTTATTTTTAGTATTTCTTGGTGTTTTTCATATTGGAATGAAGGAATATACAATCTTTTTATTTTTTTAATATTGATTCATAAAGTAATGACCTTTTTTTTTCCTTTCCTTACAGATGAAATTCTGCTAGCTTTTGAGTTATGCAATTTCCCATCTGCAGGCCTACATCCCAAATTAAAATATATAAAAGACAATAATCTTCTAAAGTAAGTAATATTTTTTCATATTGTTATTTTAAATTTTGTAATTATCTGCATATTTAATTAATGAAGCACACCTTAGGAGTATATTTTAAAATATCATAACCATTTTAATTGTCATTAATAAATCAAAGTGTTAATATTTATAAGGCAATTTACCAGATTATAAAAAAAGTCAAATATATATGTACCTGGTTTCTTGCATGTATGAATGAATACTTATATGAGGTTTTTCATGATTATCTTTGCATTGAAAATAAAATGTCTAATCTTGATGCCTTCAATTTGCAAATCGATACCTAAACTCCAGAACCTCTCAACTGAAAAATTACAAATTTTACAGGATAGCCAAAAAACATTTCAACAAATAAGTCACAGCTGTAGATAAATACGTCACAAATAAATCACAGCTGTTCATCAAAATACCTTTAGAATACACTTAACACTATTTATTGAGTGTTCTTATGAATTAATAGACAGAAGCAGCTGTGGGTTATCGTATTCCCACATAAAATGAAAACAGCAAAAAATAGTAGTTGAGAGGTTTTGGAGTTTAGGTATTGAAATATCTTCCTCCAGTTGTTAATTATTCATTCATGTGTTGATTTATTAATGTACACTCCTCTGCCCTGTTGTATGGACTTCAAGCCTTGTCTAGTGACTTTAGTGTCCGATACTGGAGATGTATATATATTTGCTTGTTATGCCAAAAGAGTATTTCTCAATTCTGCATTTAAACTCATCCCCTAACTTAATTTGTCCAATAAATTACTAATTTTTTAAAAAAAAAACCTTTTAAACTTTTCAAAATTTTTATATTTACTACCCTCAGGCAAGCGCTGAGCTAAAAATGGCCCGTGAGAAAATAGACACCTTGCAGGTTTAGACTAAAGAGCATTACCGTATAAGGCTTCGAAAGTAACTTTGAAATTTGCTAACCTAATGACAATTCTGACCACAGGAAGGGTCCACTTTGGGAATTTGGGTAAAAAGTTATGTATAATTACGTTTTTACATTCACTCTCTTTAGAAAGAATGAGATGATCCCTTGTCCAGGGAAGACCTCACCTCACTCACAGAATGACTTAATAAATAAATCTGGTTTTATAGAAACTGTATTTTATTGAAGATCGATCATTTGTGCCACCATGACTACAATTTTACAATGTGTTTCAGGTTCTAATATTTTAACCTAACATACTCATAATGTGTACATTTAGTAGTCCCTCGTACAATAGTTTGTTTAAATAATTTTTTTTCTGGAGTTTTAATTGATTTTTAGTAACCATACTTGAAACTATGAGTTCAAGACACATGGACAATGAAATACCTGAACTGGTGTTAATTCTAATTTGTTCAGCTGTAAATTTAGTTCCTTCAGTATAGGTCAACGAACTGTTGTGTAGATTTTAATAGACACCTATAAATTTTAAAAAAAGTAATATTTATTTTTTCAATATTAAATATATACATAATTTAATAGTATATAACATTTTGGATACTATAAGTTTATAATGCAATAAAACTGATATTTATGATTTCACAGAAATGCTGTTTGTTCCTGTGATGGTTTCAGTTGGAATTTGTGTATTATCATGAAAATTATCACATCTGAATACAATGTCCGGTAAACTGCTTTTCATATATATTTATCATTTTAACTCTAAATATATATTGCTGACTAGGATTTCCTATTTAATGCAGGTTATGGAACTCATTTCTTCATAATGAATTTGATCAAGTTACAGATGATGCTGAATTTCTCAAATTTAAAAGAGCTCTTATTAATACGAAAATTGATGAATATAGGCTGAACACATCATATTTAAATTGTTCTGAATGTTTTAAACATCAGAGCCTTATATCAACATTATGCTCTGTTCAGTATTCAATTTTAACTAAAGCACTAGTATGAGGCTTTTAAAAGAAGTCAAGATAATGTACACTTGGCGTTTCTGAATCTGCAGTCTGAAGACACACAGCTCGAGTCAGGAGTGGATTGTCTATTATGTGCAAGCAAAGTGAGTAACTTTCACGCTACATCATAAGTGCAGTTAATTCCGGTTAATCGGACTACATCGGGACGCAATCATTTTGGTCCTAATAACCGGCTGGTCCGATTAAACGAACATGCCTTATGTTACAAGATGGGATTCAGTCCAAATAAGTGGCTAGTCCGATTAACCAGAATCAACTGTATTTTAAAAAGTGATAACAAATGGAAACATTGTAAGTTGTCAAAAAATTAAGACTACCTGCATCCTGAACTATCGGTATTCCTGTCTGTCAGATAACATCCTATAAAGGTATAAATGTGGAAAGATGTATAAAAACTAGCTGTAAAGTAATCAGATGTGAATATTATTTAAATTGGTAAGAGAGTGATTTGACAATTTGAGACAAAAATGATTGTTGGGTGAAGATTAAAGAGTGGAATAGTTATAATTAGTGGCCTATGGTTAATGCCTGTGCTTATTTACACCACAGTTCTAGCTGCTTGTGTTCTAGCTCTGGATGTTGGTACAGGTGTATTATGACGCGGTCAGTGGCTCTAAAGTTGGCAATTCAGGTCACACCAATAGTTTTTTAAAAAAAATTATTGTGGTTTTGTGCTTATAGTATATCAGCATTTCTTTTTTAAGAATCTCATCAGTCCTTTTTGTATCATTGCACTATATAAGACAATATGACTTCTCTCCAAGTAATAATGGTAACTTTTTTCTTCATAGAGTATATATGTTGTCGGCAATGTATGAAATGCTGGCATTCTATAGAATACCTTGGCATTTTATAGAATGCCTGGCATTTTTAGGCAAAGTATGAAATATGAGAATCATTATATACTTTCCCTAGACATTATATATAATACCTTGACAATCTATGCCTAAATAGCATTTGTCATTCTAAAGTATGAATAAGAGGTCATGATAAGGCTAATATTTAAAAGGCATTTATTCCTCATAAATACGAATGTTATTTTGAAAAAATAATGAAAGAGTGCCATTAAAAAACTTTTATCCAAAATATGTAAAAAAAAATTAAAGTTGTACAAAACAAAATTTATGGCTTTCTTATTAAAGAAAACAAAATAAAATATGAACCTAGAAAAAAGAACACCATACGAAGCCAAAAAGGGCTTCATATGGTGTTCTTTTGATTCCACAATGATAAGCTCTATTTTCTATAAATTGAACAGACTGCCGTCATTCACTCTGCTGGTCAGATTTGTTGTCTTGCATCCAAGTACTGAGCATATTTTCAATATCTTAATTAGCTCCTTCAACACTATCCTGGCTTTGAGAATGGCGAGGCTTCCCATGGAAGATCTTCAGTGCAGATCATACAGTAACTTTCATTCGAATTTTATGAGTCATATTCTTGAATAATATAATATTTTAATATATATGCATGTTTCCTTTCTTTTTAAAACTTTTCATTTTAAGAATGGTTTGGAAAATGTGTTTCTTGTACCTTTTTATAATGATATTTTTTACAGTTTGCTTTTTCAAAAAGTTAGTGGCTATGTATCTGATTTTCTAAATTCATTTTCGGTGATTTTTAAATTATTTTTTTTCTTTCACAATTTAAGATTTTGACTACCCACCTAGAATTTTAATTTTTTTTTTCACTTGGTCTGCCACCAAAAGACCTTTTGCTTTAGACATGATAAATGTGTTAGTATAATTCTTTAGGTAATAACAATATTATTTAGTATCAATTGATATTTTGTCTGCAGTATATGCATATGTAAAACACGAAACAACATAATTTTAAGATCTTTTAATAATATTCCATAAAGTCTTAGAGAAGAGATTTCAAACATTTAAATAAATATAAATGTTTAATAATAAATATATATATAACATAAGATATCTATATCAAATAGGATAACTCAGATAGTTACAAACTAACACTCTAAAAACAAAAGCAAAAATATGTGTAATAGATATTTTAATTCCGAGAAAAACATTATTTTACAGATTTATAGGAAAAATTTTATCAATCCTTAAAAACTACTATATGGTCTCTTTAACAGTAAAATGTGTCAAGAATCAAATCAACCTTTACATTTGGCATGACACTGAAAACAACATGAATTAAATTTAACTAAAAACTGCACCAGTCAAGAATATCACTAAATGCAACTCAATTTAAGCAAAATCACTTAAAATGTCAGATATGCACAAAGAGAGGATGTTATCGATTACTAGAATCAGATCTCGCAGCTCGAGCAGCACGACTCCATCTGTAAAGTGATCGATTACCTAAAAGAAATAAAAATAGGTAAGACAGCTGTTATACATTTTAAAAGAAATTTTGCTACTTGGCTTACTCAAGATACCTGTTTTAACATAAATACCCCTCTAACCAGGGTATATTTCTACAGTTTTATCTAAATTTTATACCAAAACTAGCTGAATTCCCCTTGCTTCACTACGGATTACATTCAAATTAAATTCAATGGTCAATGTATGCAATTAATGCCAAAAGAAATTGTAACATATTTTTATAGACAAAATAATGTAGAAGAAAATATTCAAATTAAATACAACGGTCAATGTATGCAATTAATTTGTATGTTTAATATCCATAAAACATACTAATTTGAATTCTTAAAAAGATAGACTAATTCCATCTCAAATTTTATCTTTTACCACATTTCAATATATTTTTTTGTCAATTTATTTCGTTGTTATGCACGTGACGCAAAATTAATTTAATCTTTTACTGTATTTTAATAATTTTCTTTTCAATTTACTTCGTTATGCACATAATGCAAAATTAATTTAAAGTATTACAAAAAGAAAAGAAACCACATGATCAGCATTTAATAAATTAAATTCTAAAAATTAATCTTTAGAAATTCAGAAAATGGAGGTAAAGATTCGAAAAAGATTTCATTTTAAAGGAATTTTTATGATCTTTCTTGAAATATAAATTTTATAACCCTCAGATGATTATTTTAAATGCAAACTTTAAAGAACGTTACAAAATCAGCTTAAAAATTTTATTTTTAAAAAATCTAAGAATTTTTCAAAAATCTTTCTTAGTGCACCTCTATACTATAAGAAGAATCGTCATGCAAAATTTCAGCTCTTTAGTTCCAGCGGTTTGGTCTGTGCATCATCTGTCAGTCAGCCAGTTACAGAATTGTTTATATATATATATATATATATTGTCAGAGATTATTGGTGCTTTCCAATGTACCCTGAATTAACTGAAGTTTGTAAGTCAGTGATAGAATTTAGCTGCTCATACTTTGGTGCAGCTAGCTTTATTCTCAGCTATTTCATGCTGTAGAGTCCATAACGAAATGAAAATTTGGTCATGCTCATGAGGTGTATTTTTGTGTAAGTTTAGGACTGATGGTACAGAATGGCATCAAGAATACCGTAATTTGATTGAAGTAGAGCCAGAATAAAAAAGTTTCAATAATGTTGACCTACTATACCAAGTTTTGGTTTTTTTTTTTTTTTTTTTAATTATATTACATTGTATAGTTATCAAATTTTGAAAATTTTATTGCTACAAGCTATTGGTTGAAAAAAGAATCTTTTGTTTACAGCAAAATTATTTTCTTTTGAGAAAACAGGCTCATTTGGTAATATGGCTCTCTAAACTGTGGTAATAGAAAGAAGGGCATTCAAGTACTTTGAATGAGGCAACTATATACAGTGGAACCTCAATCGATCGTTCCCTGAATCATCATTTATTTCATCCAGTCCCAATAATAATATTTCTTTGTTATGTTCTCACATTTACCTTTCAATGCAATTGGTCCCCAGAAAAACAATTAATCAAGGTTCCACTGTAAATAGAAAATAAATGTATCAAAAATAGTAAACATAAGGATGTGAAAATCTAACAAAGTCATTGCAACTTCAATTGTGAGAAAAAAAAATCTATTTTTCTGTTGTCATCAATGATGATGTTTCACAACATAAGTGAAATAAAATAATTGTGTATGGCACATTTGTGATTTGTTATTGTAAAATTTAAAAAGAAATCACTTTTGCAGTTTTTTGAGATCATGTTGCATACTTACCTAATCGAACCCACAACCATCTTTGCTCATCAATGATGTTTCATGACATTATAAGTTAAATAGAATAATTGTGTATGGCACATTCGTGATTTGGTATTGTAAAATTTAAAAAGAAATCACATTTGCAGTTTTTTAGCTACACAAATGACCTATAGAGGTTTATTTTTTCACATTTGTGATTTTGTCATAAGAAACTTATCACAAAACTAAATTTAACCATGCACATAAGTGAAATTTGACTTTTTTCACATTCGTTGTTTTTGCCTTAGGACAGACAATATCATAAGTTGATTTCAAACTATTTCTTTACAGCCATACTTTAACAGATGCTGTTTGTTATGTACTAAAGTTTCTACATTAAACGAATCAGCTTAAACATTTTTCTGTGAAGAGATAATTTTCATTTATTTAACATTTCAGATAGTTATTATACATAAAATTAGTGAAAAGTATACAAAGAATACAAATTTTGAAGCTCTGATAATGTTGTGTTTGCTTCTAGGGGGGAAAAGGGGGAGGGGGAGCAAAATATTTATTTTAATTTTTATAGACAAAGAACAATGTTAACAAGACAAACCTGTTTAATTCTTGCATAGGCACAATGTTTTTCCTCTAGAGGTTTCCTACACTGAATTCTTACACCTAATGGACTGTTTGTTAATCTTCAAAAGAGTTATACTTTTTACAGTCTTTACATCGTAAGTCAGGATGGTAATTTATGGGAATGACCATCCTGACTGAAAATCATTTTATGGATTTAAAATGAAATAAACAAATAGGGCCTCTAAAACTATTTTGAAAATTATGGTTTGTGATAGTATTGTCCATACTGTACATGCCTAAGAGTATTTGACTTTCCACTTCATCAGAATCATCTTGATTACTTATTTTTCTGACAACAAAAGTTCATAAAAATAGCAGAGAATCAGTTGATTAAGCTATTAAATTTCAAATATAAAATTTAAAATGTAGATCTATATGATAAATAAACTACTTACCATTTCTTAAGTGATTTAATGTATTGAACATGTTGAACATAAAAGATGCTGGTACTGTGATTGTATCTTTTGTGACTTCTAGCATTATCTCATTACGTTTCACAATCTAGGGGGGGAAAAGAAGGCATTTTCAACAAATAAACTAAACTTATAAATCAAGTTTCAAGCATTTATTGTTCTAATACAGTCAATTCCGGTTAGTTGGACCACAGGTTAATCGGACCAGCCGCTTATTCAGACCGAATCCTGTCTTGTAACATAAGGCATGTTTGTTTAATCAGACCAGCCAGTTATTAGGACCAAAATGATCACGTCCTGATGTGGTCCGATTTTGAATGGTGATGATCCGATTAACTGGAATCGACTGTATGTGTATGGAAAAAGTAAAGAAAATCTCATTTTGGTTTGATTAATAGATATGTGCCAAATTAATTTAAGGTCTTGGGAAACTCAAAAATCCATTGTAGTATTTCTTTTGTTAATTTAAATAATGTATAATAGTGTTTAATAATTTGTCTAAAACATATCTTTCCAGGAACGGGACTTCAGAAACTGGTTACAGCAGTGATCAAATCAGAAAACTGTCAAGAATGTCCAAGAGCAACATTATGGGTACCTAGAAATATATATCCATCTGAGGACAAATCATGGATAGCTATGATATGAATAGCTATTTTACTGTGATTTCTTTTAATTTATAGACATTCAAAAACTGGACAGTCCATATACATAGTTGAAACAGAAAACCAAAACATGAAGGAAGATAAACCAAAAATTAACAGTTTATTATAATATTTCTTTCTCAACAGTGCAAACATTATCATTGAATGAAGAATAGTTTTAAACAATTAAATGCAGCAATCAATAAACTACAAGAACAATGTTATAACATATGTTAGCAAAGCTGCAAATAATTATTTAATTATTTGTTAGAAATATTATGCAAAACTCAAATCGCTGTGTTTAATTTTGAAGCAGAATAAAAACCGTATAATAGATAATAGTTCTTATTTAATACAGGGTGTCCAGGCTAAAATTATTCAAAAGTTATGGCTTATTATTACGGAACTAACCATTAGAATATAGTAGACTGCTCCTCCATGGATTATAAAACCCCTCTGAGATTTTTTGGGTCTAGACCAGGGGTGTCAAACTTGCGGACCGCATACGGCCCGGCCAATATATTGGCACACAATAATATATAATAAAATAATTGATGCAGAATTATAATAAGATAGGAAGAATTCGCTAAATGTTTTGTTTAATGATACTCTTTTTTTGCTATTATTAAACAAAATGCATATATTTATGTTGAATATACTGTAATTAGGTAAATAAACCTACATTTCTATTAATATTGATTTTTTTTTTTTTTGCGGCCCACCTATAGTTAAACCTTGTTTGTTTGGCCCAAGGTAGCCTTTGAGTTTGACACCCCTGGTCTAGACCGTTTAAGCACGTATGTGCACAGTAGTTAGCAATCAGTACAAAGACGAAAAATCTGTTCCACGGGTTTCAATAGTAAAGATATGGATGCCACAGCGAAATGTGTAGTGCGTGCTTTGGTTAACAGAATTTAAATCGGTAACACATGTTCAGCAACGTGTGCAAACAGAATGGAATGTCGATCCTCCAACATCAAAATCCATCCGCCAATGGGATAAAACTTTAAGGGAGACAGGAACTTTGGTATCTCAAACTTGTAAACATCCTCAAGTTTTTGTTCCAGATGACACTGTTGATCATGTGCGTGATTCGTTTTCTAGGAGTCCTAGGAAGTTTATTAGACAAGCCAGTAAAAAACTACAGATCCCATGTACCACAGTTAATGATATCATTCATAAACGGCTGCATTTGCATGCATACAAGCTTCAACACTTCAAGCCAAATGATCACCACACAAGATGGGAATTCGTCACTAAAATGATAAATCATATTGAAGTGGATTAAAATTTTCTAGGACATCTGATTTTTAGTGATGAATCCTGGTTTCACACATGTGGAAAAGTTAATATGCATAATTGCTGTATTTGGGAAATGAAAATCCTCACCAACAGTTTGAACAAGAATGGAATACACCTAAAGTCAATGTGTGGTTAGGAATGCACGTAAATGGCATCATTGGTCTATTTTTCTCCGTAGAGCACACTGTTACAGGACACGTTTATCTTGATATGCTGGAAAACTTTGCTGTTCTACAAATTCCACTGGGTTTCCTGTTCCAGCAGGATGGTGCTCCACCACACTATCATGGAGAATCTGACATTTCCTGGCGGTTAGAGCCCAATTGCCTGGCCACCAAGGTCTCCCGATTTGACTACATTAGACTTTTTTGCTTGAGGATTCATTAAGTCCATTCTGTATAAATTATAAATTCAAACTGTGGATGAGTTGAAGAAGCATATCATTCAAGCAATTCATCTAATAACTAGAACTGGATTACTGTTTAGATGTTTGTTGTGCTACAAAAAGTGCACACATTGATATCTATTGATATTAAAAATTGGTGAGATGTTCTTTCTATTTAAATAATTATTTTTTTAAATTCTAATGGGTAGTTCCGTAAAAATAAGCCATAACTTTTGGATACTTTTTGCCCGGACACCCTGCATTTCAAATACATAAAAATCTTCAATTTTAAGGATTTATTCAAGGATTTATGCATTAAAGATCTTAACATAATTATCAATTAAGTAAAACAAAATAAGGTTAATCTTTGAGTAAATTTCATCAGAAATCACTTACTGGTACCTAGTACCTATCAAAAAATCCACAAGATATTCATTCGGAGGTACTGTGATAAGAATGTACACTATAGGCATAATATGAAATAGTTTACCTCATTTGCTTTTTCGATATCAAAGAAAGGCTCTTCCCTTATCGGTGCCCAGATCTTGATATCATAATCAATACCACTTGATGCAAGAACTGTTAAAAGTCAAACAAAATAATTAGCAGTAGTAAATCATTACATATAATGGTGTTAAGTTAACTTTTAATCTGACATACATGTAATAACACAGTTCATACACTTTTCCAGAAATCAAAAATAAAGAGTTCTTAAGAACTTTCTAAGATCCTTAAGAATGATTTAAAGTATGTCTTATTTCCCAAAAATTAAGACATTTAAAAGTATATGTTTTAAGATTACATATAACCTTATGGTAATTTCTCCTGAAATACTAGCTTTTTAAATTGGTAATATAGTCAAATCCGGTTGAGGGGATACAGTACCGTAAATATCATCAAAATATCGATTTTATTATTATTATTGGCTCAAACTATTCATATACCATTTCTAAATATATTGATGAAATTTCAAAGCTGTATTTTCATTATTAAAGAAGTTATTAAAGTTTTTCTGCATGATGACAGAAATTTAAAGGGACAGCTCAGCGGCCATGGATGTAAACACTAGCATCACAGCCAAAAGAAGTATCACATTTTATTTTCTTTCACCACAAACCACGAGTGAAGTGAAGTGATGATTCACTGTAACCGGCTCATATTGTTTATAACGTTCTTGTTTTTGTTTTGCTGTTATTTAGTTAAAATACTTTTTAAATAGCTGTTTTTGAACTTCCAAGTACTACGTATTTTGCCCTCTTTTAGTTTACAGTGTTATTTAAGCTTTTATTTAATGAATACTTTAAGAAATTACTTCGTAAGTTTATTTATTTATTAATTTATATATTAAAAATGCCTAGACCTAAACGTAAGTGTTATTGCGAAAATAAAAGCTTCAAAACGATGGCGATCTGATGTGAAAAATCAAAATATTGCTGTCCCTAATATCTTTTCATCTGATATTGAAAATGTACAAAGAAATAGTTTTAGATGTGCAAAACAAGAATCTGAGAATATTTATAAGTTACAGAATGCTGAAGATTTGCCTGAATGTCCAAAGTATGTGATTATAGACATAAACAAGTTGTCAGAACTGTTTACAAATCAAGTATGTGGCACATGTAAAAAATCTTCTGTACGCAGTTTTTTTATGTGAAAGCTATGGATTTTCCCACAAAATTAAAGTTGTTTGTGATATTTGTGACACATTAAATAGTGAAACTTTTACTTCAAAGAGAACGACATAAAGTGATGGAATATTGTAACAGTCATTTGATATCAACATGCTTGTCGTGCAAACTTTCTTGAGTTTCGGAAGGGGATATTCTGCTCTACAGACTTTTTGCATGTACACAAATATGCATGTAATGTCAAGCAGAACTTTCAATAACTACAAAAAGATGCTATACACATCAGTATCAAATGCAGGAAAAAAAGATTTGCAAGTAATTAGAAATGAAGTTCGAAAAGAATATGGTGGTTCGGAAAGTAGTGGTAAAATTCTTTACATTTGTGCATCGTTTGACGGTACATGGCTCACTCGAGGACATTCTTCGCAGATCAGTGTTGGCTGTGTCATCGACATACTGACTGGTTATGTAGTAGACTATGAAGTGATGTCAAAATGTTCTATTTTATGTCAAAATGCAAAATCAGATCTTGGAGAAAACTCTGCGGAATTTAAATGTGTGGTATGAAGGTCACAAAAATGCATGCAATATCAATCATACTGGATCATCAGGGGGCGATGGAAATGCAAGCAGCTGTTAAATTGTGGTCAAGATCTCAAAAAATAGGTATGCGTTATGCTACCATGCTGCCAGACTGAGATTTTAAAGCATTTAATATCTTTAACGAAACAAAAATATATGGCAATGATTTTGAAATTAAGAAGAAGGAATGACTGAATCATGTCAGCAAAAGACTTGGGACTGCTCTATGGAGAGCTGTCAAAGAGTGGCGTGCTAAAGGGGTTACACTTGGAGGTAAATCCCATGGAAGTTTAAAAGAAGGAACAATTAAAAAAAACTTCAGAGATATTATCAAAATGCTATTTGTCAAAATAAGGATAACGTAAATAACATCAAAACTGCAATTTATGCTACATTATATCATAATATCTCAACAGATTTCAAGCCACAGCATAATAAATGTCCTCCTGGTGAAGATTCTTGGTGCTTTTATCAATCAGCAATAGCCAAAAGGTGAAATACCAGGTTCGCTAAAAAGCACATAAAAACGGCTATCAAAGAGACTCATTTAGCAAAAACTTTGCTGATTTATCAAAGACTGGCGTCTAATGAACTTTTGGAACGCTGCATAAGATGTTCAACTCAGAACTCAAACGAGAGCCTCTGCAGCATAATATGGAGCAAGTGTTCAAAGGAGACCTCAGCTTTTTTACACTGTGTCAGCATTGTGGTTGGAAATGCAGTCTCGGAATTTAATGTTGGAACATTGAAATTGCTCGAAAACATTCACGTTGGAACCAATCACGAAACTTAGCTTTGTGGCGAGATTATAGCTGGATTTATTGAAGAAGAAGAAAATCTGTAGTCTTTGAGTTAACTCAAAGAAAAATTAAACTTGCCCATAAACGGAGAGATGCTTCTATAATTAAAAAAGAGGGGCTCAACTTATGAAGCTGGATGCTTTTAAAATTTCAAATAATAAATAAAAATTGATTTTTTTTATATAATGGATTATACATGTTTGATAAGTGGTATTTCTGTAACTGAAAACTATACAAGAAACTTTTTCGTTTTTAATTTTTTGACTGGTGTTTTTAAAACGAATATAATTATTTCTGTTAGAGTAAGATGCATTAAATATTTAAAAAATACTTTCTTTATATCAGATGTGACTATTAATGGAATTTACAGTACATATATGCTCTTAAATTGTTATTTTCACAAATGAAAATTTTAAATTTTCAATTTTAATAAGGTTTTTCTACAGGTTCATTTTTTTCGACTTTGGTAAACTAAAAATGTTATGGCTTTTTTAAAAATTAAGATAGGTTTTAAAATTTTTGTACATAATTTTGATTATGTGTTTGATAAAATTGTGCATGGGAATTACCATTAGGGCATACAGTTACTTTTTTAAAAATGTTTAAACTTAGAATTGCAAAGATTTTCTCGTCTTTCACTATACATGACAGTAAAAAAATTATATCAAATCTAAAAACAGAAGCATCTAAAAAATTCATGCACAATGTTATGTAATATATTTCAAGGAATGTATAAAAAAAAATTGGAGCATGAATATCAAAAATTAAAAAAGTAGTACAGATTTTTAAAAAAATGTTTTAAAAAAAAATTTATTTTAATTAAAAATGAAGATTTTAAAAAAATTTTGTTTATAAATTAATGTTAAAGTATAATACAACCAAAACTTTCATGGTAAAACTTAAAAAAAATTGAAAGGGTACCGTATCCCCTTAATTGGACCACCAGTTAATTGGACCAGTCGCTCATTCGGACCGAATCCTAAAGAGCCGAAACAAATCCTATTGCATAAGCCTAATAGGGCATTTTCATGTAAGCGGACCAGCCAGTTGTTAGGACCAAAATGATTGCATTCCAATGTGGTCCAATTAACCGGAATTAACTGTATCAATAATCATATTTCAACATTATTTTTACAGGTTTCAATCCATTGGGTTACCCTTGCATTTAATATAATTTACATTGGTAAACAATGTCATAGCAAACAACCTAAAAGTTTATATATAAATATGAATATATATATATATTTGGACTGGTGTAGAACAGGGGAATGGATAATAAATCTGCACTTTATCCTGAACAGTAATACAAACAAAACCTCACATACACAAAAAAGGTAATATGTGCTTTTTATCCAAGACAATCGTTGCCAGCAATAAACTGAAAATTGTATTTCAACTCAAAAGTAAGTACTTAAGGATAAGATAGAAATGAAGAAAAAGGTAAATAACTGAATTAGTTAAGTACTTTTTAAAAATTTTTTAAAGGCCCTTAAAAACTAAAACTGAAAATAAGGAGTTTTTGAGGACTTAAAAGGATCGTATAAGCTAAAAGAGTCTGTTTAATTCAATATTTCATGGTGGTCTTAAAATAAGTTAGAGATACTAATTGAAAAAAAAATATAATTAGTCATGAAATAAAGCTTCAGTATCAAGAAAAGATCAGCAAATATAGAACAATTGTTTTTCAAAAAGTAGTTTTACAGTTTTTAATTTAGACCCCAGAGTTTTAAATAAAAATATAAGAAAATTGAAATTTTCCAAAATGATGTGGTATTTTAATGCTATTTAAAAATTTACTCTCTAAGGTTAGTTGCAATAGAAGTATAACAATTTAACAATTTACCATTCAAAAGAAATGTTAACCAAATATAACCAACAAATAATAATAAATTCAATTATAAGCATAATCATTTGCTCTAGAAAACAAATTTTCCTATCTAGGTGTAACACAACAACAAATTAAGATTAAATTTGATATTTTACACTTATCCTGGAGTGAAACCATTAAATACCTTTTAAAAATTATTGACAAAACCTATCACAATTTTAGTGCATTAGCAAGTTCTGAAGTATTTTATATAGTACAATAATTTCACAATAATCAAATTAAAATTTAATATGGTCAGTCCCAACAACACTTAACAGCTAAAATGAAATGTATCAGTTAGGAAAATCAACTTAGATTTGTTCCTATAAACTGCATCTGAAAGTATATCTGCATCTGAAAATATAAACTGCATCGGAACACACAACTTCTCATAATCCACAATAAAAAATAAGAATGGCGACTAGCTTTAAATTTAACTGATGAGTTCTTCATCAGGTTATGAGCATAATGTTGGATTGTCTGTAGGGCTAATTCACAAATGCCTAGTACAGCACAAAAAAATCAAAAATTTAGCATGAGAAGACAATTTAAAAATTCTAAACGAATTACTTTAACAATTTAGATAACAAATTTAAGAATGATTTTATAATACCTACATTTTACAATAAATTTAAGATATATGAGCATGTTTACAGCAATATAACAAAATCAATTAAATTCAGAATTATACATTGTCATTTTACCTTTCTTTCTTTCCCCCAGACGATAAAGAATGGCAAAATGTGTATGTACATACAAGAAAAATAATACCAGAGAGACAATACTAAAATAAGATTCCAGAGTAAAGAAAAATATTACATTTCAGTTTTAGAATAACAAGAGTAGTCATCTTAAAACCCACAGTAAAATATAGGATTAATTTTGAACTACAGTAAAACCTCGTTTATCCGACCCTTGTTAATCCGGATAAGATTTGTAGACATTATTTTTATTTAATGTTTATGTTAGATAATAATTTTAACTATGATAGCAAGAACGAAACTACAAGTATGCCAAATATTTGTCTTTTAGCTTGATTCAATGTAGAGTTCCTGCATAGATTGTACAATAAATTATAATAATAAAATGCTTTTTGTTGAGTTTAAGAAAGCTTTACTATTTTTTGTTAAGAAATGATGATAAAGTTATTTTTATATTTTTAAATTTTTATATGTCTTGTAAACAATACTACGAAATTTTTTTACAAAAAATAGTTTTTTGTTGTAATAAATGGTAAGTCTACTTAGTTAAGAATTTTGTTTTGCTTATTACCCATATTACCTGGATTATCCAGATTGCCTATGGTCCCAGTTAGTCTGGATAAACTTAAGTTTTACAGTACTATTGTTCCTTGTCAGGCCAGGGAACATTAAGTATAATTGTCTCTATGGATAAGCATGCATTTCGCAAGTTTCATGTAAGTAATAGTATCTTAAAATATTCTAGGTAACATTTGGTAAATTAATATAGATTTTGACTTCTTTATTACCTATGTTTAGTACAAAACATTGTTATTCTGAACCTGTTGCTTGATATAATAATTTTATTCACTTACTGATATTTCTGTACTAGGATCTCTTATTACAGTCGATTCCAGTTAATCGGACCACGGCAGGAAGCAATTATTTTGGTCCTATAACCAGCTGGTCCAATTACACAAACATGCCCTATTAGGCTTATGCAATAGGATTTGTTTCGGTTCTTTAGGATTTGGTCTGAATGAGCGGTTGGTCCTATTAACCGGATTTGACTGTATAATGAGAACTACAACATGAATTAAAATGATGGAAATTAGGTGTTCTTGCATAGAGAGAAATTGACTGTTACACCAGAAACAGTTTCACTGTATAAAAATGTAAATTTTATTGAAAAAAAATCCAGAGAATTATACTTACTAGGGTCAAATGGATGAGGTTGTAAGCAATTCACAACATGATGATCAGCCTCCATGATCATAACTAAATCAGTTGTATGCCGATCCCAAATAAAAATATGGCCACAGTCGGAGCCACTCATCACAAAGTTATCTCCCCAAAATGTAGATTCTTTAATCTAAAAGTTTTGCAAATAATCAAATATCAGTTAATAATATGGCAGATATTACTCAACTTTCACCTTTTTTTTTTAGGACAATATCAAGCTTGTTAAAAACAAAATACAGGGTGGTCCATAATTATTGAGCACATTTCATGTTTGAAAAAAAAAAAAAAAAAAAAGAACAAAATGGGGTACGTACATGTTTATTGTTTTCTTGGAAAAACAATTTAAAACATTAAATAACTTCCACATAAGCCAGTAGATGGCGCAACAACATTTCGTAAGAAAAACTTAATAGTTGTGTCAGTCTGCAAATGACTACTATACAGGAAAAAGCAATGTGTGTTTTGTGGTTCCATGATAGCAAATCCGTTGTAACTCATTTTGTACTTTTTTTTCAAACATGAAATGCGCTCAATAATTTTGGACCACCCTGTATATTCTCTAGCATGTAGTGACTGATATAAGTAACCTTATTTATACAAGTTCCTCACTTATATATGTCCAGCTATTTATCACCTTTAATTAGAAGTATAACAACTCCAGAAAAATGATACAATTCTGCAAAATAAAGTGAAAGTTGTAATCTGTTCTCTAATGCCTTTGGAATAATGTAAAAACATAATAAAATTATATAAAAGTTCAAAAATCTTACTAAAGAAAATATTTTTTGCAAGTACACCTATACCTCGCTATACGGCCCAAGAATAATCGAATAATCGAAAAAATGCCATAATTAAAAAAGGCATTTCGCTATAACGGCCTTTTTTAATTATGGCATTTTTTTCGATTTATGGCCCAGAATGTTTCGTTATACAGAAAGTGATGATGACAGCATATTATAGCTTAGTGATTCTTCACGTTAATGTTCGTCATCACATTAATAGAGTTTTTAAACATATTTATTTTATGTTTTTTATTATATGAATACATATGTGCATATGATTTCTTTTGTTTTTTGTTTATATGTTTATTTTTTGAATTTCTGTTTATTATTGCATTGTTTTGTACTTTTATTTTTATGTAAGCATTTTTTATAGGGAATAAAATGCTTTATGAACAAAAAACTATATTATTTTTAAAAAATTGGAACAGATCCAATTAAATTTATGGGTTTATGTCAAAATAATTTATTCATTATATGGCTTTTCACTTTACGGGACGTAACTTTTCGGAACGTATCTAGGCTATAAAGCGAGGTATGGGTATTATAGCCAGGTATTGATAGTATTAAGCTTAGTTTTATAGGTCATTAATATATCAGCAATGAAACAAAAGCAGAATCAATACATGAAACTTCTGCCTTTCAATATACTCATCCAAAGTATTAGAATTAAATCAGATTGTTAATGATACAATAAAAAAAATTTCTTTGGATAAGATTGACTACATTGCTTTAACTGCAATACAATAGATTGCATTGATATTGAATTACAAGCCACATTAAGTTTCTAAATCTATACATAGAGCACAGTTGTTTATTTAGCACGGTCACAAGTACTTTGACAAATTCCATAGGAGAAAAAGAAAATGTAATAATCCCCATTAAAGAATCGTTGGTAAGTGTGTATGTGTGGTTGGATATGGGGTACAATATTTCCTTTTTATTAATCACATTTCTGAAACAAATCAAATCACAAAACTTATATGGATGTTTGAACCATAAAATGAAAATTATTTTGGGACACTTTCAAGCACTTAGGCCTGTTGCACACATGACATTTTTATCAATGGCGGAAATTTTCCATCGGACGTCGTTCTAAAAGTAGAGCTTACACACACGGCGGAAAACTCCGTCGCCGGGGAAAAGGCCCAGCCCTCCTTTTCGAATCCTGCACGTGTCCAAGAAAACCAGAGGGGTCGCACCTACGCCCCCCCCTCCCCCAACCGGGATCGGAGGAGCCCTCCTTTTCGATTCCAAGAAAACCGGCGCCCCTCCCCCCCCCCCCAGCAAATAACCCTACGACGGTAGAATCTGCTGTGTGTGTAAGCGTACATAGGGTCACATGGTTAACTAGTTCAATCTGGCATAAAAAAATCCGTCAGCACACAGTGGCACTCGACAGCTGCACAAGCTACCGTCGACGAAAAATTTAATTTTCCACCCAGTGTGCAAGCTCCAATTGACTTCTGTGGTCTACTGTTCGAACGACGTCCGATGGAAAATTTCCGCCATTGATAAAAACGCTGTGTGTGCAACGGGCCTTACAGACCAGTCTTGACAATCAGATACAAAATCAAGTCACACAAGGACTGTCATGAGCACTGTTTCTCATGGGTGCTGATTATCTGCTATGAACATAATCTCTATTAAAAATAAATAAAACACTAATCACCACATACCCCATTAAAGAATCGTTGGTAAGTGTGTATGTGTGGTTAGAAATGGGGTACAATATTTCTTTTTTATGAATCATGTTTTTAGAACAAATCAAATCACAAAACTTATATGGATGTTTGAACCATAAAATGAAAATTATTTTGGGGCACTTTCAAGCACTTACAGACCAGTCTTGACAATCAGATACAAAATCAAGTTACACAAGGACTGTAATGAGCACTGTTTCTCATGGGTGCTGATTATCTGCTATGAACATAATCTCTATTAAAAATAAATAAAACACTAATCACCACATCCCCCATTAAAGAATCGTTGGTAAGTGTGTATGTGTGGTTAGAAATGGGGTACAATATTTCCTTTTTATGAATCACGTTTCTAAAACAAATCAAATCACAAAACTTATATGGATGTTTGAACGATAAAATGAAAATTATTTTGGGGCACTTTCAAGCACTTACGAACCAGTCTTGACAATCAGATACAAAATCAAGTCACACAAGGACTGTCATGAGCACTGTTTCTCATGGGTGCTGATTATCTGCTATGAACATAATCTCTATTAAAAATAAATAAAACACTAATCACCACATACCCCATTAAAGAATCGTTGGTAAGTGTGTATGTGTGGTTAGAAATGGGGTACAATATTTCTTTTTTATGAATCATGTTTTTAGAACAAATCAAATCACAAAACTTATATGGATGTTTGAACCATAAAATGAAAATTATTTTGGGGCACTTTCAAGCACTTACAGACCAGTCTTGACAATCAGATACAAAATCAAGTTACACAAGGACTGTAATGAGCACTGTTTCTCATGGGTGCTGATTATCTGCTATGAACATAATCTCTATTAAAAATAAATAAAACACTAATCACCACATCCCCCATTAAAGAATCGTTGGTAAGTGTGTATGTGTGGTTAGAAATGGGGTACAATATTTCCTTTTTATGAATCACATTTCTAAAACAAATCAAATCACAAAACTTATATGGATGTTTGAACGATAAAATGAAAATTATTTTGGGGCACTTTCAAGCACTTACGAACCAGTCTTGACAATCAGATACAAAATCAAGTCACACAAGGACTGTCATGAGCACTGTTTCTCATGGGTGCTGATTATCTGCTATGAACATAATCTCTATTAAAAATAAATAAAACACTAATCACCACATACCCCATTAAAGAATCGTTGGTAAGTGTGTATGTGTGGTTAGAAATGGGGTACAATATTTCTTTTTTATGAATCATGTTTTTAGAACAAATCAAATCACAAAACTTATATGGATGTTTGAACCATAAAATGAAAATTATTTTGGGGCACTTTCAAGCACTTACGAACCAGTCTTGACAATCAGATACAAAATCAAGTCACACAAGGACTGTCATGAGCACTGTTTCTCATGGGTGCTGATTATCTGCTATGAACATAATCCCTAATAAAAATAAATAAAACACTAATCACCACATTAAGCACTGAAAGTAATTTTTCGCAATTTTCAGGCACTTTTAAACATCCAACCTTTAAACATAGTTTAAAAAATTATCTGTGCATCTACTTGTTAAAATTTTCTGAGTTTTTTGTTAAAAGTTAAAATTTCAGTAGGGATAGTTTTAAATGTTTGTTGCTATATTAGACGACTATCATTTAAATTTCTTGAATAGAAACAAATGTGAAAGTTATAAGATCTTCAGTTTTAAATGTGTAAAACAAAAAACAAATCATATGGTGCTTTCTAGTGCTGTTAAAGTAATGGATGAAAGGAAAATCATGTGGTATAAGAGAGATTAGCAACAGTTGTTAATTAATTAATCATCTGGTGGCTTACATTTGAAACTTCTTAATTTAAAAAATCCTTAAGGTGGTCCAGGACACATTTTAAAAAAATCTTTATTTATTGAGTTAAAATTTTTAATTTTTTTGTGATCATTAGCCATATAATTTATAAACAAAATCACATCTTAAAACTTCCCATAAAGTTTTTGAAAATTTTAAAATTAAAAAAAAGTTTTTAAAAAACTTAAAATCATTATAACTCAAAATATTATTTGTCGAATTTCAAAATTTTTCATTTAATTAAACAGAAATATGTAAGTTCTAATTTTGATTCAGCATTTCTTAAAATATTAATATTTCAAAAAATTAAAAATATTTAGAGTAAAAATTTCAAAAAAAAAAAATGATGTAACATTTTTAAAAAAATCATATTTACAAAAGTAAATGTTTTTTTTTCAAATTTGCTGAATTAAAATTAAAGAAAATAATTGAAAAAGACATGTTTGAAGTTTGAAACATTTATCTTTAACGGTTCTTGATTTATAACAATTTAATGACGAGAAATGTTGAAATAAACCCATCATGCAGAAAAACGCATTTAAATGTTTAAACAAAGATTGGCTGCTATTAGAATGTTGCAAAACAAAATATTAATATCTCCTGTTCTAATTAAGATAGAAACATTATTTAAATGTCATTTTAAGAGGAAAAGAACAGAAATTTCTTTAATGCAATAATTTTTTTTTCGAAATTTTGTGTCCTGGACCCCCTTAACTATCCAAAAACAATGTCCATGCAGTAGTGTTAAGAGCCAACAGATTTTTATTAGGCTATGCTACTATATTTAGTAGGTTAAATGTATTAAATATAGTTTTTGACCCAATACGATATTCAACTACGTTCTGAGCAGGGGTTTTATTCAAAAACTTGTGAAAATTTCTGCCCTATATTTTGGAGGGGGAATATAGCACCAGGAAAATGATGAAAAAATTGGATCATAGCTATGCAACTTTTTACAAAAACTGCAGAATTTGGGTCAAAATTTAGCAAATTTTTACATAAACAGCTGTAGCTTTACAAAAAAAATTTAGGCATATAACATTGATTTCTTTTTCTCATATGCACGTAAGGCCCTCATGAGTGTTATGAACCAAAAACTAATCGATATTTTGAAATGTAAGAAAAATACAGGACATCATATGCAATTACATATAAAATTTCAGTAATTTCTCATTTTATTTATAATTACAGCTATAAATCAACAAATAATATACCTAAAGCCAGACCTGTAGTTTATTACATTTTTAGTATTATGAAAAACATACCTGAAAAATTTCATAGACATATTATTATTATATTGAGTTATCACAAAAGTTATATACAGTTTTGATGAAAAATAAGTTCTTCAGAAAACACAGTTTTCACTTAAGTTGATAGCTGCTGTTCTTTAAATCGCTCTAATTTCATTTATAATGATTGTAAAGAAAAAATAAAAGCAGATTTAGAAACAGAAACTAATATTCTTTAAGAAACTGTAATAAAAAAAGATTTGGCCATTTTCATCAAAATATACATCTTAAACATAGTTGGATACCTTTTCCTTACGAGGTGGGATAAGATGTATCCCAAGAATACGGGCCGAAGCATGAATATATATATATATATATATATATACACATGCACACATACATATATATATATATATAACCTTAATAGCCATTTTTTCAAAGGGGCATGAAATTTCCCATTCTAAAAAGGGAATCGGAAAAATGGGCCCTGTAAGCTAAAGGTTAAAATTGGTTTCAAAGACAACCCTATCATAAGTCATGGGCAACCTGTAAATAACTTCAGAAAATATTTAAATGTTATAGAATTGTCCATGGATTTATCACTGACCTATAGGATCTCTGACCACTTTGTCATCAATAAAGAAGTGACTACTAATAAAAAAAATAATAAACAGGATTACTAATTACCATCGTTCTGGCATTTCTGTGACCTGTGAACATTTTTTTCACCTTAGGCCTTGTCACATTTTTTGGTGGTTTTTCTTTCTTGACTTCATCTTTTTGATCAGAGTCGATTTCATCACAAGAGGAACTTGCTCGTCCTCTTCTATAAATAATCAGTGAAAAAAATATTTCAGGAATACGTAACATAATACTTCTTGCATTGGACATTTATTTCTCCTGTAAACTAATTGCACACAGCAATGTATCATGCATTGTATTTTATTTTAAAAGAAAAAACAAATTCCCAATTCATATTTTTTTTAATTTTACCTTTTTTAATAGGAATTTTTTTATATATTCTTTCAAATTTGATTGAATGGTTCATCATATGTATAATTATATTTATAGTTCATCATATGTATGTTATAGTGTATATAAGGGATTAATAAGTTTCTCTGGTTGCATTGTATTGGTGTTTTCATGATGAAGTTAACATGTTGTAATACTTTTTGTTATTTGATAATGTTCTAGGCTTCTATGCTTCAAATAGCCAATTCTTGGTAAAATGATACTTTCACAATGATTATGATTTTGTTTTTGTCAACTTTGGAAATTTTACGCCCATATCAGTGTTAGGGGGCCCCCATCTCGAGTTGTGCTTATAGTCCCCAATTTTCTAAATAAGGCCCTGGACTAGATAAATCATCAATGTAGCTTCCAAACTATCTGTCAAATTACCAACAGTCAGTACAGTCTCTATTGTTGAAAACAATTCCCCTCATAATCTGAGTATCTTTGCAATGTAGTAAACATGCATCTCTGGCATATTTATTGAAGAGATCCTAAAATTTATTATAAAAAAAAAATATTTTCAGGCCTATGATTTATATAAAAATATATATAAATTTAAAATGACAACCTCCTACTATTTCTGTTACTTTGGGAGCTACGAGCCTGACTTCCATCATCACTGTCAGAGTCCCAAGAGTCCACTTCCATCATTAATTCCACCTCTTCTCCAGTCTCATCAATTACTTCAGGTGATGGTGACCTTGGAGACTGAAGTTCACTGGCTGTCGGTACATTTTCACCGGGCTGAATTGTCTGAACAGCATTTTCTGTATCACTATCAGAACTTCTTGCAGCAGCAGCTGTATTCATTTCAACTGTATCAGCTGACATTCCATCCTATTGAGATTAGAGTAAGAAAAAAATATATAGTTTAAAACACATATAATACAGTAAAGTACATAGAATAAACCGGAAATCCAACGTAATTAAAGCACAAATAGCAATAAGGTGCAATTTTGCATATGGTCGTTTCGAAGCTGCAAAGGAGCTTCTTCATCAGTGCAAAGAACTTAGTGGCAGCTCAAAAAGCCGAAAACTAGTTATCGGCTTTTTGTTGTGGATTTCCTATTTTATTATTTGAAACTGTACATAAATTTTTAGGACAAATCTTGATTTTAAAAAGATACTGACTATCATTTGAAGTGGCACAACTAGCATGCCATTAGTAGTGTTCAAAATGAATTACTTCTGTAGACTCACTGGTTTTCCTCTAAAATTCCCTATTGTAATCTAAATAACTCTTTTATTTGTAAGTTTCTGTATGTATCTTGTGCATTTCCTATTTTATTATTTGAAACCGTACATAAATTCTTTGGGAAAAACTTGATTTTAAAAAGATATTTTCCATGTTTCAAGTACAGGATTGTACAGGATTCCTACAAACAAGTTCAAAGCAAAATATTATAAACAGTCTCATCGATATACTCTTTGACAGTATGTAAATCCAAGTTTCTTAAGGCTATAAAGAAAACATGAAGTATGATAAAATAAAAAATAAATTACTAAACACAATATGTATTAATATGTATATAAACACTACTTCAATTTTAATATTTATTATGACACTACTAATTGTTAACTAATTATGGCACTACTGAACACCAATACCAGAGTATTACTGTGCACTAATACCATACTCTTTAGAAAGTATGTAAATTTAAAGAAAATGTGCAAATGAAATTCTGTTGTCATCAGTATACTCATTGATGAAATGCCTTGCTGTGTTGCCAATAATGATTATGATATCAATGGCCTATTTGCAATAGGATATAATCCTAATCAATGAATTGTTCAGGAAAGAGGAAAACTTTTTAATTTGTGTATGGCATGCATTATCTTATTAAACTACTTACTCATAATTTTTAATGAATTAATAATTCACAAATTAATAAATCAAGTCTTATCAGAACCATCTATCGTATCAGCTGTTATATATCATATCGCTAACTAAGCAAATACTCTCTTCCTATTGGGTGCAGGCTAATGAGGTATCTCAAGAGAATAGAGAATGCTAATTTATAATAGCAGTACCAAGAACTCAATTTTTAAAAAAAAATGTGGGTTTTGACCTACTGTAATTAAGCCATCTACCTATTGGGAATTGATACGCTACCATTGATATGCTAGTCTTTTTTTTTTTGTAACATAATGCAAGTTTAATTGAACTGGATCTTCTATTGCTCATTAATGACCTCCATATAGAGCAATAAAAATGAAATAAAAAAGTGTGAATACGAAAAAATAATTATAGGTAAATTATTAAATAACTTCAAATTACAGGATGCTCTATACATTATTGTATGACTCGTATTCATATCTTTCATCCAAAAGAAATTCATATTTAAGCAAAAAAAAAAATAATTTTTTTAAAAATTCAGTATTAGGTAATGAAATATTTATGAAAAAAAAAAAACAGATTTACCAGTATTATTTTCAAAAGAGGCAAACATTTAGAAAGAGTAGAATTACGTATAAAAAAAATTTTTTAAATGAATTTTGATACTTTTCTGTTTAACTGCTTACTGCTACTGGGTTTGGCCAAAAATTATAACTTTGGCACAGTGCCAAAATTATAACTTGTGATGGACTCTAAATTTTTCCTTTCCGGAGGACCGTTATAGAGGAACGTAATCCTACATTAAAATAAGTAACATATGTCTACTCTGCCACTCTTGATTTATAACTCAAAACGACGGTTTTAGCATGATAAATTTTGCTTTACCACGGACTGTTATGGAGGAATGTAATCCTAGTTAAAATAATTTTTGCCATGAAAAATGAGTTAAAATTGGTGGTGCAAGAAAATAAAACAATGAATATTTGACTGACCTCCGATGTTCTCTTTGATGATCTATCAGGAGAATTTTCAACATTTGGTTCGTCTAATGGCTGCTGTTCTTCATTTGTGATTACTTTATCTACATCTGTTGATTCTGCTACTTCGGAAGACTCGCTGAAAATTTCATTCAAATAATATGATTAAATGTCAATAATCATCAGTCTTTACCTGAGTAATAAATATAAATAAAACTAAATAAAATAAATACACAGTAGCAAAAATAAAGTTGTATCTAAATTTAGCAAAATAAATTTTAACATTGATAATGGAGTTTCAGAAGATGCAAAGAAAATTTTATGGATTTCCCGAATTATTTTCCAAGAAAATATAAGATCATAGTCTGAAATGCTTAAATTGTCATGGTTTAGGCATATTCGGTATAGAATTTCGCTGAATTTTTAAGGATCCAAATAAAATTACATCACTTTTTAAAACACTTGAAAAAAAATCAGGAATCTCTGTATGTTTCAACAGCAAAAACCATTCATTTCCCTTTTGCATAAGACAAACATTACAAACATGCTGTATAAAGTAACAATAGCATTATCTAACCAAGAATCTTTGGACACACATTCTTTCGCATGTTTACACTTTCATACCTGCAGCTTGCCTTTCATTAAAGAATAAAATAATGAAAGAACTGGTGAAAACACCCTGGTTTTTTCTCATGCCTTTATGCTGAATTCATTCAAAATATGAAGACAATACCTTAAGGTACACCAACTGCAATATTGCTTAATTACAAGGACTAGGGTTCGACCCTGCGACTGGGCATGGTCAACTCAGCCTTTCATCCCTTGAGTGGGTCGATAAAATGAGGACCAATCATGCTTGGGAACTAACTCTGGGAAACCACCTGACCGAGATATATGCTGTATGGCACCCCAAGCACACGGTCAAGAAAGTGGAGATGGGCACCACCAACCTTGGTCCACATTTGGACTGTTGTGTCATGAGTTTAGTTTTTTTTTAATTACAAGAACTATATGAAATGTTTTTTTTTTTAGATTTACATAATCATAAAGACCCATAGAAAAAAGACACAGATATCTTCTTTTAATACTGATTATGCTGAAATTACTTTATCAAAATGGCTGGTGCACGTAAAATCGTTGTGGCTGAAAAGTCCTCTAAGATCTCAAACTTGGAGGGGTTCTCAAACTTGCTGAGTCAAGTATATTGGTCTCGGAACTTGTTTGAGTTCTAAACTACGGGACCAGCATGTAGGGGGTAATACTAGCTGTCTTTACAGTGCCCCCTTCAATGAATGGCCAGCAATCTCAAGTTGTGAATTCACAACTTACGTCTGCATTCGTCTGCGGGCATATGTCTGCATTCGATGTTGACCCCAACTGGTCTGGTGTCTGTGAGACGTTGTAAGTACGGTAATTCATATTCAGAGCGAATGTTTAATCTACAATAGCCTCCGCATTATCAACAACAACTTTGTCAAAATGATTAAAAATATAATTTAAAAGTTACCATGATTTCTGTACAAAGAAATTAGAAATAACAATAGTTTAATTCAATGAATAACCTTTCCTCGGGGTGCAACACCTATATGAACAAATGTTTTTAGTTACATTTTACAGGGGAACGAAGAGCTATCTTGTTTGTTGAATGGTGAAAGTATAAATTTATATTTTTAGCATTATATATACAGTAAGTCTTCAACTTATGAATTTCAAAAAATGACAACAAAGACCTAATTTTGTGAATTTGTGGTTGGTCCAAGATACCGCCAGGAAATGTTATGAGACAGCTTTGTGGAGGACAAGTGGGACAAAGTGATACATCCTGTTATACATAAGTAAAAAGTAGCACATTAGAAAACAAAGTTCATGTAATTCTGCCAGCCCCCCCCCCAAAAAAAAAAGGGAAAATTAAGAGTTGCTCAATTGAAACAAATACAGTTGATTCCGGTTAATGGGACCACATTGGGACGTGATCATTTTGGTCCTAATAACGGGCTGGTGCGATTACACACACATGCCCTACTAGGCTTATGCAATAGGATTTGTTTTGGTTCTTTAGGATTCGGTCTGATTAACTGGTGGACCAAGTAACCGGATACCACAGTATATGGCTGATTGATTTTAGACGAGCTATGGTCATATTTAGCTGTACTAAATAAACTAATGGGCTAAACAAAATGAGACCTACAGATTGATACAATTTGATTTCCTATAGATACAAATACCAATAGACACTGTCGAACTCAAATATGCAGAACCTGGAAGCAAAGACAAGTACCTGAGTAATTCACCCATTTTTGGCTTATAAAGGATCAAGTTTTAAAATCTTTTATTTATCAATATAACACAGACAGTGAAAAACACCTCGAAACTTCAATTTGGTACAGGAAAAAGCAAAAAAACTTATTTGAAGATTTAACCCCTTAATCATCGCACCTTATACCTTCATGGGCAGTCATTTGTAAACAAATTTTGTCGCACCCGTGACCCTCACGGGCTGAACTCCACATAACTTTTGCTATTATATTATGGCTTCTTCGATTTTGTCATGCCCGAGATTATTTTAAATGCTTAAGTCCTTAATAGATTGCAGTACTGAACTGACAAACTTGATTTTAAGATCGGAATGCTTCATTATAAGAATTTGTACAAGTTGGAGCTGTATGATTTATTGCATTGATGCTTCCCTGCATGTCATGTGTGTACAAAAAAAAGCCAAATATAAGGTAAATAAAATTATGATTTTAAAAATTTTTATCCATCATGAACATTTTAAGTTTGAAAAAAATACACTATTTCTTTTACTAATTAACTCAGAATTTTATGAATAATAAAATGGGGCAATAAAAGAAATCTATAATTTTTGAACAAATTTTCCAAAAATTATGAAATGATATGTCATGTGTGTAAAAAAAAGGTCAAATATAAGGTAAATAAAATTGTGATTTAAAAATTTTATCCATCCCAAACACTAAATTTTAAAAAATACACTGTTTCTTTTAATAATAAACTCAGAATTTTGGGAATAATAAAATAGGGCAATAATTTTTAAAAATCGACAATTTTTGAATGAATTTTTTGAAAATTCATTTTGAAAGGGATAATTCATGCAAAAAGAGCTATTTAAATTTTTATACATTTAAATTTTGATTTTACATTTTCTACATTCAGAGGCATGCATTGCAGTATTTCAGGATGATAGTAAATGCTGCTGTAATTTGGCATTTTTTTCTAACTTACAAAAACACAATCAAGGAATGTATTTAGTTTATAAGTCAAGGAATCATCTGTATTATAATCACATTGAATATTCATGAACACTTGACAACATGTAAACCATCGGCTATCGCCTAGAAACAGGTTATGAAGAAATTAAGCCAATCATTCGGTGTTAATAAATTGATAATTCTTGTATCAACTTGAAAATAATTACTTTTTAAGGCCCCAAAAGTAAAAGAAAGAAAAAAGCCTTCTAAGCTAAGGATCCTTAAAAACAGAAACTGTATGTATATATATATATATATATATATATATATATATATATATATATATATATATATATATATATATATATACACATATATATTTATATATATATATATATATATACATACATATATATATGTATACATATATACATACATACATATATATACATACTTATATACATGCATACATACATACATATATATATTAAAAACAGAATAGCAGGAGGTATTCAGAAATTACAGAATAGTTCAAAAAACTAACTAAAAATAAAAGAATAAAACAATACATACACTTCAAAAGGTGTGTTATCACACTGTTCTTGATTTTGAAGAGACTTATTGGAAGTAGATGGAGCAGGCTCCAGAAATTCTGATCGATCAGATATTCCACAAGAGTCCGTGATCACAGTTGAGCTTTCACAAGTAGTTTGTGCTCCAGAAGTGCTGGGCATATTTAGTAAACTAGATGATTGAGATTCCACATTTTCCTGCTCAAAGGCACAATGTGTAGTTATTGTATTATTATCTACCAGATCTGTTGGATCAGTAGTTATAGCACTTTGTTCTGAACCTTCATTTTGCTCAGATATTTGAGGTGTGCTAGATTCGTTGTTTGTTTCTGCTAGGCGACTCATTCTTGCTGAAATATGAGAAATACTAATGTGGCACAAATTAAAGGGATTTCTTTTCATTTTTGATGCATACACTTACAAAAATATAAACATTTAAAAATACACAAATTATTAGTCTTTGATAAACCCCTTGTTGTAGCTGAAATAGATGTAAAATGATGTCATTTATGCAGCATAAGTCACACTATTCTCTTCCATACGTATATGTTACATGGCTATTTTCATGATAACTAAAAATACAAATTCATGTACATACATAAACAAAAGGGGATGCATATAAAAAAAATATATATATGAATATATGCATATACACCTACATTATATACTGAAAACAACGACAAATGAATGATTGGGAGAACTACAAAGCTTAGTGCTTATACAAACTCTGAAATGTCCATTTAATAAAGTGCTAATAAATTTCATAATTTAATGAAACTTCCCAAAATCTCCAAGTATACAATCACAATTTTATTTTGAAATCATCCAGCCCAAAGTTGAAAGAACTATTGTCTATTACAGGGGTTCCCAAACTTATTTGGCCAACCTCCCCCATTTCAGAGAAAAAATTATGCAGTGCTCTCCCCCCCTCCTCCTGGAAGTTTACCTTTTTAAGTGGACAAACAAAGATGCACTGACATATTTGTGTCCTTTTATTTACCTATATTTCTACCTATGGCCTAGAACAGGGGTGGGTAAATAGCAGTCCACCACAGATTTTTTTGTGGCCCGCCAAGATACCCAGAAAAACTGCCAATATTTTATTTATTTATATTGATGTTTATGATACAATTTATACCTTTTCTGAAATGCAAAGTTAACTAATAAATGCAAGAATTTTAAAAGGTGCAGCCCTTCGCTAACCTCCGCTTACACAAAGTGGCCCATGGACCAAAACAATTGTCCTCCCTTATCCTAGAACATAATAAAAAAAGATGTAAATCAGACACTTTGAAGCTTGAAATTATAAAATTATTTATTAAAATCAACCTTAGTGTTATTTACATTGCACACAGAAAATTAAGATAATGAAGGGTAATATTAAAGAAAAAATTATAAATAACATTAAAACTAATCCTAATTAGAAGGATGAACTTGGAACACTGCTATCAATTTATTAATGTTCAGCTCTATTTTTCTCAACAGCATTCTTAAATCATCGCGATCAGTTACTTGTAGATGGTTTCTGCTTTCAGTACACAGATTTGTGATTGCACTGAACCTATGTTCCACCAAATGTGATGAAATTGAGAATTCCCGAAAAGTTTTAATAAAGATTTTCCAAAAAAAAAAAAAATAAATGAATAAGTTTATACATCTTTTATGAAAAATCTCTACATCTGTCTCACTAACTAGCATAGAACAACTGACACTCATTTCCCTCTGGAATCAGTGGTTCAAATTTTCCTTTTTACAATATATTAGTTCCACAAATTTTTTAAACATGTGTGTTCTCTTTAGCACAAAAATATGCAGTTATGTAAAACTTGTACTACAAGTGATAGCATAGCTAAGCTACCAAACATTTTAAATTCAGTCCATAAAAAATTTTAAAATAATAATGTAATGAAGCTCAGTAACTTCATATTTTAAAAAATTTAGATCACTTAATACAACGCTTCATTACAAATCTTGTTGATTATGTTAGAATAACGAATTAAAATCAAGTTATAATCAAGCTATACATAGATATTTGTGTCTCTTAATGGTAGATTTTTATAGCATTTACTATAATGTTACAGAGAATAGCATCTCATATATATATTTGAAAATAATGTAATACCTTATACAAACTGAACATATTGTATGATAATGTATCAAAAATATTTTGGAACTAATTTTGTATATTCATGATATTTGGGAATATTCACATGGCTTTGACAGCATCAAGTAACCTGCTACATCAAACAATCCATGTTGTGTACTTTGAGTATTCATGTGGTTTTAATAGCATCATTTTCAAATACAGTAAAACCTTGTTTATCTGGACTAACTGGAACCATAGGCAATCTGAACAATCGAAAATCCGGGTAATATGGATGATAAGCAAAACAAAATCCTTAATTAAGCAGACTTACCATTTATTATGATAAAAAAAAATATGTTTTGTAACAAAATTACATAGTATTGTTTACAAGACATTAAAATATATAAGAATAACATTTCACATCATTTCTTAACAAAGAAATGGTAAGTGTAGAAAAGTTTTCTTAAACTCAACAAAAATCCTTTTATTACCATAATTTATTGTACAATCTATGCAGAAACTGTACATTGAATCAAACTAAAAAGCGAATATTTGCCGTACTTGTAGTTACGTTCTTGCTATCATAGTTAAAAATTATTATCTAATGTGAACATTAAATAAAAATATCTACAAATCTGATCTGGATTATACGGAGATCCAGATCAATGAGGGCCAGATAAACAAGGTTTTACTGTAGTTCATTCCATGTTGTCTCATGTGAATATTTATGTGGTTCTGATAGTAACAAGTGACCCGCTACATCATCCTCAAATAGTCCATGTTGTGTACTGTGAGTATTCATGTGGTTTTGATAACATCATTTTCAAATAGTTCATTCCATGTTGTCTCATGTTAATATTCATGTGGTTCTGATAGCATCAGGTGACCTGTAACATTATTTGCAAATGGTTCATTCTAAATCCTTACAAACATCCATGTCTTCAACAGGATACAAACACAAAAAACTTCAGGTAGTCTCTTTTTTTTACAATAAAATTCCTACATATGAGGAGAAAGATGAGTGATAACCATTCCTTACCTCTTTTTTTTTACAATAAAATTCCTATGTATGAAGAGAAGGATGAGTGATAACCGTTCCTTACCTCTTTTTTTTTATAATAAAATTCCTACATACAAAGAGAAAGATGAGTGATAACCATTCCTTACCTCTTTTTTTTTTTTTTACAATAAAATTCCTACATACGAAGAGAAAGATGAGTAATAACCATTCCTTACCTCCTTTTTTTTCACAATAAAATTCCTACCACGAAGAGAAGGATGAGCGATAACTGTTCCTTACCTCCTTTTTTTTTTAAACAATAAAATTCCTACATACGAAGAGAAGGATGAGTGATAACCTTATGCAGAATAGGTCGATGGTAAGAAAAATAAGTTACATATGTCTACTCTGCCACTCTTGATTTATAATTTGCAACCGCAGTTTTAGCATCATAAATTTTGTTTTCTGGAGGACCGTTATGGAGGAACGTAATCCTATGTTAAAAGTTTGGTTCTAAAGAGCAGCTCCCTAATCACTCAGTTATAGATAGTATAGTTTTCTATAAAGGAAAAACAATCCACACAAATTTCTCTCCAACTAAAATCTATTTCATTACAATTTAAATGAAAAGTATGGTTACTGTACCTGCATCTTCAATGTTTGAATCTGATCCAACATCAACATCTCCATCTTCTGAATGAGAAGATGCAAGTGGCGAAGATTCCGATGATGACTGGAAACTTGATGGCCTGCTTGAAGGTCTAAAGAGCATTCTGGTGAGAATGTCAGTCATTCTTCTTACAAGATTATTTGGAGAATTGTCTCTATTCCCTGACAAAGCACAAAATGTTTGCTAACTATTCACACATCATGTCTATATATATAAAACAGTCCCATAACTGAGTGACTGACTGACAGATAACGCACAGACCAAACCACTGGACCTAAAGAGCTGAAATTTTTCATGGCGATTCTTTTGATAGTGTAGGGGTGCACCAAGAAATATTTTTGAAAAATTCTTCTTAGATTTTTTAAAATTAAATTTTTAGGCTGTTTTTGTAACTTTTTTAAAGTTTGCATTTAAAATAATAATTTGAGGGTTATAAAATTTATATCACGAGAAAGATCATAAAAATTCCTTTAAAATGAAATCTTTTTTGAATCTTTACCTCCATTTTCTGATTTTTGGTGAATTTTTAAAGATTCATTTTTAGAATTTAATTTAGTAAATGCTAATCATGTAGTTTCTTTTCTTTTTGTGATACTTTAAATTAATTTTGCATCACGTGCATAACAATGAAATAAATTGATTACATTACGGTAAAAGATAAAATTTAATCACTAGTCTAATTGAGATCAAAGTTTCTAAAGAATTTAATTCAAATTAGTATGTTTTATGGATATTAAACATACAAATTAATTGCATACATTGACTGTTGTATTTGAATATTTTCTTCTCCATTATTTTGTCTATAAAAATATCAGTTACGATTTTTTTATAAATATATATATATAATTTTTTTTGGCATTAATTGCATACATTGACCATTGTATTTAATTGGAATGCACTCCATAGCGAAGCACAGGTACTCATCTAGTATTAGCATAGAGGTGAGTATACATTAGAGATTAATCATAATCAAAAAATATTAAGCACAATAGGTGAGAGGACAAATTTTCCTTCACTGGTGAATGGGATGTTTAATATATGCTACCTCTAACCATTCTTTCACTTCTCAAGGACTAGCCCCTACGCCTGACAAAGAGTGATGAAACAAAATGAAGCAAAATGGCAGTTCTTTTTACACACAGAATTAAAAATTATTTAAGCTGTTTTAAATTATGATAAAATTATTCAAGCAAAATAAATATATTAAATAATTAGTTTTGACAAAACTAATGAGATAAAGGTAATGCCAGTTAATTTTAAAATACAGTGTACTTTATTGACAGTCAAGCTCTTAACAGAAGAAGAATGAAAATGTTTACTATTCCTTCTGTTCATATCACCCCTAGAACCTAGATTCAATCCCTAGAAGCTATAATGCTGAAGTTCAGAATCACAGATCTTAACTGAAATTTTAAGAGGATATTTCACCACTGGAGGTTCAAACCTAGAAGGCTATGTTGTTATGTTCAACCTTATCAGATGCATTGAACTTTTGAGGGTATAAATTACCCATTCTCCTTTCAGACCTATTAAATATTTTCGAGTCCCCAATTTTAATAATATAAAAAAAAATTTCAGATTCTAGGAGCAGAATTTTCTTACTGACAGACATTTTAATTTCTTAGTATTTTGAAGTAAAGACCAAATCTCCTGTTTTCTTACATCATATTAAATTAAAATTATGTAAAAGAATCATAAAAATATATATTCAATAAAGACTTCAGCGGGTGCACCAATTTTTGGAACTGTTGTGCGTAATATTCAAAAATTTCGGTTGACGGAGGTTACGGACAATGCCCATAACCATGTCGGGTTAGCAGTAGAGCATGGCTTGGAATAATTTTGCCTAAAAGCTTTTCTAAAAATGTTACAGTGAAAAATTGTGAAGTGATTATCTTCAGAAATGTTATGCCAGGTCAAAACTTGTATATACACAAAAAGTTCTTGAGGAATAAAATAAAAGTCGGTTACTTCTTAAAAACATCGAAAGTTTATTAGACGTCAATCTTTGACAATTTAAAAGCATATTACACCAAACAGCAGTAGAGCATGGCTTGAATTAATTTTGCCTAAAAGCTCTTCTAAAAATGCTACAGTGAAAAATTGTGAAGTGATTATCTTCAGAAATGTTATGCCAGGTCAAAACTTGTATACACACAAAAAGTTCTTGAGGAATAAAATAAAAGTCGGTTACTTCTTTAAAAACATCCAAAGTTTATTAGACGTCAATCTTTGACAATTTAAAAGCATATTACACCAAACAGCAGTAGAGCATGGCTTGAATTAATTTTGCCTAAAAGCTCTTCTAAAAATGCTACAGTGAAAAATTGTGAAGTGATTATCTTCAGAAATGTTATGCCAGGTTAAAACTTGTATATACATAAAAGTTCTTGAGGAATAAAAGTCGGTTACTTCTTTAAAAGCATCTAAAGTTTATTAGACGTCAATCTTTGACGATTTAAAAGCATATTACACCAAACTTCATCCTTAATTTTTTCATTAAGTTGTATGACGTGTAAAATCCGAAAATTCTTGATACTAAAAATTATTCCTATTTAGTAAGTGCTGCTTCTATTATAAATATCACAGCTTTAAAGTTTGCACCGAGAAAGATTAGTGACAATAAAAACATCTTATTAGAATTAAAGATATTTTTAAAAATACTCTCAGTAGAAAGCGAATAGCTAGCAACCTGTTTTCAAGTCTGCTCCACTGCTTGTCTTATCGTCGTCATTCTCGGGTCCTAAATAAAAACGAACGTACATATCTCCCGGCAGCTTCTCTTCTAGCAGCGAGCTGGCTAGCTGTCTCACTGATCGAACCGCTTGTATTAACAGGGAGTGCATATTTAAAGTCCCACTGTTTTGCATAACTTAAAAGTGATGTTGCCATCCGGATTTCCAAAATCCTTTAACTTTAACCTTAGCCACTCCCACTTCTCAGTTGCGTCATACGGCGTAAACCAGTCGGCTAATATTGTCTTGTTCAGCTGGAATCTAAACATCTAAACTTTGCCGGTGGTATGCTCATGTTTATATTCGTAGCTAAGCTAGAACTTAAAATGCTGTTTGCAACCCTTTTAATTTTTTAAATGTAAAAAAGAAAAGTTTAGTAAGTATTTCTCTAATACCTCCAACAAGAACACCAGCAGGCGCACTTGGCACAAAGTGCAATGTCTCTTTCAACCTTGATTATTCCTTTTGTAATAACCTTTTTTTTTAAATTGAAAATAGTAATTCTATGTTTTATGACACGATAAAAAATGTTGATAATATTGAGATATATTTTTAATTAAAGGCCTAATAATGCAGATAGAATTGCCTTATTTCAAAACTGTCCGGTTTATTGGATACAAGTACAACTTGCGAATAGAATCCTATTACGTCCAAAAACCTAAAAAACAATGAGATTGTCCATCTTTGTAATATATGTGGGACAACGTATAATAGCTGCACTTTTGATGGACTACATCAACTCCTGCTTTTGTTGTATTCTAATCCAGTATAACTGCTGGTTTATCACGACTTAATCCCAACTAACAATGAATAGAAAGGAATACAAGGGTCAGAAAATCAGACCTGCATTAGAAAGGGTGTCAGTATAAATAGAAACTGCTTAGAACATTCAAACCTTACATGTAAAAACAAACCATTCAAAATCACGAAAATGTTGCACTTTATACACTGGCACACCTACTAAAGGGTTAAAGACTTCTCATTTTATTCAGCATGATGGTAATATTTATTCAGGAGAGAGATTCCTCCCAAACATGCTTCTAAATAGATTTTAAAGCAGACAGCATATAATGAATCAATTAATTGTCTGGTTATTCTCCAGATTGACCACTTCAACCAGTCTTACAGTAGCTTTGCCATAGAATACTATTATTTAGTACTAGGGATACGTAATTTTCGTATTTACGAAATAGATGCGAATAAATGCAAAATTTGCCGATATAAGCAAATAAATGCAAAAATTATTTTTGTACTACTTTTCAGCAAAAACTCTGTGATAAACGGCTTTTTTCAGTGAAATTAGGTAATACCAGTAATAATTTATTAACATAATTGCTTAACTAAGACCATCTGCGGTCTTTAACTGAGAAATCTCACTCTCCTCTGGAGTTGCCCCGAATTTCACCTGTCCAGATTTCAGCAAAAACTCGGTGATAAACGGCTTTTTTGGTGAAATTAGGTAACACCAATAATAATTTATTAACATAATTGCTTAACTAAGACCATCTGAGATCTTTAACTCAGAAATCTCACTCTCCTCCGGAGTTGCTCCGAATTTCACCTGTCCAGTTTGTCTGAGTCGAACCTAAAAATCTAACTGTAAAAATCAACCATTAAGTTTTGTGGAACAATTTAATAGACTTACGAACATCTCTTGCGTGCCAAAGTCAAGGGTATTTCAGCTACTTTTAGTATTCAAGCAAGAGACTCCTGTTGATGTTATACAGATTTTAATTGCAACGAAATGCTGCTACCTTAACTTTGCAAAGGCCGCTATACAAAGTCTCTATAGTCCCGTTAACAGAGTAAATGCTGAGATATTTTAGTATGTACAATATAGTAATTAATGGCAGAAGGCAAAGACTTAAGGAAAATAATGTGGAGACTACTACAATGTTGGTTTCTAACTAAGAATTTTGATACTTACCAATCCAAGTCAGTAAAACTAATTTTTTTTAATAAATGCAACATTTTTGAATTTATATAAACATATTTTTTTGCGAATAAATGTGAAATTTTATATATTATATTTTTTGTTGCAAAATTTCTACATTTTTTAATGCGAAATTTACGTATCCCTATTTATTACATAAGAAAATTACCTCCAGCTTCTGTTTCAGGCCTAGAGTTTGGACCTGTATCAGACCAATCGCCACGGACTCTTAATCTCTTCATAAGAGGTCGAGTTCGAGAATGTGCACCCTGAGAATTATTTAAGAAGTAAAAATAAATTATACAAATACATTTCACACAATTAATACATTAACATATTTCAATTGCTTTGCCAAACTATTTCTAGACTGAATTTAAAAGATTTTATTACAGAACCTATCACCAGGGTTACAAATTATTTCTATAAGAAGAAATTGCAGAATCTGACATTAAAGTCCTTAGATATTAAAATAACTGAAACTAATAATGCATACACAAGTTTTAACTGCATGATTGGCAATTTATAAATATATATATATATATATATATATATATATATATATATATATATATATACAGTCGAACCCCATTATAGCAAACCCGGTATATAACGAAAAAAAATTTTGGTCCTGTTGTTTTCCAATTATATGTAATTTAATTAGTATTATGTCAGTTTAATGTAATTGATTTTAGTTGATTTAATTCATTAATTATCATTTTAAATAGATTTTTATCTTTTTTAATACATCATTATTGAATACACATTGCAATTAATGAGTTATACATTTTGTGAACTCTAGCATTTTTCTCGACGGTTCGGATATGGCGAACCACCGGATAAAGCAAACAAAACCTTTGGTCCCTTGAAGTTCGTTATAACAGGGTTCTACTGTATGTGTATATATATATATATATATATATATATATATATATGGCAATATTTAAAATTAATTAATAAAAATTTTTTTAAAAATTCATACTGTAATGATTTAAATTAAATTAAATTTTTTTCAAATGTAATTCTACACTGTCTACATTTTTATTTAAAGATCTAAAATTCCTGTAAGACAGTTTTAGCTTTTCTATTTTAAAAACATCTAAAACTTCATTCGACAAGAACAAAAACTTTCATTTAAAGGAGAATAATGAAAACTTACATTGCCATTAGATGACAAAATTCTTGGTCTTTTTCCCATGTCATCCTGTTTAAAATAAAAAATATGAACTTTAAAAGTACTTTAGAAAATTTCATTATTTAAAGCTCATGTGAAGAAGCTAACAAAATATTTTACATCTCATAACAGACAATTATAAACACACAAATTTATTACCAGAGTAGTTACACAATATTAGAATAACATTTGAAAACAATATAAGCAACATCTTCATTATTAGTGTTATATTATTATATTAGAAAAACGACATATTAATAAATAAAATTACTCAGATTAGGAACAATTATATAATTGCAGAATAGTAAACTTTCTTTTAAAAAACGTATGAAAAATTAACAGACAAAGTGGTTGCAAACATTAAATGCTTTAAAAAGTATAATACAATCAAATCCGATTAATGGGACCACTGGTTAATAGGATCAAATCCTTCGGACTGAATCCCGTCTTGTAACATAGGACATGTTTGTGTAATCGGTCCAGCTGGTTATTAGGACCAAAATAATCACATCTCAATGTGGTCCGATTAACCAGAATCGAATGTATTCAACTTTTTCAAAAAATCAAATTTTTATGACACATTTGAAAAGGTAACACAAAAATTAATTTTTTACTCCCTAAGCATTAAGAAAGAAACAAACTTATATAAAACTCTTGAGGTAAACACAGAGGAGAAAAATGAAAAAGTTACAATACCTTTATGTCAAACAAATATATATAGTCTGAAGAATAACTAACAAGCATTTCTCTACCATCTGCACTATAGCACAAAGATGTTATTCTCCTACTTTGAGGAAAATCAGGCACAGTGAAGTAAGTCATTAGAGCACGAAATCCATTAGATAGACAACCTAGAATTTATTAAATATATCTAGATGTATACATATACTTCGAAAATGAGAAAAGGAGTGGACAATAAATGTGTTTAGTTTGAATAAAAAACATAAATGAATATACCAGTACATACTAAATAATTTGCTGAAAATAGAATCTACATCTATGAAGTTTTTATTTAGTCTCTTTTGTCTCCTTTAGATATTAATCTTTTTTTTGCTTCATTAAAATTTATGAATCCGAATTCCAGCTTCAGAAATATACATTACTAGCTAAATACCCGTGCTTCGCTACAGAGTACATTCAAATTAAATATAACAGTCAATGCATGTAATTAATGCTCCCCCCCCAAAAAAAAAATATATATATTTAAAAAAAAAAAAAATCATAACGGATATTTTTATAGACAAAATAAAGTAGAAGAAAATATTGAAATTAAATACAATGGTCAATGCATGCAATTAATTTGTATGTTTAATATCCATAAAACATACTATTTTGATTTAAATTCTTAAAAAACTTCCATCTCAATTAGTCTAGTGCTTAAATTTTATCTTATACCTTATTTCAATATATTTTTTGGTCAATTTATTTCATTGTTATGCACGTGACGCAAAATTAATTTAAAGTATCACAAAAAGAAAAGAAACCCCGTGAAATTAACTTCTAAAAAATAATCTTTAAAAATTCACCAAAAATCAGAAAATGGAGGTAAAGATTCGAAAAAGATTTCATTTTAAAGGAATTTTTATGATCTTTCTTGTGATATATAAGTTTTATAACCCTCAGATTGTTATTTTAAATGCAAACTTCAAAAAAGTTTTATCAAGGTATCATTAAACTTAATGTTACAAAAACAGCTCAAAAAATTAATTTAGAAAATCTAAGAAGAATTTTTCAAAAATCTTTGTTAGTACACTCTACACGATAAGAAGAATCACCATGCAAAATTTCAGCCCATTTGGTCCTGTGGCTTGGCCTGTGCGTTATATGTCAGTCAGTCAGTTACGGAACTGTTACACAATTCAATCAATTCTTCATTTACATTTCTTGGAAGAAAGGTGAGTTTTATAGATCTTTCAATAAAAGAGTTCAAAAGTCATTTTGAGCTATTGTAGTTATTATTGATCTCTTTAATGAACTATTTGTGATGATGTTCTTTTAAAATACTAGCCCTTCAATCAATTGCATTCTTTACATCCACAATTCTATTCACTGAAATAGCCTGTATAGTTTGTTGTTTGCAATAGAATTAATTAACAGTTGATATGAAGGAAATTTTTGACAGATCCCTTTACTTTACCATTAGCAGTTATTTAATTTATGATCAGAATACAAACAAATCAGAAAATTCATGAGAGTAATTGATTTTTCTCGTGAATTTAGAAGTCAATATATATTATTAATACTTGCAGATTATTTAAGAAAACCTAATATACATTAATTCAACACATTCCTCACAAAAAGAAAAGCTTTATTATGTTTTGAAATTGATGTTATTTTAATAAATCCACAACAATTATTTTTTTCTTTTAAAGGCTCCCACACAATCCTTGAGCTTATTTTGAAACAGTTTTATTTAAATTATTACCAGTAGATATAAAATCCAATCTTAAATTTAGAATAGCAATTGATTATATTTGTTTTCAAACCTCTAGCTCATGGATTCTACAGAAGAAAAAAATATTGTAGCCATAGTACAACAGAAACAAATTGCAGTCTTATCTTAAAAGTTTAAATAACTGCATGTAAAAATTGGCTAAGATTCCATATACATGCACTTTCTTGCCAAGTTGATTTCATGCCAATCCTCACGGCACAGCTTGTTCTACTCCCCTCAGGAGAGCCACCTCATTGAGCTTCGTCACAAAGGTTGCTGTAATAGTTTGCCAGCCAATTCAGAGGATAATTTACAAGTAAATTACTCTGAACTGGCACCTAATATTTTGAATTTGTTGTTAATTTCTTAATTGAATATTGAAACACCAGAGACAATGAAATATGGCTATGAAGTTAATGTTAGAGCCAGTATGAATAAATAAATAAATACAATCGATTCTGGTTAATCGGACCACATCAGGACAATTTGGTCCTAATAACCGGCTGGTCTGATTACACGAACATGCATAATATTAGGCTTATGCTATAGGATTTGTTTTGGTTCTTTAGGATTCGGTCCAAATAAGTGGCTGGTCCAATAAACCGGTGGTCTAATTATTCAAAACCTGATTTTAAAATTTTTTATTTATTTTAGTTTAATATATTATACATAGAATATTTATACATATATACAGCATATTATAGTAATACATAATATATTTATATTAAATTGAAATAGATGGAATTAGATTGTTAAATTTGAATTTATTTTTAACCCTATTTGAAGTGATTAGGTTTGTCTGTTGTTGTAGGTCAGTCAATGATGTAGAAAAATATGGAAACAGCATTTCTGAGCTGTATCTGAAACCATAATTAAATAAAAATAAATATTTTTTCCAGCTGTCTTTTACTAGAGGAACAATGTTTTCCAATAATAAATGTTGATTTTAAATTAAGAAATGATCACTGGATAATTTACACGTAAGTTTTATTTATTAATAAATACTCGTATTTTATTGAAAAAGATAAATAAGCTATGATATATGTTATCAGATGAGTAGCATAAAGGGCGGGGTTTAAGAACCAGTCCTACCCACATGAGATGCAAAGGGCTGGTGTAAACAAAAACAGTGCCATAGTTGGCATAAAAATTTGGCTTGGCGAGAAAGTGTGTGTATAAGGAAGCTGTTCCTAAAAATTTTTAAAACCAATAAAGAGACATCAAAATTTGAAATCCTAAAACACTTTTCTAAAAAATATGAATTCTGCCAACCTGCTGTAGCTTGTGTTGAAAGCATTCTACGGTCAAATATTTGGACGGATGAATCAGCACATCCAACCGCAAGCTGGTATGGGATTAATGGATTCACTGCTATTGATGTCACTGGTGATCTGCAGTAGATCAGGACATCCTAAAAAGGAAACATTACATAACAGCTCTTTCTTCTTAAAAACATCTTATTAATAGAAGATTGAAACACCAAAGACAGTGAAACATGGCTATGAAGTCAATGTTAGAGCCAGTGTGAATAAATAAATAAATACAGTCGATTCCGGTTAATCGGACCACATCAGGATTTGATCATTTTGGTCCTAATAACCAGCTGGTCAGATTACACGAACATGCATAATATTAAGCTTATGCATAAGGATTTGTTTTGGTGCTTTAGTATTCAGTTCGAATAAGTAGCTGGTACGATTAACTGGTGGTCCAATTAACCAGATTCGACTGTAAATAAATAAATACATTAATCAAAGTGTTCACAGATCTCATTCAACTAGGAAAATGATACACTAGTGGCACATGTTATAAGCTTTGATACTTCTCACTATTTACTTTACATACCTCGTCTTTTTAAGTTTTGATGCTACTTTTTATAGAAATGCACTCACTTTTTATATATATTAATAGCTGAATTCTATAGCACAAAAATGACCAAATTTGAAATGACATTTTAAATTCTAAAAGCAAAATCATTATGAAAACTAATATAACTACATAATATTATCATATGCAAACTACTAGAAATCCTAGAACATAAATCATGGTTGTTACTCTTTGTATTCTAAGATTTAAATTTTTTAATGACCTAAATTTTAAAAAATTGTTCTGTCTGCAGGAAGAGTCTATTAATGCAGATATGAATAGACTTTTGACTTTTTGTATTTACTTTACCTCCAATTACAATAGACATAAACACAAACATTTTAAAAAATATTAATAAAAGTGAACAAAAAGGATGACTCATGAAATCTTAGATATGTACCCCTATAACACAAAATTCATCAAAAATCAGATTATTTTTTTGGCAATAGCAAACCTGTTACAAATAACTATAATGGTGCTTTGCTTCACAGTATTTGCTACTTATGAGATTTTCAGCTAATTATCAATTTTTTTCTCAAATAAACATGGTTTTTAAAATGGAATGATCACCCCCAACAAACTCTTTCTTCCATAGCTCACCATGCTCCTTGACACTCCACAATGATAGAAAAAACACAAACCAAGAAACACAAACATTGCACAAACAAAATAAAAAACACAAACCAAAAGTTGTTTTGGGGTTGCTTTTGGTTTGAACACAAACCAAATGCATAAACATAAAGCACAAACATTGATTGGCTGCTGCTATTACTTATTTAATTCTAAAAACACTTGAAAGACTTTTGCTGGTAACAACCATCACAAATCAGCTGATTCATCACATCAAGAGAATCGACTAAACTGATTTTTTTTATTTTTTTTATTATAATCTTTTGGAGTTTAAAGAGGAATTCAAACAATCTGTCACAAATTAATCATCTACAAGGTCAAAATATAAGCAATTTTAAGGTTCTTTAGAGACACTGAAAACTTAGCAAATAAATTGATGGAAAGAATCTCTCTAATCTATAATTGCACCACAATTCAGTCCATTCCAGTATAAGTGGGCTAATGGCAACACTATATTTCATAACTGGTAAAAATATGTACTAAAATACCACATACTGGATTCAGTTGTTTCTAGTGTATTATGTGTCAATGTTATGATAGGCAGCTAAAAACAAGAAAGAAATCAAAGCCCGTGACTGTGACTAAATATGTTAGAGAAGCACCTTTTGTTTTGTGTGTGTATGAAGTGAGGGGGGGGGGGGAAGAGAAAATTCACTGCATGCTCCCTTTAGAGCTTGACTTTGTAACAGGATACATGATTTTTGTTTTAAATATTGTCTTTTATAAAGAAACATTCCCTAAATAAAAAAATAAAAAAAGATTTTGAGAATAGGTACAAACTCTGAAAATTATGCAACATAACTGAGGTTTAAAGCTTTACTACATATAATTAGTTAAATCTAAACACAATCTTGACAAAATATTTTATTCCAGAAGTTTAACCCTCTAATGGTACAATGCAGGTCGGATCTGACTAAGGGGTCTGTTTTTCCCCTTCCATACTCTCCCCTCTCATTGCAAGAGATCGAGTCAACAAGGAACCCTATCAGGCAGACTTGCAACAGGTATTAGAGCATTTGCAGTTATAAGTTACAGTACTAGGGGCTTCGCCCCTAGGCTCGCTCCTCTGGTGAATCAAGTGAATGAATGACTCAAATAGTTGTTTACAGCGATTGAGTCATCCATTTGTTTACAGTTGAAGCCCCCCCCCCCCCTCCCGGCAAAATGGATGAAGCCCGCCTATGGGTGAAAATTGGATCTTCTTTCATGTCCTTCTGCAAAGGAAGTGAATGAGAAGATTTTTTTGAAGTATTTCTTTAAAATTCAATTAAAAATCGAAATTTTAAGATAGAGACTTGAAATGAAGTTTATATGAATGAGAAAGCTTTCATCTTCCAGTTGATATAAATATTTTCTTTGTAACATAATAAGTCTGAGAGCATCGAATTTATATATCTCGAAACGCATAAATTTTTCCAAAAAGTGGGTTTTCAATTTTAATAAAAATATCAGTCTGTTTTAAATTATTTTAGTTTGTTTTAAATTATTTATTTTAGTTTGTTTTAAATTATGAGGTCTTGTTTGAAGGAGAAATGTCTGTAGTCTTAGATTGTAAAAAAAATAAAATTCTACGATCCTTTTTTGGCGAGTTATCATAATCTGAACATGAAAAAGTCAATATTTTCCCACAAAACATAAAATTAAAAAAAAACTTAAAGTCCGACGAATATGAGACATGTCTTACTTTCTTCCCCACATTGTTCTGCATCGATTGGTATTGGTCTCCACCCGATACTCCCAGCGGTTTCGGAGGAGATAGCGTGACAAGCTTTTGACAGCGGCGTTGCCGGCAGCGGCAGTTACTTTTTTTTAGAATAGAGAGAAATATGAGTATCTTTGTTGAAAAATGCTATTCATAATCACTAATAATTTTTCTTTATTTTAGATTTTTAATTTCGATTTTGAAGGCCAAAAATGTCAGTATAGATTATTTTTTACATTTTCATGCTCAGAAATTTGGTTTAGTAACTTCTTTACGTTTTAGACCTAATATATACAACATTCTGTATAAATGGCAAAGAGATTTTCTTTGTTTAACAGAATTACAATTTGTTGATCTTTTTTTTATACAAAAAGGTTTTATTTCAAGTAAAATATTATCAATAAATGTTATTATAGAACAAAAATGCTTTTTGTGTATTTATTTCTACCAAAAACCTTGTCAAAAAAGACTTCGTGTCAGATCCAACCCGACCGTACCATCTATTTCATCTCAAACCACCATACCGTTAAAGCAGTGGTATCCAACCCATAGAAGTCTGTGGACCACTAAGCCAGAAACTGAACCATGTACAGACACCCCCCCCCCCCCACACACACACACACAACCCGACTTGAGGGGCGAACCTTCCATAGGGTATCGGGGGGGTATATAATATCTCTCAGGCAAAAGGGATGCAGGATTAACATACTCACATTCTAACGTTCATATTCTAACAATAAAATGATTATGTTAAACTTTTAATAAATATTAATTCAACACCTGATAGTCATCAGATATATTTGGCCCATCAAGTTCATTGAACATTGCTTTCAAAATCCCCATTTATTTGGTAACTTTTATATATATATATCTATTTTTTTGTTAATGCGGAGGCACTTGTCGTGAGACATTCGCCTATACTACGCTGCAATTTTACTGCTCATTTTATTGTGGGGACACCATATAGGTGGACAGCATTACCCCCTATGAAGGGACGACACGAACGGAGGCATTTTTCGTGGCGCGACACCAGGATTTGATCCGAGCACCCTCAGTACCGAAAACCAGTACGCTGTACCACTGGGTGGCCACAAGCCCACTTTTTATATGTGGTGCCGGACCAATCCCGAGGCTCTCGATGACAACCTGTGGTCCACGAACCACCGGTTGGGAACCACAGCTTTAGATGGTTAAAATAACTCTAGAATTCTCCCAAACTTGAACTTTTCTATTTTTTTTATGTTTTCCTTGTGCAAAGAGAAATACATTAACAAAAGAAAATAGTTAATATTATATGAACTAAATTCAATGTAAAAGATTACATCTTTGCAGTCCTCAACGTCACAAGATGTTTTTGTTCTAATGTCAAACCATCGAACTGTTTTATCTTCACCACAAGATAGAAAGTATTAGGATCATAAGGAACAGTCATTATTTCATATGCAGTCCCTTTATGGCAGCTAAACTTATTATTTAAGCTGTTTCTGGCCTTTCCAAATCTGAATAAATAATGATTCCATCTCCAGAACTTGACACCACCTATTTAAAAAAGGGAAAACTACAATCTGATATTAACACAGCAAACACTGTCTAAGTATCTATTAATTATAATGTATATATAAAACAGTTCTGTGACTGACAGATAATGCACAGACCAAACAGCTGGACCTGGGCTGAAATTTTGCATGGTGATTCTTTTTATAGTCTAGGGTGCACTAATGAAGATTTTTGAAAAATTCTTCTTAGATTATTTTTAAATGAAATTTCTAAGCTGTTTTTGTAACTTTTTAAGTTTGCATTTAAAATAATAATTTGAGGGTTATAAAATTTATATCACGAGAAAGATCATAAAAATTCCTTTTAAATGAAATCTTTTTCGAATCTTTACCTCTATTTTCTGATATTTAGTGAATTTTTAAAGATTAATTTTTAGAATTTAATTGATTAATGCTGATCACGTAGTTTCTTTTCTTTTTGGGATACTTTAAATTAATTTGCATCACGTGCATAACGAAATAAACTGACAAAATAATTATTAAAATACAGTAAAAGATAAAATTTAACCACTAGACTAATTGAGATGGAAGTTTTTTAAGAATTTAATTCAAATTAGTATGTTTTATGGATATTAAACATATAAATCATTGCATACATTGACCATTGTATTTAATTTGAATATTTTCTTCTACATTATTTTGTGTATAAAAATATCAGTTTCGATTTTTTTATAAATATCTATATGCATATATTTTTTGGCATTAATTGCATACATTGACCATTGTATTTAATTTGAATGTACTCCATGCCAAAGCACAGGTATTCAGCTAGTCAATAGATATATAAACATAGGTATATACACTTATAAATTAAGAATTATTTTATCCTTATGAAACAGAACACAAAAGGTGATATCATGAAATGTACAAAGCTAGAAGCAATTTCAAGAATTGCCTAAGTTTTCAGCTAATTTTTTTTTTATTAACAGACTTAACTTGAACAATTAGCTTAATTTTATTACAAATTAATAGATATAAAACCAGTACCAAAATCTTAAACAATAAAACATATCTATAAAACTGAAATAATGTTTGTCAAGTAATTTGTAAACTAATTTTTTGATGGATAAATAATATTTACTAAATACTACATAATAAAGCACAATTTAATCAAAATTCATGGTTAAAAAACTTAAATATATTATTCTCTTATTTTGAATTTATATTTATTAAAAATGAAATAAATAATTTTACTAACAGAACATCTGACACCTTTGATTGTGTGTCTGTTTTCAGGACAAAGTGAGAAGAACTTTTTAAGTTTATCTAACTAACAAAGTCTTGGCTGAAATTCAGGAAGCACCTGTTTGGTCTTCATAAATATATGTTTATACAGTGGAATCTTGATCTATCACTTTTCAAGGGACCAAATGAACTGAACGATGAGTGCGGGAACATAACAAAGCAATTTGATCGCCGGGACTGGGTGAAATGAACGACACATATGGAAAAACAATGATTCGGAGAACGATCGATCGAGATTCCACTGTATGGTTTCCGTTTATACATCATTTTTAAGATATCTTGAGCTTAATGTTCTTGCAAAAAATTTTAATAAAAGAAAGTTCAAGAATAATTTGAACAAAATACACTTTAATTTTTTTTAAAAAATCAAGCATTGAAATATAGTATGTGGAAAACATTTTGGACTTCCTTTTTCTCAATAGTTTTTAATTTGTTAGCACAGTTTTTAAAACATTTCCAATTGAAAGAGTGAAAAAAATTAGCTTTAAAATTTATTTAAACTTTTATCAAACATTTTGTAGAAGAACTTCGCCTTAAACCCAAAACGTTTTTTATAATATTTATTATTGAAATATACCTGCAAAGTATTTTGGGCTTGTGACTATTTTTATAAAATATGGTTTTAAGATATTGGGCTTACAAATTTTTTTTTATAATTTTCTGCTGGAATACAGTATTTTAAGGATTAGAGATACAGATTTAGATTATAGAGCTTTAAATATACTTATTTTATTGGTGAATCAGTTAAAAATTCACCACAAGACTTTAATATTTCGATGCACATTTTGAAAGAATTAAGAAAAGGCCAATAAAGTGAGTTAAGAATGGTATAAAAATGAAAAAAGAAATTCTACAATGTGAACAGAAAACAATTTATAGGAGTTTAGACTATATTTATACTAGCGGCCCGTCCCGACTTTGTCCGGGTTGAACAAAATATTATACCAATAAATTTCCAGTTGATAGCCAATAAATTATAAATCTTTTTTACCTTAAATGTCCAATAAAAGCGTACATCCAAATGTAGTTTTCTTCAATAAACCCTTTAACGTTGCAGTTTCAAAAATCCTTTTTGTATTTATCAATACCTCCTCTACTTGAATCTTAAAAATATTATACCTTTTCCTTACGGGGTGGGATAGGATATATCCGAAGCACATGCTCACGAAAAATACGGTGTGATGTCGGCAGAGATATAGTCTCGAATTCCACTTTGTTGTGACTTTCCTAACGTCTTTGCCCCCTAAGAACAAGTGGGTGACATTCTGGGAACGGAGGGTCAATCTTGCCGGAAGGACTGAATAATAATCTTTTGTCGTTCTAGCTAGAGGCTATTTCTTTTCAGGCGAGAGACACCAGAAGGGCGGTTCACCCGCGATTCATCCATTTCAGTCTTTTGAGAGATGAAAGAGGCACGGAGTGCCGATGAACTACTATTGAAATTCTTCTCCAATAGTAAGAAAGCAATTAACCACTCTTTCCCCTGACCACCCACGCTGAATGTCCCCCACGTAAAATGGGGATAGGAAGTAGATAACATTTCCCGTTGTAAAGAGCGATTTCGAAAAAACGGACCCCGTAAGCTAAAGGGTGTTGCTATGGTTACTTGACTGCGGTTGACAAAGGAAAAGATGTAAGGTACATTTTAATGTACAAAAGTTGTACATTACCCTATACATACAAAATCTGCTCTCTCTCTTTATATATTATTATAGAAGTATAGATACACATTGGTATCCCAAAATTAGAATAAGAGATGAAATAAAAATACAAAAATAGAAAAGGATTTTAAGTAAAGAATTTATTTAAAATTATTTTAAGCACCTAAGATAATATTCAAATTAATATTACGTTATTTATTAATTAAAGTTAATTTTTTAAAAGAAAGAGGTGTGCTTGAGACCGTAGTTTTATTCAAAAATAAAAAAGAATTTTAAGTAAAGAATGTATTTTTAATTATTTTAAACACCTAAAATAGTATTCAAATTAATATTACGTTAGTTATTAATTAAAGTTAATTTTTTAAAAGAGAGAGGTTAAGAGATGAAATAAAAATACAAAAATAAAAAAAGGATTTTAAGTAAAGAATGTTTTTTTCAAAAATAATATTAAATTTTTTTTCAAATAATATTCCTAAAATAATATTCAAATTAATATTACGTTAGTAAATAATTAAAGTTAATTTTTTAAAAGAAAAAGGAGTGCCGGAGAACGGCTAGGTTCGAACCACTATCGTCAGAACAGAAGCCCACCGCGATAGCACCACGCTAAGGATCGTTGAAGACTTCGGCACAAAAAGCGGTAGAGGACAGTAGCGGTAACAATGGAGATTGTTAGGATTAAGCCCCTAACTTTATTTCTACTGATCAGATATACATAATATATAGCCTATGTCCATCTGGAATAATGTACCTTTCAAACAGTGAAGAAATTTTTCAAATAGGTACAGTGGTTCTGGAGATTACCCTCCACGTACAAAATCGCTCTCTCTTTATATATAGTACTAGCTGAAAACCCGCGCTTCGCTACGGAGTACATTCAAATTAAATACAACGGTCAACGTATGCAATTTATGCCAAAAAATAAATATATATATTTATAATAAATGCGATGATCAATGTATACAATTGATGTAAAATATATATCTATCTATATATATATATATATATATATTATAAAAAATCGTAAGGGATATGCATTTTTTTTGGATAATATCCAATTGTCTGCTGCATTAGAAAGAGAAAAAAAATATTTTTTTGTCTATTTAGTTGTTACGCACGTGACGATAAATTTATTGAAACTACCAGAAAAGAAATCACGTGATCGGCATTTAATAAATTAAATTCTAAAAATTAATCTTTAAAAAATTCACCAAAAATCAGGAAATGGAGGTAAAAAATTCGAAAAAAATTTCATTTTGAAGGAATTTTATGATCTTTCTCGTGATATAATTTTATAACCCTCAATGTATTATTTTAAATGCAAACGTAAAAAAAGTTTAAAAAACAGCTTAAAAATTTAATTTAAAAAAATCTAAGAAGAATTTTGAAAAATCTTTCTTAATGTACCCCTACACTATTAGAAGAATCGCCATGCAAAATTTCAGCCCTTTAGGTCCCAGCGGTTTGGTCTGTGCATTGTATGTCAGTCAGTGAATGAATGAGTCAGTTACGGAACTGTTTTATATATATAGATAGATATAGATTAAACGTTTGTCACTTGGAGAAACGTTTAATTGACAAAACGTTTACAATATAGAAGTTTATAATATAAGCTTTTACAATTGACAAACGTTTATAGATACACATTGTTATCTCAAAATTAGAGTAAGAGATGAAATAAAAATACAAAAATAAAAAAAGGATTTAAGTAAAGAATGTTTTTTTAATTATTTAAGCACCTAAAATAATATTCGAATTAATATTACGTTACTTAATAATTGTGTGCACGACCGCCATCTTGGATTTTTTTGCGCCAACTTGGCGATTTTACAATGTTTTGAGGAGTGGAAAAATTCTCGCCAATGTGTTTTAAGCGGTGTTTTTAAAAAGCTGGACTTAGAATTTTTTTAAGCTTTTTTAATAAAAAACACCTGTCTTAATTATGAAACTTAGAAAAATTTTTGAAAAATCATTTAAACGTTGGACTTTGGGTCTTTGATAAAACTTTTGGGGTTTTTGATAAAAACCACTTTTTTCTGAAAAAATCATTCTGAAATATTGGAAATTTTGGGTTTTCTTTTAGCTTTTTAATAAAAACGACCTTTTTAAATTGTGAAACTTAGAAATATTTTTGAAAAAATCATTTAATCGTTGGACTCAAGGATTTTAAGTAAAGAATGTTTTTTTAATTATTTTAAGCACCTAAAATAATATTCAAATTAATATTACGTTACTTAATAATTGTGTGCACGGCCGCCATCTTGGATTTTTTTTGCGCCAACTTGGCTATTTTACCGTGTTTTGAGGAGTGGGAAAATTTCTCGCCAATGTGTTTTAAGCGGTGTTTTCAAAACGCTGGACTTTGAATTTTTTTAGCTTTTTTAATAAAACCACCTGTTTAAATTATGAATCATTTAATCGTTGGACTGAGATTTATTTTTGTCATTTTTAATTAAAAACTACCTTTTCAAATTATGATCCATATGAAAATTTGGTCAAATGAATTTTACTTACAGATAAAATTTCAATGCCATCTATTCAGTTTGCCCTAACTCTTTGACTAATAGCAATGAATCACCAAAATATTATGCTAATATATTGTTAATTAGAAAAAAAACAGTATTTTCGCCACCACCTAAATAACTGCAATTTAAAAATTATCTAAAATTCAGCTTTGAAAAATGTAAATAATTATGAACCCATAAATTTATGGTGAGTAACCAGATCCTCTCTCTCTCTCTCTCTCTCTCCATTGTGGTAATGAAATTTACTTCAGATTTGACCTTAACCAAATATTTGGTGCATACAATAAAATCGGGACAAGGATTATTTGACCATTTATCCTGCTGTGTTGGAAATAAGACAAAAAAAACCCTTTTACTAAACCAATACCTTAACCTTAACTAACTTTTTTAACTTAGGTTCCTGGGAGAGAGAAGTTGAACTTCAGTTATTTAAATTTATTTGTAATCCACTACAACTTGGAATATAAAATATTTTAAAATATATTGTATTTAAAATGTATACTGAATTTTACATTTTACGAAAAAATGATGGCAGACAATTTTTACTTCAAATAAATGAAATGGTGTATCATTATAGTATACTAATTGGACAATCGATAACAAAATTAAAAGCAACTTTAAATTAATAAGTTAACGAAAAACTGATAATGGATTCAAAAATTTTCAACAAAAAGACTCTTAGTTTTAAAAATAATTTACTCGTTTGAGTATAGTCAATTTGACTCAGATTTCCAGGTCAAGGCCAAGATCTGACCTAAAATTATTATACTGTAATTAAAAGATCACATCAGAAATAACTGTTTGATCTTAAAATTAGAGAATTTGACATTGGGTTATTTTAACCAGAACGCAATAATTATCGCCATGCGAAATGCGCCAAACCCTGGCGGAAAAATCCAAGATGGCGGCCGTGCACACAAATCCAGAGTATCCCCCCTAACTTCATTTCTACTGATCAGATATACATAATATATAGCCTATGACCATCTGGAATAATGTACCTTTCAAACAGTGAAAGAATTTTTCAAATAGGTGCAGTGGTTCCGGAGATTACCCTCCACGTACAAAATCTGCTCTCTCTTTATATATTAGTATAGATATAGATAGATTCCGAGATGATCTTTTTAACTATTGTTGCCAATTCTAAGACAGGCGAAAATAATATTTCCTTTCTAACAACAAAAGTATTTTCACGTGAAAACTAAAAAGTGAATGAACACTTTGGTGAAAAATTACGTCAGATTATAAAACGATACATCTATACTAATATTATAAAGAGACATTGATATTTGTTGCCAAATGAGACATGAATAAGTGATATGTACAACAACAAATACGTTTAAAACGATAGGAGTGAATTTATTTTGCGATATCATGGACAATATTTTGCTTTACTCATGGAACAATTATATGTTGAACTCTCTAGGTCAGGAAATACGGGAGAATCAATTTATTTTAAAACCTCAAGAAAAACGAAAAATGTGGTACCACCAAGAAGTTTAAAATAAGTTAGACCTGCCTAATATCTACTTAAGATAGATATTGTTCAACCCGGACAAAGTCGGGACGGGCCGCTAGTACAAAAAATAAAAAAACAAGGATTTTAAGTAAAGAATGTTTTTTAAAATTATTTTAAGCACCTAAAATAGTATTCAAATTAATAGAAAAAGTATTTTTTAAAGAAAGAGGTGTGGCTTGAGACCGTAGTTTTATTCAAAAATACAAAAAAAGATTTTAAGAAAAGAATGCTTTTTTAATTATTTTAAGCACCTAAAATAGTATTCAAATTAATAGAAAGAGGTTAAGAGATGAAATAGAATTAAAAAACAAATAAAAAAAGGATTTTAAGTAAAGAATGTTTTTTTTAAATATTCAATTTTTAAAAATTATATTCTTAAAATAATATTCAAATTAATATTACGTTTGTTAAATTTTAAAGTTAATTTTTAAAAGAAAAGAGCGTGCCTGAGAACGGCTAGTTTCGAACCGCTAACGTCAGAACAGAAGCCCACCGCGATAGCACCACGCCAAAGATCGTGTTTGGTACAAAAAAGCGGTAGAGGACAGTAGCGGTAACAATGGAGATTGTTAGGATTAAGCCCCTAACTTTATTTCTACTGATCAGATATACATAATATATAGCCTATGTCCTTCCGGAATAATGTACCTTTCAAACAGTGAAAGAATTTTCAAATAGGTGCCGTGGTTCCGGAGATTACCCTCCACGTACAAAATCGCTCTCTCTCTTTATATATAGTATAGATATAGATTATAGAAGTATAGATACACATTGGTATCTCAAAATTAGAGTAAGAGATGAAATAAAAATACAAAAATAAAAAAAGGATTTTAAGTAAAGAATGTTTTTTTAATTATTTTAAGCACCTAAAATAAGATTCAAATTAATATTACGTTACTTAATAATTGGTGCACGGCCGCCATCTTGGATTTTTTTGCGCCAACTTGGCTATTTTACCGTGTTTTGAGGAGTGGAAAATTTCTCAGCCAATGTGTTTTAAGCGGTGTTTTCAAAACGCTGGACTTTGAATTTTTTTAGCTTTTTAATAAAAACCACCTGTTTAAATTATGAATCATTTAATCGTTGGACTGAGATTTATTTTGTCATTTTAATTAAAAACTACCTTTACAAATTATGATCCATATGAAAAATTTGGTCAAATGAATTTTACTTACAGATAAAATTTCAGTGCCATCTATTCAGTTTGCCCTAACTCTTTGACTAATAGCAATGAATCACCAAAATATTATGCCAATATATTGTTAATTAGAAAAAAATACAGCATTTTCGCACCACCTAAATAACTTGTAATTTAAAAATTATCTAAAATCTGCTGTGTTGGAAATAAGAAAAAAAACCCCTTTTCCTAAACCAATAACTTAACCTTAACTAAACTTTTTAACTTAGGTTCCTGGGGAGAGAGAAGTTGAACTTCAGTTATTTAAATTTATTTGTAATCCACTACACTTGGAATTATAAAATATTTTAAAATATATTGTATTTAAAATGTATACTGCATTTTACATTTTACGAAAAAAATGATGGCAGATAAGTTTTACTTCAAATAAATGAAATGGTGTATCATTATAGTATACTAATTGGCAATCGATAAACAAAATTAAAAGCAACTTAAATTTAATAAGTTAACGAAAAACTGATAATGGATTCAAAAATTTCAACAAAAAGACTCTTAGTTTTAAAAATAACTTACTCTTTGAGTATAGTCAATTTGACACAGATTTCCAGGTCAAGGCCAAGATCTGACCTAAAATTATTATACTGTAATTAAAAGATCACATCAGAAATAACTGTTTGATCTTAAAATTAGAGAATTTGACATTGGGTTATTTTTACCAGAACTCAATAATTATCGCCATGCGAAATGCGCCAAACCCTTTCAGAAAAATCCAAGATGGCGGCCGTGCACAACAAATCTAGAGTATCCCCCTAACTTTATTTCTACTGATCAGATATACATAATATATAGCCTATGTCCATCTGGAATAATGTACCCTTCAAACAGTGAAAGAATTTTTCAAATAGGTGCAGTGGTTCCGGAGATTACCCTCCACGTACAAAATCGCTCTCAATCTTTATATATAAGTATAGATAAACAGAGAAGGAAGACTTACATGAGAATCTCCTGAGTTAGGAAGAAATTTAGCACTAAATATATTTGCTCTATGACCAGTCCTAATATAAGCAAGTACCGAAATATAAAAAAGATAAAAATAAAATTTAACGAATAAATATTTATTTTTAAAATAAAATATTTAACTTACACATGTAAACAGTAATTTGAGCCTTTTAATGGTGCAATTTTAATAATGCTCTTACTCTCAACTGCTCTCATTCATATATTTTTTTCATTAGAAATAAACAATAGACACGACAAGAACTGAACCCATAATCTTAAGCATTTAGGTAAATAGTTAATCTATTGTGACTCTTTCAAGATTAAATTAAATTAAAACAGTTTACAGAAACGACTTTCCAGCAAAGGAGACGACCTAAAATTGACCCCCAAACAACCTCTCCACAATCATAAATAAAACTTGCTGCCATAGAATTAAACTGAGGGCAAATGAAAAATAACACTTAAATTCAAATGACCAAAAGAAAAGGCTTGACAATTATATTTTTAAACTTAACAAACAATTTATTCATACCTTACATGATTTAACGTTACAATAATTTTTTAACCTTAAGACTATCCTCATCATAAATTAAATCTGCACTTATCCATTTACTTATATATATATAATAATCACAATGGTTACACTCACATATTACATAAGAACGGATGGCTGGTGACCTGTAGGTATTTAACACTTTATATGAGCTCAATATAACTATAATAGAATTAATTTAATATTACCTCAGTCGACTGTAGGCTAAAAAAATTTGAGAGGGAAATGTAAGGAAAGGAAGAAAAGAAAACAAAAAAATCGAAATTGCAGGCCCCATAGCTGCTTCAATGACCAGGGAATACTTCAATTTTCCGGGATCGGACGGAGAGACGCTGAAGGGGTAAAACGGCCAAACGCTCCGAAGTCACGACAGTACTCCATCCGTTTTTCTACACCACCCCCTCCGAAAAAAAAACCGCAAAGGGGAAAATTTTTTTTTTTTTTACTCCTCTCGCCTGCGCGTAGGAATGGAAGACGTAAAATAGTTCTTTTCGGCTCCTTGCGTTACGGGCATACAACCACCTTAACTCTAGAATGCCCTGGCCCTTCTTGGATGTTAGAGGCTGAATTATTTTTTTCCATGCATTGGTACTTGGCTGTTTTTCCTTTATTAATATGCTGCGGAGGAACTCGCCTTCTTCAGGTGTTGTATCCCACCGCGGAAGAAAAAAGCTCCTCCTCGAGCCGGCTTGAGTGCAGAATCACTTAACATTCCTTTGGGCTGTGTTTTTGGTACGAAGCTAGATGGACACATCCGAGATCCTGCGGGTTCCTGCGAAAGCGTATGACAAAAAATGGCAAGGAAGGAGGTATAGAGTTACCGTGGCATAGATTTTGAAAAGAAAAAAGGCTACTCTAAGGAAAACAGAGTTTAGGGAAAGAAAAGGGGGTTTACCAAATATCTAATTTTATATTATTAAATTAAATTTACAAAACAACCTTATACAGCCATCCAATAGAATTTTACAAAACAACCTTATACAGCCATCCAATAGAATAATCCAGCCACCTTACATTATATCTATAAATATACATATATCATAACAGAGAAAGACGTGATATTATAAATAAAACATACAGTCTTACATTAACCATAACAATCATTGAACAACTGCTTCATAATATTTATCAACACTCTACTTTCTTACCTATTGAAGAGGAGACTGATGGCCTTATACCTTGGTTACAAATCACTCAAATTTCATTAGGTTCCCCAGCTCTCACACTGTATTCCTTTACATTTTTCTCTGATTAAAAAATTAACAATCACTGAGGAAGGAGTTAAACCCAACACCATATTCAGCATCCCAAGGTAAAAAATCCGACTACCCTCACTTGTCAGGCTAGGCAAATAGTTAATCATGGAACAACTGTTTCATAATATTTATCAACACTCTACTTTCTTACCCATTGAAGAGGATACTGATGGCTTTATGCCTTGGTCACAAATCACTCAAATTCTATTAGATTCCTCAGCTCTCACACTTATTCCTTTACATTTTCTCTGATTAAAAAATTAATAATCACTGAGGAAGGAGTTGAACTCAACACCATATTCAGCATCCCAAGGTAGCAATCCAACTACCCTACTTGCCAGTGTTGATAAACCTTATAAGTGCATTATTATTCATTAGATAAATTTTCATGAAAAGTTTAATATATTTGCATTCTAATATCATGTTTAGCACATATAAGGAAAATACTAAAAACTTTTTCAGTTTTACAATCAAAAGAAACTTGTAATCCAAAATATATCAACCGAAAAAGTAAATTACAAATTACACAGGTCAATACAAATCTGGGATTTGCAGAATGTCAGATTTTTTTAGTAAATCAGATATGCTGATCACAAAAATGATATATTTTTTTCCATCACCCCACAGATTTTTGCAAATAAAAAAAACAAGGTTGGGGGCCATTTCATAAAATGTGAAACATTATCGAATAAAAAACATTGTTATTAGAATTTAATTTCTTAGTAAAATGACAATATAATAATATAAAATAAAAATACTATACTAAAAAGAAGTAAAATTATAAATAAAACTGTAGATAGCTTCACTATGTCAGTGACTCGTTGTTTGTGAAGACACTCTTTTTTTCACTAGCGCATGTGTAATGATTACACATTTTATCATGCTCTTTATTGATATTATAGGGATAACATTTGTTATTTGTTCATTCTTTGATATTTTACAGCTTCACTTGTATACTGTATGGATATTCCTGGACTTATAGCTCGTTTATCTTCCGACACTGATCATAATACATATCAGTGGAGACTATGTATTGATTCTAGTAAAGTGTCTTTGTTGGCTTGTGAAGACACTTTTTTTCACTCACACATATGTAATGATTAAACACCTTTATTATGCTCTTTTAGTGATATTCTAGTGATAACACATGTTTGCTTGGTCATTTATTGATATTTTTACAGCTTCACTTGTATACTGTATGGATATTCCTGAGCTATAGTTCATTTATCTTCCAACACTGATCATGATACATATCAATGGAGACTATTTATTGATTCTAGTAGAGAAGCTTAAAATGTGTCCTTACAGCATAATGGTAATATTCTTGCTTCAATTCCTGTAGCAATTCTGTAGCTTATTGTTTACTCTTAAGAGTAACTGAAGACTAAGACAGGAAAAAACAAAGCATAACTGAAATTTGAGCTGATAATTACATCCCTGTATTTTAAAGTTCAAAAGTTTAAACATTCCAACGTAATATTATTATTTGTAAAACTGCCAAGTACATGATATTCTAAAAGTAACCTCAAAAAAGTTTACAAATAAAACTCCATAATGCATTGATCAAACATTTGCTTAGGAAAACTGAAATATCTCTCTTTGTTTTAAAATATTCAACCCTAATATTAGAATATATTGATGGACATCTTATTTTAAATGCTGAAAAAAATTACAAACTATTCAAAACTTATACACATAATTATTAATTCTAGTAACAAAAAAGTAAATTATTATGATTATACTTTATTTCACAAAAGAATTTTAACAAGATCTGAAAAATATCTTAAAACTAAATAATAATATTCAAAACTTAACATATGCTGTGTAGCAATACATTCTTGGTAGAACACATTTATACCAAGTTATACTCCAACAAAAGAAAGAATATTACCGAGTATCATATCCTTGAACAATTGACAGATGTTGATCATCAGATCCAGATAACAGATACCTGCCATTCTCATTCCAACAAATACTATTAACCTAAAATAAACATATCTTGTATTAAATTAACTTTCAAACAGATAAAAGTTACATGTAATAATTAATTATATTATCCAAATTAGACTTACCACACCATTATGAACTGGGATTTTCCTTTGAAGCTGGAGTTTCTGAACCAGTTCTTTACTATCTATGCAAATCAATGGAAAGATATATAGTGAACAAGTTTCAATATATAATAACCATAACACTAAACATACAATAAGAAAATAATTAGCTTTTACTTTTATAACTAAAAGTTCAGCAGCTTATTTAAAATTATTTACCTAGAAGTACATATTTTATATAATTTATACTTTTATATTTAGTTTTCATAAATGTACACAACAAGAACAGCCAAAATTTCTTTAATAATTTTTAAAGTTAAACAGCCCTGCATGTAAATTGGATGTAATCTATTCTGTTAAAAGTATGCTTGAACTCTCTGTAAAGTGTTAGTGAATCTTGAAAGTTGCTAATGACTGTTAAACAATTTTATAAGGGGGGTTATTCAAACTTATAAATAAATCCCACTTTTAGATATTTTTTTAATACCATGTATTTCACAAGAGAAAGAAAATTTATAAATTGCAAAGAATTATGTAAAATAATGATATCCAAGACTATTATCATCCCCTAATACAAATTTCTATCTTTTAAATAGTTTTTTGTCCATAAGCTGATGCATACAGCTTATACAGAATTTTAAAAATTATAAATTATAACCATAACTACTCTTTGAGTAAAGGTATAGTACAGTACGATAGTACTCTGTACAACTAAAGTTAAATAAATATGATTAATGAAACATTTGAAATTAAAAAAATACATAAAAAACTCAATGCATATAATTATATCAGAAATTGACCAACAATATGACTAAATAAAAATAAAAACTAACAGAGACTCTAATTCAGATAATTCAATGCTGCTTAACAGATTTGGAGTAAAATATTTCTTTTAAATGATACAATAATTTATTTAAGATGCAGTAATGGTTCACATTTCTTATACTGCAAGCACACATTCGCAAAACAGAGAGCAAAGTGTAGGTGAAGGCATTTATTGGTCCGTCGCCGAGAGGAGGTTTATGGCAACCCTCGTGCCTTTGATGATTCGTACTCAGACTGCTGCGGAGAGCGGTTTTAAGACGAATGATCAAAGCAACGAAATACTTCCCCCACATTGGGGGGGGGGGGACTAATCGACACCCAAAATGTGTCAAGAGGTGATGGGGGGGAGCTGATTCGCTTGTGTGTAGATGTACCTTTAAATACACAAGGTTGAAAGCAACAAAATGAAAATTCAGTCATGTTTACTTTCTGCTTGTATATAGCTTTTCAGAATGAAATTTATTAGTATTCTTTTTATTTTTATCTACTTTTATCAAAATTAATTAACATCTATTCATGAAAATAGTGTTTTTTAATAATAAAAAACTCTTAGTGAAATTATTTTGAAAAGGATTGAACAAGAATTCAGATTTTCTAATCAAGAATTCATAATATTTGTCTGATATTGACAACCATCCTAGACATTAATTTCCAAACCCTGGATATTGTGGAATTAAGTTTACTTGTAATTCAGTTCAAGATTCATCAGAATATTTAAAATGATTAGTTACATAAACTATGATTGAGTAAATTTGTCAGAAATAGACACACATACAAAAAAAGGGGGAGGGGGGATGAGGAAATAATGCCCAACATATAAAACTAAGGTAAAATTAAAAACATTCTAGATACTTCATACTGATGTAATGACTCAGAAATGCTGGCAGTCCTTAAGATTTTTAATTTCTCATAAAGAAACTAATAATGACTCTAAACAAGAAATATTTTACCTAACATACACCATAAATAAACAACAAAAAAGTAAAATAAAATAAATTTAAAAACTTCCTCAAAATTAAAGTTTAATGGTTAAAATAAAAATTAAAAGTTTTTTAAGCATATGAAGCTCAAACACTTATTGCAGAAACAGAGGCAGTGATTAGGCTTTCTAAGTGATTGAATTCATAAGCATTAATGTTTTTCTGGATTTTATAAAGCATACCTTACTTTTTGGTACAACTTTTTAGTTTTAAATGTTGGTGTGATATGTGCAAATCCAAACAAGGATACACTTAAATAATTATAAAAAGGCTCTTACTCAGAGATGTAATTTTGCTATCAAATTGAAGGATAACATTTTTACATTATATGAATCAACTGGCTTCCTCTCCTGTGAACTATGAGATTAATGGATTTTTTATCTAGCCCATACGGAAATTTGATAAAATAAACAATCTAAATCGATAAAAATTTAAAACTGTTTCCTTTATTTGGTCAGAGGATTAAAAAAAAAATTCTGTACTGTCTTCTGGAATTCATAATTTTTAATGCTTCTCTTAATGACTCAATAATTACAAGATAGAAAGAACATTTTATATACTATGTTTTTAAATTTTCTGTTGAATCATATAAACTTGACAATTCTATGTATTAATAAATACTTTTAAAAAATTTTTTGATGAATTATCAACTTGAAAGAAAATGATCAAATGCATAATAAAGAGGTATCAAATGCATAATAAATAGGGTTTAACTTTTCGTTCCTGTCCCGGTTGATAGATGGCTGTATCATTCTACAAAACAAAATTAACTGAAAATTAATTCAATTCTGCTTAAAGATGGCTAAAAGTATTAAAATAATGCATTGTCATCGCGTTCTGAGCTATTCTAAAAGTTTCAAATGTCTAGCTAGTCGGGAAGTTAGTTAAAAATCGATTGCAAGATTTGTACTGGACAAACACAAACAAACAAGAAAGCGAGTTAAACAAAACATGGTAAAAAAGGAAAACAGCCAGTAAGGTAGTATTCTTGCAACAGAACACATCTTTCAGTAGATACAAGTAGATTTCCAGGCAGTAATAGTTCTAAAAAATTATTATAGATTCAATGACCTGGCCATGACTAAAAGAGTTACAATTATGAAATTCATTGATATGAGAAGTTTGAAAATGCTTTTGGCAACCTGAAAAATTACTGAGACAGTTCTTAATTTACTAAAAAAATATATCTGTTATGAAAATAAATCAAATGTGGAAACCTTTATATTTTAAGTACCTTTCTCGCATAGATATGTTATGCAAGGTATCCCAAACATGATGGGAAAATTAACAACATGAAGATACTCATTCAGTTCTGTGATCAAATGGCTGTCATAGTTGCTTTTTTGAAACTGGATTTGAGGGTTTCATACCAAGACAGTTCACAAAATTATTTCTTTCTTTACAATCATTAAAGTCAATTTCGATAGTCTGGAGTCTGCAAGATAAAGGGCCTTGCAACTAGAACTTGCAGTCTAAGTTACCATATAAATGACTGCTAATCTTCAGTTGAACCTACTCTTTTAGATGACAGAACAAAACCATAAAAACTTGAGTACATTTTCATGAATAGAACTTTTTAAGAATGAAAAGAATATAAGTCCTTTATGCACAACTTTTTTATAGTGAACTACAATTTCTTGTTTCTAGTTTTCAATTTGAAAAAACCTGTCAACCCCCCCCCCCCCCCAAAAAAAAAAAAAAGGTTCCAGTTACATATATTATTTAATTTGGTATTGCCACTCTTGTAACATTTATTTTGAAAAATACTAACTTTGAATTAAATTTAAATGTTCTTATATTGAGACAATAAAGTTTTATGCCTTTAAAATATAAGAAAATAATATCCAGTCTGTCTAGTCTAATCGTATTTCCTCACATACATACATATGACAAATATAATGCCATGAGTGGTAAATTCAGTAGAGTTCAGACACCATAAAACAATCTTGCTCTCAACTATGCATGCAATGTAAGTGCAGTTCGAAATGCAATGGGGACACTTGGCACATGTGTCAATTTCTTTAATTGTCCATCACAATGGCAGCAAGTTTTAAGTGCTGTAATCAAATCCCAGTTGCCTTCTGTTTTTTACAGACATCTGAAAAAATTGTGTTCAACAAGATGGATAGATTGGCATGACTGTAATAATATTTATAGAACTGTCACCAGCTGTATTTAACTCATTTGAAGAACTATCTGTATGTGATGACAAAGAAACAACAGCAACTGCAAATCACTTATTAAGTACTATAAATCAAGCTGAGTTTTTAGTAGCAATTTACAGTCTTCAATTGTTTTCTGTTTCACTTCCTCTAAGTAGATTTAGTGCAATTTGAATCATATTTTCACACTTCTCAAGAAGTTGAAAATCTCATTTTCTTTAGTGTCTCTTTCATAACATTAGAAGAGAACCTAGTTAAAGCTTTTCCTATTTTTAAAAAATTTTAACTTTATGTCATTATTTTGGAACTTTCCCATTATACTGACCTGTCACCAATGATAGTACAAAAGAGTCACCAATTAAGGAAATAAAAAGAATACTAGAAAATATTTGCTTTTTACACCCCCTTTTCACTTCTGCAAACTACATTTCTATATAAAAGTTAAAATAAATAATAAAAAAAGATAATACTGACTATTCACATCACATATATTTTATAAACTACATTTTAACAATCAAAAACTCCATTTCTACTTTCAGTTTAATGAACATCGTTATTCCTGTCATGTGAGAATCCTTAGACCCAGGAATTTTATTCAATAAATAAATTTAATAAATCTTTAAAAAATGTATAATTTCATTTTCATGTACATCTCTGTTCACTTCTTATATACACTCAAATAGAGTTCATTAGTAACGCCGTGGTGCAGTGATTGCGCCTGCAATTTGTAAGATGTTCCAGAGTTCCAATCCCGGTCTCTGCAAGCCTATAAGAATGGTTTTTCCTCACCAAGAGTCGCAGTTTGCCGAGAGGTTGGCAACTGGTCAGCATAATGGGAAAGTACCATTATTTCTTTAACCAACTTCTTCAGTTCCCCCTCAAAGACATTCATTGTCCTGAAATGTCTAATAGCAGATAGAAACTTCATATCTTACATATTCCTATTCCGTTTTAATATAACTCATCAATTTAATTCAAGTCATTCATTCAATCTAAATTTTATTCAGGTTCATCATTCTCAAAATCTTTTAATTAAACTGTTATTGGTGAAATATGACCAATAGCTTTTTTAAATACTCAAATTTGTTTAACTATAAAAATAATAAGTACATCCTCAATTTTATTGATATCACTTATCAAACTTTCTAAGATTGGTGGGATCAACAGAAAGTTTTTCCACTTGATAATTTATGTGTGTGAAGAAAAATTTGAGCACCAAAACATTTAAGTCAAAAAGGTTTCAAAATATTTTTTGTCAATATCTTTCTAATTTGTCAATTTTCCCATCAGAGTTGATTGCATCTGCTAATATTATCTGGAAATATTAATATTACAGTTTGAGAACTACTGGATTTGATGATAAATATTTAATAAATTTTCCTAAACAATTACAAAATTCTGTTCTTGATGTTTTACTTATTTGAAAAATCCATCACAACTAAAGTGATTTGTCTAAGATCAAGTTTTATCATACACAATTTCAGATCTTTTTCATTTATTCAGCAATAATTAGATTAGTTTATTATAAAACATCACATCTTACTTTCATACTACTAATGTTTTATATTCAACTGAACATCTTCAATTTCATCAAAAACTGTACATGTGAGTATGAAACAAAATACAATGTTAAGATCCATTTTAATTAGATAAAACAGAATGAATTACAGGTAATGATACATTTTTACAGTTACTAGTAAATAATCCCATCATGTCAGATCTTCTCAATGAATCAGTTACAATTAAATGCCTTAGCTCTAAAAATGAAAAAATGATTTTAAACACAAAAAATAGTTATTTAAACCAGAATTTGTTACATAATTCATGAACTAAGACTGTTCTCTGACTAATTACCTAACTATTAAAGGAGAAATAAATACTATTTTAATAAAACTATCATACATTATCCCCCCCAACTAGAAAAATTTATGAGCATAAAACGAAACATTTTAGTAATGCGATGTACCTGGAAGGATTATAAATTGTGTTTTAGCAATCTATAGTTTTTGATCAATTATTTCCCTCAGAAAAAAATATATTTCTCTCTCACAGAAAACTAAATTCGTCGTGAAAGTAACTTTCGTAGAGAATTACGCAACACTTAACTACGTTTCTACTACAAGAATGAATACCTTTGAATGAATTGCTATTCTTGCGGATTTATCTACCCTACTACGTCTATAATAAACAAAGCAAGCAAATTTTTATGCTAGTATTAATATCTCAAACGTACATATAAATCAAAACCGACACAAGAAACAAAACTACACAAACTGAAAAATGACATCATTTTGATCCTTAATATAGTTTTAAAGCTAATATAAACAAGGTACATTTTAAATGTCACACAGCAAAAAAATTCTTACTTTTGGAAGCATCAAATAAATGATATGGTGTAATGCGTCCATAAGGTAAATCCCACAATCGAGAAAACAGTTTCTTTCTTTCTTCATTTTCACAAGATTAACGATCACAGTAACTTTTTAACAATTATCAGACAAGATCAGAAGTAGACACATTCTAAACTAAACAAATATATATTTATGTGGGATTTGTAAAGGTACTTCTATAACTCGAGTTCAAGGCACCATGCAGATTCCGTCGATTCACCGAACAGCCAAACTGAGAACTGACACGAGAACATTTTTTGCAGATTTATTTACATCTCAGCAGTCACAGTCAAAACATGTCAAGATCAAAACAGTACTATCAGCTGTTCTACGAATCACCGAATGGGTAGTACCACGTGACCATCAGTAATATTCATGGTCGTTCTTGGAGAAAATGACTTTGTTCCACGCATTTTCATTGAATTGCTACAAAATTGGACGGAGAAGAATTTGAAACCCAACAATATAATTAATAAATTTCTTTAACTGTTCTAAAAATTAATTTATTTTATGTTGCCTTTAGTTGCTTAGGAAGAGGATGCTTGTTAAATGTTGTGAGAGCGAGGGGAACTCAAATGGTGGATATCAATATATTCCAGCTTATCAAATAATTATCAATTTTATTCACAAGAAGATGCGAGTCTTGCATTTTCTCGTGCAATGGACCGGTTTTGACTTCATTTATAGATAGCAGATTCAGTGAGGAACAAATTCCCATATAAGGAATTACCTGTTTTTTTTTTTTGTTTTTTATTCATATTGAATTCATTCCTTTTTGCCTTCCATCGCCCCAAGTAAAGAATAAGTAAAACTGTTATGAGATGGTAAACATACCAGGGCCGCCCAGAGACTTTACGAGGCCTGGGGCAAACCTCTGTCGGGGGCCTCTAAGAAAATTAAAAAAATGGAAAGAGACGAAAACACACATTCAAATTAGTCTCCATACTTAAAATTTTATTACATGATGATTAACATAATAATTATATTTCATTGCACTGCTCTCGTGTTGTATTCTCCAATAATATGACATCTTCCATCCACAAAGCTTTTTTGCTATCTATTTTAGTAGTTAGTACTGTCTTCACTTTATTAGAAGGAATGTCATTTTATAGCAGTTAGGACTAAACAGTTATATTTTTTATTAAAACTAAATCGCGTATTTTTCAGAAGAGTATTTTGGAGTAAGAGAAATCTAATTAATCGAATATATATTTTTTATATTTTTGGGGTGGTCCCTTTTTTAAGGAGATTATTTTGAATTTTGAAGTACTGAATTTTCTTACTGAATTTTCGTTTCTGAATTTCTTTTGTATGAAATCTATTAAATTAATTTTTTTAATTTTTGAGGGGACCCTTCGGCATTTGGGGGCCTAGAGCAAAGTGCCCCAGTTCCCCCCCCCCCTCTGGGCGGTCCTGTACAAAATATTATACCAATAAATTTCCAGTTGATAGCCAATAAATTGTAAATCTTTTTTTACCTTAATAATAACCTAAATAATACCTTAAATTAATTTATGTTAGTTAATAATTAAAATGAATTTTTTAAAAGAAAAAGGCGTACCGGAGAACGGCTAGGTTCGAACCGCTACCGTCAGAAACGAAGCCCACCATGATAAGGATCGTTGAAATCTTCGGAACAAAAAGCGGTAGAAGACAGTAGCGGAAACAATGGAGATTGTTAGGATTAAGCCCCTAACTTCATTTCTACTAATCAGATATACATAAATATAGCCTATGTCCATCTGGAATAATGTACCTTTCAAACAGTGAAAGAATTTTTCAAATAGGTACAGTGGTTCTGAAGATTACCCTCCACGTACAAAATCGCTCTCTCTCTTATATATAAGTATAGATAGCACCACGCTAAGGACCCTTTGAAGACTTCGGCACAGGGCGTAGCTAGAACTTTTGCCGCCCGGGGCGGTCTCCAATTTCCCGCCCTTTCTAAGTCAATCAATTGGTATCCGAGCAAAATTTTTGTCCTGTAAATCTGTATCCGAGCAAAATTTTTAGAGTAATTTCAACCCTACATTGACTTGACGATGAGGAAAAATATTCGAAATCATATATTAATTCATAATTCGTAGAAATCGAATAGTAAATTTATGAATTGAACAAGTGGTTTTTTTACAACTAATACTAAATAAAAATATGCCGCCCCAAAATATGTGCCGCCCGGTGCGGACCGCACCAACCGCACCCCCCTAGCTACGCCACTGCTTCGGCACAAAAAGCGGTAGAGGACAGTAGCGGTAACATTGGAGATTGTTAGGATTAAGCCAGTAACTTATTTCTACTGATTAAATATACATAATATATAGCCTATGTCCATCTGGAATACCGTACCTTTCAAACAGTGAAAGAATTTTTCAAATAGGTACAGTGGTTCTGAGATTACCCTCCACGTACAAAATCGCTCTCTCTTTATATATAAGTATAGATTAAACTTAGGAATCAAATTATTAAGATTAAATAAGGCCTTTGTTTGCAGCGTCGGTTTTATACACTTTGTTGACGTTGAGATATTCAGATTTTGAGACCGATCCCCCTCACCCGCCAACAGCATATCCTGGAGGACTCTAGTACAGGTTGTGTGACACACTAAGGTTTCTGTCACGGGGGTCAATCAACAGGAGACTGCGTAGATAATTTGGGGGGAAATTGATGTTTGTGAATAATGGATTCCAGAATCGCATGCAGATTGGCGCATTTCTCTTCGACATAGAAAAATCGTTCAACCGCGTCTGGCATAGCGCACTAATTTATAAACCATTAAACTTAAGATGCCATCTGCTATTATTCACCTTATTTGCCCTTATCTGCTTAACAGAACCTTTAAAATCCTCCACACACAATCAATTTCCTCACTTCGTAACATTAATGCTGGAGTTCCTCAGGGCTCCAAGTTAGGACCTGTTTTATTTAACATATTTATTTAATGATATCCCACATTGTCCACACACTACACTAGCTATGTTTGCGGACGACACGGCAATCTTAGCAAAGCATTGCCATACTAAATATTTGCACAAGCAACTTCAAAGGCATGTTGACATTCTTGAACTTTAGTTCGAAACGTGGAGAACTAAACTAAATCCTGCTAAAACGAAAGCCATGATTTTTAGCTATAACAGGATTCCACCTCCGCCGGTCACAGTATGTGGTCATCTGGTACAGTTTGAGACAGAGGGGAAATACCTTGGAGTTTACTTGGATAGCAGGCCAACCTGGAGAAAAAATATAGAATACATTATTAGAAAGTTCTTTATGGCACCTAGGGATATCGCGAACCTCTTGTATCAGAACCAAATGAGTATTGATAATAACTTCTATTGTACATTCATGTCCATAAATTAAGGATAATTCAAAATCCCACGAAAATCGAACTCTAAAGTAAAATTTCACCTGTAGAATTATCACACACATCTTCAAGAATAATATGCAAATTACAGGAAGCCACCAGATGACGCCGATAGAACGTCACAGTGACGAGAGTATAAGAGAGGGGTATATAAAGAATGGTGGCAAAGAAGTAAAATTGTTCACAAGCGTTCTGTAAGCCGCTCAGTGTCATAACCGAATAGTTATGACACAGAGGACGCATGTGCAGGATTTTTACGTGGTAGAATTATCGGCCGCCTGGAATGTGGGCGTACTGAGATGGAAGTATCCGAGGAACTTGGAATTGCCCAAAGTGAAATCTCTAGGCTTTGGCAACGATTCCAAGATGATGGAAATGTCAGTAGGCGTTACAGTACAGGTCGCCCGCGAGTTACAACGCCGGATGAAGACCGGTATTTGGCAGTAACTTCCAAAAGAAGCAGACGGAGCACAGCATCCGACCTGTCTCGTCAGCTATCTGCAGACACTGGTATCACAGTTTCAAGGAAAACCTTGTACAGACGTCTGGGAAATATTGGTCTATATGCTCGCAGGCCTGTCAGATGTGTTCCGCTCACGGCAACTCACTGTTGACAGCGATTAGCCTGGAGTAGAGAACATGCAATGTGGACATCGTCACAATGGGCTTTTACGATGTTTTCCGATGAGTCCAGGTTTAGCTTGAAATCTGATTCACATCGGACTTTCATATGGGGAACGCCAGGTACCCGTTACCACAAAGACAACATCATTGAACGACACCGTTACGGTGGTGCAGGATTGCTCGTTTGGGGTGGAATTATACTGAGCTCTAGAACAGATCTGCATGTTTAAATCTGAACCATGAACGACCATATTATAGGGACATCATTCTGGAACAACATGTACGTTTGTTTAGGGGTGTCATGGGTGCAGAATTTGTGTTTATGGATGACAACGCCCGTCCTCACCGAGCAAACATCGTAAACGAATGCCTTCAATCTGAGGATATAATCCGTATGGAATGGCCAGCATTCTCAACTGACTTGAATCCGATAGAGCATGCGTGGGACATGCTTGGCCGACGAGTTGCAGCCCGTCAACCCCCTCATACATGTGTACCGGAACTTGGGAGAGCATTGCTTGCTGAGTGGAGTAATATTCCCCAAGATCAGCTCTATAATTTGATAGTCAGCATGCCTAGGCGTTGTTCGGACTGTATTCATCGCATGGGAGACATACAATGTATTTACCATCATACCAACCATGTAATATTAAGTTTTTGTAAAGGAGATTTTTTTTGCAATTGCTCCAGGGAGCAATAATCGTAGTTTTTATGAATGGTATCATACAGACACCATCTTTTTCGTTCTTTATCTTTTCTTTAATAAGTCACGTTTGTTTTGTTTCTGAACCTTTACTTCCCGGAGCTAGCATTATCCTTCATTTATGGACATGAGTGTATAAGACCATGCTTCGCGATGTATGCTGTCCTGGTTTGGGTCTCAGAAGCTGACACTCATATCCAGAGACTGCAAACTATACAAAACAAGACTCTCCGTGGTATCAGGAAGGCGCCATGGTACCTACTGAACTCTCTGAGTCATGGGGATCTGGCTATCGAACCTATTCTGCATCATATTAAACATCTAGCTACGAACTTTTACAATAGGATATACTCAATCAATAACGAAGAACTTGCTAACCTGCTGGATTATGATCCTAGGGAGTGCTTTAGGCGCCCGAAGGCTACTTTGATTATGAACTCCGGCCTTGTTCCTGTTCGTTAATTCCCTTTCCTCCTTTTCAAAATTCAAACTTACAATAGTCCGGTTACTCCTGGTTTCTGACCTGTTATCCTTTTTCGATCGTTCCTTTCTACCATTCGATTCCCTCTAGGACCAGCTGTTTGCTGGAGAAGGGGATTGATAACATGTTCCCGGAATCCCAATCCTGCTTGCTTTCCTCTTTGAATTCGTTACTCAAGCCTTACGTACTTCGGACCTACCACCTACTTTATAGTTTCTTGTTTCCTCCATTGTTAAAATTCTCCATTATCATTTAAGTTAGCCTTGCCATATTAGTAACTCGTGCTCGTTCTAGTTAATTAGTTGATTTATCAACTAATTTATTTTTCCTCCCTTAATCATTGTCAATACTATTTGTAACCTTGAGAGCGGTAATCTTCCAAGAAGCACACATCGGGCCCGACCTGGCAAAAGCCCAACTGGGATAACCCCGACGGTGCAAGAGAACGGTAATCTTATGTTACTAACATTGATACTGAGGATAAGGAGCTCTTGCTCCCTGGGACCTATACAGTCTTTTATGTCAATGTCAAAATGATGTTTGTGACAACTACAAAATATAAACAGTCACAGTTCGAGTCACATACCAAAAATTTTTCGAATAGTTCTCTTTGTCAGAATAACCTTCCGATTCCTTGTGGCATATAAAAGGAAGTTCTTGCTTTGATAAGTAGTGATTTACATCAATCAGTCTTTTGAGTTCTCAATTTATTCACCGTCCATCGCGTTGATTTATGTTTGACATACGTTTAGAGTCATCTTGATCTCTGTTCTTTACCTTCCAAATAATTTGTATTTTCCAAAAGAATGAACATGGGACAGAGATCGTTCCTGTTATACAGACCACAAATCACTAATTTAAGAAAATCCAATTTTAGTTAACTCCATTACCATTCCAAGATAACACAGTGTCAGAAGACCAACTATTCAAATTTTTATCACCTATGATCCAGGAAACTGATGCACGTTGTTTGAGAAACTGAAAAGTGGCGAAGTAACCAATTTTTATGGTATTTTTGCACGTTTATCAAACCGTATAATTCGAAAAAGGGTATCTTTTCAAAAATATTAGAATTATATTGAAAAATGTTCAATGACAGTTTCGCTATTAAGTTCTCCAAAATGTATAGACGTTCTCCATTGTTAAAAAAAAACACATAAAAACATCAAAATATATTATTTAAGCTATGGACCAATTTCTTTTTTTTTCTCAGGCATGACGTTACTTATCGGCCAGTAGCCCATGACTGAGAAATATTTAGCTTCACCTATATTGCGTCAGAATTATTCCAAACGATCACCAGAAAACTCCATAGCAATAGATCCATTCTAATTTAATATAGAAAATTATACATAACGATGACTTGTCTTTTAAAATAGTGCGTTTCCCAACTCCAATAGAGATAAACCAGCAGATCCATTGTTGCTACTGAGGATGAGGAACTTCTACTGGAAGGCGCCTGAATAGTTTTTCTTATGACGACGAACTAGCAGATTGTAAATTTAGTTAGAGAAAAAAAATTGCGCACTCACCCATGGTGAACACGGCACTTCATCGTGTTTACCCTTGCTTGCACAAACCCTCTAGCGAATGCACGTGAAGTGATTGCCTAGGGCTTGGTCGCAGCCACTTTACTGGAATTTCCGTAGGATTAGCTTGAGAACTGAAGAAAACTCAACTTGCTTTCCAGACTTAACAAATTTATTTAACAATTAAGACAACACAAAAGTAACAATCTAGTCCCCATTCGGTGGGCATGAAAATAAGATCGTACTGTCCGACCACGGAAGCAAGGTCCCTGGAAGCTGTTACGCATGCGCGAGAAAAGCTAGTCTACTTAGAAAATAGGGGAAAACGTCTTATTTTCGGATGTGTTTGTTTATGAAATACGGAATGTATTTCAGACTGCTTTTTGGTCCGCAATTTTAAAGTTATTTTTTAAAACTTTATTTTTGATCGAATATGTGAATAATAATTTCAAAATAATAAAAAGAAAGAAGCAAATTTATTTAAAAATAGGAGTGTTATAGGAGTGGATATTTTCGGATTACATCAAAATCAAAATTATCTAAAGCTACGTTTTCAGTGGTTCTTTTTTTCTGACGTTTCCTCGGAGATTTAAAATTTGGAGTTTCTTCACCCTTTGCTTCTCTGCGTATTCTTTTTACTCTGGACATTGATATCCCGGTCATTTCACTAGCTCTCTTTAGAGATTGCGAAAGTGGAACAATAACATTTCCTTCTGGTGCTTCTTTCTCACACAATTTAATTACATTGTGTATTATACGTTTACAATCACTACGGAACGGCTTATTTCGAGCAGTTGTGTTGGGTAAAGGATCCATTAATTTTAATATAATAATCAAAATAGCAGACGAGGTAAAAGCAAGCAAGCGCAGTTAGTAACCGATTCTAAAGAATGTCGAGAGAATATGAGACTTTTCCCCCTCCTTCCTCAGCAGCCTTACCTACAGCGTGAATAGAATCGTCTTGGCACTATGCCAACCGTGGTTATTCGTACTTTGGTCGGACAGTAGCTCCAAGCTGCAGCACTCGAACACACGAAATCCAAAGAACACTTTTTATCCCAAGGTCAAGGTCAAGGTTGTTTGGTTTACGGAGTACCTAGCAATGCAAAGCATTTCACTGCTTCTACCTCCGAAAGGATATGATTTAATAAACTTGGTGTAATTTTCGAACAAACTTATAGTAATTTTCCTGCCTTCTAAATGTATGCTTGGCAATCAGTCTCAAGCCATCTCGCTTTTCATCCAGATGCAACTACTCATTAAATCCTACTAGGCACGTGCGGAGAGCAATGCTTGATTGACATCACCCAGCTCCGTCACAGGCAAAATGTTTATTGAAGTCCGCCCACACGGGAATAGCGAATCGCAGAAGGTTCACCATATTTCCCTCTTCTTCTCTCTCCTAATGCTACTGACAAATAAGACTTGGGCAAAACTGTCAGCAAGTGATCTAGTATGTAGATTGTCTGCGAGTACTTTTAGGTGGCAAATAAGACAGGAGGTTTAAATTTGACCCTGGCATAAAACATTGACTCCTTTGTTGGCTTGTCATAACGACGCCAAAACATACCAGCAAAAGGATTGTTTTCATAGGTTAGATTTTTAGTTCAAAACATGAAACTAAATTATTGTTAAATTATCAAGCTACTGTGTACAAAATGAACTCCTTTAACCCGATACATATCTGGCTAAAACTATCCATAAAGGGAAGAAAAAGACACGAATATCATCTCCGTGTATGGCATAACCCAGTATCCAGCCAGAGTGCAAATAATTTTTGCTAAACGGCACTTCCATTTTTGCCCCTCTCGACGTCCGCAGCGCATGCTTATCAAACATATGACTTCTGGCAGGGCCAATGACGTCGTAGCATAGCTAAACATACAAGCGGCTGTATTCTGCCTTTCAGCAAAAAGTAGTCGATTCCTCATTGGATAATGGGTTAAAACAGTATTCGAGTTTTCTCTTCCTTTTCTGGATATATACACCGAATCTTTCCCATAGATGAGATAATTAAATATGCTATCAGTTGTGCAGCGTTTAGATAATAATTTAGAGTGACCTAAAAACTGCCGAACAAAAAGAATCGTTTTGTGTGTATTCTCTGACGTCATTCTGAACAGCCAATTAGGGCGTCGGTGTTTCATCTGCTGGAAAAATCGAAAACCGCATCTCATTTGAACAAGTCTGAAGGCCTGTTCACATTGAAGTCCGTTAGCGTAAGCGTAAAAGGAAAAAATGGAGCTGAGACGCAAATAAATCAATCATAGGCCTTAACAATTCCGTTGCTAATCGTTTGGAGGTTTGTCATTGGTTAAATATATTACAATACTTCTACTCTTATGCTAATGGCTGCAATGTAAACAGAGTCTTAGAATAAGAACTTACCAGCAAAAACATCGCTGCAAGTACGCGGTTTACTCGGGCTAAGACAAATAAATGCATTTTTAATTCCCCCCCCCCCTCTGATTGCCTGTAACGAACATTCGAAAAAATAAATATTTTCTCAAAGTTTTATGAATCCTCTCCTTCCCTAAGTATTGAGAAATATTGAGGTATTATAAGGGCCTGTTCACATAGGAGTCCGTTGCGTTCCGTTAAGGGAAAGATGACGTTGAGACGAAAATAAACCAATCATAGGCGTTAAAAATTTTATCGCTAATCGTTGAGAGGCCTATGATTGGTTTATTTTCGTCTCAACGTCATCTTTTCCTTAACGCAACGCAACGGACTTCTATGTGAACAGGCCCTTAGCAAAAGAGGCTCAGTTACAAATTAGTTAATGAGGATTTTTATTATTCGGGGCCTACTTTTTCAGAGTATTATAATTATGCCTCCAGATCATCAATTTTTAGACCAAAGTATTTCGGAACAAGAATTCTCCCCTTGTGAAAACTTACATGCGAAGTAAACACGCAAGCACAAACAATGACGCAACTTTCAATGCTAGAAACTTTCGTAGCATTATGTTCTACGAGGCATTGAGTTGACCAGTTCTTAGATGCCGCATTATTGCAGATTTCATCAAACACCAAGCGATAAACCAGCCAAATACTTGGACGTTAAGGGTAAATCAAATACTGCAGACGAAAAGTAAGTGTAAAGACAAAGAAAGAAGAAGAATGATGGATTCCCGAATTTACCTTAGTTACCCCGCGAGAAGACCGGTTGATATCGTATTGCCTAGCTATGAGTGAGACCTTGCTAACTAGATACGTAACTATTTTCTGAACAACACATCTTTCTTCAATTTAAAAGATAAAGGAGTAACATGCAAATTTTTCCGATACGTTGCTATCATGGAATGTATAAAGTACTGCAGTAACCCTCGGGGTGAAGTTACTATTCTAACAATGCTACTTTACGCCCTTTTCCTTGTGACAGGAGTTTCCTGTTTTCAACAGCGATGTAAGTAAAAGTAATGCTTTGTTCTTTCTTAAAGATATTAGTGATAAGTTATACTTGAAACACGTTTGTTCCCGAAACCGTGTAAAATAACCCTAGATTGTCTCAAGGCTTTACTAATTTCAACGTACGCTGATGAGCGTATTGAGCACTGACTTGATTGAAGTTATACATAAGTAAAGAACTTTACTACGGGTTGCAATTTATTTTCGAAAATAACTTTAAATGCGAGTGAGAAACTGTGTTCGGTAGGTAAACATAGAGCTGAGCGAATCTAATAGAGTGGCAACCCAGCGCACGTAGGTTGCACTAAACTAGGCGTGGAAGTGAATCTGTAGCTGAACTATGATCTAAAGAGGTTTTGGAATACTTGGCAATTATTTAGAGAAGCTTGTTTAAGGGTTGCTGTGTACTAACCCAATTGGATTCGCTCGCCTTAATGTTGATCTATTCAGGTCCCGATTAAGAACGCTGGGGGCCCCTGGGCAGATGCTATTTTGCCCCCCCCCCCTTTACGAACATTTATAAAATAAGAACTATCATGGACTATACTATTAGAAGTAGGTGAATACACCAAGCGTGTGAGGGAAAGTTGTTAAAAATCACGATTTAAAAAAAATAGTTTAGTTATTTGAATCAAAATTTAAATCATTTAAGGTATGTGCCTACCCTCAAATTGCTGTTTTTGCGAAAACATTCGAATTTTTTTTTATTATTTTAAATTAAAGTTCAAACATTTAGGATTTCAAAAATGCTTTACTTTTGGTTCAGCGATAATTAGAAGCAAAGTTATAGCCCAAATTATAAACCGGAAATGAACTTTCTGAAACCGGAAGTGACCTTTTAAAGGGCCACGGAAATACAAAAAATACATTTTTACAGTTATTTCTTTACTTTTAAACAATTTTAATGGTCATTTTTCGTTTTTAATGTAGAATTAAGTTTCCTCTATTTACTTTTTATAGTTTTAAGACCATTAAAAGACCATTAAAGGACTTGGTGGGAAGGGTAAACTATCTGATAACTTTATAGACAAGCTACAAAACTATTATGAGATTGCAATTAGCAGCAATGTTGCACATCTTCAAAAATATGCAATCAGCAGTATTATCTGTTTTTTTCCTTGTTGCTCAAGCAATAAAAAGTCGATGCATGGACAGTGTCCTGAGGGTCCCGAAAGTTGGTGTAAATACAAGCAAGCATTGCATCATGGAAAGCAGTTTTCGGAAAAATCCCCAAGCCTTCCACATACAATTGTCAAAATTATAAAACCAGCTTACTTAGAACTGGTTATTGTGATCAGAAATTACTGAAAAAGTGTTTTCATTGCATGACTCATATCAATAATGAATCATTTAACAATGTTTTGTGGAATATTTTTCTTAAAGAAAATTTTCTTTAACTGCAAACATTGTTATTAGGGGCTTCTATTGCAGTGATACTGCTTAATTCATGTTTTATGGGTCTCTTACCTGTTTTCAATTATTTAAAAATAAAAACTGAACCAGAAATGTTGAAAAAGTACATGGAAAATGACATTGAGCGAATAAAGAAATCGAGGCGACAAATTCTGCCAACTACAAAAACATGCAGAAAAATTATAAAAGCTAAAAGAAAATCAAAATTAATTTAAAATGAAGCCACGGAAGGCTTGACCTACAAATATGGTGAAATTTGAGGTTGTAAAGTTTATACATATTTTTTTGTGCTAAATTAAAATCTTTATTTGCGTTTTCTGGAAAACTGCATTTTTCATTTTTTACGATAAATTTTATTTCTTAAAAGATTTTTAAGATATTGAAATAAAATATTATCACAAGGTTCTGCTCATCTAGTGGTATGTTATGAACCAAAATATAACTTGTAAGTATCTATTTATTAATTTAAGAGCTATTTTATTGGAAAATATATGAAAATTTTTAAAAAAATCTTGTTGTGTATACAAAATTTGGTATATGTTAGTAAGTTTAAGAGGTATTGCAAATATTTTACTTCATAACACAGATAAGTGATTAACTAATATTCTGTTGAAAAAAAAAAGTGAAATATATTGGTTAGATTTTGTTTTAAAAAATTTGGCGTAAACGCTAATTTTTACTAAAATTTGACTAAAAATTGCCTAAATTTGAAAAGTTAATGAAAATTCCACTAACTTTTTTTTTTAATGCATAGTTTTATTCCCTGTTCTAACTAAAAACACTTGTGTTTCATAAAAATTTCCAATTTTTCAAAAAAAGTGCCCAAAAGGTAGGCACATACCTTAAACCAAGCAACTCTGCATGCGAGTCCTATATTTGCTATTACAGTGTACGGCTCATAAGATGAAGCATTCACAAACATGTTTCACATCAAATTGAAAACTCCTTTCACCTTCTGATGTACATCTGATACAACCTGATAGTTTAACATTTTTCCTAAAGCAGAGAGCGAAATTTAAAAACTTTCACTTATTTGGCACCCTATGCATTTTAGTGTTGCGGAAACATCGTTAAAGAGATTTTGCATGTGAAAGAGGACAGATTTGGGGGCCCCCTAGCATCAGGGGGGCCCGGGGGAAAGTCCCAATTTGTCCATTCGATAAAAAGGCCCTAGACCTATGGAAAAAGTGTCTACTTATAGCTACATAAATTCCGATCATCCAATAAAAATGGTATTTTCAGATGACCGAACTTTTCTGCACCTTTCATTTTATAAACTGCGTCCAAAAAGGAATTTATCAGCGTTGAAAACTCACTATGCTAGATTACTTCCCCGAATAGTTTAAATTTTACAATATACTGTTTTTTTTCAAAAAAAGAAAAATGGCCTAAGGTGTAACATTTCTTTCTTCTATTATACGGGGTACAATTTTTAAGAACATCTCTTAATCCAAATTTGGAATCCTTGGCCACATTTTCTCAACATGTTAACATTGTGGTGAGCGGATCCAATAGGGTAAGTACACATCAGCTTTAAACAACTTTCTCTTAATAATTAACAAGTATTCCTAACCTCTTCAGCTCACCGTTTAGCTACCGATTCACTTTCTATTGTTTTATGGGAACTTTTCAGGTTCTAGCAAAACAATACCCCCATCAGGAGGCAACCTTCTTACTTTATTGTCGGGTCTAAATCATATTAAACTGAGCACAGTTAACGATATTTCATTTAACAACTCTCAAATTCTTCCCGTCTTATTTTTGTGGTTCTTATAAAAGCTGAGCTTGTGTTAAAAGTAATATTGCACACATCAGGTTACCATTCCTTTTGTTTGTTTATGATTGTGCGGTTGTATTTTTTGCCGCATGAACATGTATAACTGTCAGTACTAGATTGGAATAAACATTTCTTGGTATATTAACGTAGGATTACGTTCCTCAATAACGGTCCTCCAGAAAGAAAAAATCAGTTCGTCGCGAGTTATAATTTTGGCAGCGCGCCAAACCCAGTAGCAGTAAAACAGTTAAACAGGAAAGTACCAAAAATGCGTCTAAAGAGAAAAGAGGTAAGAAACGATAAGTAATGCTACGTTAATAACCCGCGGTAGTTTCGTTAGAAAAGACTAGCTGAAATATTTTTGTTCAAAATAACACTAAAGCCAAGTCGTTTATCTCTAATTCTGTTTGAATTTGTAAATCTGGGCGATTTTGGTACGAAAACAGTTCCTTTTAAACTAAGAAATATGTTATACAGTTATTTTTAGCGTTTTCTCGAAATTTTTTTAATCATTTCTCTTTATGCAAAACTTCCTATAACAAAAATGGGACTTAATGGCACTATCTTAATCTTGCATACTTTGTCTATGTTCTTAAGGGAATAGACCGGGGGATTCCCAACGGGGTCTCGGTGTACCCCTTGGGGGTCGATGGAAGTTTAAAAAGGGTCTATACGTCTATAGTATTCCAGGGGTTTATTAGCGGTCGATGAATTTGTTTTAAAATTCAGTTTTTTAGTAATGTAATTAGATAATATCCCTTTTAATGTGTATACAGATTTGCATAAGGCGGAGTTGAAGGAAAATTTGGAAGATAAAATAAATTTTTAGACAAATGGTTACGCCAAATTTTAGAATTGTAAAGGTATTCGCAAAAAAAACGTCAAATTAACCCATATTACCGAACCATTATTTTTAGCTTTTCCAAGTTCTTACTTGGTTGAGGCAGAATTTAGTCACGTTAACAATTTAAGAAAAACTAGAAATCGATTATATATTGCAGAACGCGGTGATTTGTTAATTTCACACCTAATGTAAAGTATTATGGAAAAGCGTCAACCACAACCATCCCATTAAATTTTTAAATTATATAATTACATGTCAGTAAGATTGTTTGGTAAAATGTATATTTATATTCGTCATGTTATTGTGACAATACGATAAGCAATTTCAGGCCAAACACTAAAAAAATTGTATCAAGCACAGCCACATTAATTGAAATCTAACTTGTGTAATTTCAATCCGTTTCCGAAATCTTGTTTATATTTGAAATTAAAAATGAAAATAGTACAAAAATAAAACAAATCTAATGAACCCCTTTTCTAATTTTATCATTCTTAGTCAAATTATCTTTAAGCGTTTTATGTGCAACTAGCTGAAAACCCGCACTTCGCTACGGAGTACATTGAAATTAAATACAACGGTCAATGTATGCAATTAATTAAAATATATATATATATATATATATATATATATATATAAATAATAAATACGACGATCAATGTATACAATTGATGTAAAAAAACATTTATAAAAAGATCGTAAGGGATATTTTTATAGACAAAATAAAGTCCAATCGTCTGCCGCATTAGCAAGAAAAAAATATTTTTTGTCTTTTTTTTGCACGTGACAATAAATTTATTTAAAGTACCAGAAAAAAAATCACGATCAGCATTTAATAAATTAAATTCTAAAAATGAATCTTTAAAAATTCACCAAAAATCAGGAAATGGAGGTAAAAATTCGAAAAAAATTTCATCTTGAAGGAATTTTTATGATCTTTCTCGTGATATAAATTTTATAATCCTCAAAGTATTATTTTAAATGAAAACGTAAAAAGTTTAAAAAACAGCTTAAAAATTTAATTTTAAAAAATCTAAGAATTTTTGAAAAATCTCTTAGTGCACCCCTACACTATAAGAAGAATCGCCATGCAAAATTTCAGCCCTTTAGGTCCAGCGGTTTGATCTGTGCGTTGTCAGTCAGTCAGTGAATGAATGAATCAGTCAGTTACGGAACTGTTTTATATATATAGATTAGTATTATAATGTTGTATGCTGCATATTAGAGAAAATTACGGGGGGGGGGGCGGTCGAAAATGATCATTCTTTTAAAAGGGGTCGATGTAGGTAAAAGGTTGGGAACCCCTGGAATAGACTATGCTCGGTATAGCAGATTAATTAGTTTTTGTTTACGTAGAGATGAATAATTGCACGTGACAACGAATTTTGTTTCTTCTACGAAAGTACTTTAACTGCTATAGACTAAAAGATAAACATAGTATAATCTCGAATTCTCTAGACCCTAGAGAAAGTTATCTTCATTCTCCAGTTTATAAAATGGTAATACAGTAAAACCTCGTTTATTCGGGCTGGGACCGTAGGCAATCCGGATAATCCAAAAACCGGGTAATATGGGTAATAAGCAAAACAAAATGCTTAACTGAGCAGACTTGCCGTTTATTACGATAAAAAAAAACTAAGATTTGTAACGAAATTTCATGGTATTGTTTAAAAGACCAAAAGAAATATCTTTAATTTCTTAAAGAATTGGCAAGTCTAGTAAAGCTTTCTTAAACTCGACAAAAAGCATTTTATTACCATAACTGTACAATCTATGCAGGAACTGTACATTTGAATCAAACTAAAAAGCGAATATTTTGCGTAATTGTAGTTGCGTTCTTGCTATCATAGTTAAAAATTATCTAATGTGAACATTAAATAAAAAGTCTACAAACCTGATCCGGATAAGAGTCTTTACTGTATTTTTGTTTTTGAGTTACGTCTTGCGGCAATGTCAGATTTTCAATTTTTTCCAGTCCCCCCCCCCCCTAAAAATATATTTTACTGTAACAGCAAAGTCTCTACACATTTTTCAGTTAACTTCCATGTCATTATAAAAGGATAATAAAAAGACAATTAAAAAAAAATTGCCTTCGAAGGTGTACGGATATTTTAAAATGACCTAGATCTCTTCTGAAGGAAACAAAATTTTTCTGTGCTTAAAAATAGTTGTTCTGAACCGATTAGTTCTTTTCCAAGCAGAATATAATCTCTTATTAAAGCTACTAAAATCTGGTCGATTGTCTTTACGATGTAAAATGACAGGCGTATTATCAGAGGTAATAAAAATGAAGGGTAACCATTTTCAAAGTGTAGTTATGACGATGAACTTCCCCCAATATCAACAGAATCCACTAAAAATTCACAGCAGTACTTGGATGGTAAATGCAACTGTGTAGGATTAAGACTTTCGCTTTCAACACAAATCTTCCCGACTGAGGATACACGACTAAAGAAATTTCGTAATTTTTGCCGCATACAAAATGTTAAAGCACATCGGAATCCTTACAACTGTAGTTAGACCTGGACACGAGAATGGGAATGAAATTGCATTTCAAAGAGGGTACTGATATTTAACCTACTTTTTGAAAAACCGGTTTTCGAATGCCAGATTTCCAAAAAACCGGTTTTAGCCGGTTTTCGAATTTGTCAAAAAATAGAATAGGGAAAAACATTTTAATTTATATAAAATAACGAAATCAAAGTCAAAATATAAAAAAAAATTCAGGATTACACATTACTTACACAAAATAACAAACACAAATTTCAAATATTTATATTTATTTCACGAATTTTAATTTCTAAGAAAATAGTATTTTAAACTTAAGATATCCACTGAACGGTGGCTAAGTCTTGTTCTTATTTTGGATACAATATTGCCTGAAATTGAAAATACTCGTTCACTAGCTACTGAGCTTGGTTTTATAGTTTTCAGGGCATCAAATAACAAATCTAAGTTACTTTTACACAATTTGAATTCCTTTAAACCGGTTTTCTGAATTTGAAATCGGGTTTTCGAATGTGACAAATTTATTTTAAAAACAGAGTTTGAAAAACCGTCAAACCCTAACTGGTATTAACTGAAGTAATCCCTCCAAGTATATCGTGATATCTCTAAAGAGCACAAAGGTAACGTATATTGGGTAATGTGCATAGCTGCACTAATTAGTAAGTTTACATTGGAATGTAAGTGCATGTATAAAGCTGTTTTCAGCTTCAGAATAGTTAAAGTTAGATTTCAGACAAACTAGATTTTTGTCCCCTTTGCCATTCTAGGCTATCGTATCTTACAGGAATAGGAGTTTATGAAGGGGTAATAACTTTCATACTGACTTGTCACAATCTGTAGAATCTGCTTGCTAGGCCTAGAATAAGGGTTTTCAAGCGAACTTCCTTGCATTTTCAATTGGCCATTGTTGCATTGAGTTTCCCCTGATAGTATACATTCTGCCTAGTCTTTCGAAAACCTTATTGTGCAGTCTTAACCCCGGCGTTCTTCGCATAGCTGTAATGTTTTCACGATTAAACGCTTTTCTTAAAGTGCGTTCTCACTAATAAAGTTTATTGAACGATTATAGTTGATCAACAGAAGATGAATATGGTTTTAATCTATTGTTCACATATCAATAGAAACTGATCAACAGTCTGTTTTAACTGATCAGCAGGTTCAGTCTCTGTTCAGATTCCACTTTTTGATTTTCAAACCAATGAATGCTTTTTTATACATCTTTCGAATTGTCTTAATTTCGTTCTTCAAATCAGCAATAGACTAGAAGTTTCCATTTCTTTGACAATAGAACCCAAAACATTTTCTCTTGCGTCTTTTATTTCTGTATTCATCCATTTGGTGGTTCCAAAGACAATGTTTATGATACCGCTCTAAAAATGCGAGATAACTTTCAGACCACTTGAGGCTCATTTTATAAACAACTTATTTAAGAAATTAGTATTTTATATAAATAACAAAATACATGCACGTGGCGTGACCAGTTGCAAGCGATCTTGACAGTCAATTGAAGTTCGTTTCAAGGGAACTTTTAACTCGAAAGCAGTTCACGGATGACTCATCACTTGAACTATAAAGTTCGACTGCGTCAAACTTTTCTTGATCCACTAAAACAAGAATTCCTAAAGGGGTCCTGGTGGACCCCTTGGGGTCGATGGAAGTTTAAAAAGGATCTCTAGTATTCCAGGGGTCTATTGGGGGTCGATGATACCTTTTCAGTTTTAAAATCTAATTTTTTAGAAATTTAATTATTAGATAATATCGTTTTAATATGTATAGATTTGCATAAGGCGGAGTGATCCACCCATCTAAAGTCGATTGTCATGACGCTTTTGTATATGCCTCGAATGCTGCTGTCGGTTTTATTTGTACAAACACTAGGCAGAACAGGGTAAATCCACTGGACCTTAAACAGCACATGGGTCCTCCCAATGCAGCCAATCGGAAGCAGTTTCGTTTATCTCTTGGCGATGTTTGTGAAATTGCAATCTGTTTCTGAAATCTTGTTTATATTTGAAATTAAAAATGAGAATATTACAAAAATAAAACAAACCTAATGAACCACTTCTAATTTTTTATTCATTTTTGGTCAAATTATCTTTAAGTGTTATGTGCTATTATGTTGCATGCTGTATATTATAGAAAAAAATGGAAGGGGGGGGGTCTATGGAGAAAATCCTCCTTTTAACCCTTTCAGGGGCAACAAACTCTACCGTTTGCACGGTGAAGACTTTTTCTAGATTTTTTATCTAAAGAATCTTAAATTTCATTTAAAGGTTGCGAAATATTTTTACTTAAACTGATAACAGATGGCAGTACTAGCCATTTTCTCCTCATTTAACTGGAATACATTGAATGCAAGTGGAAAAGACTAGATTTAAGCGTTTGCACTATGCAAACGGCGCCCCTTAAAGGGTTAGAAGGGGTCTATGTAGGTAAAAGTTTGAACAGCTGTACTGAAACAAGTTATCACTATAGCTTTCATTTAACTTTTGATCCACTATAATCGTTCAGTTAAACTTGATTCGTGAGAACGAGCCTTTAGGAGGAAGCACATCGTGAGCTCGTATCACTTTTTTCTCAGCTGCAATCCAAGAATGTACTGACCCAGACGCCTTTCGTTGCACAAGCGGGGAATGCGTTCATCGATATGTATGGTGCGACAATACGCCTGACTGTTCGGACGGATCTGACGAAGACTTCTGCTACGGAAGTAAGCTTATCAGTCTAATTAAATTCTAAACGCTTGAAATCATTCAAAATTGATTATAGTATCAACTAGTGTTATTTATAGTTTCAAACTTAAATAATTGGAATATCTGCATTAGACCTGAAATTTAGACGTATGATACTAAATATTTTGGGGAGTATTTGGTCGTGAAATCTTCACTCGCCAGCGTAGCAGTTCCACACACTAGACTTAAGGCTGTTGTGTACTAACCCTATTGTATTTGCTCACCTCAATGTTAACCTATGGCGAAAAGCTGACTATTGACAGACACATCAATGCTGATCTAATAAAAATGATGTGCCTTGCAACAGGATTCTTTTTATAAATTGCGTCCACCAAAGGAATTTAGGAACGTTTTTAGAATACACTATACCAAATTTTTTCCCGCAATAATTTAAAATTTTAAAATATTCGCTTTTTTTAAACGAAATGCCCGAAGGTGCAAAATTTCTTTCTCTATTACGGAGTAAAATTTAAATCTGCAATCCGTAGACACATTTTCTACATTGGTTAACATTGGGGTGAGCTAATCCAATAGGGTTATTAAACAGCAGCCTTAAAATTCTCTAACTGGATTCTTCACTCTTTGGCGAGTTTAGATTCCGGAGAGAAACTTCATCTTGTCAAGTTTAGACTCGTGATAACAAACCTGTTTTACACGCGATTTGCTGCACAGCATCTTCATATAATTTCTTCTAGAAATTGCCCGTTATGTTTAAAGTAAAATAAAAATTTAGGCTATTGTCTGCCAAAAGAAATGGATAAAACATCCTTAATGGAATCGTGCATACTTGAACTCTGAATATATATATATATATGTTGGGTAATACGCGAAGGGGTAGGGCTCTGGTGCACACATCCTGTATAATCGGAAAGATGCCTGCAGGCGAGTGTCAAATTTCAGTTTTTGGCTCTGAGTACGTTTAAAGGTTCTCTTCTGATAAATTAACGAGGCTTTAAGAATCACGAGTCAACTGGTAACTTCGTTCAGTAGAAAGTTAACATGCTATTACATTTATCGCTGTCAGTTTTATAACTCTGAAAGTAACCAGTTACCGTCAGCGAAATAGTCTAGAGTCCAGAAGCACTTCTGAGGCAAAATCTAATGTAAATTGAAGCTTCTGTGAAAATACTTTAAATGTGCTTTCTTGAAATGTGCTTTTGGTATCTAAACTGTAGTGCCTTTTAGAAAGTTCTTTTACTGATTGAGACCAGGTGACGAATAGTCAACTTAGTTTGCTTGCATTACAGGGATTTTTTAACGAAATGACTAAACCATAGGAAAAGAGAGCAGTTTCGAATATAGCACTCTTTTAAAGAAAATGGTGCAGTTTAGAGCACTACAGTCGTTTTTAGCTACACGAAGGCTAATTAGACCGGGACATACTGCTTAAAGCAGATTCCGAAATTACAACGAAATGCTTCTTGTGATTCTGCAGGGGTTATACAACTTAAATTCTCTTGAACCAAAAGCTCTGCTTTGTAGGATTGTATCATGACTTTTCGGTGATTTTAGTACAAATAACTACTCTACCAAAGTAGAAACTTCTAAACTATGTTGGTTCGCAGTGCCCTCAGTTTACATCTAAATTTCAACTGTAATGTTGCATTTTGAATAGATTCAAATTAACTACCATCATTCTGTTTAAAATACTCTTCGTATGTCCGAACGTGGTGTTTTACATAGATTTAGAGAACTTAAATTCAGTAACTGGAACAGAAACTTTGCAACTCGCAAGATTTGCTGGCAGGTATTCTTTTACGTTACACTTCCAGGCAGTCAAGTAGAATAGATGCTAGACTTTGCCCGCAATAGTTATGAAATTTCGATGATTTTCCGCAATACCTGAAATACTTCGATCATTGTTGGGCAACTGTCCCGGAATAATTGAATATGACTGATACAGGAAAAAAGCATAAATCTGCTAGGAACTTTTATCTAGTTTTACACCTTGCCATAAAGAGCATATTGTTTACAAATGACTCGGTCTTGCTTAAGGTAGTGATTAGATAAATTTCAAAATATCGCCTATATAAGAGCAAGTCGGTTAAGAATTCAGTGTATTTTAATTTTCCTACTTATCCCAGAACTTCAGTTTCGCAAAGAAACTTTCGGTGACCTCTATATCAATGCCTTTACAGTCGTGAAAGAAGGTTCAGGGAAAAAATTAAATTTTTGCACTTCCACATGTACTATTTATTGCATAATATCTGTACGGACACTTCAAAACAACGCAAATTAAGTATAACCCATTCTTTGTTGCATGCCTTTTCTCAAAATCGGCTGTTTTCGTAATACGAAGTTGGATACTATCCACATCCCTGATAATTTGTTTAGCCCTCTAGACTCTTAAAGCTGATTTCGCAGGATCTATTTCAGTGTTGAACTTTGAAGAGTTTCTTTTTGCAGACTCTTGCTTAGAAACCCACTTCCGGTGTAGAAATGGGGGATGCATTCCACTTTCTGGACTCTGCGACAGTCATAGCGATTGCACCGATGGCTCGGATGAAGAGAATTGCGGAGGTAAGCGATGATATGTTCAGTTATCACGCTTGAACCTTTTCCCGTTATGGCTCGGTTAGGTTACTGTCTACTAAAGCAGCAGTCACTTAGAATCATAACTTGAAAATAGCGGGATTAACTTCAGGCCGTATTGATGGGTGGTCTCCAAGTCACTTTAATCCTCATATACGAGGCTTACTATGTTTAGACATAAGAAATGGTATACAGATAAGGAATGTACCTTCGTTATTACGAATATAAACTTGCCGTTAGGTCATTAAGATTTATAATGCATTAGCCTAGTCATTTTCACACGGGATTTGTTGATGGTCCATTTCTTTCGATGAGTTTTCTGCATACTGGCAAACTTTTGACCAAAATCTACCATGACTGAGATCTATAATCCCCCATATTTTAGTAGGGGTCAGCGTCTCAATCTTTTAAGTGGGTACAAGTTCACTGCTTTATCTCCCCATAGGTATTAACGTTCGTTTACCTGTTGGGCACTCCTGTAATTCAATGGCCAACGACTTTTAGTGTCTACGGTCAAATGCCTTTTGGAGCGTTTAAAACCTACATATAATCGCAAAGGCTTTTCTTCAGCAGCATCTTTGCATATTGTGTGTGTATATATATATCAGAATAGACAGGATGATCCAATAACGGTCATTCACACTTCCCCTATTGAACAATGATTACACTGCTGAAGGAAATCTTTATTCATGAAATATCCGTAGAATAGGTGGATGTTTACCTATGGCAATTTTTCCCAGATCATTTGATGCGAATTAGTGTGGACTTTCAATGTCTCTGAAAGTAATAAATTACTGTTGTTGAATTGAATTCATAGCTCTTTTGAACTCCGTAGCAACTGAATGGGATGTCGACACAAAGATACTGAGGCCGATGTTCACTCAGACCAGAGGTCCGGCAAAAGCTGTTGCCGATGCTGCAGCGTACTTCTTCAGTAAGATGACGTATGAGAACGGTTGGGGTGACTTTACCCCGCGGGCTGTGGTAGCCTTGTCATTCGCAGATAAAGTGTCGCCAATTAGCAAGGAGGAGAAAGAATTGATGGTGAAGCAACTGAACGTCCAGCTAATGGCAGACTTAATGCAGTAAGTTTCTTTTTTTTAAGGACGGGGGGGGGGGGGATCCAGGATGAAATTTCCCTTTTATTTCCATTTGTCTCGACATTTTCTATTAACGTTCTAGTTTGATTATTACGCATACAAGACTTGAATACTTCATGGTAGGAGTACATGGTAGGAAGTAGTTCCTGATCAATTGCATCTTCATAAACAATAAGCGTTGCTCGTTGACACTTCATTTATGTCGCTTCATTTATGTGTCTTGGATGGGTGTCTAAAATATCGGTTTCTCATTTTCAAATTCATGATAGATTTGCATTCAATAAACTATCAAGGTATAGCTATGGTGATTTTCAAAATAAGACTAAATTTTTTTTTTCCGCTAAACGGTATTGTCTTTCAGATAATATTCCTAACTAGAATGACAAGAGCTAAAACTTGAATACCTATTTAAAATGAATTTAATCGCTGTATTTCTGCAACTTCATGCATATTAAATCTTCAAATCTTCCAAAAACCACGGTGAGGAGCTTCAACTGAGAAGCGTTCTTGGATAATGGCTGCCAAAAGTATATTACAACTGCAATCAGTAACTTGCATTATCGCTGTCGATAGTTGGGCTGCTAAAAATTCAGTCCTCGTCCTAATGCTTGTGCTGTAGATGCACATTTCTTTAGACTTGGAAACGCTCAAGATCTGGCACTGTATCATAATTAGTTTTTACGTGTTAACTTAGTACTACAAATTCTTGCTTTCGCAATGTTTATTTTACCTCGAGTGTCCCAATATGTAAATGGAGCTTTTTGGTGTTGATTCTTGCATAGCGAGGGATGTATAAGATCTTGATCAGCACTTGTTTATATTAGCAAGTAAATAATTTACCTGCTTGCATCATTTTAATCTCGACAAATCTTCCTGCTACTCGTAACCATTTACAGTAATAGGTTAAAATAGTTTGAATAAGACTTGGTCTCTTCTGCTGGAGGGGTATGATCTACCAGAATTTCAGTTTCTAAAAGTTAAAGTATACTGAATTTGATTTTATGTGGGGAATTGGCACATGGTATCTCTTCTCCACACACACGCCTAAATACCTTGTGGCGAAAGCGGATTCAGTATGACTTACGAGTTCATACTTAAAGGAAGCTCGGATGTTTTAGTATAAACTGAACAGATGACGTAGCTATATATCGGCCAGTTAAGCTATTCCTTTAGCGTTTAAGGGCTGTATGGTAACTCAAGAGTTAAGCTTGGATAACATTTGTATTTGGGAAATGACTTATCAATTACACTTATTGATATTGGTCGTAGTCAATAATAGGCCAAGCATTTCGCTTCAATTACTTTACTACGCTACCTTAAACACAACTACAAAAAGCAAGTATGTACAGCGAGTTAGAATTTACAGTTAGATATGTCAGGACGGATTCGGGTTCACCGACAACTCGGCCTATCAGGCCGAAAGACCAGGAGAGCTGCGTCCTCTCTGGCACTCAAAACTGATCTCTCTCTGTGGAGTATTGGGAGTCTTCTTTTATACGGTCGGCGAATTCTAAGCGTTCTCCGGCGTTTTAAGTGCTCGTAAGTGTCCAAAGTTTATGGGATTCCACATGTCGCTATAGTGTCAATTCTGGAGAGCCCTCGAACCACTCTGGGATTTATGCCTTTTATAACGCCAGAACTGCATATTACACTAAATTTATGGCCTCTTATCCTAGAGTTTGAGACGGCTCAGTTTAACATTTCGCCGATAGATGACATGTTCATGTTGAGGGGTAGGAACGAGCATCACAGACTTATATAATTACAATTTTCGTGTACTAATGGAGACAACGTCACAGTACATATGTGCCCTGTTTGCTTACATTCTGTAGTCCCCATCGATAGCTTTTCATAAGAGATAACATCTGAAAGAACTTTGGTGTAAACGTACTCTCTTGTTATTCAGTGGGCTACTGCAACAGATGTATGAGGCTCTGGGAACCTATTTAATGTTTTTGAAAAAATCGCGGTTGACACGCTTTCGTTGCATTCATTGATCTTCCTAAAAATACTGATGCACTCTAGTTTGGGAAGCGGTATTTAATGTCTACTGTTTTGGGTTATGAAGTTTAATTTTTAAATATTCTACGAGAATTCCTTTGGCAATTTAACCAACCCAAAACTTGCTGAGAAGGATGGAAAGGAATCTTTGAGACTAAAATGGCACTATTTGTCTTCCCCCTTCATTACTGACATCTTGTAGGAAGAACATGTAACCTCGATACGCGTAATGTTTGCATTCTCTTGCAGGAACAGATCTGCGATTCCTCCGAGCAGTCTTGCTCTGTACATTAATGCGTTGTATGCGACATGCCAAGACCCCCGAAATTTCAAAGGCCGGGATTTGGTCAAGCTGTTACGATCCGAGGTCAATAACGCGGCGCAGTCAAATTCTCCCTTTCCCATAGCCTTGATGACCTTGTGTATTGCGGATAGCACAGAAACTGGAGATGTATATAGGCTTGCGAAGATGTATTCAAGCACCGACAGGACAGGTGAGTTGTGCTGTTTATTATAGTTACAAATAGTATCCTAAACTACGGTAAGATAGTTTGATGCTCCCACGTTTTTAAAAACAAGGGCAGAAAATGGACGCTATCAATTTGATACGTGGAACTGTCTTTCATTTGCAAGGGAGCAGTTGTTTCGGCATATATATCCAATACGAATCTTTTGTACTAACCCTATTGGATCTACTCACCTCAGTGTTAACCTACGAAGAAAATGTGTCTACTATTGACAGCTACATAAATGCTGACAATACAATGGATAGCCTGAACTTTTTTGCACCTTTTTACAATTTCGTCCACCAAAGGAATTGAGTTTTAAAAAACACTAACAGATTTTTCACCCGAATAATTTAAATATATTTGCATGTTTTTAAAAATGAAAATCCCAAAGGCTTAAAATTTCTCTTGCGGAGTACAATTTTTAAACTTTCAATAAAAGTTGGTAATCCTTGGAATAATTTTCTCCATAGGTTAACATTGAGGTGAGCGAATCCAATAGGGTTAGTACATGGCAGCCTTAAACTAAGTTTTACAACGAATGTTTTGCCTTTCGCTTTTGCAAGCGTTGAGATGGGCTGCATGCAGCTGCTTTATTAATTCTAATATTTGTCCATTATCTAAACTATTGTGAAAAGCACTCGAGGGATAGAGGTTGGATACAATATTTCGAGCAAAGGTACCATAATTCGGTTCGTCTTGCCACTTTATTGCCGTACTACAAAGTTAAAGGTCTTGACATTTAAATAACTAATATCTGTGAAAAGGAACTCGTAATGAGTCTTGCAAAAAAAACTGTCCCTTCGGTAAAAAGTTAAAGGTGTGATTATGAAATATTTGGATGCATGTTCCAAGCTTTGTCTGGAGCCACTTACGGTGATTATACTGAGTACTATTTGCTACCACGTTAGAACGACGACTGGACGTTCTTCTCCTTGTTGCTATTCCATACGCCAATATTTCTAATACATCGCTACCTGCCACAATAACTAGTTAAGCTGAAGAGGGGAAAGTCTCTTCACCTTATCTCTATCTTTCAAAGGTTTTAAGTGTTTTTAATTTGCATTTAAATACCAATGCATTCTTGCGCCTGTACTTAGTGTCAAGGTACTTTGCAGATTTGTTGGTAAAGTCACTTGCATAGTTTGTTCTTAGTAGATGTATAGACGGGAATGCATAGTCGCGAGTTTTTAGCGCAAGCTCAATAGACACGCCATACCACCAATTAGGCATGCGACAAACGTAAGACCTGATGACTGACTGCCGTCTGATCGGCGACAGCAACCCCACCTCGCACAGTAACACAGATCTGTATTAATTTAGGACTAACGGAGCAACAGGAGCAAACGCCCTATGGCTTAAGTCGAGGCCAACGTCCATTGTCACTCTTAGCAGTAGCAAGGGAGGGAAGGGTTATGCCTTGGGCGCCACTCGCAGAGGGGAGCCAAATGGTTCCCTAGACCTTTTGTTCAAGACCATTGTGGGGGGGGGCTCCAAAAAGGTATTGTTCCCCGAGCGCCAGTTATGCTCTCTACGCCACTGACTCTTGGCCGTCGCCCGGTTTCCAGCCAGGACTACGTGAAAGTGGTGACAACCGAAGCCCTGAAGATGATACAGTGACTCCCTCGGTATTCCACTCCCCCCCCCCGAAGACTTGGTCGTAGTATCCATTACCAAGCACCGGGGTCCTCGCAAGACATCGACGCCCTGGGAACAAGCCACACAAACCTAACTCTGGCCCCCTGGCCGGGTTTTTAGGACAAAGCAGCTGATTGAGAAATGGTATTAAAAGTTGAATGATTGGAACTCAATCATGTTCTACAGCCCCACATATTTATACATTTTAATTGCAAATATCTTAACTAGATTAACCACTCGGCTTATACAGTTTAGTTTGCAAGAAGCGATTTAAGGCTTTTCAAAATACCCTGTTATTGGCTAATCATCTAGCAAAAGAAGGCGGATTTGTTATTTTGGCTTATATCTGTCCATTTTTATAGCGATTCTTCATAGGGTGGAACATATTTGATATTTAGTCCTTTTTAAGATAACCTTAAGGCTGTGTACAAACCTTATTGGATTTCTCGCCTCAATGTTAACGCATGGAGAAAAGTCTACTATTGACAGCTACATAAATGCTGACAATTCAATTAAATGCTATTTTCATATAGCCTGAACTTTTCTACACTTTGCAACCGGATTGATTTTAAGAATTTCGTACACCAAAGTAATTTAGGAGCGTTTAAAACTCAAGAGGTAACTGTTAGAAAATTGTTTCTCAGCTTAATCCAAATTCTAATTTCTCTTTCACGTCATACTACAAAGACCCGTGAAATTGGGCACACGTTGATCGACCCTTCTCCTTACGAAGCTAGATTCCACATAAAGTTTAAATCCTTTAATCTTAACATAATTGCTTTGATACTGTAAACCTCCCTTTTAGGAAAGCGATTCTGGTTCCCTGTCCTGCCTCTAAATGATGCCAGTGGTCAAATACTCAATCTGATTAGAAACTGTTGTTTCATTTTAGTAAAAGTCATCGTCAAGGTATCTGCTCTTCAGCACAGTAATGGTTTTCCTCTGCTCTCTGGGAAAACAGAATTTTCTTGGCAGGGCAAAGCTAGCACCGATTCAGTCGGCAGCCGTGCAATTTCTCTAAATTCATGTTTGGCAACTCGTTAACTTCGGAAAATTACAATAAGTTTAATTCATTATCCGTTCGGGGGTGAAAGCAGTAAACCCTACTACCTTGACCTGTTATAAAATTACGGGGATTTATATGAAGCGTGCAATTGTATGACGCCTATCAAATCGTTTGCTCTTCTCCCTAGGATTAAAAGCTCTCGTAATCATGGCAATGGTCTGCGTTGCACGTAAAATGAAGCACGATACAAGGAACTACGTGGACAACTTCAAGGCAATCAATCCATTCACTGGGAATGCTGACAAATATACCAAAGCCCTGTATTTACAGGTGAGTATATAAACATGTCTGGGTGTTAACCGTTCAAGCTAAGGGTACTGGGAAAATTGTCGAATTTAGGGCTTGGTGTTTAATCGGGGCTGTTTTGGTCGATCAAGCTTCGCCGATTTATGACGTTGGAGATTCAGACTGAACTTTGAAGCATTCCTGGATTAGTCCTTCCCATGATCAATCGATAACTTTAGATATAGCTGGAACCAAAAAAATCTTGCATTATCGGGAGATTGCAACAATTACATTTAGGGAAGGGTACATGTTAAGAATTTTACGAGTATATGGTAATCTTGCCGAATATGAGTTATCACCAAATTAGCGATGGATTTGGTGACTTATTTTGCTTGCCAAATTTGGTGATATGGCTCCAAATGGTCGCTAACCTTCTAGGCCTTTCTGGAATGTTCCAGTTATGTGTAGCTGGTTGGCCGATAGGGGGCGCCTTTCAAGTCTATAAACATGCCTGACATTGGCATTGGAACTCGGTGTTGTCTGCTGAGAATTGAAAGTGCGTTAGGCGTGTATTGTATTGAAGATTCTGTTATCCTGGCTTGCATTTTTAGAGTTTTCTGCTGTATAGAAAACAGTTACATGTTTGAATTTGTATGCGCCTGAAGAATTTACAGAATAAATTTTTGTGTGCGCTTTCTGAAGAGATTATATTCAATCTTATCAACCCAGGAAAACGGAACAGTGTTTACAACAGTAAAAGCAAAATGAGTTCCCTTTTATTAAATAGCTAGAAAGCTGGACTACCTTTGCATACAAATGTTGACTTTAGTTTATTCTAAAACTTAACCCGGTAGTTGGTCTTGCCTTTTAAAATGATTAAGGGGAGTCGTATTTTGAACCTTCAAAAAGATCGAATTTTACTTTTTGCATTTTTCAGAATATTCGAACACTTAAAGAACCATTTAAAACAAACCACGTTAGTATTCCAACTAGAACATTTGAAAACTGACATGAAAGCAGTTCCAATGGAAACATTACCAGTGTGGGAACTTTTAAAAGCCCTTTTCTCGTAATGATCATTTTCATGCTAGCGCGCGCTGTATAAAGGAAACTAATGCAGATATTCCTTTCATATTTTAAGGATAGGTGTATAATGTTACCAAAATTATGCACCTTATCTTTCCTTAAAATTATTTTGCTATGAATTTATAGCATTTGACTTGTAATTTTAATGGACTTTTTCAGTTTTTAAAAATCTTATTGTCCTGGAGTAAATATTTTGGCGTTTTTAAAATTTAAATAGGTGTAGAAATATACCTGTTTTAACAGCACAAAAATACAAAATTTACCCCCAAGTTTCAATAATTTTGAAAGTCTGCGCGAAGTGTGTCGGTATAAATTTGAAATTTTCAGAAAATACTCGCTGCTTAATAAAATTCTTATTTTCTTGTGATAAAATTAATTCATGGAACATATCTATAAAGTTTAGAGAACTAATACTAAAAATCTCATGAGGCGGTGAAAGGCGGTGAAGTGGTGTCACATTTTCAACTTTTTATTTGAGGGCAAAAAGTAATCTCCATGTTCAATTTATAGTGGAATTGGAAATAATTATTTGAAATATAATTATGAATTACAATTTGTTCCGTTTATAGTGGAATTTTTTTCGTAGTTTTTGCAGTAAAACGCTTTTGACTTGCACCAGTTTGGCTTTCACTGCCTCATATAATGGGCAATAACAAAATTACAAAAGTTCGAACAAACAGCAAACATTGTCTTCAACTTGTGTAAAGGTGACTCCCTTTAAACCTGTTTGTTGCATATTGTCCTTATTTAATATTGGCGCTTGTTATATCAAGTTAAGGCTGCACTTAAATTTTGTTCACGGTAATCAAAAGTTTAGTATGTATTTACCTCTAAATAATCCGGAATGGTTCAGAGACAGCTGGAAACCTGTATGATCTTAAGTTAATCGATTTCTCTTACCCGTGAGGTCGGATGTTTAGGGAATCTGAATCATAGCTACGTACGAGAGCACGCATAATTCTCCAACTTAGATCGGACTTGTTAAATTTCAGGCCGCTAAAGCAGCAGGATTCTACGTCGATGGTGAATTGCTAACTTATCAGCAGCCAGACGGGTCATTTGGTGATATGTTGGCCACTTACAATGCAATACCTGCGTTGCTAAACGCCAGTTTGTTGGATCTGCGATGCAATGCTACAAAGCATGAAGGTAAGTGAATTCAGAATTAACGAAAAGACGAGGAATGATGGGGATATTGCAAAATTGCGCACGTTATACGTTTATTTCAATGTACGATGCTTGTGTGAGAATGCATATCTTGCTCAAATGTGTGAAGAAATTTAAATCATGGTAACCTGCGAGTGGCATTGCTTTCACTGATCACGGACTTATTTACGCCTTCTAGGTCTCTAAATTTAGTGTTTTCGCATAGTGCTGTTTTGCCTTCCAAAAGACGCTTTGAAAATTTCTCTCGTCCTTTCACTTCAGGAGTTTTGGATTTGTTCGGGCCTAATACACTGGTGTTGAGTGTATGAAAGCGTATAGGGGTTCCAAGCAATGTTTGAAATTCGTAATCTCCTTATGATGATTGGGAGTCTAGATTCATATAAGTTTAAAGAGTCTGATATCTTCGCAACTGCACAAACTGCTGTGTTATACGTGAAGTGACATGTCCAGACTTTATTTTATGCAAAGAGTGTGATACATGTTGCATCGCACTCAGAATTACGTCATCATTTAACTATCGGGCTTCAGCTTATAAAGAGCTGAAATTTCCTAAATCTGTGAGTCAAGACTCTGTTGCTAGTACTGGAATTGTATCAGTCAAACTCCCGAATATTTGAAATCAAGTTGCGCTAATTCAAAGCTCGCAACACATTAACCCTTCACTCCCCGGTGTTCCACATAGTGGAACACCAAACTTTACTCTCTTCTAAAATCGTCAAAATTCGGCGAAAAACTATGCAATTATCTTCATTTTTTACTTTGATCTACTCTTTTTGATAATACGTGGCAGCATGTCACAATCCCATTCATACCCTCGTTCCAGTGGCGTTATAAAAAGAGCCATATTTCAGAGGCATAATTTAAAAATCCTTTTTAAATACAAAAATTGCTAGGAAAAATTTCTGTTATTTTATTGGCTGTACTCTAAACAATTCTATATTTTAAAATTTTTATACCGAAACCATAGCAATAACGAAAGATTTTCAAACGGTGTTCCACGATATGGAACACTGGAAGCTAGAGCGGTTTGCGTGTCTCTGGCGACCTCTTTGTCCAGCTCAGCCAGTCCAAACCGGTCCAACCGGTTTTTCAGAAGGGACTGACGTGCTTCAAAAAATATCACTAAGGAAAAAAAATAACTTAGTGAATATTATGTGTAGGAACTGCTTTTTCATATAGGAACTGTAAATATTTATTTAAAATCGTATCAAGTTTTTTTCGTTGTTTTTATTTGTGTGTATGTATGCGGTTTTTGTTTGTTTGCTTCACCGCAATGCTCGCTTAGCCGCACTTTTCAGAGCGCTAGCTTCCCAGTGTTCCAGGTCATGGAACACCTACAAAACCGAAAGTGCAATCTTTATGAAATTTTAACTGTGTACTCCTTTAGGCCTAAACAGAGTGCCGACAAATTTTTAAGTCTAATTTCAACTTTAAAGGGTACTGGGAAGTAAAGGGTTAATCATAAACCAGCCGGCCATTTATGACACCTGCAGTAGGTTCGGTATATGCACTGAATCCGCGCTGAACGTTATCCAGTTTTGTCCTTTCTTTATAAGCCGGTTACCTACATTCCCCTGCAACAAGTACTAGAAGTGCATAAAGATTGCTAGCACTCAATAAGGAAATGATCTTGATTGTGGAGCACCAACATTACCGGGCTAGATGCTTCAAGTGAACGTTTCGTCAGGGGTACCGAAGTACTACAAATCGGTGCCCCGAGAAGATGCCCAACAGGCCTAATGCAAAGTGACTACATCACAGAACAGACGGGTTGTGACAGTTCTATGGCTCATTGACACAAGACAATCTGGATAGTCGAAATCGAAACGTGTGGTTTTTACAGGCTAGTTAATAATTCACTTTAGATTTCTTTCAAATATACAAGTTGGTTTTTACATAGCACTTGTATGAAAAATGAGTTATTTTTGCGAGATTTTAAATTACCATTATATTGGTTTACTCATTTTTGATATCAAGCAAGCTTGGTATACTTATCTCGGTAGATATTAATCCTAAATTTGGAACAGTAGGTTAAAATATCTTCTTAAATGGGAATGCTGTAAGAATCTTCCTGGGGGGGGGGGACTCAATTTATGGGATATTTTCTCCAGTATTAAATGTTTCTGTACTTACTACTATATGATATTGAGTAGTTTTGAAAATATTTTTTAAATAAAACTGGCTACCTGTATTGCGTCTATAAAAGAACTTTCACAGCACACTTTGAGAAACGACTTATAAACACTTATTTTCTAAATATTACTAATCTAATTGAGATTGTTGCCTCTAACTGCTTTAGGCAGATACGCCTTGTTAAACGGTTATATTGAAATCTTAAACGAGACGGTCACGATGTCATGCTTAGTTGTTTGCTCAGATACTCTAATTTCAAATCTTTATGAGAGGGGGGGGGGGGGGTTGCATCTTTTGCACTTTAGAATAATGCGGCACCTTTAGTACATATGAATGCCATTTCCGTGAGTGCATATAGCCGACAAATTTTTCCAAAACATTGAATGGGTTAGCTTTCAGGACTTGTCCAAGATTTTACTTGTACGTTGGATATTTTACTAAAGCATAATGGGCACACACTACCAATAAAATTGCTTCGTAGCAATAAGTAGGATCACCGTTGAAGGGTCAAACATGGAGCATCCATGTGTGGTTTTGCTATCGCATTATACACGTCTTATTTAGTATTCCAAGGGCCTGTTCACATAGAATCCGCCAGCGTTACTCGTATTGAAATATATTTAACCAATTTAAAAACCTCCAAACGACTAGCCCCGAAATTAAGTTCTGCGATTGGTTTAAAATGTCAATACGAGTGACGCTGACAGAACTATGAACGCTATGTGAACGGGTCCTTACAAATGCATTTTAGTCGCGAAAGCAAACTCGTACATTCGGCAGAACATTCGTACTAGTGTCTCGGTTTAGGGAAACTCCAGTTGCCCTACAAAAAATTTCGGAATTTTGTAAGAACCTTGTCCCGTGGGACAACCATTTACCCTGTAAACTGGCGGGGCACGTTTGACAAACGTTAGCTACCTTTACCAAGCTAGTGCATGCTTCTAATCTCTATTGAACTTTGAGACAGTACATTAGTCGACATCGTATATCTTAACTCCCGATGTTAAGTATGAGCATTTTCATCGATATTTTTCTAATGGCAGATTCATCATCGCATTTGGCACGACAGCCCAGGGTGAACCAGGGCCTTCAGTTGAAGATTCCTTCAGGACAGCCTATTTCTAGACCTGGTCTGCCGGTTTCTCGCTCAAATCGAATTCAACAGAGTTGAGCCATCTTAGTTTTGGCCTCCCTCTTTTCCGACTAGTAAAGAGCCTCTCAACAAATCTTTACTGGACTTTTTTTTTTATCCATTCTAGCAATATGCGAGGCCTAGTTCATCCAATTTTAAAAATTTTAATATCGGGCTCTTTAAAAACTATAGATTTCTGAATTAAAACGTCTCTGCCATAGGCCAAACGGCGGATTATTCGATGTATTTTCGAATTCTGTATTTTGCATTTGAAAATAGATCTTTCCGTACTATGTGCGTGTCTGAAAATTGTAAACTGAAGAGCAAGTCGCAATGATCTCTAGCATTACTTTGCGAAATCATCGGGGATTCCTTCATAACCCTGAAACTTGACGAGCTAGACTGGTCAGTTTATCAAAATAACTGGTATCCGCTGTTGAAATGAGATTCCGATATTATCGGTGTTCTGGCCTCATTTAATTCGGGTTGAACTATAAAAAAGCGAACAACTCGCGGTTTGCGTGTAAGGAATGTAAAATCTTGTTACATAACCAGGTGATGGCCGAATGCCAATGGCGTTCGGTTCAGATCCTGTGGGTTCGAGTCGCACGGTTGGAAGGGATGTTTGTGGCCGTTCGGAATCGGTTTTAAACTGTAGGTCTCGGTCTAATTAGCCCTCTTGTAGCCAAAAAGTTGACCGTAGCGCTCCAAACCAACCTTTGTTAAATTAGTACAGTGGAACCTCGCTTAACGAGCACCTCGCATAACTAGCAAAATCGTGGGAAAACTGCTCGCTTAACGAGCAACATTTCGCATAACGAGTGACGTGGAAGTCCTCTCTTCACGTCACTCGGATCTTCACGTCAGCAGGATCATCAACGGCCGAAAAATAAGTATTTAAGGGTAGTCATGGAAGGTTCGAGAAGCAAATATCATGGGACTGGAGGATAACAATGATATTGAGGAGCTTGTAGAAGAGCACAACCAAGAGCTGACCACTGAACAGCTAATAGAATTGCAGTGTCTTTCACAGCAAGCAGTTGTAGATGAGTTTATCAGTGGAGAAAGACTAAGAAACAGCAAAGAAACATCTTCTGGCGCAATAAAAGAAATGAAAGCATGTGAAACTGTTGCATCGCAACTTACAAAGCATCACCCTGATAAGACGGTGGCTATGCGCGAAAAATTTATTCAATGACAATGCGGCGACTTTTCAGCAAATTTTCAAGCGCCGAGAAAAACAAATGTCGCTAGAGAGCTTTCTAGTAAAAAAATTAAGATGTGTCATAAATTCGTAAATAATAAACTACATATGATGCTCCTTAAGAATTTATGTACAAGTAATTTTATTTAAATAATCGTTACATCTAAAAAGTGTTTTTTGACATGGAACGCTTTGTATTTTACATTAATTTATATGGGAAAAATTGTTTCGCTTAACGAGTGTTTCGCATTACGAGTAAGACTCTAGAACGAATTATGCTCGTTATGCGAGGTTCCACTGTATATTTAAACTGAAAATGCCTTGTGTTAATCTCGCATCTCACACCAAATTACATCCATTTTTTAGTAATGGATGTTGGCAACCAGTTGAAGGTTACAAACACGACGAAGAAAGTAATCTATTCTTTGTGGATCTCTACGAATACGGGACTTCAAACTCATTCACTGGTTTTGCAATTTGAAGGGAATACAACTTTTTACGACATAATGAGGATGGCTGCAGCCAGGAATCCTTTATATAGGTACGTTTGTATTGAATGTTTAATTTATGTTAGACTTAATTTTCAGTTTATTGGAACAAAATGGCACGAACTGCATACTTCATTTTCGTAATGCGACTGTTTTCGCTTTTCGTAATCGGTACGGAAACTTGTTCCGTGCTGTTTCATTCAGAAGTCTGTTACTTCAAATACCGAAAGATGTTTACACAAAGTCCAAATGCTTCATCCGCCACTGTGCGCAAGGAGGTAGTCGCAATATTTTACTTTTTTAATTTCACATGTGGGAAGGGAAAACGAATTTCCAGAATGTTTTTGCACTTTAGGACATTTGCGTGTTAGACGCTTTAATTTTGCTTTTCTCGGCATACGATGTTAGCTGAAGTGTAATTTTGGAACACTCTCAATTGGTCATCTGCTTGAAAATCGGACCACAGGAAATTACACTTAAGAAACTTTGCAATTTGACGATTTCGGGGTTCTGTCTTAGAATCCCCATATGGGACATGCTAAAATAGATCGGCAAGAGTTTGAAGGCTATGGGAACACAAGCCTCGTTTTGCGATGAACTGAAGATGCAGCTTTTTACATGCGTAGCAGGGGTAAACTGTTTGCACGTATGTCAGCTCTGTAGCCCTTATGTCACCCTTGTTTGCCTTGAGATATATATAAGCCAGTTCCGTAACTGACAGATAACGCACAGACCAAACCGCTGAAGCTAAAGGGATGAAATTTTGCATGGCGACTCTTATAGTGTAGGGATGCACTAAGATTTTTGAAAAATTCTTCGATTTTTTTAAATTAAAATTTTAGAATGTTTTTGTAACATTCTTTAGAGTTTGCTTTTAAAATTTGGGGATATAAAATTTATATCATTAGAAAGATAAAAATTCCTTTTAAAGGGAGATTTTTTTCGAATCATTACCTCCATTTTCTGATTTTTGGTGAATTTTTAAAGATTAATTTTTAGAATTTTAATTTATTAAATGCTGATCACGTGATTTCTTTCAAGTACTTTAAATTCATCGTCACGTGCATAACAACGAAATAGACAAGTTTCTTGCTAATGCGGCAGACGATTGGACATAATCCAAAAAAATTAAAATACAGTAAAAGAAATGTTCCTCAAACCGTACTATATTCTTAAGTATGTTCTGTTCGATTTAATTTGAATATTTTCTTGCACATTATTTTGTCTATAAAAATATCCCTTACGATTTTTTAGATATTTTTGTTTTTTACATAAATTGCATACCCTGATCGTTGTATTTAATTTGAATGTACTCCGTAGCGAAGTGCGGGTTTTCAGCTAGCATACACATACTCATAAATTTGTACATCTTGGATATTCTGCATTAAACTGGCCTGGCTTCAAGAGTTACCGAACTATGAAAGTCTAGATTCAGAGTTAAAAAATTCTCTCCTGTATTTAAGTTTCAAAGCCTCCTTGTTAATCCTTTGCGTTCCACTTTATTCTTTTGCTTAAGCTTCTTCTACGATCAAACAGTCGAAGGAAAGAAGGTATACAGCATGGCTGGCATTCCTAATGATGCCGAAACTGGCAAGTCTTGGGTTCTGTATGAAGGGGATGCTGACAAAGTAACGGTGAACTCTCGGAGCTATCTGAGGGAGCGGACGCAAGGTAAGTAACTTCTTGCTTAAGCAGTCTCTGTTCAATAGTGTTTTTAGCCTAGCGTTTCTAGAAAGGTTCGAAAATGGGAATTTCCTCGCCGCAATTTAATTCTGACGACTTGAATGCATACATATTTTTACGAGTCTATGGTAATCTTGCCAGATTTGCGAGTTATCGCCAAATTGGCGGTGGATTTGGCGACTTATTTTGGTCGCCAAATTTGGCGATAGTTCGCCAAATGGTCACCAATATTCTAGACCTTTTCTGGATTGTTCTAGAGATTTCTAGCTGGTTGACCGATAGAAGTCGCTTCGTATAGTCTATAAATATACCTGACATTGGCATTGGAACTCGGTATTCTTTTCTTCTGAGACTTGAATGTATTGAAAGCGCGGTAGGCGAGTATTGTATTGAAGTTTTTAAAGAGTTTTCTGCTGCATAGAAGACGGTTGTTACGTGTTTTCTGTTTGAATTCGTGTATGCGCCTGAATTTACCGAATAAATTTTGTGTGCACTTTCTGAAGAAATCTTTTCAACCCTATCGAACCCTCCCAGGAAAACTGAACAATATGTATCGAAGCTTTAACTAGTACAGTAAAACCTCGTTTATCCGAGCTGACTGGGATCATAGGCAATCCGGATAATCGAAAATCCGGGTAATATGGGTAACAAGTACAACAAAATCATTAACTAAGCAGACTTACCGTTTATTACGGCAAAAAAACTATTTTGTAACGAAATTACATAGTATTGTTTGTAAAACATTAAATAATTACAAGATAAAAACTTCTTATATACACAATGTTTTTAAATTTTCTGTGGTATCCTATAAACTTCACAATTCTATGTATTAATGCTTTAAAATTTTTGTGATGAATTATCCCATCAACTTGAAAGAAAATGAAGTTAATTGGAAGTTAACTTGCATTTAACGCTCCCGTCCCGGCCGATAGATGGTTGCACCAGTCTACAAAACAAAATTAACTGAAAATGAATTCAATGCTGCTTAAAGATGGCTAAAAGTATTAAAATAATGCACTGTCATCGTATGCATTGTCATTCGAAAAACGCACAGGTTTAAACGATTGGCTGCTATTAGATAGAATATTGCAAAAAAAAATTCTGTTCTAATTAAGATAGAAACATGATTTAAACGTAATTTTAATCTGAAGAGAACAATTTTTAATGCAATAAAATTTTCGAAAATTTGAACAATTTTGTGTCCTGGACCCCCTTAAAAAATTTATGATTTGAAATTTTGAATATCTTGCAATGGTTAACAATACAATTTGTAAACAAAATCGCAACTTAAAAGTTAAAATTTTAAAATATAAAACTTTTGAAAAGTGCTAGTTTCGAAATATTTTAATTAGTTAAACAGAAATAAGTCTTTAATTTTGATGCAGTATTTTTTAAAATTTTAAAAATATTCAGAATAAAAATTTTAAAGGTGAAAACTTATTTTTAAAAACTTAATTTTAAAAGTAAATATTTGTATCAAATTTGCTGAATCAGAATGAAGGTAAAATAATTGAAAACGACACGTTCCAAGTTTGAACCATTTATCTTTAACGGTTCTTGACTTTAAATTGTTATAAGACGAGAAAGGATGAAAAAACCCATCATGCAGGAAAACATTTAAAGTTTTAAATAAAGATTGGCTGCTATTAGAATGTTTAGAAAAAAATTAAAATCTTCTGTTCTATTTAAGATAGAAACATGATTTAAGCGTCATTTTAAGTGGAAAAGAACAAAATTTTAATGCAATAACAATTTCGAAAATTTGAAGAATTTTGTGTCCTAGACCCCCTTAATTCAGGTATAGGAAACGATCTGCCTCAAACGGTTAATTCTGCACTATTGAATATCACTCGGGTTAACTTCTAGGATCATCGAAATTTGTGGGTTAAGATGGAAATATAGCTATACTAAATTGCAGGGATTGTCGGCTTTTAATCTGCCATCGGTTTAAGTTTGTTTTATCCCATAATAGACTAAACGTAAATTTAAACTTCATGTAATCGCTGTCCACATCACTTCGTGGCGATTTCTTAAACCCAGATTCTTGCAATGACAATCTCAGAGTTTAAAAAGTACTTCCCTACTTTGAATGAATTGCAATCTCTGGTCGAAGTTTGGCAAAATTTGAGTTTATGCCCTTCTCTAGATCAATGATTCTAAAAATTTTGCATTTTATGTGCGTACTTGCTATTTTTAACCATGTTTTTATTAAATCGATTTCTTGTGTATGTGTTTGTCCATTAAAAATCTTGTAATCGATTTTTAACTTCTCGACTGGCTAGACATTTGAAACTTTTAGAATGCTCAAAGCACGATGACAATGCATTAATACTTTTAGCCATCCGTAAGCAGATTTGAATTCAATTTCGGTTAATTTTGTTTTGTAGACTGGTGCAGCCATCTATCGGCCGGGACGGGATTGGAAAGTTAAACGAAACTTCCAATTAACTTCATTTTCCTTAAAGTAAATGGGATAATTCATCCAAAAAATTTTAAAGTATTTATTAATGCATAGAATTGTCAAGTTTATATGATTCAACAGAAAATTTAAAAACATTGTGTATAAAAAGTTCTTTTTATCTTGTAATTTTCTTTTACTGACATAGCACTTCCGTAGTAGTCTAAAATATTTAATCGGAACCATCTGCTGCAGGATCTGAGCTGATGATAGGTAGGACTTCATCAGGATTTGAATTGAACTCCACAGGTCTGTTGCCCATTACTGAAACAAATTCGTATCAGGCAACGGTGCTGGTTCTCGGAGATACAGTAACCACCGCTTATAGTGATCGCTGGTTATAAGAATCAACCGTTTATAAGAATCAATATCGCGAAAACAAAAACAAATGTATTATTTCCATGTTAAAATTTTCGCTTTAAAGAATCAATCCACCGGTTTTAAGAATCAGTTTACACTCTTCGCTTTCCTTTCATTTTTTTCTTTCAGTTCTTTCTTTTTTTAAAGGAAAATTGATAAGATGGGATGTAATATACTCGTAAAATTCACCCCTGTGTTTATTAGACATAACATAATCGTTTCCCCTTAAACGCTTTACCACAACACTGTCCTATTAGCTTGACCCGGGAGCTTCTTTACCCGTCCGAGTCCGATTTCCCTTTTCTCCATTGACAAGCAAAAATATGGACTCTTTCTTCCCACATCCTGGTTGCGGCTTCCTGGACCCTAAAACACAAATCTTCGAAGTGTCCACTATCATTCAGGCAAACATGACATTAGTAGATTCAGCACGTTATCAAACCGAGAAACGTAAGTTAGAAGGTGAATCTTCGTCTGAGACTATTAGTATTGAAAGAGGTATAAACAGCCTCCTCAAAACTTCATTACGTCAAACTACCATAGAAAACTTTTTCTTGCTCCCTTCCTGTAGTTGAAATGTTAAAACTGTTAAGCAGGTATGTTGTAACTTGTAACAAATATTGTGTTTTTTCTTCTCTTACTATAATCATGTGTATCTACTTATAGGTCTAAAAATTAAGTTTTACTTTTAAAACTATAAAAAAAAAATAATTTTAATAAAAGATAGTTAATGTAAATTAAAGTGTTTTATGGTAAATTATCTAATATATGTATATAAGTGTGTGTGTTCCTGTCCAAAAACCTAAATTTCGGTTATAATAATCAACCGCTTATAAGAATCAAAAACAGTAATAACAAACGTGATTCTTATAAGCGAAAATCACTAACTTATCTCGGGTCAGCAAAAGGGATTTTATTTGGTTATATCAGCAAGTAATGCTGAGAAAACCACTTGAACTTTAAGGGCCTGTTCGCATAGGAGTCCGTTGTGTTAAGGAAAGATGACGTTGAGACGAAAATAAACCAATCATATGCCTCCAAACGATTAGCAACGAAATTTTTAACGCCTATGATTGGTTTATTTTCGTCTCAACGTCTTTTCCTTAACGCAACGGACTCCTATGTGAACAGGCCCTAAGGCGACAATGGACCATGAAAACTTTTTATTTATTAACAAACTGCTATGAAATTTTGTATACTTATACAGTGTTGTTTAGAGATGGAAATTTTAAATTTAAAAAATCATAATGCAATTAAGATTAATTAAAATCAGTTTGTTAATTTCTCTTTAAAAATGCTCCATGCGCCTTAATTTTTGTCTCGGATATCTAATTTTCTTTCTTAAGCTAGCTTTATAGTTATAACAGTTAAAAGCAATATTTGATTTAGTCATATTTATAAAAACTAGAAAAGAAATCGATAAAAATAGGTCATTTTATGAAATTTTATCAAATTTCTTTATTTTAAAAATTGTTTTAAAATAGTATAATGAATTGATTACTAAGTTTTATTCCAACATATATAAATCATTTTATGAATATTAGAGAAATTATGACTCATGGAACATTTTGAACTTGCCGAAACGACATGAGAACTTGTTTTGAGAAAATGGCATTTAAAGTTTTTTAATTTGCCTAACATTTCCATTGTTTACGTTTGGGGGAAAACTTAAACTTGGGATCGGATCAACATACATTTTTTAAATTGCAAGCTGAGTTGCAGAATCATTTTCTGAAAGAAGAAAAAATCGTTTTGGGGACATAATTTTGTCAATCTGAAGGTCCATAGTCGCCTTAAGGGCCGTTGGTTTTATTTGTAATATCCTAACATGGCGTAGCGTTGCTAGGAAAAACATTGCGTACATTTTGAAATCTTGATTGAAAATACAGTATACGAAATTAATTTTCTATTTGTTTTTCAGGGGTAGACAAGATCTTTCCAAAAGATCAGAAGCACTTCGTGTTCTGGCTGGAACGGTGAGACTGGTTCTGTGAATTCCCATGTGCCAATCACGAAAATGGAAGCAGTGCCTCCATCAGTTTTAAGTTGTTCGATCAAGGACTTTACTGTTATACAAGACGACTAATTCGGAAAACTTCAGTATGCTAACACGTCTTTAATAAATTGTTTTTATTTGTATTTCGCTATCATTTTAACCCCTTGCACACACACGCACAAAGCGCGCACACCTGAAAGTTGTTGCATTTAATCGTTTTCAGTTGTCGGTTACTGCGTTAGTAATGCTCATTGTGAAATACTTGCAAATAAAATACAATATGTTTATATACACGCCTATCGTGTCGTATTTTTAAGACTACGCCAATAGCGCCTTTTACACGTACGTTCTTTCCCGCGTGAAACCACGATCCCGCGCGATTGAGTGAAGGTGTCGGAGAGGAAGGGAAAGCTGCTTTGGAGCGTACTGAAAGCTTTCCCGCGCGCAATCCCGTACGCTCCAAGCACTCGTGGAAGAACGTACGTGTAAAGGGCGCTAATATCTCGTGCATTCCCTTTTTAATATGCAACGTAAAATGTTGTGGTCTTCAGTAGTAATTTTTTATTCGATGGACGAAAGGCTTGGACGCAAGTCTTTAGAATTAGTGTTCGAATTTCATGGTAGGAATAGACGATTGTAGCCTTTGACATTACATTTAGGTTGTAGGTCACAGTTTGCCTTCGTGTTTCGAACGATGATTAACTGCTTTAAAAATCGTAACTAAAATTGCATAGATAAAACCTTTGTGCTCGAGGAATAAACAAGAACTCCGACGTAAATACTGCACAAATAGCAGTAAGATGAAATTATTTTGCATACGGCCGTTTCGAAGCTACAAAGGAGCTTCATCAGTGCAAAGATCTTAGTGGCAGCTCAAAAAAGCCGAAAACTAAGTTCTTTGCACTGAAGAAGCTCCTTTGTAGCTTCGAAACGGCCGTATGCAAAATAATTGCATCTTACTGCTATTTGTGCTTTGTGCTCGAGGAATAAACAGGAACTCAGACGTAAATAAAGGTTTTCTCTTTTCAAAACTCTTGTAAAATAACTACTTCTGGCATTGGAATTCTGTCCTAGAAATTTCATGCGAGGTTCAAATTTATCGGATAGACAAGTTAACAAACGTCTCAAAGACAAATTGACCCATCTGTCCGATTTTTTTAAATTTATTGCCGTGGATATAGATAAAAAAAAAATACTGAGATTGAAAAAAATTGTTCAGAGATCTTTTTTTTCTTAATACAATCTAACTAGAAAGTACATTTAAAAATATTTCTTTCGGTTCATCTAAGGTTTTGTACTTCTGGAAGTTGGCAGCATAGGTTAAAAACAACCTGATGCTTCTTCTGGAAGTAATGTCTCATCGCGTGTTGAACAATCGGTTGAAACCATTAGTAAAAGCATCTGTGCTGTAACAGAATTAGTTCACATCAACTGATGCTACGAAACATGAAAGAATCTGTTTCTTTCAGTCTATTCCCCACAATTTTAACGTAGGATTTCGTTCCTCTATAACGGTCCTTCGGAGAGAAAAAAATTGTCCTGGGTCGCGAGTTATAATTTTGCCAGCGCACCAAACCCAGTAGCAGTAAACGGTTAAACAGAAAAGTACCAAAATACGTCATACACGCAAAAAAGTAAGCAAACTATAAGTGATCCTACGTTAATAACCCGCCGTAGTTTCGTTAGAGAACTAACTGAAATATTTTTTTAAGCATAAAGGGACTGGGTTTATTAAGAATTCTCTGAAAACCTGCACTAGAGGGCGTGGCCCAGGCTGTGCAGTTAGACGACTATTCCTATGGTAGTTATGAAATTCATAGGAAAGTTTAAAATTACGTACGTCTAAGGTAGAGCCTGGATTTTATTTCGAGCATTTTAGTGTAGTTTCTTGTTCCACCTGGAACACTTGCATGTTTTGAAATACGTGACCATTCTAAACACTCGGCTCACGGAAAGTTAAATTTACTTTGAATTGTGAGAAGGGAACGTTCTGAAAAAAATTTGATAAATGGTATACAATGCAGGGATTTAAATACAACTAATAAATAAAAGCAGTTGGTGAATGCAGAAATTCTGACAAAGCACTACAGAGAATAGAATATTATTTTGTAAAATCTAATGATCCGTAGACAATCGGGTGCTTGGGTAAAATTACCCCAAAATGAATGGCATGTGAGTGGTTGATTCTTGAAGAATGTTTAGGACTCCTTTAATAAAAATTACCCTGTTTAAAAATGCTATTACAGAAGTGATATTTTAAAGACTAATGTCTGTCAATATAAAATATTTCCCCCTTATTCTTTTATTTCCCAAAAATCCCTTTTAAAAAAAAAATTATAATTTTATGACAAAATTGGCTTGGAATTAAATCTAAAATTTGTTGCTGTCTATATAGTCTGAGCAGGGTTTGTGGCGGCCCAGTGGTGCAGAGCGCTGGTTTTCGGTGCTGAGGGTGCTCGGATCGAATCCTGGCGTCGCGCCACGAAAAATGCCTCCGTTCGTGTCGTCCCTTCATAGGGGGTAATGCTGTCCGCCTATATGGTGCCCCCACAATAAAATGGGCAGTAAAATTGCGGCGTAGTATAGGCGAATGTTTAACAAGTGCCTCCGTAATTTTCCTTTTTTAACTATGAATCGGTAATTATTGGAAGATTCTACGCAAACACTGAGTGCAAGGGAGAAAATTAAAAACGGTAAAATGCTAAATAAGACTGTAGTACCAAACTCAAGGGAAATAGCATTCTTTTGTTCTACGATCTACTAACTCGTGTTATATTTAATTTTATGTATGTGTGTGTATGCTCTCTCATTTTGATTGGTACCACTTATGATGAAGGGTATACGTAACACCTAATGTATGTCATGAGGGATTGGTAAGACTCCACATAGCCTCTGTAGCAGTGTTTACCAACCTTTTTCGAGTCGCGACCCCCCCCCCCCCCTCCCCCTTCACACTCTGTATATTTTTACAAATAAGGTGTTTTAAAATATTAAGATAAAAAACTAAACAGAATTTTGAATATTTTAATTGGAACCGAATATTTTATTTAAGGGGTCCAGGACATAAAATTGTTCGAATTTTCAGAAAAAATTTTATTGCATTAACTTTTTTTGTTCTTTTACGCTTAAAATGACGTTTATATCATGTTTCTATCTTAATTAGAAAAGGGTAAATTATTTTTTTGCAACATTCTAATAGTAGCCAATCGTTGTTTAAACCTGTAAGTGCGTTTTTCTTCATGATGGGGTTTTTCCCCCATTTCTCGTCTTTAAATTGTTATAAGTCAAGAACCGTTAAAGATAAATGGTCGAAACTTGGAACATGTCTTTTTCAACTATTTTAATTTAATTTTAACTCAGCTAATTTGAAAAAAAATTTACTTTTGAAAATATGATTTTTTAAAAATAAGTTACTTAATTTTTTTTGTAATTTTTAATTTAAATATTTTTAATTTAAATATTTTTAATTTCTTTAAAAATTAATATTTCAAAAAATGCTGAATCAAAATTAAAACATATATATTTCTGTTTAATTATATGAAAAAATTTTGAAATTCGACAAATAATATTTCGAGTTATAAAGATTTTAAATTACCCCACTTTTATTAAAAATTTTAAATTTAAAAATTTTTTAAAAACTTTTTGAGAAATTTTATGATGTGATTTTTCACTGCAAATTATATGGTTGACCATCACAAAAAATTTTTTAAATTTTAACTCCATAAATAACATTTTTTTAAAAATGTGTCCCTGACCCCCTTAACAAAAATTAATTAAAGGAAATCATTTTAATATGATGGCTGTGCCTGCAACTGCATACCCAGCTTTGAAATTCGTGGGTGTTTGATAAAGCTAGCCTTATATCATCTTCTACACTCGGTCGATTTCGAAACTTCGTTTTGATGTTGACAAGGGCTGAAAAACCACTTTCTCATAGATACGTTGTGGCAAATGGCTCCAAAATATGAAAGGGAAGTTTCGATACTTCTGGGTAGGATTGACACTTAGCACGACAGAACTGAATGAGCGATTTTTCCCTAAACAAATCAAGTGCCGATGAATCATTCCGAAGTGCCAAAAATTCATCTTGTATTTCACTGGAAATACTAATCAATGGATTCCATGCAAGTGCAGCTTCTTCTTTGAACCAAAGGAAATACCGTCGAAACTATTTTCCCAGAGATTGAAGGTGTCCTATAATATCCGACATTAGATGCTCATAGAGTTCTTCAAATTCCTCAACATCATAGGACAATTTTTTCAAATATTACAATGTTTCCTTGGTTTACTTTTCGACTCCAACTTTGCAATTTCGAGACAAAAGCCCTCAGACTGTCGAGTAGTTGAATAATGTACGTGTCCTTTCCTTGAAGCTTCAGGTTAAAGTTATTCAACTATTCAAAAATATCTGCTAAATAAGCAAGTGTTTTCTTCAACAGTTGATCACTCTTGCGAAGTGAAGAAGCGAGACATTCTTGATCTTCTAAGAACAACTTGATTTCATCTTTCATCTTATAACACACGGTTCATAACGTTACTCTTTGATAGCCAGCGTATAGATGTGCAAAACAGCAGAATTTCATGATCAGCTTTCATGTCTTTGCAAAATTCTCTAAAAAGACGGGTGTTAAGGGGTCCGAATTTGACAGGATGAACAATTTTGATTGCTGAATCAAGTACATTTATCAGAGGAGTTGTAAAGTTTTGCTGGCAAGCGCATATCTGTGAATAACACAATGCTTCAGGAGCAAGTTTTTTACTTTTTTCTGAAAGCCCGACTTTAAGGCCAACATAACAGGAGCTCCATCTGTACAAACGTCACAGGTATTTTTCCACTGTAGTCCTCAGAGTTCAAAAAAAGTTTTAATCTTCGCCAGAACATCTTCACTTCTTGTTGTAGTTTCGAGTGCGTTACGAAACAGGAACTATTCTTTGATGGCATCTGAATGAATATATCTCACGAAAACAAGCAACTGAGAACAGGAACTTACGACCGTTGATTCATCAACTTGGAACGAAAACAAGCGAGAAACTTTGATTTTGTTCAACACATGATCTTTCACATCTTCGGACATATCGGAAATGCGTCTCTGAATGGTATTGTTGGAAAGATATAATATTTGTCTCACTAGATTCTCCAAGAACTAACTTTACAGCCTTCAGTAAATGGGATTTGATAAGTGTTTCTCCAATCGTGTGGGGCTCTTTTTTTGTTTGACAATTTCGAGTGAGACTTCATATGATGCTTTTATTTGAGATGCACTTTGTTGAGAAAAACTTCCTGTAGAATCAAATCTCTGACGTTTGAGACCGGCTTCATTTGATACCGGCTGACGTTTGGCGTCGAAAGAATTCCAAATCCTTTTTGATATGTTCAGAATGCTTTGTCGCTAAGTGAAGTTTCATTTTCGAAGATTTCATTGATTATGCACTGAGGACAACGTTGCCCAAAACACACTGTGGCTTCTCAATGCCATTGCTGACTACGGTGGTAAACCCAAATTTCAAATACTCATCTAATATTTGCGTTTTTACTCCATATAAAAATAGAAATACAATAATACCTTATAAATAAATTTAGAATTCCAAATAATAGTAAATTTGTCACAATATATATGATGCGGCAATGTATATGAATTGCTGCAATAGCCATGCAGGTATAAACTAGTAGATTAGTCAGATTTAAAGAAACGGAGAACACTAAGAAACTTTTCTCAGTCAAATACTACGTGTAAAATCAAGGACAGAATATAACCTTAAGACAAAAAAACTCACCTTCCGTATTGATTCAGAATTATATAACAGTAAAAATAGATAAACTCTTACCTAAATAAAATTGCTTTATTTAATTGGGGAAATTTCAATAATACAGTAAAGCCCTGATTATCCGCGGAATTGGGTGGCAAGGGCACCGCGGATAACAAAAATCGCGAATAACCCGAAAATGTCTAAAAGTGAGGTGCAAATACTAAAAAAGAATATTTCAACATAAAAACTGTTTTATTGTACAAAATACATAATAAAACTTTTAAAATACATACATATGTACAGTACAGCAGAAACATTTGCTCTACGTCTAAATCATTAAAATAAACGACGGTAAACAAAAAACAATACATACATACTGTATGTACAAAAAGTGTTCAGTTACACCTTTTTAAAAAAATCAGTCACTCGTTTTTGCTTCTTGCTTTGAAAACAACTTTTCTTTATTGTAAATTGTACTTTCCTTAACATGATTTTTTTCTGCCAGATGTGCATCGTCGTCTTGTTCCTTTAAATATTGAAGCAATCCGTCTACATGCTGCAAAGCAGTTTCGTGTGTCATCTGCGTAGGCGCCTCGTCTTCACTTTCATTTTGTTCTTTATTCTCGTTCACTCCCATTGCTTTGTTCGTTATCTCTATGTCAGTCAGTCGTTCAAACCACGACTCACTTGCTTCGCATTCCAGCCATTCTTCTATGTTCTCTTCGTCGACATTCTCGCCTCCCAGAACGGATATCACTAGGTCAACAAGTGTATCAGGTCGGCATGACTTCATTCTCTTCTTCACAAATGTTTTGGTTGACATTTGTTTCGATACTCGGAAAGAGTTTTCTCCATGATTTAACAAGAGTTGAGGGTTTGATGTAATCCCATGCAAACGCAATATCGTAAATACTATCCAAAATTGTACAATTCAGCCAAAATTCTTTGAGATCGCAGCCTTCCTCGATAATGAACAGTAACAACTTTGTCCTGTGTGTTCTCTTCATGGTTGCAATGACTCCCTGGTCCATAGGTTGTATTAGCTTAGTAACATTTGGGGGCAAAACCTTTGCGAATATTTGCCCGTCAAAAGATTTAAGCACACTCGCAGCTGGATGTGAAGGCGCGTTGTCAATTAAGAAAATAGGCTTCTTTGGCAAATTTTTTGAGTCAAGATGTTTACGTACTTGAGGTACAAAAATCTTTTCAAACCATTCTTGAAAAATCTGCTGGTTCATGCAATCTTTATTTGGGTTGAAATAATCGACTGGTAAATTTTCTACTTTTGGCCCCTTAAAAGATCTCGGTTTCTTAGATTTATCGATTACAAGAAGCCTAAGTTTGTGACTACTCGCAACGTTGCTGCATGGGAAGATTGTAATTCTTTCCTTGCTACTTTTGTGACCTGCCGCTTGATGTTTACTTTCAAATGCTAAAGCACGAATGCGAAGACTCTTCCAAAAAAGCCCTGATTCATCAGCGATATAAATTTGTTCATGTGATCCTCAGCCAACACAAACTCTTCAAAATCACGTTGAAAATCCTCAGCTGCTTGTTGATCACCAGTCAGCTTCTCTCTGTGTAAACCAATCTCTCTAATTCCATGACGTTTCTTAAAACTATGTAACCATCCGGACGAAGCATCAAAATTTCCTTCCAGGCCTAACAAATCAAAAAGATTTTCGCTCTAGCGGCAATTGTAGGACCAGACACGAAAGTGTCCCCACTTCGCACCTGAGCTAACCACTCCGCTAATGCCGAGTAAGTTCGTTATAGGTGGAATTCTTCATTGTTTTTCGCTTTTTCATCCCAGAAGCACTTTCAGACACTGATGCAAAGGCCAACAGTTTATCTTTTTGCTTTAAAACATCTGGCACGGTTGTTTCCCCGACCTCGTAATCCAAACACATCTGCTTCTTTGAAGCGCCATATTATATTTTAGAAATAATTTCAAGTTTTTGTGCAATCGTTAACACAACCTTCTTTCGTTTTTCAGCCATTATGTATCACACAATTTCAGGAACTAACGAAACACTAAACTTGAGCACTGACAAAGAAACATAAAACACGACTGATCAATAAGCACAATTACTGACGACTGAGACCATTGGCAGGCCGAGAGAATACACAGAGGGGGAGGGGAAGGCTAATGAACTTCACAGAGTGGACTCGCCCGCTCGGGTCGTCAAGGTCAGTGATCAGAGAATATACAGCATAATTTTCGACGTTCGCACTGTACGGTCTGTCACGTAATGTATGTCGTAACGCCTCCACCCACTTGCCTATGTACGTCCTCTAGCGACAAGAGTGCATCAGAACGAACTCTGTATCGGTCTAGCACGGACCTCCTGCAACAAGTGGAGTTTACTATGGCAAACAATGCCTCGCTAGTAAATTTATGTTATATTATTTACAGTCCACTGTTCTTATTTTCTTAGACATCGTACACCTCCGTACAGGGTTTATTGTATTTCCCTTGTTGTTGGCTTGGATTAAAAATTAAAATTGTTTTTTTTGAGGTTCGTAATTAAAATTTTTTTCGAGGCACTCGCACTCGCGGATAATCGGGGCTTATGTACACATGAGAGTGTTGCAACGCACGTTTTCTAATGCCCGTTGCAACGCGCGTTGATGGAATACAATCAAATGATTTCGTACACATACAACGCTCTCTTCTACTAGAAGCGCGTCACAACGCGCGTCTTGAAAGTTCCAAGCAGATCGCGCGACTGCAGCGCACCTCGAGTTCGGGCCTGTTCACATAGGAGTCCGTTGCGTTGCGTTAAGGAAAAGATGACGTTGAGACGAAAATAAACCAATCATAGGCCTCCAAACGATTAGCAATGAAATTTTTAACGCCTATGATTGGTTTATTTTCGTCCAAACGTCATCTTTTCCTTAACGCAACGCAACGGACTCCTATGTGAAGAGGCCCTTTCTTTGTGTTGAATTAGACCGTATAGATGAGAGCGTTCTCATGTGTACATAGCTTTACTGTAATGCCAAAATGCACAGCACAGACTAATGAAAGGGAAACTGGAATTTAGAATGTGTGTTCTGTACTCAGGAAGTAACCGCGATTTTTATTTACCGGAAATAAAGGCAGTAGAACTCATTGTAAATACTATTTGTAACCTCGAGAATGGTAATCTTATGTCACATACTAGCCTTGATACTGAGGATAAGGAGCTCTTGCTCCCTGGTGCCTCTATAGTCTGTTATGCCAATGTCAATTGCAGTAGATCTCTAACGAACTGAGTTTGAGATTTTAAAATCAGGCTTTTAAAAACCTCCATGGCCCTAGAGTTTGATGGTTATTGGGCGATCGCAGCCTCCAAGACATATCCAACAGCCAATCACAATTAGTTTGGGTTCTATTTTTAGCGTTCTACTGACACTGTTATTATGTTTATCTCGAGAGCGTGTGTTAGTGTTATGTGCCTGTGCTGTTAATAAACAGTGTGTTTTAGCTTCGCTACTTATTTTCCGGATTATAACTTGTGCAGAGCGTATAAGTTATACCTGTTAGCTATTCTTCATTATCTCGTCCAACATTGGTAAATAAATATCCAAAATTTTTTTCGATGAAATTTGCTAAACAGTCACTTAAATTCAATAAAGCCTTGACGACCCCCCAGGAATCACCTCGCAGCCCACAGGTTGGGAATCACTGCTCTATAGAGATTAATGCAGTTGAGAGTCTGAAATCAAAATGTTAAATATCCCTATGATGACTAGCAAATTAAATATCTGTCTGCGAAAAGCGATGTGTGAGTGAGCTACCAGTGTCGAGGATTGTTTAATCCGGCTTCCAAGTGACAAATAAATGCACTAATCAAACATAAACGGTTTGTCGAGGAAAAATCTAAGCTGTAGAGTGTAATAAAGAAATTTAGAAAAGATATGCCATTATGGCTGGCAAGATGGTAAATAATCTGAGAATTCACGAAAAAATATTACTTATTCTATTTACTGATATATCCTTACGTAAGACATTCTTGTTATTCTTAGGATAAATAATTTTAGAAATTTAAAGCAGGTCAAAGAAGGAAAAACAAACCTAGTAATAAGCAAACAAAAAGCTACACAACAAACCAGATAAATTTTGTTGCTTAAGTTTTAAATTTTAAGATGATGGACCACTATAAAATTTAACGGTAACCACAACGGACTTTCGATAACTGTGTATTTAACTGTAAACAAATGTTTCGGAAATCTCTTGGAGACGTTCAACTATTATCAAACACCACCAAAGATTATGGCTGTATTTTCTTCCACGTCTTTAAAAAATATTTAAGAAATTATGTGACCATGATTTTTAAAATGTACTTGCTTGAGATATTAATATTGAAATATCGTAGCTTGTTTCGTTAATTTCGAGTAATGGTTTAATGAAAAATGTAGAAGTTACGGATTTGACAGTTTCCATTTGCAGTTGTATAATACACTCTCAAAAGAGATTGAAAATGTGATTTAACTTTAAAGCTGCTGTCAATTCACGTTTACTCTCTTTGCATATTTTAGTATATAGCAGCTTTGTTAAGTTTTATAGCGTATTTTTTTTTAAATTTCTTTAAATTGCGGATTCCTAATTTTTTACTGTCAAGTTAGAAAACAATTTCATTCAAAATTATTGAGGAACATATACTGCATAAAAATGATATCAGCGATATATTTGTTTTCTTTAAGAGGAGAAAAAATTCTGGAAGAAATTTGTATCCTTTTAAATTGAATTTCACGAATATTGCTCTTTTAAAAATCAGATTTGACGGGAAATTGTTATGAAATAGAATCAGATTAAAATAATAATAATATTTTCAGTGCTATGTGCTGGTACTAGAGCATCAGAATCATTTTTTATTTATAAGTAGATGTAAATTGTGATCATTTCCAGCTTAACCAAACCATAAATATGGTCAGCCACAATAAATGAAGTGATCAAATATGCCATTTACCCTTTATGTTATTAAGTATTGTGTCATACCAATATAATTTTGTTATTTTACGATTTTTGAATTCAAAATTGTCATTTTATAAATTTAAATAAAAAGTTAATTTTGTTGTTGTATGAATATTTTTATGATTTGCTACTTTCGTTTTGGTTTTATAAATGTTGATTTCCAATTTTGAGTTTAATAAATCTAATATGAAAGTAGTAGTAAATTTTGTTATGAAATTTTCATAATTTTGATTCTAATCATTTTAGTTTGCACTTTTGTTTACAGGACTTAAATAAGTTTATACCTCAAAGCAATAAATCCTTAATATTTCTGTTAATCAAATAGTATGTCCTGATATATTCAAATTCAGTTTCTGAACATATTTAAATAATTTGAATTTTATTATTTGTCAAAACTTTATTTGGGTTTAGCTAACAAGTAAACTCTCCAGTAACGTTAGAATTAAGAGTGTCACAAGGGTTATATGAAACTTTTAACACAGTATTTCTGTTCTTTTTGATGCCATTTATGTTTTTTGATAATGTTAAAAGTTTTTTAAATGAATTCAAATGAGATCTTTAATTTCTTTATAAATATTTGTTATCTTACAAATAGATCTCAATTTCTTTTGGTGTATTTTCTAAATACTAATGATGATCGGAGTTTCCAATCATTAATAGTTTTTCATTAAAAAGAAAATTTTAAACTTAAAATTTCAAAACTTTTTCCTTAATTTTTACTAGATAGAAATGATATTCCTGAAGAACTGCTAAAATCTGCAGTTTCCCAAGTGCTAAACAACAAGCAGAATTTAAATCCTCCTAGCTTTGTATGTTTTTCTTCATGTTAATGGTTTATATGTTGATTTACCATAATTTGTAGTTTAATAAATTTTAATATCCCAAATAAAATTTGTTCTCTGATAAATTTAAATCTTTATTATTTTGGAAGCTCAAAAGTATATTTTCATATTTATTAGAAATTAATCTCTATAAAATATTGTTATAAAGAAATAGTTTTACTTTAGTTTCACTAAAAGAAAAACAACCTGTATACCGAAATTCAATTTTTCCTAAAACTATATATGTAGTTTTGAACTCCTGATTGTTTTGCAGATGTGAACAAATATAATTTTTTTCTCTTTGTGAATTAGTGACCAAAAGTTTTTAAGATATGTATTTAGTTTCATTTTTATATGTGTTATTTTGGTAGAGTATATGTTGAGGGATCTTGTATTTTTCTTCTGTTATTATGTTCTTTAAATTTCATGAATTTTCGTCTATGAAATAAACAAATATGATATATATTATCTATTTATGGTTGGTTAATATTCTATTGGACTTTCTTTAGGTTTTAGTATCCCAAGACCTTTATCAACAAAGCTTAATTAATGTGTGATAGGAAAATTTTGCTGTAATCAAATACTTTTTAACTTAGTCAGAAAAAAATCTTTTAAGTTAGAACTAGTTTTGACATGGATATGTATTATCATTATTATATACTGATTCATATTGGATTCTAATTTGTATCTACCATTTTTTAAGAGTCAATATTGTATGGGTAGGAGCTAAATAAATTAAATATCTAGTGGAATGTCCCTACTATAGGTAGGCGATCAAAAAAACAGAGTGTCTGTTTTATTATTTTTCAGAGCAGTTCTGAATATGAGAGAATACTTAGCAGTGTAAAAAATAATAGTAATGGTTTAAGAAATCTACTTTCCCTAATATACTTTTGGAAATCTTTCAATTACATAAAATAGATTTCCTAATTCCTATGAGATAGATTTCTATAATATAGATTTTTCTGTTCATATAAAACCTTATTTTTTAAAAGTTTTTCACCTTAACTTACTTTATTTTTTTTCTCATAATCCTCCATGAGAAAATTTTATTTTCTTAATGTTCTTTGATAATTTGTGTTCAAAATATAATATCTCATGCATACTTCTGTCTTGCTTTAGAAAACTGATGGAGTTCAAGTTTTTTCTATCAAACGAGAAAAGATTGTATATATTGCTGTCAGTAAGAGAGACATACCAAATATTATGGTTCTGCAGTTTTTAGATAGGTATATAAAAAAATAATTTATTTTGATTTTAGTAGCATGTTATAGGTATTTAAGTTCTATATATTACATAATTTGTATGGAATATATAATTTGCTCTATGAATGCTTAGAATTTCATAAACCTCTTGTTTAGTGGTGACAGAATTTTTTTTTACAATTATCTAGGGGTACAGAATATGCATCTTGTATAAGGTACAGCTTTACTTGTAACATAGCTTTTTGACAATCTAAGGTCCCCCCCCCCTCCCCCACAAACACACACACACATATACACATCCAATAAAAAAAGTAAAATAGGGCAGCAGGATGCTCCTTTATGAAAGGGCTCTGTAAATAAAAAATATTTTTTTAAATGAATAGGACATTTTAAAATTTTGTCTAAATTAATGTTTAGATCATTAAATTTGAATATTTTATGCAAAAATTAGTTAATAGGATCATTAAAAAAGGGCAGGATGGATTTTTATTTATCATCAAACCAAGAAGGGGTAGGGTACTGCTCTCTCTTGGATATGCTAAGGGTAAACACTTATTCATGACACTGCAGTTTTTTCTAAGTTTTAATTACTTTGGATGACTTGAGCAATCTTTCAATTAGTTGATTTTGATGAATATTTTCATGTGTCATTTATTGTTATTATTATTTGTTGTCATTTTAGCATAAATAGTATAAATATTTGAAAATTTTCTCATATAAAACTGACTCTATTTCTAGCTTTTACTCATTAATACGAAGTTTTTGTGGTGGAGCCACTGAAGATTATATCAAACAGAATTTGTTGCTAGTTCATGAATTAATGACAGAATGTGTGGTAAATTTTTTCACTTTAAAACTGTTTTCTGTAATGTGTAGTGTTATACACATTTTTTTTTTAAATAACTGCTTATAAAGTATTTTCGTTTTAATAAGTAAAAAATTCTGGATTTTATCAGTTTTAACTTACACTTTTCATTTCTATCAATGTCTTTCTGATATTTAAATTGAAATAAGTTTTGCTTCTCTTTTCATAATAGTGTTTTTTCTATGTATATAAAGAATTTTTTCTTCCTAAATAATAGTAATAAATAATAAGAATATTAACTGTACATTGAATTTACATTGGATATTAAAATAAGATAGCTGTTTGCTATTTAAAAGACAATGTTTCTTCATTTGATGCAATCTCCTGAAATTTTACAGGAGGTTAAATTTAATTCTCATCATTAAGACCTGTTATGAAATTACAGATACTCTATATATGGTGGAAAATAAAATTTCTAAGATGTTAAAAAATGCAAACATGCCTTAATAGGATGATTCACAGAATGCAGACATGATCAAGTGTGTCTTTTTTGCTTTAGCGATTTGCCCTATGAGAGCACTGTGTATACATTTTTTTTGTTTACTAGGGGCTTCACCCGTAGGCTCGCTACGCTCGCTCCTCTGGTGAATCAAGTGAATGAATGACTCAATAGTTGTTTACAGCGATTGAGTCATTTATTTGTTTACAGTTGAAGCTTCCCCCCCCCCGGTGAAATGGATGAAGCCTGCCTGTGTGAAAAATTCAATCTTCTTTCATGTCCTTCTGCAAAGGACGCGAATGAAAAGATTTTTTTGAAGTATTTCTTTAAAATTCAATTAAAAATCGAAATTTTAAGATAGAGACTTGAAATGAAGTTTATATGAATGAGAAAGCTTTCATCTTCCAGTTGATATAAATATTTTCTTTGTAACATAATAAGTCTGTGAGCATTGAATTTATATATCTCGAAACACATAAATTTTTCCAAAAAGTGGGTTTTCAATTTTAATAAAAATGTCAGTCTCTTTTAAATTATTTTTAAACAAATGAGGTTTTGTTTGAAGGAGAAATGTCTGTAGTCTTAGACTGTAAAAAAAAAAAAAATTCTACGATCCTTTTTTGGCGAGTTATCGTAATCTGAACATGAAAAAGTCAATATTTTCCCACAAAACATAAAATAAAAAACAAACTTAAAGGCCGACGAAGATGAGACATGTCTTACTTTCTTCCCCACATTGTTCTGCATCGATTGGTATCGGTCTCGACCCCATACCCCCAGCGGTTTCGGAGGAGATAGCGTGACAAGCTTTTGACAGCGGCGGCAGCGGTAGTTACTTTTTTTTAGAATAGAGAGATTTATATAGTGTAATTGTTAGTTTGTAACATAATCAGTATTTCATAATTAATTATGAATGTAATAATTGAAGTGTTAATAAGAATTTTGAATTGCTTATTAGCATGGTGAATTAAATATTGTAAGAGCTGTTAAGATATGTTTTTTTCTGTAATTTCATTTGGAGTCAGCTGCTTTGTTATTTTAATCTCAAATGTAAAGTATTTTGTTTCCTTCAATTAATATGTTTTTGATTAATCAGCATTAGGTCAAAATTCTAAACAACTTCTCATTTTCTGGTTTTTTTTTGTTTGTTGTTGTTGCTTGAAGCAAAATTATGCTGCAATGCCCTTCTAATACATTTTTGATAATTTTCAGTTATATAAATTTTAAGATAATAATAAACTTAGTAAAACTAATTTTCTGATTTTTATTGGGATTTTTAGAGTAAATCTTTGCTGAATTCCTATTTGTTTATTTACTTATGTAATATTTATTTTTTTATAATGTTTTTTCTCATGTAGGACAATGGATTCATTAAAACAACTAATATTGATCAGTTAAGGCCATATATTTATAGTGATCCAGTTGTGTCTAGGCAAATTATGAAAACTGAAATGAGACCTGGTCCAGTAAGTTTTCCTCCTTATAATCAATGACTTGTAGTTCATTAATTTTTAAGTGAAATTCATGTAAATTATTTTAAATTTTCCTTTTAGACCCACTCACAACTTTTGAGTAAAGATAAAAAAAAAAAAAAAAAACTTATAGAAGTATGTATTTCCAGTATGTTTAATAGCAAAATTAGGTACAGACATAAAGTTAATCACTATTTAATAGTAACTGAAGTACTTTATATCACAACTTTGTTTTAGGAAGTTATCATTATTTTGACCCTCACAGAAATAAAATACACAATCTTTTTTTTACAAGATTTTGAAATAACACAATTGAAAAAAAATTTTAATCCTGTTTTTATATGATAAAATAAATGTTAAGCTGCTGTACAAATTTCATTGGACGAAAGCAATTCTAAACCAATGCAACACAAAAGAATGCGAGTCCAAATAATAAAATATCTAATCACATATTGTAAAATTTTGTTCTGGAATTTTTTATTTTTTAAAAATTTAAAATAAAGTTTTGGTTAATTTGAATTTCAAAAGACTGCAATTTTTTTATGTTCTTTTAAGATTATTAAGAATATAATTTTCATTATATTTAATGCATACAATTTGCATGAATATCAAAATAAACAATTTTATTTAATTTTTCAATTATTTATTAATTTTAATTTAAATTTTTTATATGTATTTTATAAACAAAACAAGTTTTTGAACATATCCATTATTTTACCATACTGTAGCACACCCAGGATTTAATCTTGGGTGAGTTGAACGGGTAAAATTATTTATAATGCAAATTCAATATTTATAATGGAATTTCTATTTCTTTGGGAGGGGCAGGGTCTCTTCCCCCCCCCCCCCCCCTGGGTGCACCACTGTTATATACCCTAAGTCTTATTTTACACATTTTTAAAAAAAAAATTTATTTTTTTTTAAAGACACATGGCACAGTCTGGAATTCATCCTCCATGCAAAAATAGGATTAGGTGTATAAGAATATCAGACTTATTATATAACAAGAATTCAATGCTTTTATTATAAAAAAAGGTTTTGATAACAATAGACTTATTAATTAGTTTATAAATTCTCTATTTTTGCTTTCATTGGAAAGGAGGTAATTTTCATTTTATTTGTCATCTGGTTTGTGTATTCCAATGTATACCTTTGGGTCCTCTTACATTATTTGATTTAATTGTGATCCCATGTACATAGTGATGCATTGTTTGTAAAGCTGTTTTTTGTTATAGTTTGGATTAGAAAAAGTTGTTATTCCAAATACTGCTGCAGAACGTCCTTTAGTTAAGTCAAGATCACAGCAGGTAACTTTTATGTTGAAATTCTATTTTATAACTAAAAGTGACTTCTAAATTTCAAAAGAGCCGATCCATCTGTGGGAGAGCAAAGTGTAAAATTTTATGAAACACTTTTTAACTGTAATGATTTGGAATTTCTAAATCAAATCTACCCAAAGGAATTAACTTTAAACAGGACTAATGAAGATAATCATTGTGTGGCTTATCTAGATATTAAAATTAAAATTAAAAATAGCGAATTAAAAATTGGGATATATGATAAAAGATTAGATTTTATATTAGATATACAGTGTGTATTAATAGTGTCAGTCTTTGCTAATTAATTTTATTTCATTCCATATTAGAGCCTCGAAGAACATGCTGAAGTTTTTCTAGATGTAATCGAAAAAATAACTGCTCACTTTTCTAAAGAGGTAATTTATTTGCTTTATATTAATTCTTTAATGTTCAAAGAATATATGTATAACACACAAAATAACTGTAAGGTCAAGTGTAATGCTGGGCATATATTTAAAAATAATAATTTTTTTAGTATAATATATTTATCTTTATGCTCAGTCATGTAAAACAGTAAGTAAGATTAGAGTGTTTTTATGGCATTGATTTACGGGTCCAAAAGATTTGATTAGAGCAAATAAACTAAACTTTTATTTTACTGAGCATGCTAATCAATAACCACAATACAAGCAAGTGACATAAAGGGCATTTTGCTTTTGAGCTGACATTACATAGCTGGTGTCAGGTGAATTGAGGCAACCACGGACCAAAACTTACAAAGTTTCACTTTGAATGACTGTATAAAATTGGTTTTTAGCAGCTAGAAAATGTGAAGTTTTTATACAGACATGGAAATCATCTCTTTCAAAAGATGCATTTAAAAGCTTTTGATTCAACCATTTCAAATTTTCAGAACTGAAAATATTTGCAAGATCCAAAGTACGCACTTGTCCTACAAAAATGGGGTAAATGCATACTGGCCTTTAATTGCCGCCTGTTTATCTCTGCAGTGATATTGGGGCAAGTGCAAAGTTTCACTAGTGCAAGTGAAATAAACATGTGACAATTTTTTACTGTCCTTTGATGTTATGCTTAGAACTAAATGCACTTCAGTACCTATCATGTGAAAGAGTGTGTCTTTCACTGAACATTCCCACACATGGCAGTACTACAAGTTAAAGAACTTAGAAGTTATTCTGGCACAACACTCTTGCCCCATGCTTTGCATATATATGCATATCTATATGCATGTATATATATATATGTTGTGTTTTCAATCCCCTTGGTGTAGGAAAGCCTGCACTAAGTCTAAAGGACCTAGGTCCTTGCTGAAGGGTAGTAAGCAGCTTCACTTTGAGGCGAGGTACCACTAGGTCTGAAGTCTGACTTGACCTCAAATAACATCGGTCGCATAATTCTGAACCAAGTCAAGTGACAAGACTGGAACACTTGACCCTGCCCCTCCAGAGGTAAATTTGAGAACTTGGAGTACATTGTAGCCACGACCTATTGTACGTACCCCGGCCATCATTAGTGAACATGGCGGTATATTTGCAGTGATGAGCATCGAACCTGGGACATTCAGATCACTTGCCCGCATCACTTGCCATCATTTCTCACTTGGCAGTTGGTGGTCCGGTGGCGAGGACATTCATCATTAATAAATCCATCAAACAGCAAGATGTTAACACAACAGGCATAAAAACACTCCAATTGAGCATCCTAAACACCCTTATTAAAAATTCCAATAATTACTCAGCTCCATCAAACATTAATTAAGAACCCCACTCAATTTAAATCTGTGCGCCTAACATCACACGTCTTTTTCTTTCCCTAGTTATCCTTGGCTCTGCCGATTTTCTTTGTTTCAACGTTAAAACCAATGCTTAGTGACGCTCATTATGTATGCATGATGTCATATCATACATGTTCTTTTGCTAAACTAAGCATTTTCTTAGCGCCAAACTGCAAGGCTATACGTTTACCTAAAATTCTCCTTGGTTCTTTGGAAATTGAATCAAGTCGAACCCATTTATTCTATTTTCACTGCAATACCTTATGCCGCTTATTTGAACTCCCAGACTTTTAAATTGTTATTAAAATATAGGATTAACTAAATCCAGTTTAAGGTCGCGCGATCGCCCCCCATATTTTATATTCTGACATATATATATATATAACTTCCTGAATTTAAAAATTTTTAGCTCTGTTAGAACAAATGAATTTTCTTTGAATATTTGCGAAAAAAAAAGAAGAAACACAATCTTTTGTGAGAGATTTTTTTTGTTCCAGCTTGGAACATTACCTCAATGGAAGCCAATGAAAGGCTTAGGTTTGGATGATATTATTTTTTAATATAAAATAAAGTCTTAGGAGCAAAATCAAATCCATCCAAAAATAATGGTTTCGTATGAATAAATAAATAATAAGTTTCACATGAACCAATTCAACTGTCACTTTTTATTTTGGTTTGTATCCATTTCAAGTCCTGGTCCCAATACTTCAGTTAAAAAATATTTTCCGTTAAGAATAGAGATGAGTCTTGTATTTTTAATATAAAATATACTATACAGTAGAGAGTACACCGAGACTATTTTGAAATAAGGAAGATATATTAATAAATTACTGAAATATAACCCTATATATATTTTTATTGCATAGAAGTAACTTTATTAATATTTCTTATAGCTAATATTAATTTTTTTAATAGAAATTTTTTTTTTGTAATTATATGCTATATATATTGTTAATTTAATTGCAAATTCAAAAATATTTTTTGCCCATTGCAAATTTTCTCGTAGTTGTGTTTTGAAATATTTACATATATACTATTTAAGTACTTATTTTGGGCTACTTTGATTGTAAAAGTGTCACATTGCATACACTTAAATATATATTTTTAACCCTTCAGCGGGCACGTCAATGTACAAAGTACAACATTTTCGTAATTTTGAATGGTTTGTTTTTACATGTAAGGTTTGAATGTTCGAAGCGGTTTCTATTTATAGCTACACCCTTTCTAATGCAGGTCTGATTTTCTGACCCTTGTATTTCTTTCCATTCATTGTTAGTCGGGATTTAACCATGGTAAACCAGCGATTATACTGGATTACAATATGACAAAAGCAGGAGTTGATGTAGTCGATCCAATATGCAGCTATTACACGGTATGCTACATATCATGAAGATGGACTCTCATTAGTTTTTAGGTTTTTGGACATTATAGGAATCCATTTGCAAGTTGTTTTTAGATCTAATAAACCGGACAGTTTTGAAATAAGGCGATTGTGTCTGCATTCTTTGGCTTTTAATTAAAAATCAATATTATCAAAATTTTAAATCTTAATAAAATGCAAAATTTTTATTTTCCATTTGAAAAAAAAAGTTTATTAGAAAAGGAATAATGAAGGTTGAAAAAGACTTTGCACTTTGTTTCATGCACATCTGCTGGTGTTCCAAAAATTGGCTGCCTGCTGAAGGGTTAAATATTTAATCAGCATTCACTAAATAGAAACTTTTTTTCATATGTAATTATTTGTAACAGCTATGTTCTAATTTATTCATGTAATTTTTTGTATTGTGAAGAACCACCTGATCTCTGAGTTGGAAATGTCTGTCCTGTTACATTGTTATGTTTATACATGGTTTCATATCTATCCCAATGCATTGTCTTTATGTCAATTCTTTATTTTTGTTTTTAAGGGACTTGTTGAAAGGTTTTACCTGGATGGTGTTGTACAGTTAAAAAGTTTCATACCTCTTAACCACAAGATAAATGTTATTTTGGGTGATAAAACGTCATCTAGTGGAGCTCAGAAAAGTATGTGACAAGCTGTTTGAGTTTTCCTTCTGTGGATATTTTAGGGAACTATAATTGAAATTTCTAAAGCTAACAGCCATAAAAAGTACTAAATAGACTTTAAAGGTGTTAAGTCCTGAAAATCTCTAGGTTTGTAAGAGTTATGAGATAATTCAACAAATACATTTGACAGCAAGGCTTATTTTAAAAATATAAATATGATACTTTAAATTAATTTTGCGTCACGTGCATAACAATGAAATAAATTGACAAATAAAATATTAAAATACAGTAAAAGATAAAATTTAACCACTAGACTAATTGAGATGGAAGTTTTTTAAGAATTTAATTCAAATTAGCATGTTTTATGGATATTGAATTAAACCTATATATAAAACAGTTCCGTGACTGACTGACAGACCTCGCATAGACCAAACTGCTAGACCTAAAGGGCTGAAATTTTGACCGTCAATACACACTGTCTGTAATTCAGATGATGCGGTTAACTATCTGGTAGAGTTTTTAAACTCCCTTAAACCACTGGATCTTCTATACCATAAGCTCTCTTTGTGGCATGGCAGACCCACAATGCTCCTTCAGAATTTAAAACCACCGAAATTGTGTAATGGCACTACAGGGTGGCTAATAAATACTGTGACAAATATCGAATCATGTAATTACACACAGATGAAATAGAAAATGAAAAATACAACAATATTATGAACATTATACATGAAAGTTTACCATGAAATAATTTTACTCAAATCGACCGCCATCTTTATCGATTACTAAAGATAATCTCTTACTCCACTGTCCTATTGCGGCACGAATCATTTTATGAGGTAATTTGTCCCATTCACTCCGTATGGAAGCTTTGAGGGAGTCCAAACTTCTGTGCTGCTTAGCATTTACTTTAGACTCTAAAATCCCCCAAATGCAATAGTCTAAAGGATTTAGATCTGGTGAAGAAGGTGGCCAATCTTCTTGCTTGATAAACTTCGGGCAATTGGCATGGAGCCATTCCTGTGTTGCTTTGGATCGGTGGGACGGTGCAGAATCTTGCTGAAATATCCAATTCTTTTTGGGATACAATCTGTTAGCATGTGGTAATAAACGTGTAGCCAATACTTCCTGTTTGTAATATTCAGCATTGATTTTTACCCCTTTATCGATGAATTTCAGAGGCAGTTTTCCATTGTGTGACACTGCAGCCCAAACCATAACAGAATTCTTGTTCTGAAAACGTTTAACAGTTCAAAGATTTTCAGGTATATCCTCGAGGGTTGCTGAATATACAACATCATTTTTAGCATTTTAACTTTGTTCTGTACAAAACAGCTTCTCATCAGAGAAAATTATTTTTTCAAAACTTTTGCTACCGTGCCGGTTCAGTAATTTCTTACATCTTTGTAACCTTTTTACTATTTGTGCAGTAGTCAAACCTTGAACTTTTCTTTTGCGATAAGGGCGAAAACCCAGGTCTTCATTTATGATAAGTTGCATAGTTCTGCGACTGATGTTCTCTTCTGCAGCCATTTTATTTGCAGAACGTTGTGGATTTCTTCGTATCTTTTCACGAATTCTTTTGATACGTTCTTTTGTACGAACAGTGCGTGGATGACCGGACCTTGGTCGATCTTTACAGCTATTGGTATCTAATAATCGATTTATAGTCCTATATATAAATGTCCTATTAAAACCAAGGCATTTTAATTGCTTAAATATTTTACCTGCAGAAAATCCGTGATCAAAAAGCTGTTTAACCATTAACCTTTTGGCTTCCATCTTTAAAAATATTCTACATGTCTTACTTTAAACAAAAATCGTCTACGTTTACAAAAAGTTGCCAATCACACAAATAGATAGATGAATTGTTTTTCCAAACGATTAAAATTAACTCTTATTTTTTGGAGTGTTACAGTATTTATTAGCCACCCTGTAGACTACAAGCCCTGCATAAAAATTTAATCAAAGCCATTATTTTAACCGGGTGTGCTCAAGGAGAAAAAGTATTTGTGCCACGCATTCCTCTATTACTTCTCTATTTACTGCCCTTTGTCTTTAAGAGATTGCAATTTCATCTCAAAGTATGCTTCGCCATGACATTAAATAAGTCTCAAGGCCAAGCTTTAGAATACGCTGGCATAGATTTAAGAGAAAATTGTTTCTCCCATGGTCAGTTTTGTGTAGCTTTCTCATGCATAAGTTCATGGAGGAGCATGGTAATATTAGTTCTGCCCAATGAAGAAACATAAAATATTGTTTCTAAGGAAATCCTCTAAAAAGCAATTTCATTATTTTTTCATTGTAATTATCCTGAAATGTACTCCGTAGTGAAGCATGGATATTCAGCTAGTAGACTTATAAAAATAAAGTTATTATTAAATAAATAAAGCTTATTATTAGAGGTTTTCAAAAAGTGTTGGAAATGGATGTGTATGGAAAAAATGTATTTTGTTTTTGGGATTACAAAAAAATTACCTGTAAATATCTCTTACAAGAATACTTTTTAGATTAAACCTATTACATATGTTACCCGAAAATTAAAATAGTTTCACTGTTACAAAAGATATGAAGGAAATCTATATTTATTTAGCCTTTTTTTTATTTCTAGCTTTTTTATTTGATCAGTGTTATTTTGACAAGTGCGTAGACCAGAAGGATTTCGAGAAGCATCAGGCGTTTATTGTTACACCTATTCAAGGAGAGGTATACTTTTATTAAATATATTCTTTCATACAACTGTACTTTTTCCATGTTTTTATTAACTCGCTTTCTTGTTTGTTTGTTTGTCTAGTACAAATCTTGCAATTGATTTTTAACTAACTTCCCGACTAGCTAGACATTTGAAACTTTTAGAATAGCTCAGAACACGATGACAATGCATTTTTTAAATACTTTTAGCCATCTTTAAGCAGAATTGAATTAACTTTCAGTTATTTTCAGTTAATTTTTTTTTGTAGACTGGTGCAGCCATCTATCGACTGGAACGAGAACAAAAAGTTAAACTCATGTTAACTTCCAATTAACTCCATTTTCTTTCAAGTTGATGGGATAATTCATCAAAAAATTTTTTTTAAAGTATTTATTAATTCATAGAATTGTCAAGTTTATATGATTCAACAGAAAATTTAAAAACATGGTATATAAAAAGTTCTTTTTATCTTGGAATTATTAAAAGTTTGACCTTCATGCGTGTAAATATAGATTTTATAGACCTTCAAAATTCTTACAATTACAGTTACTCATATTTAATAATTTCATAGCATATATGAAAGGTATTAACTATCTGTTGACAGTTGTGTGTTGTGGCTTATGCCCCTTGACTAATAGTATATCAGTTCAAGTCCATAAACGCTATTGGGCAGAATGATGCAGCTCAGGTTTGAATAGCACCGTAAGAGTTGGAGTATGACTTCATATCACTAGCTCGTTGCCTTTGCCAACTGGGCCATCGTGCCCATGTTGACAATTGTTGTTGTTAAGCCCCCTGGATTAGAAAATGCCAGACTAGGTCCATGAGGCTCTGTAGTGTGAGCAAATGGGAGGCAGCAGATGTTCTGCAAGCATGCTGATGGGGATACCAAAACAATGTGGGAAGGATGTACAGGAGCAGCATAAAATGGGGACAAGGGGGAAAAACCTTTGTAGAGTTGACGAAGTGCATACTTTTTGTATGGTCTCTCCAAAGATGAGCCAGGGCAGTTTGTATTGTTCTCAGACCATTAAAGAGCAAGGTCAGACCAGGGTGCTTGGCCAGATACCAGTTATGAGCAGGAGGCTCTCTCCAAACACTGTACAGAAGGTCGTTTGCACTTTATGGAAATGATTTCGTAATTTATTTTTGCTGTTGCATTTTGAGATAAAAATTTGGCAACTTCAGAATAATCGTCTGCTATTGTTTTGTTTTGATTGGAATGTAAAATAAAAGATTTAGTTTGAAAATGGCTTCTAAAATTGATAGATGGTTTGAAGGTTACGTAACTGCATTTTCCAAGGAGAAATATTTGTATCAACAAAGTATAAAATGGTGTAAAAACTGCGATTATGACGTTTCAAAAAAGTTATTTATAATATATTAAATTTGAAAGGAAAAATAGTCTAACTGAAAGTAAAAATGAAAACATGACTGTGATACCTCATCCTAAGACTGTTTGAACACAGGTAAAATATCAAGAAAGTGAAATCTCTGATCCTAAAAGAAAATCCGCCAACTCAGAGATCCATTGGATTGAAACTAGGAATGTCTTCGGGCACTGTAAGAAAAATTATTCATAAAGATTTGAAGTTAAAAAAGATGTTTAAACCTAAAGTTCATCTGTTTTTGCCAAAGCATATTGCTGAAAGAAAAATAAACTGTAGAAAATTATATGAAAAATACCTAGCTGCTGAAAAATGGAAATTTATGGTAATACTTGATGAAGCATGCATGTGTTTAAGTGACTAATGGAAAAAGATCAATTTTCTATCGCTCAAATGATGGGAATGACCATACAAAATGGCATCATCAGTGTACAAAAGAGTTCCCAAAGGGATTCAAGTCAGTTGTAGGATTTTGTTACAACGGCCAATTAAAAATCAAAAAAGTGTCAAGTAAAGCCAAAATTAATTCACTCTATCAGCAGAATATTTTAGGACCAATTTTCGAAGAATAAATTCCAGCCTTATATGGAAAGAACATTGATAAAGTTGAGCTTCATATAGACAAAGCCTGTAGTCACTTGTCTAAATCAACTGCTGCTTCTTTAGCAAAGATAGAATCAGAAACAGGATTAAAGTGTATCGCATTTAATGAAATACATGTAAAATCACCTGACGCTTCTCCAGTGGACTTTTCCTTTTTGGTTTATTAACCCATTAACCGCCAAAACTATAAGGGGTGAATTTTTTTTTATACAAATAATATTGGCTATTCATTTGAACATATACAACATTAATTTATGAGTAAAATAACAAAACTGGTCTTAACTTTCGAAAAATCAAGTGTTGCGTTTGCGCAACGTCAGCGGAATAAGAGTATTGACATTAAGTGAGTTCAACTGAACTTCTGCAGGGTTTTCTTTGATTTGTGCACTGGGAATTTTTTTAAACTTTGTTATACTTTAGAAAGATAATGATCACTTTACAGGTAATTTATTTATTATAAAGATTTAACTTATTTTTCCTTTACAAAGTTACTTATTATATCCAGAAAACAGTTTCTATCATGAAAAGCTTGACTACAATCACGATGTAGAATAACGTGACAAACTTTGCATGGATAAATTGTCTGGCTATGGCATTGTTTACTACGCAGTCTTCTGCTGTCTTCGGATTTGACAATAAAATGTCCACGTTCTCCACGTAATGGATTTTGCATGCTGAATGTCCTTATCAAGAGATCAGTAAATTTCTTCCTGAGGTAAAGAATAATATTTCGTCGGCAACAATATTCCAATGAACCGTCTCATGTAGGCTTCAGATGCTAAAAAAATGGGGGTGATTCTTTTGTTGGGCACATGGGTTTGTCTATTCGACGAGAAGGGAATAAACCTCTGAGCCAAAGAGAAGATCAAAAATCTCTGCACTAGTTTTATCTTGTATTATACTTTTCATAGTTCCGATTTGATCTTTTTCTTCATTTTTCGGCTGAGACATATTCAATGGTCCCTTCTTTATCCATTTCAAATCTTCAGTTTTTGTTTTTTTTATTTTTTTCGAAAAAAGTGTACTGTTTTTAGGAGGCAAAAACTTCTTTTTTACTCACACTTCAATTTCGACAGCAGTATCGCATGGTAAATCATCATTGTCACTATTCAAAATATTATCATTTCCTTCTTCTTTATCACTAGCCTCTGCTGTCTCTGGTATAATAACAACAATATCAGTTTAATTCTCGTCATCATTATCTGAATCTTCGTCAAAAATTCTTTGAAGAACTTCTTTAAACGTAAAGTATCTAGTTTTAGGCATTTCTATAACCACAGAACGGGGGAAAGTTCTACGGAGTCGAGCGACACATGTGAATACCCTTTTCCCGCTGACGTTGCGCGAACGCAACACCTGTTTTTTCTTCCTCCCCCACCGAAGCAAAATCAACCGATTGATGGAATGTTCTGATAAACTTTGACCTTAGCTAAAAATAAATCACCCCTAAATCTCACGTTTGTCTCCCTATATTTATTCTGTGAAAAAGACCAGGAGAAAGTTATCGTTCAAAAATGCTTAACTATCTGTCTAAGTTTGGAACTCGTTAATTAATTAAAAGAACAGTTGAAGGCAAATATTTTTCAATTCGATTATTAATCCTACTCAAAAACTACTGTTAACATAAAATTCATTTGATAGCTAAATTTTTATACGCATTTATTTTGACCGTTGCGTCAACGCAACACCAGCGGTTAATGGGTTAAAATTAGCCTTAGAAAAATGGCATCCAAGAACACTGAATGGACTTTGGAAAACGGTCCAAGAGGAATGGGGTACAATTGACATGACAGTACTAAGAAAAAGTTTATTTTCATCGAAAATTTGAGCTAGAGCTATAGTCAAGAACCATGGCTATCAGATAGAAGGAAATCGCCACAAAAAATACAGCATTTATACATAAAACTTAACTATCAAAATCGTTTCCATAAAGGGTGAACGACCTTCTGTATAGCCTGGTTTTAAAATCAGATTGAGCCTCCAATGTAGTTAAGCCTTCAAACAGGAGTTAATCTTCTAAACAACCCTCATTTGCTAGTAGTTTGACCTAATTGTTGTGAAACAAACCTACATGTTACAGGATCCACTGAAAATTTATTGATTTAAAGTCCACCATGCTAGAAAAGAAGAAGAGAATGTTGGTACTTGTTGACATTTGTATAGTATATAAGTGTTAATTAGTGCTTATTATTTTAAAAATTTATTGTTGAAAGAAAAAGTATAATATTTAATTTACTTCATATTGAATGTAAAATATCTTTACAGATCAAAGCAATGATTTATTCACTTGAAACTCCTGTTTTGTTACCTTTTAGACTTAGCTCAAGTATTCAGAAATCGGAAATGAACAGGTATCTATTTATATTTTGACATTTACAGGACATATTTTCAATTTTTACTTTTTATTGGATTGACAAAAAAGAAAAATTTTTTTTTTCTTCTGTAATTTTTTAATGTAATTTTTGTAATGTAATTTTCAGGGACTGTGATTTGACCCTGAAATTGTTCTGTAATTTGCCGTCAAATGTTGAGGCTTTGAACCTGTCACTTCATATACCTGTGTCTTCATCTACTAGAAAGTATATATATATTTCATTTGTAAATGTTTCAAATTGTAATTGATAAAAATAAATACAAAACAAAAACTTTTACCCTTTTATATCTCAATTATGCCTCATAACTTCTGTAAGTGACCGTAAATTATTATTATTATTATTTTTTATTTTTTTTTACAATCTAATATAATATTTGTCTTTACATTATAGTATAATGCAACAATTCAGTATGTATGAAAACTCTGCAGAATTCATCAGCAAAGACCGAAAAGTACTTTGGAAGTTGAAAAAATTACCTGGGCAAGGTGAAGTTATCGCAAAGTTTAAGGTAAGTAGCACAGGTCTAGAGATATGCTTTTAAAATATCTCATAAAATGTTTAAGATAAAATCAACTATTTTTTTTATAGGTTATTAGCAATGTACTGATTTTAAGTTAATCTGTTCTAATTTTTGGACCTTAATGTGCAGAGTTTTTAACTTATAACCTTCATTAGAGTAATTTAGCATTTTTTTTTTTAAAGATATGTTGGGGAAATTTTATTTTTGTTTCTCATTACAATGTTATAATTTACTCTTCCTTGATATTGCATGGCATTCCTGATTAAGCATGGCAAGATTCCTTGCAGAGCATATGTATTAGATTTTTGCTTTTAACTAACTCTAATCCATAAGTATAAAATTGCAGAGAGCTGTATTCAGCTATGAACATTTTAATGAGAGATTATTGTGCATGAATGTATCTTTCTCTCTGTTTCTATATATATATATATATATATACACTCAAGAGCCAAAACATTATGACCACCCCTACATTTTGCAATGAATTCGCCTGGATGACGTCGAAGGCACGTGATCAGGTGGAAGTGGTATTTAACTGCTGCTGGAGAGTCTGAAGAATCATTCTTTCACTTACTTCTGTGTGTGATGGGAAAGGCTACGGATCTAAGCGACTTTGATAGAGGGCAGATTGTAATGGCTCGAAGGCTCGGAACAAGTATTTCCGAAACTGCGCGACTCGTGGGTTGTTCGCGACCTACAGTTGTTAGTGTTACGGAATTGAGCCGCTAGAACCTGGCGGCTCTTCCAACCAAAGTTAGTTAAGATTTGGGGGCAGGAATGCCCCAAACTTTACTGATAGCTAATAGTGCAGAGTCGTACTGGCTAGCAGGGAAGGTTGGACTCTTAATCTTTAGATATAGTCAGAGCAACGCTAGCTAGCTTTGTTGTGTGATATGCAAGATGTTAAAAAGACGTACGAAGGTTTAGGTAAAATAACAAATACATTTATTTAGTAAAACGACATTAAAGGGTCTTGTTTACAGACGCACTACACAGCTCGTAGTGTTATCCTAAAAAGTTGGCTTTGTCGTGTTCTTACCGAGGTGTAGAAAAATAAAAGAAAAATAACTCACAGGTGGTCGAGGCAAAGCTTTACTATCGTGGTAAGAAAACACTTAAGGTAGGTAGCGCCTTCCTGGCACAAAAACTATCCCGTGGCTACCTGCGGGCATGCAAGGTCGAGACGACTAGAGCATCAGTGCACTGCTGGCAAGTTGGTCGCCGCTTCCTAATACGGGTCCTCGGTAGAGCCTGGCTCGGTAAAATCGCTTCTCAGCAACTATCACTCAACCACACCGTCTAATACCACAGCGAATACTACATCGAATACCCCGTCTAAGTGAACGGGCTGGGTATTTATACCGGCGTCGACCGCCGCGCTCCCTCGTGGCAGGAGAATAGCAAAGTTAATTATGCTAATTTTACGTGATGTGCGTTGACGTCATTCTTAACTGATGGTATGGCGTCATCGTTGGATGAATGACGTCGTTCGGCTGGCATATCGCTGGTCATGACGCAACTGGCGTCTGACGATGCTTACACATTGCTGTGGAGGTGGGAAATGATGTAAATACATCGCTCCTGCTACGTGGCTGGAAGGTTAGGGGAAGAAGAGGAAAGCTAATCGGGATTTTCCCTAACAACTGCCCCCCCTTTACAGAAATGAGCACCAACACATGCACGTGGTTAAGTTACATGTTTTGCAAAACAATAAAGGTAAGTCGCTTGTATAAACATACAATAAATATTCTGTTGACATGTTTCTATAAAAATAGCTTATAGTCCTGAACAATTATGCAATACAATTCAAAATGCAATATTCAATAGGCAAATAATATGCAATACAATTCATCAACAGGTAGGGCAAAGTATACACACGCAGTATTTTTTCAGACAAAAATTCAAAACATTCGTGGGCCCACTTTCATACACACAATCATGCGAAAAAAAAACATTTGCGTATAACATACCCTCCGATGTTTAAATAGCATAAAACTTTAAGAATATATTAAAATTGATTACAATTTGCTTGTCACAAACAACGTACTAGTAAATATATTAAAGTATAGACACAGTACGGAAAAAAATAGAAACAGTTATTGCTAGTATGTAGATATAAACACAATGCTAGATAGAGACATAAACGTGCATATATAAACACAGTACAGAATATATGCAATGGTAACGTTAGTATTAAATACACATGCGACAAAAATGCAGAATGTATAAACACATTACCACTGTATATCACTTAAGTTTAAATAAATTCGTTCCGCTCGGGTGAGTCCGGGACTTAGTGGCATTCTTATATTAAAAATGAGGGACTCACAAACAAAAGGAATTAATGCACACGAAAAAGGCCTCCCTCCAGTAGTACTCCCCCAGAAAATTTCCCCCAAGAGCTCTGGCAGATTACATTTTCACCCCCAACGAGACGTAACAGGGGGCCGCTCGCTCTCAGGATCCCTTTCCTGAGGGTACTTACCGGATTCCAGCGGACAATTAAATTGGTCTCTCCCAAGCGAAACGACGAAAAGGGACAAAACACACCACTCGTGCGTGGTAAAACAAACTGACCCAAGGTGGCCTTCAAACACTTTAAGCGAACCCCTCCCAAATTATGTGGGAGAAAGAAGGTTCTCATAGAACTAACCCGAAACAATGGCCGTTAGTTCCGAAAACAGAAAATAATGGAAAGTAATATAACTCATAAATTAATAACCGTCCTAGTCTCAAGGATAAGGTTTATTTTAAGGAAATTCGGTTTATTAGAGTTAGGAATTTACTTTAAGTTTATAGCTTTCAAGTTTCTGATTTAAAAATTATTTGTTTAAAGGCTGAAAAGTCTGTTTTTGTTTTTGGTTTTGTGAATGGATCTGCTAGATTCTTTTTGCTAGGCACGAATTTTATCTCGAAAACTTCTTTTAGAAGGAGATCACGCACAAATAGAAGCTTTATATGAATATGCTTAGTGCGACTATTTTCAATCGGCGATTTTAAGAAGTCTATTGCAGATAAGTTATCCGTTCTGATAAGGGGTTTGGATCTAGTTAGCTTGATTATCTTCAATTTTTCGCATTCTTGCATTATACGGTTGATCCACAGTACTTCCTTGCAGGTTTCTGTTATAGCCATGAATTCAGCTTCCATAGTTGACAGCGCTATGGCCTTTTGCTTGCCAGTTCGCCAGAATATAGGCGATTTATCTAGTAAAATGAGTTGACCGGAAATTGAAACTCGGTCGTCTCGATTGGCGGCAAAATCGCTATCACTGTAAGCTGTTAATTCATTAGAGGTAGAGGAAATATTTAGCTTTAAATTTTTTGTACCTATTACATACCCTAATAGCTTCAATAGACCGTACCAGTGAGCAAATCCTGGGTTAGACTGAAACTGACTGAAGATATTTACAGCATACGCAATGTCGGGTCTAGTTCGACTTGCGATAAATGCTAAACACCCTAGAATATTTCGATACGGTAGTTTTGATATTTCCGTTAATTCAGGTTCAGATGTAGGGCTTTGTAATTTGGTATATATTGTTCCTTTAGCTATAGGTAAGGATACAATTGGGATATTGAAGGTTTTGAAGCGTTTAGCAACTTGATCTATGTATTGGGTTTGATGAATGAAAACTTGTTTTCGATTGAATTCAAATTCAACCCCCAATAACTTAGAAGTTTGGCCAAGTATTTTAGTGTCGAAACACTTCTGCAGAATTTTAACTGCTGCTTCAATATGGGTTTTAGTTTTTCCAAAAAGAACTATATCGTCTACGTATAAAAGTAAAATTAGATTATTTGATAAATGGTAAACACAGTTAGCCCAGTTAATTTTCTTAAAATTATTTTCAAGTAATATATTCTCGATTTCATAAAACCATACCCTTCCGCTCTGGTGTAAGCCATAAAGGGCTTTCTTTAGTAGACAGAGATAGCTTTCTTTTCCCTTTTCTACGAAACCGGGTGGTTGGGTAATAGTAATGGTTTCAGATAAGGGTGCGTATAAATACGCGCATTTGATGTCTAACTGGAGGTGATACCACTTTAGGTTGGAAACTAGCATGGAGAAAAATAGGCGTATAAGGGTGAAATTGACTACAGGTGAAAAGTTTCATCATAGGATTCTCCCTTTACCTGTTTGTAGCCTTGTGCTACGAGCCTCGCTTTGTATCTTACCACATTTCCATGCTCATCGGTTTTGGTTGTAAAAACCCATCGACAACCGAGAGGCTTGTACTTTGAATGTGGCGGTACTAGGCTCCATGCACCTCTTTCACTTAACACTTTTAATTCTTCTTCCATCGCTTTCTTCCATAGCTTAGATTCTTTACTTTTGAACGCTTGTTTAAAGGTTTTCGGGATGACTACAGTTTCTAGTCATGCTGTGTCAATCTCACTTTCGGAAGTGTCATAGGCGGAAAAGTAGTTGATTTCTTCATTTTCCGTCTGACTTTCAGATTCCAGATCGCTATCATCGTCAATCACCTGTCGCTGAGGGGTTGGAACAGGGCCCGTCCTACCATTCTTACCGCTAAAGTTGAAGTATTCAGGCTGGTACTCAATTTTATGCTTTTTACAGTATTGCTTGAGTTCTTTGAGGCTTCGCAATATGTGGCTCTTGCCCCCTTGCCTTTTAACTTCTCGATAATATATATCGGTCCGCTTTCCATCTGGTCTCGGAACGGCTTCCCTTGTCCACTTAGCGACTCGGAGTCTAGGTGTTTGGACGTATAGTTCTCTGTCTGATTCGTCTTCACTTGCTTCATCAGTTTGAACTGCATAACTAGGGCCTGGTCTGGGATCCTGCTGGTAACTCCGGGTATGTACTCGGCGCGAATCCATATGTGGGATTACCACCGTCTCAAGCTCCGGGTTGTGAAGTGAGTATATGGTAGTTTCTGGATGGTCGCCCAGCACTGCTCCATTGTTAGTCTGCTTAGCTTTCAATTGATAAAAATTTAGTTCATCTTCAGCAAAGCTAACATTCCGGGTTTCGACTATTCGCCCAGTTTCTGGGAACAACACTCTGTACCCTTTAATCCTACATGCGTAGCCTACAAGAACTCCCTTATTAGCTCTGGGATCAAATTTGGTTCGGTGTTGCTTCGGCACACCCACAAAACAAACTGACCCGAATGGTTTAAGGTGACTAATGGAGGGTTTGAACTTTCCGTATTTCTCAAACGGTGTTTTCGTCTGGTTTCTACGGCACACTCTATTCCAATTGTAGGCCGCATAGCGGACGGCTTCTGGCCAAAATTTTACTGGAACCTTACTTGAATTTAGGATCGTGCGGAGGGTATTCCCTATTGTCTGGTTCAACCTCTCTGCTACTCCATTCATTTCAGGCGAATAAATATCGGTAAATTCGTGGGCCACACCATTCGTACGGCAATACTCTTGGAATTGTGAGTTGTCAAACTCCTTACCATTGTCAGTTCTGATAGCTTTGAGCTTAGTTGAAAGGAATCTTTCGGCGCGTTTCACATGATTTAAAAAGGTGGGAAAAGTAGCTGTCTTATCTTTAATCGGATACAGGGTGATTTTCCTTGAGTGATCATCGGTGATACTCAAAAAATACCTCTCTCCTGCATATCCCGTCGTTGAAGCAGGTCCCCACAAATCTAGATGTAAAAGTTCTAGTGGTTTTGTTGACCTAGTTTGGCCGATTGGTTTAAATGTCACCCGTTTAGCTTTATTTAACCTGCAATCCTCGCAAAAAAGTTTGGATGATTTTACCTCCTGAGCACCCCTGACACTTTTATTTGTAAAAGACTGGCTGATTAGTTCAGGGTTCATATGGCCCATTCTGCGGTGCCATCTGCTCAATGCACTGGCAGGTTTTTGATTACTTTTGCTTAGGGTATTTCGTTTCTTTCTAGCTGTAGTTTCATAAGCCTTACCTTTCTTCGATCGAGTTTCTTTCTCGTGTTGGTAAGCTTTCTTTCTCGCAGCTTGTTCTGGGGTTAGCTGCTGTTTTGCATAAAAAATTCCCCCCTGTTTGCGAGCTGTGAAATAACCTTTTCCATCTTTATCGTAAACGTGGAGTTGTCCATTTCCCCCTTCAAAAGTAAATCCATCTTCGTCAAGTAAAGGTAATGAAACTATATTGCGCCTTAAAGATGGTACATACAATGCACGCATAAGCGTAATGGCGCGTTTCTCGCCCTTACAGAGTAGGTCGACTGGCCCTCTTTGCTTGATAGGGATAGGCTTTCCCCTAGTAGCAACTGCTAGGCTCCTGTCATTTACATCCTCAAGGGGTCCATCAAATAGGAATTTATCCTTACAAAAATGAAGGGTTGCCGCTGAGTCGACGACCCAGTCACCTGGATTACTGTGAGATGTAAATAGGGCTTCTACAGTATAATGGCTCTGGGGTTTTTCATTATTTGGTGAGTTTCGCCGGAACGAGCGTTTAGATTTTCTACGCCCCGGTGATTTCCCACTTGGGTATTTCCCAAAATGGACTTGTTTGTTGGGAGAAGGGCTTCTTGATGGAGTTTTCGGTCGGAAATTGTCTTTATTCCAACTTCGAGAATTATGCCGACCCGAAAAGGTGTTCTGCGTTTCGCAAGTAGCGTTTTCACGCTTATCCTGTCTCTGCACGCTAATTCGGGTTTCTTCGGCGACTAGTTCAGTTAGAATGGCTTCAAATTTAAATTCCGCATCTTTCCAACGAAGTATAGTTTGCACTAAGTGATCAAACTCCGATGGTAAGTACCGGATTAGCTGGAAACAGAGGTAAGTCTCATTTATTTCTTGATTTATTCCCTTTAGGCTTTCGTTTAACTTGCGGATTCGTGCCGCAAACATGTTAATTTTCTCGCTAGCGTAGGGCTTACAATTAACCAGTTCGGTAAATAACTGCATGTGCCGGCTACGACTGTCAGGCTGAAAATGCCTATTTAGGGTTGACCATGTGTCCTGGGGGGTGGTACAATGTTCCACGACCGACTTAAACGCAGGGGATAGATTTAAAAAGATTGTAGATAAAGCGAGTCGGGTTCTTCTTTCAAAGTCCCTTACCTCAGCTAAATTTTCCGCACTTGCTATCGGTTTGGTTTCGCGGTTATTCACAATGTCCCACGCATTAAGGGATATTAGTACAAATTTAATATCTGCGACCCAGGTATGGAAATTTTCCTCGGTCAATTTATCTATAGCCATATGGGGTTGTAAAGAGGCCATGTTTTAAGTTACAAGTACAGTATGTAAATCTATATATATATATATAAGCATATAAAAAAAAAATGCAAGACAGTATGTAAAACACTAAATATTATATATATATACAAATAGGCCCCCCCCAAATATAGAATTTCATAAATTCAGGGCCTTTACCTTTTGTTTATACCTTCGACGCTTAGCTTCTCACATATCACAAAGCTTTCGCGTTGTGCTCTGCTATTTTAGATCAAAGTCACCCTCAAGTTAAAAAAAGTAGTTGTTTACAAATTAACTTTAGGGCCTGGGGCCCATAACCAAAATGTTACGGAATTGAGCCGCTAGAACCTGGCGGCTCTTCCAACCAAAGTTAGTTAAGATTTGGGGGCAGGAATGCCCCAAACTTTACTGATAGCTAATAGTGCAGAGTCGTACTGGCTAGCAGGGAAGGTTGGACTCTTAATCTTTAGATATAGTCAGAGCAACGCTAGCTAGCTTTGTTGTGTGATATGCAAGATGTTAAAAAGACGTACGAAGGTTTAGGTAAAATAACAAATACATTTATTTAGTAAAACGACATTAAAGTGTCTTGTTTACAGACGCACTACACAGCTCGTAGTGTTATCCTAAAAAGTTGGCTTTGTCGTGTTCTTACCGAGGTGTAGAAAAATAAAAGAAAAATAACTCACAGGTGGTCGAGGCAAAGCTTTACTATCGTGGTAAGAAAACACTTAAGGTAGGTAGCGCCTTCCTGGCACAAAAACTATCCCGTGGCTACCTGCGGGCATGCAAGGTCGAGACGACTAGAGCATCAGTGCACTGCTGGCAAGTTGGTCGCCGCTTCCTAATACGGGTCCTCGGTAGAGCCTGGCTCGGTAAAATCGCTTCTCAGCAACTATCACTCAACCACACCGTCTAATACCACAGCGAATACTACATCGAATACCCCGTCTAAGTGAACGGGCTGGGTATTTATACCGGCGTCGACCGCCGCGCTCCCTCGTGGCAGGAGAATAGCAAAGTTAATTATGCTAATTTTACGTGATGTGCGTTGACGTCATTCTTAACTGATGATATGGCGTCATCGTTGGATGAATGACGTCGTTCGGCTGGCATATCGCTGGTCATGACGCAACTGGCGTCTGACGATGCTTACACATTGCTGTGGAGGTGGGAAATGATGTAAATACATCGCTCCTGCTACGTGGCTGGAAGGTTAGGGGAAGAAGAGGAAAGCTAATCGGGATTTTCCCTAACAGTTAGTACTTATGCAAAGTGGATGAATGACGGTGAAACCAGCAGTAGACGACATGGTGGTGGATGTCCACACGCTACCAAAGAAAAAGGTCGTCGGAGACTGTCTCGCACTGTGAAGCAAAACCGGAGCCAGACAGTGGCTCAGCTAACAGCCCAATACAATGCAGGGCCAAGTAGAATAGTATCGCAGTACACTGTTCAGCGGACACTGTTGGATATGGGGCTACGCAACAAACGTCCCACTCGTGTGCCTTTGCTGACCAAGCGTCATTGCCAACTGCTCCTGCGCTGGGCCCGGGAACATCGCGACTGGTCCATGGATCGGTGGGAGAGAGTTGCCTGGTCAGATGAATCACAGTTTGTCATTCATCATGCCGATGGCCGTGTCAGGATACACCGTCTTCCAGGCAAACTGTTGCTCCCTCAATGTACAGTAGGTCATACACAGGCCGGTGGTGGCAGTATTATGCTTTGGGGGACGTTCTCTTGGGCGTCTCTGGGACCCGTAGTTGTGGTAGAGCAGACCATGAATGCTACAGGGTATCTGAACATCATTGCGGACCACTTGCACCCTTACATGGCCTCTGTTTTTCCAGCTGGAAATGGAATGTTTCAACAAGACAACGCCCCGTGTCACAAGGCTAAAATTGTGTTCGAGTGGTTCCAGGAACATGATGCTGAATTCCAGTTAATGTCCTGGCCGCCTAACTCACCAGATCTCAATCCGATAGAACACATTTGGGATGTCATGGGACGGCAGCTCAGAGTTCAAAGACCACCAATTTGCAATATCTCGGATTTGCGTGACCGTTGCTTAAACATCTGGTACAATCTCTCTCTGGCCATCTACCAAGAACTTGTGGCATCCATGCCAAGGTGGGTTGAAGCTGTGTTGCGCGCCAAAGGTGGGCCAACTCGTTATTGACAGGTGGTCATAATGTTTTGGCTCTTGAGTGTGTATATATATATATATATACATACATACACCTACAAGTCTCTCTCTCCCTGTTTCTATATATATATATATATATATATATATATATATATATATATATATATATATATATATATATATATATATATGGCTCGGTACAAGAACTGGCCTAAGTTAGTTTTCTCCAAGATGTCTTTGTTTGCTTATGTCTCTTTAAAAAAAAATATTTTCAATGTAAGAAGTACCCAAGTCTGTCCGATGCTTTAGAAGTGTTTTTTAAACCATTCTACAGACTTAGGTACTTTATACATTAAAAATAACATTTTTTTAAAGAGACATAAACAAAAAGTCATCTTGGAGAAAACTGACTTAGGCACTTCTTGTACCAAGCCACAGATATATGCATTTACTAGTCAGAAATATATATGAATCTCTATTAAGTAAAAATAGGCAACCTTTGTCTCACCTATAGCTCCTATTCATCCTGGTCTAAAATGAATACCAACAAAAGTACTTCAACTTGTTTAATTTATTTCAACATGTGGTGCTTTAGTTCAATTGGATTAAAAAACATAGCTCTTTTCTGCATCTAAATATTGCACATGACTCTATTGATGTTGAAGGAAGAGAGCACAGTTCCTTCAAATATGTTCTACACTGACCTATTTACATATATTTGTCATTTTTATATTTGACTGTTTTATGTGAAACTAGCTGAAAGCCTGCACTTCGCTTCGAAGTACATTCAAATTAATTACAATGGTCAATGTATGCAATTAATGCCAAAAAAATATATATGTATAATAAATACAACGATCAATTTATACAATTGATGTTTAAAATAAAAAATTATAAAAAAATCGTAAGAGATATATTTATAGAGAGAATAATGTAGAAGAAAATATTCATATTAAATCTAATAGTACATACTAAAGAATATAGTACAGTTTGAGGAACATATCTTTTACTGTATTTTAGTATTTTTTTTGATAATGTCCAATCGTCTGCCGCATTAGCAAGGGAAAAATATATTTTTGTCTATTTCATTGTTATGGACGTGACGATAAATTTATTTAAAGTACCAGAAAAAGAGGATTTACTCAGCCAGGGGACATTAGTAACAGCAACAACACAAAAGAAATACAGTAGATTCCGGTTAATTAGACCACCGGTTAATTGGACCAGTCGCTTATTTGTACTGAATGCTGTCTTGTAACATAAGGCATGTTCGTTTAATTGGACCAGCTGGTTATTAGGACCAAAATGATTGTGTCCCGATGTGGTCCGATTAACCGGAATCAACTGCATATTTTTCACTTCTTACCTGAAGATTTTAATAACATTTTGTATTTTCTCAAGTTTTTGAATAGATATAATTTTCCATACAAATAGATTCTCAAACATTTATGCAATGTACATTTATGCAGTTTACACAATGCTTAACTGGTATTTATAAAAATACCAGTTAAGCATTTGAAGTTTTAAAAAATCCATTAATTTTTATCAAGGATACGATAATAAAAATAGTCTCGTAATAGTCGTCGTAGAAGTAATTTATTTATGCTTCACTGTTACATTTTTGTCAAATTTTATTGCATTATTAATTATAATTTATTATTTTATCTGCAGCTTATTGATGCATTACAAGTTCCCGGCAATATGTTAGAAATGGGCCCAGTGGCTCTTGAATTTGAAGCCTCTAATGCAACGTGTTCTGGAATCACTATAAAAAATATTAAAGCTGTCGACCCATCTGGCAAACCTATCCTTATACAAAAGTGGGTGAGATATGTGACTCTAGCCAAATCTTACGTCTTCCTAATATGATTGCTCCTCTATTGTAATTTACAATTTTTTTTAAAAAAAGCTTGGTATCTGAAATCTTTCTTATTTCAGTGTGATTTCTATCCTTGTTGAATGTTTTAAGAAACTGTAAATAAAAAGTTATCAAATAAAGATTCATATTTTGGTTTTGTATTTAGAGCTGTCTGTTTTTTGGACCTGTTACCGTATTTTACGGACCATAAGATGCACCTTTTTACATAAAAAAATCAAATTAAAATTGGGGTGTGTCTTATCTTTTTAAAGGTAACATTAAAATAAAATGAATATTTTATTATACATATTATATATATATATTTATTAAATGCATATAATATTTATTATATATACAGGGTGGTCCAAAATTATTGAGTGCATTTCATGTTTGAAATAAAAAAATGAGGTGCATACATGTTTATTTTTTTCTTGGAAAGGCACTTTAAAACAGTTTTACACAACAAAATTTTAAACATTAAATAACTTTCACATAAGCCGGTAGATGGCGCGACACCATTTTGCTAGAAAAATTTACTAATTGTGCCAGTTTGCTTTTTCCAGTACGGTAGCCATTTGCAATGTGCGTTTTGTGGTTCCATAAAAGTAAATCCGTTGTAACTCATTTTGTTCTTTTTTTTTAAAAAACATGAAATGCGCTCAATAATTTTGGACCACCTTAGGATGGTCCAAAATTAATAAAACAGAGAAGAACAAAATTAGTTACAACGGATTTGCTTTCATGGAACCACAAAACGCACATTGCTTTTTCCTGTACGGTAACCATTTGCAGACTGATGCAATTAGTAAATTTTTCTTGCGAAATGTTGTCGTGCCATTTACCGGCTTATGTGGAAGTTATTTAATGTTTAAAGTTTTGTTGTGTAAAACTATTTTAAATTGTCTTTCCAAGAAAACAATACACATGTACGTACCTCATTTTGTTCTTTTTCTTTTCAAACATGAAATGCGCTCAATAATTTTGGACCACCCTGTATTTTATATATATTATTTATTATATCTTATTTTTTTTAATCTTTATTGAGTAAGAAAGTGAAAACATTCTACTACATGGGGTGAAAAGTCCCGGGACTCGCCACTAGATGGCATTCCCAATGAAATTTCCATATAATGTTCTGTTAGTACTGACCTTCAAAAGACCTCTATCAAAGTTTCATTACATATGGGCCATTTATTTACGAACTGCGGTCGTGTAAGTGACGCTACTTTTGATTTTGTGTTAACAATGGATCAGAGAGAATTTTGCGTCTTGATTAATATTGCTTTTTGAGGGCAAAAAATACCGTCCAAACCCAAGAATGGCTCGAAAAGCATTACGGCACATCTACTCCGTTGAAAACAACCATTTGCTGATGGGTTACCGAGTTTAAAAGCGGTCGTACGAACACAGATGATGCCGCACGTTCTGTACGACCAATTGAGGCAACAACTCCAGAGAACACCAAAAGAGTCCACCGTATTGTTTTGGATGACCGCAAAGTGAAAGTAAGGGAGATAGCTTGTTATGAAAACATCAACTAAAACTGGTTCCGGAACATCCGATTTAAAACTAGACGGAACTGGTTTGCTTTGCTCCTGCTCGCCCAATTCAAAGTGGTGGCGCGGCAATGAATGCGCGCGCATGGACATTTTCCAGAACTTCTTACAAAGTTTAAAAAAAAGTTGGCAACAAAAAAGGTGTAGCGAATTTTGAATTTTCCGTCTGAAGAATGTGAAGTCAGTCTTCGAATTTTCTTCGGCGAGAGAGTCCATCGATGTTCTTATACAGTAGGCTTACTGAACGTTTAGCACAAAGGAAATATAATTAATTTACGAAGAAGTGAATCGAGCTTATGTAAGCCAAGTTCCTGCGCATGTGTTGGGCAGATTTGTACAACTTAAAGATATCAACCGAATGGGTAAGACATATTTTAAATGAGCATTTGAATATGAAAAAGTCTTTTGCGAGATGGCTGCCGCATTTTCTGACGATCGATCAAAAGCAGCAACGTATCGATAATTTAGAACGCGCTTTGGAGCTATTTTAAAGCGTAATCCAAACGGATTTTTTCGCCGATTGGTATCAATGGATGAAACATGGATCCATTTCTACACGCCTGAGTCGAAAAGGCAGTCTGCAGTGGTTGGAAGCTGGCGAAAGCCGACCAAAGGTGCAACAATCGTCTGGAAAGGTCCTGGCCAGTATTTTTTTTAGATGCACGTGGCTTAATACTCATCGACTATTTTGAGAAAGGAAAAAACAACCACAGGAGAGTATTATGCAGCATTATTGGACCGCTTGAAGAACGAAATCAAGATAAAAAGGCAGCACATGAAGAAAAAAAAGTGCTGTTTCACCAAGACAATGTACCGGCTCACACATCAATGAAAGCGATGGTAAAATTGAGTAAATTAAAATACGAATTGCTCCACCATCCCCCGTATTCTCCAGATCTGGCCCCCAGCGACTATTATTTGTTTCGTAACTTGAAGAGATAGCTCCAGGTGAAGAGATTTTCAACAAATGAAGGTGTCAAATGCAAAACTGGTGCATATTTTGAAGCCCTTGACAAATCGTACTATATGAAAATTATTTAAATGTTAGAGGACTGTTGGAATTAGTGTATCGCTCTTGAAGGAAACTATGTTAAAGAATAAAATCGACTTTTGTCAAAATTTTTTTTTCATTGCTAGTCCCGGGACTTCATCCCATGTAGTATACCTTACAAAATATTCTTTTCCAAAAATCCTCCCATAAATTTGAGAGATGCGTTTTATCATCCGGTGCGCGTCTTATGGTTCGAAAAATACGGTAATTTATAACTATTGATTCTATTGGCGATGTGTTTATTTTTGATCAGAACAGAAATTTCTTTCCTAAAGGCCTGTTCACACTGAATCCGGAGCAGGCAAAAGTGCATAAGACGGTCAGATTTGACGCGATTTCTTTTTCGTCAACGGCTTGGCGCTTTTTAGTGCTTGCCGTAAAGAAAAACTCGCCAACACCTTTTTCGCAGACCTGTTAGGCTTAAAGTGCGAATTGTAAACAAAAACATCAATGGCGACCAAGAAAGAACAAATATGTTGGAAAACAAACTTACCGCTGGCTTTATGAAACTCGTAGGCGCACACGGGATCTTCGATTCACTCAGATACCCTTGCTCCGTTACGCATCCATCTAAAAACATTACAGAAAATCCCCAGCCAATGGCTGTAGTACAGTAAAAAAAAAGCTTCCGCTGGCTGTAGCGATCAGTAAAACAAAGCTTACGTTAGCTCTACGAAGTCCTAGGCGTAAACGGCAATTCTCCATACAAAAACCTATTACACACCTGTTTCCCATAAAATCCATCTTAAACAGCAACCTCAGTTCAATCATGTCACTCATTTTGCCACAAACTGCACTCTAAAATACACAAAACAACATCACAAATTTTCAGGAGAAAACAACATTGATGCTATAATCGCCTCAGCTTGGCAACGAAAAATTTTCGCCAACTTGGCGAATAATGTACCGGACCGTCTTATGCACTCCAGCCCTGGAGCATTATGTAGTGTCGACGTTAAAAATTTTAATCAGTCACAGAGCTAAATTTATTGGACCACGTGATACATCAAATCAATCACGGGTCATGACAACCACCTCGGAGCTGTTGCAAATTGAAAACATATGCAGTCGAACCTCCATATATCGAAGTAGCAAATTGCAGGAAAAAAATTCGATATATAGAATTGAGCTTAGTTTTATCATAATTTTCCTAAAAAAAAAAAAAAAAAAAAAATTAAAGCTAATTTTCGTATACGAAACTCCATTTCTACTTTATATGCGAATCCTATTAAATGAAAGTTAATAACTAAAAAATGAATTAATATGAAAGATTTATTGAGTACTACATATCTTAAAAAAAAACAATAATACAGACAATGATCACAGTTACATTCTTTTTTAAAAAAACTACAAATATCTTGCTGAACAACCAGTTTTGCGGAAAGTTCAAAGAAATGTTCGTATTTATTCAGTCCACTAAAAACTTCATGAGGGACATTTTCCGCGAATTGAAGTCCACGACGTATTGTTTCGAATGCCAAAAATTGGGAGATTTTATTCTAAAGTGGAATAAAATCTCCCAATTTGTCTTGAAAAAAATTTCGATATATAGAGATTTTTTCGATATATATAGAAACAATTTTTCTATGTAATGAACACGGAGATTCGCTAAGAGTTCGATATATAGAAAATTTCGATATAGGGAAGTTCGATATATGGAGGTTCGACTGTATATTGATTTAGCCATGAAGCTACAGCTTCATGGATTTAGCATACTGGTAGCGCCATCTGGCTGCTTCGCGGTTTCTGCGAAGCGTGTATTTAGTTGGTACGCTTGAACGAATAAAAACCTGAAGCTTGAATTCTTGGTAATAATATATTTCTTGAATTTCTTCAGGAGCCAAAGTAGTAACGTGACACAACGCTCCCGATGCAGTGTGAACAAACCGTTAGTGTAATTTCTACTCCT
>OU015503.1:104072370-104124870 GCA_907164885.2 Dolomedes plantarius
ATCGGTAGATGATTGCCAGTGATTATACGATGTTTCACATTTACTTTTGTTCCGGCTTTTCTTGATTGATCAAAAATTTCAGGAAACTCAGAAAGTAATTCTAAGAGTCGCTGTTTTCGTTCTACCGTGAGATCTTGGGCTAGCATTTGGGAATAGTCGACCGGAGAAGGGCTCGATTTCAACTTGGCGGCTGAGCAGATATGCGCACTGGAGATGCAGTTCAGATACCTCTCGTCTAGAGTCTCTGCATAGCCCACACACATGCCTTTGGGAATGAACCTAGCTTCTGGTTGAGCATTCGTGACCCAGAGTTCGGCTGTACCGTCGTAAAACGTCAGGATCGTTGAGGGCACCGCAACTTCTTTGTCCAGCAGCAGTAGTCGATTTCCCTCCACTATGACGTCTGTGATCGCATTAATTTTGGGATTCGTGACAATTACTTTAGCAATAGAGTGCGGAGGTACGACGCAGTCTTGAAGGGTGTTCACTCGCCATGTCTCAGCAGATTCAGGATCTGACATCATTTCGTCAAACACTAGTTCCGATCGGCCACAGTCGACGACTGCTCTCGAGGCTTCGAGAAAATCCCAACCAAGTATAACATTGTGACTGCAGTTCGGCATAACTGTAAACTCAAAGGGACGTATTAGACCATTGATGTTTAAGCGAAGAACACATTTCCCTATTGGACGGACGTGACTTCAGTCGGCGACCTTGAGGATTATGCTTCCGTTGATTGGGAACATAATCTTTCGCAGCTGACGTCTATATTGGTCTGAGATGACAGAAAATGATGCGCCGGAGTCCACAAGTGCACGTACTGGTTGACTGTCAATGTTTAGTTCTAGATAATTCTTCGTCATCTTTGCGGCAGCGGGAGGATTTTGTTTTTCAGCGGCCTCACCTCCAAGGAAGGTCGCACTGCTTAGTTTTCCTCATTTCTTCGGCCAGGTGAGACACTGGAACGTCTATACGGCGATGGGGATCTGAAGCGACGAGTAGGCGATCGACCTCGGTTAGGGCTAGGCGAAAGACTTCTTTCAAACGTTCGGCTGGATTCGTCGGCGGTGTTCTGGGAGATCATGCGTTGCTGGGCTGTGTTTCCTCTATCAGCTCTGTAAGCATTAAAAATTGCTCTTCTATCCCGGCAATAGCGAACGACATGTCCGGGGCGGCCACAGTGAAAGCAAACGGGACGATTGTCGGTCGTACGCCACACGTCGGTTTTTCGGGGTAATTGTTCCTGTGCCGGCTCCGGCCTGTTATACGTCGAGTGGATGCTGCGGTTGTATGTGGGAGTCGACCTTCGGAAGCTTCCACTAGATATGGGAGCCAAAGATTTCTCAACCTCATCTCGCACAATTGCTTTATGGTTTGTACGCCTGTTTGGGACTCTTCAATTTGGGGTGTAGTTAATCGCTGTATCTCTTCACGGACAATTTTACGGATCAGTGAGGTTAGATCCTGTTCCTCGTCGACGGAGGCAATTGGGACAACATTCGGCAAGCGACTGAATTTCTGACGTCCTATTCGCTTTTGCTGCATTTCCTCAATGTACTGACACCATTTACTGAAATCGACTGTCGTTTTATCTCCTTAGTTAATAAGGCCTGGTACACCTCTTCTGCGATGCCCTTCATTAAGTGGGACACTTTATCGTCTTCTGACATGGCCGGGTCAATTTGGTTGCAGAGTCCTAAAACGTCTTGGATATAAGATTGTGTAGCTTTCCCAGCTCTCTGCGCTCGGCATTTTAAGCAACCTTAGCTCGCCGTATATATAGCTGAGAGTCACCAAAAGTTTTTTTCAGTTCTCTTTCGAAGTCGTCCCATGAATTCAGCAGATCTTCGTTATTTTCAAACCATATTTTGGCGGTCCCATCAAGGAAAAAGTAGACGTTCGCAAGACATAGAGTATCATCCCATTGATTAAATTTTGATACTCTAAGGTATTCTTTTAACCACTTGGTTGGATCTTGTCCAGGATCGCCTCTAAAAATTGTCGGCTTTCTCGGTTCCCTAATTAGTGCTGGAGACAGCAGGACGGTTTGTGGCTTGACTTCTCCTTCAGGCATTGCCGGGAATCGCTTTCGTGGAGCGGCTACGTAAAGACCGTATTCCGGAGGAAGATTTAAAAGTCTACGGCTTCTTCGTATTTCTTCTGCTTCCAGACTGAACTGAGTACCCGGCGCCTCCACCAAAGATGTCGCGTAGATGGTAGTCGTATGGATTGAACACACACGTAGAGGGAATACAACGCTGTTTATTAGCACACAACACTTAGCTGGTAGAACTCAGAACTGAACTCACAGGTTGAGCTACTTGCTCTTTTATCCATCAACAGAATATTCTGGAACGCCGTTCCAGGAAATTAAAGAATGTTCTAGCAACTTCTAGAACTAACAGAAATAGAATTAGAATTAAATTAAATTAAATTAAATTAAAATAATGTAGAGCTTCGAACCGGGGACCTCTTGCTCAGCAGTCCGGTGCGTTGACCATTCAGTAACAGAGTCTTCGACGGGAAAGGCTTTAAGCGGCAATATATATATATATATATATATATATATATATATATATATATATATATATATATATATATATATATATATATATAAACGTTCTTGGGCCCGTATTCTTGGGATATATGCTATCCCACCCCTTAAGGAAAAGGTTAAAGAGCATTCCGAAAGAGGACTTAAAAGTTGTTTCCGAAACTTATACAGCAGAGCGCAGAAGTGCATTATGGCAGGTTAGTTACTTCGAAACATATTAAATGGGTGTATATTTCATGTAATATTTTCTGGAGTTATTAGATCAGCCCTGGAAATTAATGACCGCACCTTGTATTTAAATCCAAGTCCACAATCATCAGAAACTTTTTTTTCAAATAGGTTAACATTGAGTTGAGTGAATAATAATTACAAGATAAAAAAGAACTTTTTATATTCCATGTTTTTAAATTTTCTGTTGAATCATATAAACTTGACAATTATATGTATTAATAAATACTTTTTACAATTTTTTTGATGAATTATCCCATCAACTTGAAAGAAAATTAAGTTAATTGGAAGTTAACTTGCGTTTAACTTTTCGTTCCCGTTCCGGCCGACAGATGGCTGCACCAGTCTACAAAGCAAAATTAACTGAAAATAATAAAAACATGGTAAAAATCTGCTTAAAGATGGCTAAAAGTATTAAAAAAATGCATTGTCGTCGTGTTCTGAGCTATTCTAAAAGTTTCAAATGTCTAGCTAGTCGGGAAGTTACTTAAAAATCGATTGCAAGATTTGTACTGGACAAACAAACACACAAACAAGAAAGCAAGTTAATAAAAACATGGAAACAATAGAGCCTCTACCCAGCAACCTTAACATTCTTCCCTTAACCCTAGACACACGAATTAAATGAAACTCAATGTGAAAAAAAAATACTATTCATTTTTCAATTTCCAATGCACCCGACAGAGCCCGGCATAGTAACTGCTTTCCAGGATTGAATCCCCGCCGGTGAATAGGCTACCACTCCAATTTAGACCCCCAGGTGTGACATCTTGTGGGCTCGTACCTTCTCCCACATCCTCCCCACATTTTTTACTTGCATTCAATGTAATCCAGTTAAATGAGCAGAAAAAAATGGCTAGTACTGCAATCCATTATCAGTTTAAAGAAGTGAAAAAATTTTGCAACCTTTAATTGGAAAAATTTTTCAAGATTCTTTAGGTTAAAAAAAATCTGCACCATGCAATCGGAAGTTGTTGCCCCCTAAAGGGTTAAAATACACTATACCAGATTTCCCCCCCTTCCCGAATAATTTAAATTTTAAAATACTAGGTGGTCCGTGTGAAAATTTCGCACGCGAATATAATGCTACGATAAATTTTATAGCGAGGTTCGTGATTTGTAGCAGGATGAAAGAAGAACCGGTTCATTTGTAGCCATTGTTTATTTGCCAAATAACAATGGTGCGTATGGATAATACAAAACACCTTCGGACACAAAATTGGAGGTGAGGAATAACACTACACAGAGGAACGTGAGATATGTACACGTCAAAACACCTCTGTAGGCAATATTAAAAGTTAAGTACGATACAAACTCGTGGAAATGGGATATTTACGTTACAAAACCCTTCATACACACTATTTGACCGTGTTGCATCGACGCATTTAGGGAAAGAAATCTAGTGCAAATGTCCAATTCCTACTATTAGTTCACACTCTCCCTATATTTATATATCTTGTTCACATTTTCAATCGTTAATAAAATACTTCTTATTCATCCACTCAAGTTCAAATACATTTTTTTAAACTTGTAGTGGATGACAGTTGATGTTAATACAGTATTTCAAATATTAATCAATTAATTAAATTTAATTAATTAATTTTAGTTTTATATGGGAGAAAAAAATTTCTCGGCGATAATGGTGTTCACAGAATCGAGCCAATATCAGTGCAATTCCCCGCCAAAAAGTAACTAAAATAAAATTTTTCTTTGTTGACATAAGTAGGAATTGACTTTAAAAATCTTTTTTTATATTATTTCTTGTTTACATGTTTTTATTAACTCGCTTTCTTGTTTGTTTGTTTGTGTGTGTGTTTGTCCCGTACAAATCGTGCAATCGATTTTTAAATAACTTCCCGACTAGCTAGACATTTGAAACTTTTAGAATAGCTCAGAACACGATGACAATGCATTCTTTTGATACTTTTAGCCCTCTTTAAGCAGAATTGACAGATCATTTTCAGTTAATTTTGTTTTGTAGACTGGTACAGCCATCTATCGACCGGGACGGGAACGAAAAGTTAAACGCGAGTTAACTTCCAATTAACTTCATTTTCTTTCAGGTTGATGGGATAATTCATCAAACAAATTTAAAAAAAGTATTTATTAATACATAGAATTGTCAAGTTTATATGATTCAACCGAAAATTTAAAAAAAAAGGTATATAAAAAGTTCTTTTTATCTTGTAATTAACTTCGACATTTAAACGAACAATACAATGTGTCATTCTAAATTAACGATACTTCAGAAGCGGAGAACTTAATCTTTAAAATACACTGCTGGCCACTGTAAATGCAACACCCTGAAGGAAACATGCAAATAACATGAAATTTACAACATGCATTAGCGGAGGTGAGATATGCAAATGATTAGAGTTTCAGCGCAGACGCACATCACGCGCGCCTGTGGCGCCACTTCAAAGCGCTATTTAAGGGTTGGAGATTTCGACGATTTCAAGTTCGGCAATTGTGTTTTTCTTGTGGTTTTTAAAAAAAAAAACGATCAATTATGCCTCGTCGAAAACAGCGATCATCTTTTGATCAAGTATCCGAGTTCGACAGCGGAAGGATAGTGGCCTACCGAGATTGTGGATTATCTTTCAGGGAAATCGGTAGTCGTGTTGGAGGAAACCAAACAACTGAAAGGTGGATATGTGAGCGTTGGATGCAGGAGGGTACGACGGACCGGCGTGTTCGATCGCATCCACCTCAGCGCACCACTTCACGTGATGACAGGCAAATTGTGCGCATGTCAGTGACGGATCGCTCAGTCACATCACGAACCATAGCACAGCACATGCAGTCTGTAACGCATCATCCAGTGTCTGCGCGTACCATTCGACGCCGTTTACAGCAGAGTGGTTTTGTCCGCAAGACGTCCATTGCTTTGTCTACCCTTGACGCAGAACCACAGACGTCTCCGCCGCCAATGGTGCGATGACAGAAGGATGTGGACGGCGGAATGGAATGAAATTGTCTTTACTGACGAGTCACGCTTCTGTCTGCAACACCACGATGGTCGCATTCGAGTCTGGAGACACCGTGAAGAGAGGATGCTGAACAGCTGCGTTATGCACCGCCACACTGGTCCTGCACCGGGTATTATGGTATGGGGCGGTATTGGATATCACTCTCGCACACCTCTAGTACGCATTGCCGGTACTTTAAACAGCCAGCGCTACATCTCCGAGGTGTTGGAGCCAGTTGTCCTTCCTTACCTTCAGGGCTTGCTCACAGCCATATTTCAACAGGATAATGCGCGACCACACGTGGCACGCATTGTCCAACGGTTCTTCGTCAATCGCCAGATTGAATTGCTTCCCTGGCCGCCTCGCTCTCCGGATCTTTCGCCGATAGAAAACATGTGGTCGATGGTTGCTCTACGATTGACCCAGATTCCATCCCCAGCTGCCACAGCAGATCAACTTTGGCAACTTGTGGAAGCTGCTTGGTCTGCTGTACCCCAAGAACTCATCCAAAGTCTCTTTGAATCAATGCCTAGGCGTGTGGCAGCGGTGATCTGCAACAATGGCGGCTACTCTGGCTACTGATTTTGGCAGGAACCACACTTCACAGAAGTCTATAAATTTAATCATTTGATACTTGGTCAACATGTTATCTACAAAATAAATTTTGTTGTGATATCTCTTGTCTTTCTTGGTGTTGCAATTTGGGTGGCCAGCAGTGTAGTACATCATATATCGATTTTGGTAAAGCATGAAAAGTGAAAAAGAGACTGTCACCAAAAATTACATTCTACAAATAATATATATAATGATGATGATGGTATATTTTTTAATTCAAAGGTTAGTGTTCGAGAGATAAAAGTAAAAGTAAATAAATAAGCGAGTGCGTGCTTGCTATCTAGCTATAAAGCAAATCTTTACATGTCTCGAGCACATTTTCCCATAGAATTTATATAAGAAATTTGCCCACGCACCAACCGTTGCTGTAATCTCATTTTTTTTCCTTCGACTCCCACACCTGTATGATAAGACCTTTATTTTGTTTATACTTTAGTTATGAGATAGATTAGAAGCTTTCCCTTCATAACTTGGTAGGATTTTGTCATATACGATTCAAATGTGTACATAGAATTGAATAAATAAAATTAAACTCTAAAAAGGCATACCAAAGGAAAATATTACTTCTAAAATGTTCTTAAGGAGAAAAAAGAAGATTTTAGTCCAAACAAATTGCTTTTCAATGCGAAAAGAACAATGTACACTTACGCGGATGTTGCCAAGAAAGAAAGTTATTGATTCACAGAATGATAATAAAAGCAGACAATTTTAAAATTTAAAATTTCAAAGAGCGGGAGTCAGAAAAAAAAATTCTGGTTGTCTCTTCTAACGAAACTACCGCGGGTTATTAACGTAGGATTACTTATCGTTGCTTACCTCTTTTGTATGTATACATGTCATTATATATATATATATGTCGAAATTTTGACGCATTTGAGTACTTTTCTGTTTAACTGTTTACTGTTTGCTCAAGCGATACAGACTGGGTTTGGCGCGCTACCAAAATTATAACTCATGATGTTGGGAGTCTGAAATTTTGCTTTCCGCGGACAGTTATGGAGGAAAGTAATCCTACGTTAAAATCAAGCGCGCACGCCATCTAGCGGAAGAAGAAATGTTTATAATGCTTATACTTAGATTTTTTAAACAAAAAATACAATATGTATTTTTAAATTAACAATTCGTCAGAAGCGGAAATCTTAATCTTTAAAATGGTACCTCATTTATCGATTTTGGTTAAGTATGAAGGGAGAGAAAGGGATCGCCACCAAGAATCGCCTTCTAGAAAAAAATACATATAGATTATTTGCCTTTTTTAAAACTAAAAATGCCCCCCCCAGGAGTAAAATTTCTTTCAGTTTTACAGAGTTACAATATTATAAAATAATTACAAGATAAAATGAACTTTTTATATACCATGTTTTTAAATTTTGAGTTGAATCATATAAACTTGACAATTCTATGTATTAATAAATACTTTAAAAATTTTTTTTGATGAATTATCCCATCAACTTGAAAGAAAATGAAGTTAATTGGAAGTTAACTCGCGTTTAACTTTTCGTTCCCGTCCCGGCCTATAGATGGCTGCACCAGTCTACAAAACAAAATTAACTGAAAATAACTGAAAATGAATTTAATTCTGCTTAAAGAAGGCTAAAAGTATTAAAAAATGCATTGTCATCGTGTTCTGAGCCATTCTAAAAGTTTCAAATGTCTAGCTAGTCGGGAAGTTAGTTAAAAATCGATTGCAAGATTTGTACGGGACAAACACACAAACACAGACACACACAAACAAACAAAAAAAGCGAGTTAATAAAAACATGGTAAAAATCTTTCCATCCAAGTCGGCAATCCTTTGAAAAATATTCTCCATAGTTGTAACATTGAGGTGATCGAATTCGATAAGGTTAGTACAGAGCAGCCTTAAACAATATTTGCACGAGAAAGGAGAGAGGCACGGTAGAAGTTGAAAAAAAATCAGTGTATATATACATTTTTTGGTTTCCTGAGCAAATTTAATTAATTTCCTCGGTATTTAAATACTGAAATATTTACTCGCTGTAGCATCACCCGTGAGAAAAGATGCTCAGAATTAAAGAACCGCTGTGTAAACAGACGTGTGCGTTTTTCCCTCCTTGCTATAATTCTCCTTCTAGTGCTATTTCCTATTTCTCTCTCAATCGTGCATGCAATCATGCATGCTATAACACAATGAAAAATGCCCTTCCAGATTAGACTTTATTTAACTCTAATATATATGTTTTTAATTTTTTGAGGGGTTTATTTATTTATCAAATTAAAGATAGTAGAGATCCGTGATTATAAGTAAGTCAGGGAGACAAATCTTTTGTGAGTGTGGGATCAAAATGGCGACGTCAGTTTGAGGGAATTGGCAACAAGATGCCGGAATCGGGCACGCAGAGCTGACGTGTGGGTCAGAATTTCAAAATTTTCGATTGGCCTTCGTGCTTACTAATTTCGAAATTCCCTGTCTTTTTCATCTATCTAAATACAAGGTGCGCCCATAAAGTAACAGAACAATTTTTTTATAAATAAGAAATATATTAGTGCACCCCAACACTATAAGAAGAATCACCATGCAAAGTTTCAGCCCTTTATGTCCAGCGGTTTGGTGTGTGCGTCATATGTCAGTCAGTCAGTCAGTTACGGAACTGTTTTATATGCAAGGTGCGCCCATAAAGTAACAGGACAATTTTTTTTATAAATAAGAAATATATTACTCACATTCAAATAAATTTATCTCCTTCAAAATAATCGCGAAAGGAGTCTATACAATTTTTTCAACGTTTGTTTAACCCTTTCAGGGGTAACAACATCCACCGTTTCCACGGTACAGATTTTTTCCCCCGATTTTTTTAAACCTAAAAAATCTTGAAAAAATTTCCAATTACTGGTTGCAAAATATTTTTACTTCTTTAAACTGATAACAGATGGCAGCACTTGTCATTTTCTGTTCATTTAACTGGAATTCATTGAGTGAAAGTGGAAAAAAGACTAGATTTACTCGTTTGCACTGCGCAAACGACGCCCCTTAAAGGGTTAAATCATCGAAACACTGTCTATAGGCGTTGGAACTAACCGTTCGCAAAATACGCGTAACATTTGATTTAATATCCGAGACGTTTTCAAATCTCTATCCTTTCATGGCCATCTTAAGCTTCGGAAAAAGGAAAAAAAATCAGCTGGCGATAAGTCGGGAGAATATGGCGGGGGATTTATCACTGCAATTGAATGCTTAGGAAGATATTGTTGTACAGAAATTGCTGTACGGGGCCTAGCATTATCGTGTAAAAGAAAACCATTGTCCGGAATCAAACAGTTCCTTCCTAACTCGCCTTATCCTGTTTCTTAATTGAAAAAGCACCTCCTTGTAAAAATACTGATTAATTGTTCGATTTTCGGGAACAAATTCGAGGTGAATAAGTCCTTTGTAATAAAAAAATGCAAAATCCATGAAAGGACAGAGATTTGAAAACGTCTCGGATATTAAATCAAATGTTACGCGTATTTTGAGAACGGTGATTTCCAACGCCTGTAAACAGTGTTTCGATGACTTGGAGAAACGTTTGAAAAAAATTGTACAGACTCCTTTGGCGATTATTTTGAAGGAGATAAATTTATTTGAAGGTGAGTAATATTTTTCTTATTTATAAAAAATTGTCCGGTTACTTTATGGTCGCACCTTGTATATAAAACAGTTCCGTGACTGACTGACTGACATATGACGCACACACCAAACCACTGGACATAAAGGGCTGAAACATTGCATGGCGATTCTTCTTATAGTGCGGGGGTGCACTAAGAGAGAGATTTTTGAAAAATTCTTCTTAGATTTTTTAAAATTAAATGTTTAAGCTGTTTTTGTAACATTCCTTAAAGTTTGAATTTAAAATAATATTCTGCGGGTTATAAAATTTATATCATGAGAAAGATCATAAAAATGCCTTTAAAATGAAATCTTTTTCAAATCGTTACCTCCATTTCCTGATTTTTGGTGAATTTCTAAAGATCAATTTTTAGAATTTAATTTATTAAATGCTGATCACGTGGTTTCTTTTCTTTTAATTTTGTGGCACGTGCATAACAACGAAATAGACCAAACAAGAAATTTTTCTTGCCAATGCGGCAGACGATTGGACATTATCCAAAAAAATATTAACATACAGTAAAAGAAATGTTCCTCAAACTGTACTATATTAACTGCACTACATTCTTTAGTATGTTCTATTAGATTTAATTTGAATATTTTCTTCTACATTATTTTGTCTATAAAAATATCCGTTACGATTTTTTCATAAATATATTTTTTCGTTTTTTTTTTTTACATCAATTGCATACATTGACCGTTGTATTTAATTTTAATGTACTCCGTAGCAAAGTACGGGTATTCAGCTTGTCTATTAACTGTAAGAGACGAGATTAAGATAAGGTAAAGTATAGCCGCAGAACCTGACTAGTTGATCCAGAAGGAAAGGACTATCTTGACCTTTATTGAAGCATGGTTACGAGACTAAATGGATTCGGGAGACATACTGAACTGTATTTGACTTTTTAAAACTTCTGTGCTTGTCTATGACGTTACTCTTTAGCCGGCAGTTGGTGGGCGTTTCTCATCTTAAGGAGAGAATTGCGTGAGTCTCAATGAAGAGGCGTTTTTTATTATATTATCTTACTCCCTGAAAACACATACTCATCTATATATATAAAACAGTTCCGTAACTGACTCACTGACATACAACGCACAGACCAAACCGCTGGACCTACAGGGCTGAAATTTTGCATGGCGATTCTTCTTATGGTGTAGGGGTGCACGAAGAAAGATATTTGAAAAATTCTTCTTAGATTTTTTAAAATTAAATTTTTAAGCTGTTTTAGTAACTTCTTTTAAGTTTGCATTTAAAATAATAATTTGAGGGTTATAAAATTTATATCACGAGAAAGTTCATAAAAATTCCTTTAAAATGAAATCTCTTTTGAATCTTTACCTCCATTTTCTGATTTTTGGTGAATTTTTATAGATTAATTTTTAGAATTTAATTTATTAAATGCTGATTACGTGATTTTTTTTCTTGTACTTAAAATTAATTTATCGTCACGTCATAACAACGAAATAGACAAAAAAATATTTTTCTTTTCTTGCTAATGCGGCAGACGATTGGATATTATCTAAAAAAATATTAAAATACAGTAAAAGATATGTTCCTCAAACTGTACTATATTCTTTAGTATGTCCTATTAGATTTAATTTAATATTTTCTTCTACATTATTTTTTTTACATGAATTGTATACATTGATCGCCGTATTTATTATATATATATATATATATATATATATATATATATATATATAGGCATTAATTGCATACATTGACTGTAATATTTAATTTGAATGTACTCCGTAACGAAGTGCGGGTTTTCAGCTAGTATCTATATATATAAAAGAGTTCCGTAACTGACTGACTGACTGACAGACAACGCACAGACCAAACCGCTGGACCTAAAGGGCTGAAATTTTGCATGGCGATTCTTCTTATAGTGTAAGGGGGCACTAAGAAATATTTTTCAAAAAATCTTCTTAGATTTTTTTAAAATTTTATTTTTAAGCTATTTTAGTTTACTTTTTTTAAGTTTGCATTTAAAATAATAATTTGGGGGTTATAAAATTTACATCACGAGAAAGATCCTAAAAATTACTTTAAAATGAAATCTTTTTCGAATCTTTATCTTCATTTTCTGATTTTTGGGGGATTTTTAAAGATTCATTTTTAGAATTTAATTTATTAAATGCTGATCACGTGATTTCTTTTTCTGGTTCTTTAAATTAACTTATCGTCACGAGCGACTAGACACGCGCGCATCGCGTGTCTAGTCGCTTAGTTTTCGGCTTTTTTTGAGCTGCCACTAAGTTCTTTGCACTGATGAAGAAGCTCCTTTGTAGCTTCGAAACGGCCGTGTGCAAAATAATTGCATCTTACTGCTATTTGTGCTTTATTTGCGTTGGATTTCCTGTTTATTCCTCGAGCACAAAGGTTTTATCTTTTCTTTTTAAAAGATACGGTATGTTGCACCGGTCAAACGGTCTGGCAACATGCAGGGGTCTACTACGTAATCACCAAGGGTACCTGCCTAGATGTTCACAGAAAATTTCTGCTGGTGTTTACGAGGGGTAGTGCAGTGGGGATTGCTGTGAGATCAAACGTGTTGATTGCTCAGGTCGAAAAAGGCCTTCTCTGCGGAATGTTGCCCCATCACTAAATAATACTGTAGTAAACTGTCTTCTGCCACCTCATATTTCAATCACTTGTTCGCCTGTGTGACATCTAGCTAGCTGTGTGACATCTAGCAATCACTTGTTCGCCTGTGTGACATATATCGTTGCCACAACTCCAGAAGAGAAGCTTTCGCCTTGAATTGAGCTAGCTATGACCTTTGGCGGGCAGATGAGACCGGAAGTCGATTCGGGTAAAGATGGACTCGTAACGTTAGGTAAATAATGTTAAAACGACGGCGTACTGTTTCAAAGAAACTACTCTTAAGACGTATTGAATCAAGACGTAATTTTTTATTAACCTCCCTTGTAAATAATATAAACGTAACGTGCGTCGTCCCTGTATATCCAAGACTTAAATTAAACAAACTTTTTGTACTCCCGTTTGACCAACTCCTGACTAACGACGGCCCACTACAATACTAATGCAGGAAATCGTGGATCGTTATTCCTAATCCCGAGCATCCCCGAAGTCTGCCCGGCGGAGATATTGTCCGACCACAGTAGGAAGAACCACGGTTGGCATAGTGCCAAGACGATTCTATTCACGCAGTAGGTAAGGCTGCTGAGGAAGGAGGGGGAAAAGTCTCGTATTCTCTCGACATTCTTTAGAATCGGTTACTAACTGCGCTTGCTTGCTTTTTCCTCGTCTGTTATTTTTATTATTATATTAAAATTAATGGATCCTTTACCCAACACAACTACTCGGAATAAGCCGTTCCGTAGTGATTGTAAACGTATAAAACACAATGTAATTAAATTGTGTGATAAAGAAGCACTAGAAGGAAATGTTATTGTTCCACTTTCGCAATCCCTAAAGAGAGCTAGTGAAATGACCGGGATATCAATGTCCAGAGTAAAAAGAATACGCAGAGAAGCAAAGGGTGAAGAAACTCCAAAATTTGAATCTCCGAGGAAACGTCAGAAAAAAAGAACCACCGAAAACGTACCTTTAGATAATTTTGATTGTGATGTAATTCGAAGAACAATTCATGAATTTTATGCTGTCTATAAAATAGTACCAACAATTCGCAAACTAATTCCAGTCTTAAGAGAAAAAATCAATTTTTCTCATCAAAGAGAAACTTTGAGAAAAATTCAAAAGATTGAAAATTTTGAGTTCTATATCCTAATTATTTCTGCAAATTGTAAAACTGCGAATCAAATATATTATTTTTATTGCATTATATATATATTTATGTTATTACAATATATCACTTAAAAATGGAATTTTTCAAACCTTCATTTTATTATGTTTTTCGGTTTTTGTTTATACATTCAATCAAAAAAAAAAAATTCTGACAAAGAAAGTTGGTTGAAAACATTCTTTCGCAGTTCTTAAACAAACACACACAAAAATATTCACTCCTATAACACTCCTATTTTTTAAATAGATTTGCTTCGTTCTTTTTATTATTTTGAAATTATTATTCACATATTCGATCCAAAATAAAGTTTTAAAAAATAACTTTAAAATTGCGGCCAAAAGGCTGTCTGAAATACATTCCGTATTTCATAAACAAACACATCCGTAAATATGACGTTTTTCCCTATTTTCTAAGTAGACTAGCTTTTCTCGTGCATGCGTAACAGCTTCCAGGGACCTTGCTTCCGTGGTCGGACAGTAATAATCTTGGTGTAAAACATCGCACCTTTTGCACGCGGTAGGGGAGCATGCGTTCTCGTGTAAAATACGCCACGCTACTTTCTGAGAAATACCGTACTTGCGGAAGGAGCTTCTGCAATTCTCGCCAAGACCCGCTCATCCATTTCTGGCGTTCGTAAATTTCGCGAACGTCCTGCATTGCTGTTTAAGGCTACGGCCACACGAGCGTTTTTTCCCTCACAACCGCAGCGGGGAAAACAAGCACCAAAATATAGATAAGCTTCTGTAACATAGGGGTGGCCAAACGCAGCTGTTTTTCTCGCTAGCGGGGGAGTTATCTGTCGCGTTCTCAAGGTCGCTCGCTGGAGGATAGAACCAGACCTAATTTTCAAGCCGTTTGTGTAGATTTTCAAGCTGCGGGAAAAGACCCTGCGGGAAAAAATGTCACATGCAAGTGTGGCCGGCTGGTGTAGATTTTCAAACTGAGGGGAAAAGACCCTGCGGGAAAAAATGTCACATGCAAGTGTGGCCGGCTGGTGTAGATTTTCAAACTGGGGGGAAAAGACCCTGCGGGAAAAAATGTCACATGCAAGTGTGGCCGGCTGGTGTAGATTTTCAAGCTGGGGGAAAAGCCGTAGCGGGAAAAAACACTCGTGTGGCCGTAGCCTGAGATGGCAAACGAACCGGTTTCTCGTAGTCGTCGATCCATATTGGCAAAGGTAGGAGGACTTGGAATACGACGCGTTGGAAACCACTGCTCGTTCGATCTTCGTGCTTCGCGTCCATTACCATTTGCTTCACCGTATGTGAAGGGTATATCTGCCAATTCCTCGTATGTGTATTCCACTCACTGCCTTCACGAAACGTTTCAGACGATGTTATGGGCAATACTTTAAAGTGTTGATGTTGTGCCGTTTTTTGAAGGTCAACGTTTGATCTGATTTGGCTTTCTACGGAACCTAATGTGCTGCTTCTTTTCACTGGAAATTGGCATACGGTTTTGGTTCGGTTTGTCGCAATACGGTCATGTCAGCAGACGAGGTCTATTAGACCGGTACCTACTGCTTAAGTGTATTCCGAACCACTACGAACATCCATGCCTACACAGAGATTCGAACCCGGAGAATGTCTGTTTAGGCACCGGTATCTACTGCTTAAGTGTATTCCGAACCACTACGAACACCCATGCCTACACAGAGACTCGAACCCGGAGAATGCCTGTTTAGGCACCGGTACCTACTGCTTAAGTGTATTCCGAAACACTACGAACATCCATGCCTACACAGGCATTCGAACCCGGATTGAGGGATTCGAACACGGAACCTCTGGACTGGACGCCAGTGAACATATTTGGAGAGAACTGGAGGTTCGAGTACGAAAACACGACATTCACACGAAAAGCGAACTAAAAACAATTATGATGGAAGAATGGATGAACATTGATGCAGAAATTACAAAAGAACTAGTGCAATCTATTCCCGAACGTTTAAATGCTGTTGTGGATGCTAAAAGATCCTACTAAATATTAATTTAACGAAAAATTAGAATTTTTACTAATATGTAGAGATTTTTTACAAGTGTACGATGACTTTTGCGAGATAAAGTTTTTGTTACTTTTTGATTATTGGTTTCTTAAAAATAAAGTTTTACTATGTTTTTAAAATATTTCATGTAGTTTTGTTAAGAATAGATTATAGATCTTATTATTAAATACCCATTCTGAAATATTCATTTTACACTGGTGAAATAAATTAAGAGAATTTGCCTATTTTATCGAATTTCATGAAAAGAACTGAACTGAATGTAAAACCACTGCTTCTAGACAAAAATGCAAATCTTGTACGTCAAATACGTAAACGTACACGTGTGTGTAGGCGGAGCCAGTAGAGAAACAGGCTTTATAAGCGCACGTAAGTTAAGACGCATTTCGTTCGCTAGCACACCTCGGCGAATTTCTTGGTGTTATTTTGCAGCAATCGGTTAATTTCAAATTGTATCAGTAAAAATGAGTAACCACCAACGTTTAGATGATGGAATGAGGTGGCGAATTGTGGAGAGGCTAGAAGCAGGCCAATCTCTGGCGAATTGTGGAGAGGCTAGAAGCAGGCCAATCTCAAGTCCAAATTTGTAGAGAGTTCAATTTAACGCCCAGCGTCGTATGTACCTTATGGAAACAGTTCCAGGATACCGGATCCATCGAGAGAAAGCCTGGGCAAGGTCGTCCAAGAGCCATGACGGCCAGAGCAGATCGCAATTTGTCGATTATAGCGAGGCGTAACAGGAGTACTACAACTTCTCAGATCTCTCGTGACTTGTATGCAGCCACAGGAACCCGTGTATCAAGGGTGACTGTTTCCAAAAGACTATGGATCAATGGGCGACCGTTCTCTTCACTGATGAGTCCCGGTTCAGCTTAAACACCGATTCTCGCCATACGTTCATATGGAGAGAACCAGGGACCCGCTACCTACCCTCCAATGTCCGCGAAATCGACCATTATGGCGGAGGAGGTTTAATAGTCTGGGCAGGCATCATGTTGGATGGCCGAACACCTCTCCATGTCTTTGAAAGAGGCACTGTGACTGGTGTGAGGTATAGGGATGAGGTCTTGGAGCCCTATCTTCGCCTTTTCAGGGGTGCAGTTGGCCCTGAGTTCATTTTAATGGACGATAACGCGAGGCCTTATAGAGCTCTTCTGGTCGACGAATTTCTAGAGAGTGAGGTTATTCGCCGGATGGATTGGCCAGCCAGATCTCCAGACCATAACCATATAGAGCATGTCTGGTACCCTCTGGGGAGGGCAATTGCAACTCGCAACCCCCCTCCGAGAACCATCCAGGGAATGAAAACAGCGTTGCTGAACGAGTGGGACCAACTGCCACAGGAAATGATAAACTGCCTTATTTCAAGTATGAAATCACGCTGCGAGCCCTGTATATCTCTAAGAGGGGACTATACCACCTATTAACCCATTTTTTGTTTATTCTGCAACCGCTGTTTCATACCTTCCGACTCCAACGAGTGTTACGCACGATCATGCGTGTGTATTACAATTATTGAATGGTTATTTGTTTTGTATTGTATCAATGTATGTACATATCAGATTTCATTAAAATCGGTACAGTAGTTCTAGAGATAATCGACCAAGTCTGCAAATTCTCTTAATTTCTTACACCAGTGTAAGAGGGGGAACTTGCTCATGCGCGAAGAATGAAAATAAGATTTTTGTCAGTGCCTAATGTTGTTGTATTAAAATGTTCATTAAATTTTATTTGGAAAATAAATTAGTATTTTTTCCCAACCTGCTGTTCATGCTATCAAGGCTTCTTCTTTGTATTGTGAAAAGTTTAGATAGCTTGAACATTAGCATAGAGATATGACAGTATTCCCTCAAGCTTTTCAGTTCACGTTGACAAAAGGAGGTTACTAGAAGAGGGTTATACCTTGTAATTAAAATTCAAAATAATGTTTTAAAAAACTGAAACAAGTTTAATTCGAACAATAACTTTCCCAAAATTATCATAAGCATTCATAAAACAAGAAATGAAATTTCGACATTAATCTCTTCAGCTCTTCCTGAAAATATGGCTATTTTGAGATGTAATACTCTTCTAGCAGAGGTGCGATTTATATATATATATATATATATATATATATATATATATATATATATATATATATAGTGGTACCTCGACTTACGAGTTTTTCGAGATACGAGCATTCTCTCGGTAGATTTTTTGCTCCGAGTTACGAGCTGAAATTCGGGTTACGAGCAAGCTTCAGATATCCCATCGCTAGTTTGAGCAGCGAATGCCATGTTACGTGCTCATCAAATAAGAACACAAGTAGCATATAATATTTACAACCTTTATGCCCAATTATTATACAATTGTATAATACTCGTACTATTCTGAGACTGCTATCCAGTCTTAAACCGAGAGATTGGATTCTGAAAAAAACGTTCTTCGGATTCTCAGAAAGAAGAATCTGGACATTACAGCCACAGTGAACGACGCAACAATCGCCCAGCTTCCGTGTCTCACTCGTTCACTTTAACCCTTTCAGGGGCACGGATTGCCGGGGCAGATTTCTTTTCTGGATTTTTTTAACCTAAATATCTTGAAGATTTTTCCAATTAAAGGTTGTAAAATGTTTTTACTTCTTTAAACTGATAACAGATGGCAGCACTAGCTATTTTTATACTCATTTGACTGGAATACATTGAATGCAAGTGGAAAAGAGACGAGATTTACCGTTTGCAGTGTGCAAACGGCGCCCCTGAAAGGGTTAAGAGAGTAGCTGATAATAAAAGCGAAAGTCAGGAAAGCGGGGCGAAAAGATCAAAAATAAACGAATAAGATTTAATTTTTCAGTTCAGCCTTTCTCCTCCTCTTCCATCAGCATCTTCAAGTCTGATCTCCATGGTAAATGTTGTACATTACACTTAATAAAACAAATTTATTGCAGTATATTCTATTGTATTGCATTTTTATACAAAGTTCGTCGTTAATAAGCACGTTTTTCTTATTTAAAAACATGTAGCAAAAAAATTGCGGTGTTTTGGGGGAGCCCGGAACGAATTAATGTCATTTCCATTCATTTCAATGGGGAAAATTGATTCGAGATACGAGTATTTCGAGTTACTAGCTAAGTCATGGAACGAATTAAACTCGTAAGTCGATATATATATATATATATATATATATATATATATATATATATAAATGAAAGACAAAGATTATGAAAATGAAAGAGGCATGATTTTTTATTCACTTTAATGTATTTTAAAATAGTATTTTATAAGTAAAAAGTTGATAAACATAACTAAAATGAATACAATTACAGCTGCGTTGACAAATACAACATGTATATTTTTTTTCCTATGCAAATGCTTTGAACAATGAATATATATATATGTATTATACACTTGTATATACTAATTAGGAAGCAACAGTTGATATCCTATTCTTAAATTGAAAACAACATAACCTTCCAATTCGTTAACACCTATTAAAAATTACAACAGCTGATTCATTTGAAATTGTTCATGCTTTGGAAATAGCTAGTCTGTGTTTTACAGCAACAAATGTGACACTGACACATTCTACAGATTTAAAAAAAAAAAAAATTGTTTCCATTGTTTCAGCGTTTTTAAATGTATGCATTTGTCACATGAAAATCAATAAATGGTCTTTTTTTTATTATTTTAAAGTTATTAATACCCGTTGTCGCATCTTGAAATACACATCATCCGTTGCTAATTTGTTTTTCTCTATTTTTAGACCTCGATTCTGGGGAAAAACGTGGAGACAAGGTTATGAAATGTTAAACAAATATCAAATACACCGAAGAAGTGAAATTTATTGGCAAAATATTTGTGTGCGAGACGAGGAGAGATGGAGGAAATAAAAAAGAACTATTTTCAGTGGCTTTATTAAAATTTTTTCTTTTCCAGAGACGAAAATTCGATTTATTTTTAGTTACTTTTGTTGAATATTTACTTTTAATACCCTTTTGGAGAGTTAGTTTCATCAAAACAGTCTTTTTGCAATAAAGTGATTTTTAATCTTTTTATTTGCTTACTTATCTCATATTTACAAGGAAATAGTCAAATAAATAATAAGTAAAAATGCCCAGGATTTGTTGTTTTTTTTGTGCTTCAAACTCTGAAATGGCTCTAAATTTCAAGCCTTTCGAGAGCTTGGGAAAATATTAAAAAAAATATTACTTTAGGACAAAAAATTCGTTGGAGGCTCTAGATTCTAGAAATATCACAAAAAGGTCAGAAATTTTTCCAAACATATGTAAGGGTTTAAACATTACTTAATCAAGATGATTTGCATGTTTATTCAGTCACAGACCAGTCAGGATATGAATAGAAATTTGAGGTAGTCTCTTCTGACGAAACTACCGCGGGTTATTAACGTAGGATTAATTATCGTTGCTTACCTTTTCTGTATGTATATATGTATGTATGTGTTATATATAAATATATATATATATATATATATATATATATATATATATATATAAATTTTGACGTATTTTGGTACTTTTCTGTTTAACAGTTTACTTTCTTGTCCAAGCGATACAAACTGAGTTTGGCGCGCTGCCAAAATTATAACTCGCGACGCAAGACATCTGAAATTTTGCTTTCCGGAGGACCGTTGTTGAGGAACGTAATCCTACGTTAAAAAATATTTCATGTAGTCTCTTCAAACGAAACTACCGCGGGTTATTAACGTAGGATTACTTATCGTTTACTTCAATTTTTTTTAAAACGCATCTTGGTACTTTATTTTTCTGTTTAACTGTTTACTGATACTGGGTTTGGCGCGCTGCCTAAATTATAACTCGCGACGCAGGACAATTTTTTTTTCTCTCCGAAGGACCGTTATTGAGGAACGTAATTCCACGTTAAAAAATTCCACGTGAACCACCAATTGAACCGAAAGTTTTCATTTTGGTTCATATCCATTTCAAGCCCTGCTTAATAAGAGGACAACATGGAAAAGGTAAAAAGAAAAAATTAATTAAAAATTTTCTGAAATAATCAATTGACTATTTCCTTGTAAGTAACTGATCGTATGAGTTATATATAGTTAGCAAGACGCTTGAATTTTTCAACTTTGATCTGATTTGCCGATTTTGAAGCTGACTTATAGGTTACACCAGGGATTGCCAACGGGGTTCAGGTGGACCCCTTGGGAGGTCGATGGAAGTTTAAAAACGGTCTATAGTATTCCAGGGGTCTATGGGGGGTCGATGAAAAAATTTTCTGTTTTAACATTTGATTTAATTTTTTAGGAATGTAATTATTAGATAATAATATCCGTTTTAATATGAATAAATACAGATTTTCACAGGGCGGAGTGAAAGTCGAATGTCATGACGCTTTTATGTATGTGTCGAATGCCTCTGTGGGCTTTTATTTGTGCACTAACACTAGGCAAAATTGGGGAAATCCACTGGACCTTAAATGGACAGTAGACTTTCAAAATTGTGAAATTTGTCCAAAAATTTGATTTTTTAAAAATTCTATTGAATTGTGAAACTACGGACGAGTAGGAATGTGTTGCAAAAAGAATTTTTAATTTCTGTGATTACTTTCCGAGTTACAGGCATTTGTATTAATATGTATTATGTGGATTTAGATATTATGTGGTTACTACTAATAGCAATAACTTTAAATGTGTTTTTCTCAAAATAAAAATTTTCATGTCATTCGAATATTCAAACTGCTCCAAGCGCATTTCTAATTATCGTATTGCTTTGAAATTTAAGTTTTATGTACTTAACGCTATATCAAATAAATCTTATTGAAAAAAAATATGCTTCGTAGCTCAGAATTTCTAAATTTTGTACTTGAAAAGATGATTTATAGGTATTTTGCGTAATTAAAACGGTGTTTTCACTATTATTATTTTTTTCTCTTTATATTTTTAATGAATGCTTAAAATAAGCAATAAGTTTCATTGTTAGTTCTATAAGGTATCCTGCAAATAAGAATTACCATATTAAATGCAAAAGAAATGCGCATGGAACATTTTTAATTAGGCCAATTTTTGATATAAATGATAAGTAATAATTCATAAATTATTAATATTTCATCTTTGAATTTCAACCATTTTTACATATCTATGGTGCTAATCACATATTCAAATTTCAAGCAAATCCATTCAAAACAAAAAAAGTTAGGTTTGAAGGTCAACTGTCCCCTTAAAGGGGAGATTACCTTAAAATCTTCAAAAAAACTCGATTTTTGATTATGATTTAATTTTAAAGAATGGAATGTAAGGAATGTTAAAAAAAATTAAGTCGATACTACAATTAGAACCGCTTTTATGGCCAAACGTATAAAGCTAATAGCAAAGTAATTTATGGAAACTTTAAAATTTAAATGGCTTTTTCTAAAAACTGTTGGAGCAATTTTTTTTTCTGAAAAAAATTTAGGATACTTCTTGTACATTACAATACATTTGCCTGATAAAATTATTTTTACGTGAAATATGTAATTATTTTAGGTGTAGATTAAAATATAACCTTTTATTATATTCTTGGTATATAATAAATAAAATATATATATATACCAAGAATAGAATATATATATTTTATTTATATATATTCTATTCTTGGTGGATAGAATATATATAAATAATTTAATATACATTTTTAGTTAATAATATGTTATAGTTTTAATTAATAATAAGTTATAAAGAGCTGTCGTGCCCTTATAGTTTTTAAAAAATCTGCCCGAAATGCATTGACCTAAGATTCATTTTTCATAAAACATTAATTTTTTTTTACATAAAATAATTTCTAATAATCTCCCAACAATTCTGTTTTTGTTTTCTAATAGATAAAGCTCTGTACAATTCACTCTGTTCATATTCTTAGTCAAATTGTTATCTTTAAGTATTTTATGTGCAATTATAAGTATTATAATTATGTTGTTTACTGCATATTATAGAGCAGGGGTTTCCAACTTACAAGTGTCCAAGGGCCGCAATCGAAAACACCTGTCTAGTGGCGGGCCGCAATTCAATCAGGACCATACCCAGGACTTTTTTTTTGAGGGAGGGGGATTTGGAGGATTTGTGTATAGTATATACTATGAATTTTTTCAAAATTCGAGGATGAACCTCTAACAACGACCTTGATTATAATTGGCCAACTTTCGTTAAATTAAACAGACACACACAAAAAAAGTCAAATAAGAAGTGGGTATTTAAATAAGAAGTGGATCAAATAAGAAGTGGGGGGGGGGGGTATGAAATAGAACATGAGTGGACACCCTACTTTTCATGGAATTCGAGGAAAATCAATCTTTTTTGTAAATGAACAGCATTTGAAAACAATAAAGATTTTTACAAAAACATTTTTCGTTAACTAAGAATATCTAAATTGATGCTGTAAATTATTTTCCTAGAAGTCTTCGTGGGCCGCAAAAAAAGGCACCGCGGGCCACCAGTTGGAAACCCCTGTTATAGAGAAAAAGGTGAGGGGGGTCTATGAAGAAAATCATTGTTTTAAAAGGGGTCGAGGTACGAATAAGGTTGGGAACCTCTGGGTTACATCGAATTTTCCACACATTGTGTGTAAATGCACAGCAAACTTACACTTTAGCTAAACATTAAAAAATATTTACAAATTTCAAGCAACCAGTAAGCACTGTCTGTGTAAATTGTAGAAGCTCAGACCCAATGAATAGCCAAACTTTTCAAGCAATTGGAAACTTAAATAATATGTGACAAAATTACATAAATTTAAAATTCTGGAAGAAATGCCATAATTTTTTTCTTCTTTTTCTTTTCAAAACTCCTTTTTACGTTTGAGCATAATTTTGTAAATTGTTTCAAAAGTCATTGAACGATAAATACAATTCAGAAAAATTCTGTGGTATTTAAAAGGCGTAGAATTAAAAATGTACAACATTCCAAATGTGAAAAGATAGCATTCTTAAAGAATTTCAAAAGTTATCGAAAATTTTTTTTTCTCTTTTGTACATGAAGTTGTTACTTTGTTAAATCGTAATCACATAAATTTTATATATACATTTACATATGCATGTATACATCTGTACATACATAAATGTGTATACATAAATGTACATTCGTATATGTATATATATGCATATACACTGACATATATACAGTTAAAACCATTTATAAGTAAGCAAATGCTTTTTTTTTTTGCAAGCTGTCAATAATTTTCGTATTGGATAAAGTGCAGCTTTGTAACAAATTTTGGGACGATAGTAAACTTCTCCACAAACGATACAAATTATAAATGAGTTTGACTGTATATACCCATAAAGAATCACTTTTACTACCAAGATTAAATAATAGGTACAATAATAGCTAAAGCAATTATTCGACTCAGTTGACTAGACTTTCTTTGCTCTCAAGTCAATAAGTACACATGTAGAAAAGACATCATACTTAAATTACATTATGAGATGAAATTAGCTGAATTTAAACAAATATAACAATAAATTAAGTACAACATATGGATTTATAAATATATAACTTCAACTTAAATGAGAAAGATGAAATGCACAATGGTTAATATCGGAAAAGACATTCGAAAGAAGAATCGATTTAATACCCAAAATTCCCCATTTTTGGCATATCTATATATTTAAGTTGCAAAGCCGACTTTTTGGGCAGTCCGTGAGAGAAAACTACTGCATCGATTTACTTCATTTTGGTCTTGAACGAAAGATTGTAATCTGTAGATTTGTCAAATTTGGTTTTTGTAACCGCAATTATTATTAATTAGTGATAATTTACAATTGATTTCTGCGCATGCTCAGTGGCATGTTTAAATCTGGCTTTAGAAACTCACTGTATCAGCGCATGCTCAGTGACGTTTTAATGATAAACACATTTATTCTGAGGAGTCTCTCTAGCTCTCTCTCTGCAATTTTTGTTTTTAATTACGTTTGGGAGATGTACAATTAAACCTGACGGAAATTGTTTATTTCGCGCTATTGAGTAAACATATTTCTTTTTATTGGATTCAATAGTAGTTTTTTAAATTGGATATCTCTATTCTTAATATTATGATTTTCAACATTTAATAATGATGTGTTGAGTATAATTTCTGTATTAGTACATTTGTTTACTATCCAGCCGTCATGTTTTGACGGGCACCAACTAGTTACTATTTATGTTCCTTATTCGTTCATCTATAACTTCAATTTAATATTGTTTTTACACTTGGGTCAATATTATAAAATAGGAATGAACGAAAGAAACACGAAGGTTCTTAAACTGAAACAAACATTACCTTAAGTAGAACTATTTACTAATCTGCAGCTTTCTTCAATTATGTGTACAAATATGTGCCTTTACGTGTTTTGATGGGTGCTTGACGTTGTATTCTATGTTCGTAAGTCGAGGAATATATATATATATATATATATATATATATATATATATATATATATATATATATATATATATATATATATATATGTATAGATATATATATATATATATATATATATATATATATATATATGTGTATATGTATAGATATATATATATATACATATATATATATATACATATATATATGTCTATGTATAGATATATATATATACATATATATATATATATATATATATATATATATATATATATATATATACATACATATATATATACATATATATATATATATACATATATATATATATATATACATACATATATATATATACATATATATATATATATATATATATACATACATATATATATACATATATATATATATATATATATATATATATACATACATATATATATACATATATATATATATATATATATACATACATATATATATACATATATATATATATATATATACATACATATACATACATATATATATACATATATATATATATATATATACATACATATATATATACATATACATATATATATATACATACATATATATATACATATATATATATATATATATATATACATATATATATATATATATATACATATATATATATATATATACATATATATATATATATATATACATATATATATATATATATATATATATATATATATATATATATATATATATATACAAGAATATTTTTTAACCTACTAGACCCCCCCCCCCCCCCCCCCCCCAATGCTCGCTTAAATAAGAGATCCAATTTTTAGATTCACGGTCATCTCTTGAATTCGAACGCGTCATTTCTTATTTGGTAGAAGTATTTAAAACTCGGTCATGCACTAGTCATCAAGGGATCCAAAGAAATGTGCAGACGGCAAGAAAGGTCGCTGAAAACAGTCGAATACTGTTGTGGTTGTTTTTCACAACTTAGCAGATAGTATTTCAGAGTTCCGGAATAAAGGCTCGAAAGAAGAGCCATACGCTGAAACGTTTTCCAAATGAATGAAAACACTAACTGCAGCTGGACTTCTCATTGTACACTGCCTGTAACGACGATGCACAGCAAATACCTTAACCACCCAAATCTTCAGAACTCAAGGATACTGAATTTAGTTGAATTATTCGGAGCAACATGTGAGACTACACTTACCTTTATTAATATCACTGGCGAGGTTCAAACAGAGTTTACGAAAAGATTGGAGTTCCAAGCTCAATTGTCTTATTTCATGACTTGTAGTACACGAATTACTTCTGTTCTGAAAGCCATAATACGATTTGTTATTGATAATGGTCTGGAAGTTAGGTTTTATTAAAAAGTGTACTGTTAGTATTCTTCTTTAAGCCCTAGTAGTATTAGTAGTATTATATATATATATATATATATATATATATATATATATATTCGTTCATAACAATAAAATTTTTATACTTCATAACAATGGTGTTTCAAGCTGCAGTTAGCTAGTTTCCAGTTGGAAGAACACATGAAAAGAATGCTGTTAAAGCAGCGTCTTAGTATTTTACATGATAGAGGCTTCCTTAGAAAATAATTGCAGCTATCAACTGCCTTATTGTTAAATCATACCTTTTACGGAATTTAAAACAAAAATCGAAAGAAAGAAAAATAAATCTGTAGGTACTTATTGCAAAAAATTGGGTTCTAAAAGATTTAAAAGAATCAAAATATTGTTCGACCATACTCTAGATAACGAGTGTTTTACGTGTTATTTCCACATTGTGCATTTCAAATACTCATCGACGTCATAACAATAACCAAATTATTTCAAATACAAAAACATCAAATAATCATAGTTTTAATTCCCAAAACAGGCGCCTATAGAAAGTAGCTTCACATTAGCTATAAAGCCGCTTTGTGTTGTATGCACAATTAAAACTAGAGTTTGGTTTTGAGGAAAACGTATTTGGAGAAACACAAGTGCCTCAGATTTTTCGTTATGGATTCATTTATTCTTGAACAACTTTACCACTTGTGTTTGAGAGTAAATATAGCTGCTATATAGCCGTTAAAAAATTCCAAAATTCTGAAAGTCCTGTGGTCTTGTCGATAGACGTGAGCTTTTCTCCTTGCGTCGTTGAATATCATCATTTTTTGAAAGTATCCAAGTCTTTTTAAAAATCCGCCCTGGCGTAATTGTGCTGGATATCCATGGAAACGGAATTAATTTTCTGAGGACGTTTTTCAAACTGTTATTTCTATTTTGGGAGTATCAAGCACTTCGCCATTTTTGTTAGGTTGGACCTAACACTATCTCACATGAGGAACTATTTCGTATAAAATGTTCTTACACGTTATAATTAAATTTTCATCAAAATCTCAAGTACTGATTCTCTTGTTATGTTGGGAAGATGAAGCAATCTGCACTTCGTGTTTTAAAACACTTGAAATATTATATTTGTATTACTGTTACGGTGTTTTATACACTAACAGGGCCTAAAACATGGAGATTAATTATCTTACTAAGGGATAGGCTAATATAATCCAAAGCAAACCTCAATATTTCGGGCTTATTAACGGAATCTTTAGTTGGTGGTCGAACTGCTTTTATCTGTCAGGGTTAACGATCTATTACCGAACTGCATTGTTTACCCTTTTAAGGGGTTGTGATTTTGCTAACGATTAGCTTTGTAGGGTCCAATTTTGATGCTTATTACAAAGCTTATTTAAAGCTTATTATAATTTCCACGTGGGTGCTTTGATCTTACTCGGACGTGATATATTAAACATATCGTCTATTTACGTGTCAAAATTACCAAATCTTAGCCATGGAGGTTTCCGCCATTTAGTGGAAATTTTAAGACAGTTCATATTACTTAGTCATTATAAAGAACTTAATTAAAACTTCTTCATGAATTTATTAACCAAATTATGCTTACAAAATTAGATTTAAAAAAACAAATTTGGCATGAGTGAAGTAAAACATTAAAAGTCAGATTTTATCTGTGAGCAGGCCCTGATTTTTCCATTAGGCCCGGGCCTAGGGGCCCCTAAAAATTTTTATTTGAAAAAAAATTCCCAATTCAAATTTTTAACCTTTTTTAATAGCATTTTTTTTATATATTCTTTCAAATTTGATTAATTGGTTCATCATATGTATAGTTATATATATGTACAGTTCATCATATGTATGTTATAGTGTATATAAGGGAATAACTTTTTCTGGTTGCATTGTATTGGTGTTTTAATGATGAAGTTAATATGTTGTATTGCTTTTTGTTATTTGATGATGTTCTAGGCTTAAACGCTTCAAATAACCAATTCTTGGTAAAATGGTACTTTCACAATGATTCATGATTGTTTTTTTATTTGTGTGTCAATTTTAGAAATGTTACGCCCAAATCAGTATTAGAGGGGCCCCCATCCCGAGTTGTGCCTATAGTCAAGAATTTTCTAAATCGGGCCCTGTCTGTGAGTACTCCTTTTTGCTTTTTACGATATTTTTTAGACCCTGTATCCGTCCTTTGATTTCGATTAGGCAATTCTCCTTTTCATCTCAACTAATTAAAAAAAATGATTATCCTAGAGTCAGGTTTGTAAAAGTTCACTTCAGGTTTAACACGTTTCCATCGAATATCCAGAACACGATCGCCTTGATTGTTGCCATTTTGTTCCGAAATTCCAATCATGTATTCTGTGATGTGAATTACTCTAAAAGTTTTGCATGCAAATGTTGTAACACTTTCACCTAAGAGACTATTTCCTAAACAGTAATGTCTAATTCATTAAAGTACGTGAAGATATTCCTTATAAAAATTACATAATTATTGGAGATCTCGTGATCTATTTACACATTGAGGAAAGATATGCGGCAAGTTCAGCGATATGCAGCATGTTAAGCTCAATTGTTCTGTTTGACACATGCAAATTACTTCTCTTGTAATATTTGGAAATGCAGTTAGACGTAACAGACATAGTAAACGACGTTTATGTAATTCTAAATTCCTGGCAACTGTGCTATTCTTTAATATTCATAGGTTGAGGAGAGGGGGATAACTTTAACTGCCCTTTCCGTAACAGTAATTTGTTAATCAGTGCTTTTGATAATGTTTCAGATTAATCTTGCGCGATTAAAACAAACTGCGAATCAAATTTTCCTTTAGCGATCAGAATGGACTTTTTCCCTTCGTATTTGTGAGAAATTTTAGTTCAGTGATAATTATATGAGTTATTCGAAACACTGTTACGAAAATGAGACAACCGCGTTCACAATCTTTTTGAGTGTAATCGCACGATGTGTGAAGGGGGAAATACGGTGCAAAGCAATTTCCCTAAATGCAACAACAGCCAGCGTAAAGCATGTACTTTATATCGTCGTTTTTGTTTTTTTTTGCCCGTGCGAATTCGTTAAGCTTATTTTACCATCCTATTTCAGAGTGCAGTTTCATTTTATTCATAAAATCGTAAAGCTTGACTACTTGTTTATATCTAAAACACATTGCATAGAGATAAGAAAAATCTTTTGAAAGCACTCGATGTTTCTGCTGTTGTACAATTCTACAAAACTTGGAGTAAGAAGGAAAGATAATCAAGCATCACAGTACGAAAATGACTTCTCTTCCAATCCTTAAAAGAAGCCGCCATTATAGGTTTAGGTTCTCTAAGTTTCTAGCAAGCTTCTCAAATTTTTCTGTCGCGTAATAACTTTTATTATGAATTTTATTTGTTGTATACGAAAGGTTATATATATATATATATATATATATATATATATATATATATATATATACAGTGGCGCCGGAAGAGTCAAATATAGAGGGGGGGGCAAAGTAAAATAGATTAAAACTTTTACATCTTTATTATTAAAAATACATATATACGGTTATAAAAAGTAAACTTTTATGTTATTTTATGTTATATTATGCCCTATCACACGTCAACGTGTACGCGTTTCAAATGCAGCGGATTCAAGATTCCCTTTCGCGATGCAAAAACATTGTGTAGGGTTGCTTTTGAATCGCAAAAGCAAACGTCTGGCATTGGCGTTTAAACGCACTTGCGTACCTGAAATTGGCGATTAATTGCTCCTGCGTATATGGAATGACGTTTATCGAGCTTGCGTTAACGACTGTGAGGTTGCAATTTAGTATTCAGTTTTGTTAGGCTTTATGGTTTTAAATGAAAATTCTAATATTTTACGAGCGCTAGCTAGGTAGAAACAAAAAATTCAATTTTCTAGGGGGGGGGGGGGCAAGTGCCCTCTCTTGCCCCCCCTTTCCGGCGCCACTGTATATATATATATATATATATATATATTCTTTTCTTCGTAAATCCACAAGTTTTAACATCTAGATTTATAGCTTTAATTTCAATTTTTGAAATGATACAAACCTAGCTACAGATTTTTAGACTAAGATCGACTGGGTTAGCAAAACTAACATTCATCCTATTAAACTGCGCATCATATTCAAAACTATATATCAGAATCATTCTACACTAAGTTTCACTGATATTACATTAAAATGGTCTAACATGTTGAAATATGAGAAAAAGAACACACATTTAAAGTATTAGCCCTAACGAGCGGCAGTGGTTTTCATTATTTACGGAGCTGAACACTTGAAGGACACACGAAGAACATTTGCTCTCTGTTACTTGTTTGAAGTTTTGTTAGCAGTAACATACCGTGAATTATGCTGTTTCTCCCTACAGAATAAGGGTTAAATTTAGAGCAATTACAGCACTGAGCCATCTTAAAGTAAGATGAAAATATACATTACATTTGAACGTATACTGGTTAGGTAAAAACCTTTAGTCTCCTATTTTTACTACTGTAAACTTTAAACTATACATTTTAAATCGATCTATTTTCCTTTGAAAGATTCTCACGCGAAATTCTCTGACCGTGCCTTTAAAACTGAAAAACTTGCATTTTTTTCCTTCTTCCTTCAATCACGCCATTTACCATAATCGAAATCACTTGTTCAACAGTTTAATGCACGTGCATCTACAAGAACTATAGAAGTTTCCGCGCGTTCCTGTCTCTTCATATTTTGAGTGTTATATTTACTATCGGCCACTATCTTGAAAAGGATGTCTATATGTGTATCGCGGTGTCAGGTTAGATTCGGCTTCCACTACTACATGAAGAGGTAAATAAACTAAATAGACTTATTCTCAGTTGTATTCTTTGATCGTGAAAATGTGCATTGTTATCGGATACTGAATAGAGGAAGCCTAACATAAGTTTATTTATTTTCCCCTTCAACTTCAGATTGAAGGAAAAATAATATGGTTTGGAATGTTACTGTCAACTTTTTGCTACACGAGGGCTAATTAGACCGGGACCTACAGTTTAACCTTTCAGCGGGGGCACAAAGTGCAACATTTTCGTAATTTTGAATGGCTTGTTTTTACAAGTAAGGTTTGAATGTTTTAAGCAGATTCCATTTATAGCTACACCCTTTCTAATGCAGGTCTGATTTTCTGGCCCTTGCATTCCTTCCCATTCATTGTTAGTTGTGATTTAGCCGTGGTAAACCAGCGATTATACTGGATTACAATACGACAAAAGCAGGGGTTGATGGAGTCGATCCAATGTGCAGCTATTACACGGTATCCCGCATATCACGAAGATGACAATCTCGTTGTTTTTTAGGTTTTGGGGCATAACAGAAATCCAATCGCAAATTGTCCTTATATCCAATAAATCGGACAGTTTTGAAATAAGGCGATTGTATCTGCATTCTTTGGTCTTTAATTATGAATATATCTCAATATTATCAACATTTTATATCTTGTCATAAAATGCAGAATTATTATTTTCAATTTGAAAAATAAAGGTTTATTACAAAAGTAAGATTCAAGGTTGAAAGAGACGTTGCACTTTGTGCCACGCGCGCCTGCTGGTGTTTCAAAAATTGGCGCGTCCGCTGAAGGGTTAAAGCGGATTCCGAATGGCTACAAACATCATTCGAACAGTGGGACTCAAACCCACAGGATCTGAACCGAATGCCAGCGCTCTAGCACTTCGGCCATCACCTGTATATAAAAAAAAAATGTAAGCTAAGGTTAAAGTCATTAGGAAGAAATGCCATTTTCGGGTTTTTCCTCCCTGCTTTGTTATTCCAAGCTGAAGACGTAAATTATATTTTGTCTACGCCAACCCCAAGAAAATTATCACTGAACCAAATTAACAATGGCTCACGAAACCAAACCTCCATAACTGTCATTAGCAAACAGTACGGGAAAAGCTTCTGTTTGCGAAAAAAATTATGAAGTTACTTTGAACTGTGTACAAGCATCCGTCAACGTTTGTCTAACGATCACTCCGCGAATGTTGTTATATAAACGGCCAGCGCGCAAGCGCTGGTTTTGATTTGAAATATCGCGCAACGGGATTGGCTACGCTACCGCTATTGTTGCCGAAAAAAGCAGTTGCACGAAACGAACACTTATTCCAGGGGTCTTCTTCTACAGGCTACGTTACACAACCGAGTGGTTCGGCGGACTGGATACCTTCGCCAAACGATGTCAGAGAATCTTGTTTCCAAAATTTTAACAAAACACAGAGTTCTAATATTTTTTTTAAAAAACATGTTTGCCTGTACAAGATATGTACATGAACTAATAGGACACGGTGATTCTCTTTTAAGAATGTTCTCTCGCTGATTGCTCATCAGCGAATTGTAATATAGTATGAGTTTTCGTCCCATAGTAAGGAAATGGAATTTGTGAGGCTCCTATATTGTCCTGATAGTCCATAATTCAGGGAAGAATTCTTACTTCCTTTGACCAATTGGATGAGTGACAGTAATGTTCCCTCAGTTCGTATATTTACACCAAGAGTTAGCTGAAACGAAAAAGAGAAAGCAACAATGAGCATTTAAAAATTATTTAAAGAAATGCGCATAAATAGCTCAGAATTGAAAAATCGTGTTTTTGTTGTTAGGTTGGTTAATCCTTTAAGGGGCAACAACCAGGGCCGGATTTAGATGAAAAGAGGCCCTTGGCTATTTCACTTATGAGGCCCTTTCACCTCTCATTTTTAAATTTTTAAATTACATGAGAGATAATAAAATACATCATTACTGTGATATATATCAATATATTAAATGAAACATGTTGTTATTGGTACTAACCTATATATATTCAATACATTGAAGATTAAACCAAATTCAATTCAGATAAATTTATTAGAATGTAGGCCCCTCTTGATCTTGAGGCCGTAGGCTGAAGCCTAGTTAGCCTATAGGAAAATCCGTCCTGGCAACAACCTCCACCATTTGCACGGTGAAAGTTTTTTTCCTGATTTATTTTAACCTAAAAAATCTTGAAAATTTTTCCAATTAAAGGTTGCAAAATGTTTTTACTTCTTTAAACTGATAACAGATGGCAGCACTAGCCAATTTTTCTGCTAATTTAACTGGAATACATTGAATGCAAGTCAAAAGATTGTGCGAACGGCGCCCATGAAAAGGTTTTAAGGCTGCTGTGAACTAACCCTATTGGATTCGCTCACCTAAATGTTAATCTATGGAAAAAATATTTCAAGTAGTCTCCTCTAACGAATCTACCGCGTGTTATTAACGTAGGATTACTTATCGTTTGGTTACCTCTTTTTTTACGCATTTTAGTACTTTTCTGTTTAACTGTTTACTGCTACTAGGTTTGGCCCGCTGCCAAAATTATAACTCGCGACACAGGACAATATTTTCCTCTCCGGAGGATCCTTTTTGAGGAATGTAATCCTATGTTAAAATGTGTCTACTATTGACAGCTACATAGATGCTGATCATCCAATAAAAATGGTATTTTCAGATAGCCTGAACTTTTCTGCACTTAGCAACATGATCCATTTCATAAATTGCCTCCACGAAAGGAATTGACGAGCGTTTAGAACACACTATACCAGATTTCCCCCCCAGTTAATTTAAATTTTAAAATACTATTTGCTTTTTTTTAAAGTCGAAAAAAGCCCCAAGGCGTAAAGTTTTTTTTCTCTATTACGAAGTATACTTTGAAAAAAAAATCTTTCAATCCAAATCGGCAATCCTTGGACACATAGGATTGCCGATTTGGCAATCCTATGTGCCATGATTTGCCGATTTTTTCTCCATAGGTTAAGATTGAGGTGAGCAAATCCAATAGGGTAAGTACATAGCAGCCTTAAGTTTTGTTGTTATTTGCGATTGATGAAAAAGAACAGAAGCTCTACAGCTATAAAAGAAGATCTTTTAGATATCCGGGCTGAGTCTTGACCCTCCATCTTATTTAGCAATCTCGCCAAAACACACGTAACGCAATAATACTTGTTCCTAGTTCAACGCCAATTTTCAAAATATCGATTTTTTTCCCAGTTCGTCTCGCACCTTGGCGAAATTGGTCCATCAACAACGCAAAATATTGTCGGCTACTTTATTATGGGAGCACCATTTAGGTGACCCAATATTACTCCCTACGCATGGACACCACGGAAACGTCCGATCCTTAGGCTCTGTTCACACAGCAGTCCGTTAGCGTAAGCGTAAAATTATTGAAATATATTCAACCAATGACAAACCTCCAAACGATTAGCAACGAAATTGTTAAAGGCCTATGATTGGTTTTATTTCCGTCTCAGCGCCAATTTTACCTTTTACGCTTACGCTAGCGGACTGCAATGTGAACAGGCCGTTGCTCGGGATTTGAACCCTAGCTCACTTCGTGGAAGGTCAAGACGCTAAACCACTATACCATGTGGATGGTAAAAAACTCGATGTTAAAACTTCCAGATTCGGCTTCTTTACGAATCAATACTCGCCAAGGCGTTATTCAACGTAAAATGACTTTCAAACGAAATATTTATATATGTAATAAATGTTTAAGGAAATAAAACTCGAATGGGAAGAGTTCCGTATCCTGTGCCGCTTGGCGCTATTTGGCGCGGTTTCTGAGTTTCCCGCCAAACGTAGAAAACTTAGAATAATGCAACCCTACCTAAGCGACGCCATTTTTTTCGGCGTCACTTAGGCTTAAGGTATCCGACTACCTTTGGAGCACTTAAAAAAAAAGTACTTGCGTCAATTTCTGTCGTATTTTTCGAAGGGGTACAACACCAAAACACGAAAATGATGAAAAAATAGACCATGACTGTGCAACTTTTAACAAAATTTGTGAATTTGGGTTGAAATTTAGTAAATTTTTACAAAAGCGGCTCTAGTTCTAAAGAAAATTATGCATATAACATTAATTTATTTTTTTCATATGTACATAAGTACCCCCTGAGTGTAATGAACTAAAAGCTAATCGATATCGCGAAATCTAAAAAAAATTACAGATCATTATATGCAATTACATGTAAAATTTTAGTAATTTCTGATGAGATTTTCTAGAATTGCAGCTATAAATCAACAAATAAAGTACCCAAAACCAAATCTGTAGTTCATTACATTCTAAATAGTAAGAAAAATATAAGGGAAAAATTTCATAGACATATCATAATATTTATTTGCATTTTTGATGAAAAATGAGTTCTTCAGAAAACATAATTAAAGTTTTCAGCTTGTGTTGAAATTTATCGCTGCTGCTGACCTCTAAATTGCTCTCATTTCATTTTTAATGATCGCTCAGAAAAAATACAAGCAGATTTAGAAATAGAAATTTACAATCTTTAAGGAAAAGGATTAAACTACTTTCGGAATGTTCGTCAAAATCGACGTTTTAAAGGTAGTCGGATACCTTAAAACAAAACAAATAAAATTTTATAACTTACCGGAAAGCCACGTTTTGAAGAAACAGTTGTGGAAGGGATTTTGAGTAGTCTGAGTTGCATCTGCCATTTTTTTTTAAAGATATCCCCCCAAAATGCAATACATAAAACTTCTTATGGTGAAAATATCCACAAGAACCATTTACCTATTTTTAAGTAATCACATAACTGTGATAAACTTTTAAAATCACTTTTAAAAATGGAAAAATTAAAAAAGTAACGGATGCATAGCCCCCCCCCCCCCAAAAAAAAAAAAAAAAAACACACACACACAAAAAAAAAAAAAACAGAAATTGGCAGAAAAAAGAGACTAAGGCCGTCTGCACACGGAGCAACTCAAAAGAAACTGATAACTGACTCCAATCACAAATCAGTCCGTGATGAGTCGTAACCTATGTAATTGAATGGAGTCACGCAGACGACGCAACTGGTTACAAACTCGTTGGATGGGTTTGTAACCAGTCTTATTAAGGTTTTATTGTTTTTTATTAAGGTATTATTGTTAACCAGTCTTATTAGCTTGGTCAAGTGTCAGATTAGTTAATGTAATTGCAGTTGAAGAACTTAACTCACTGGAGGAGTCAACTAAAGACGCAAAGGCCGATGCCGATAATCCTATTTAATGTCCTATCATTATTCATTTCATCAAGCCAAATGATCGTGTAGACCAGGGCTTCTTAAACGTTTTCAACCAGCGACCCCTTTTCCCCCAAGAAAATTTTACGCGAATATATTGTTACGAGTTTTGTAAATTAATGTATGTCTTTAGCTTAAATTACCGTTAAAATTGTTATTCTGCTTGTAAAATAATGCATTATTACCGTTTGTTCCATGTAAATAGTCGTATTAGCTAAAGTTCTGCTGTACTATGCATTTAACATAGGGTTTCTATGATATCTCGTCAAATTGGCGATATATTGGCTTGTTGGCGACGTTTTTGGCAACTAATTTTTTTTGGTGTCAAGTTTACTTGCAATCCCTCCATACGTGGTCGCAATGTCCGTTCAAAAATGAAACTATAGAACTCATAACGTTTGAAATTACCACGTCACTAAAATTAAATTGATGGGCCTTCAGATATACCACGTGAAAAACATCGCAACAGAAACGAATGAGAATACACCATATTGAAATATTTATCGCCCCAAAAAATCGCCAAAATTTACCGGCACAGGACATGGGACTCCTCCCACTCGAATTTGAAGATATGCAGAGGCATATAATTTTAAATTTTCTCCTTCAAAGAAAAATTAATGTCGAGGTACAATTTTATCCTGCCACAAATTCAGCCTAGCACTCGGCAGCAACCATCAAACCATGATCCATCAAGGTCATTATGAGAATCGACATTACAAATTATAATACGTATTATGATTATAAATTATAATACAAACATTTTAAATACAGATACAAGATTCAACAGTTATACAAAACATATTTACAAACAAATACAAAAGTTGAAATATGTATTTCCTTATTACGCAAATTCGCTACAGACAATATATACAACACTTTTCATTTAATCTCTGTTACTCCATGGATGTACGTATAACTATTTTATACAATTCAGACTTTTAGAGAAAGAGAAAGGAATACTGGAAAATAGTGACTGAAAAATAAAAGACTAAAAAAATGTGCCCACGTTGTTCGCATCGACGTATCTTTGTGAATCATTCTATTGCGAAATGAAATATTGGAAGACAGTATACAAAAATAGGCTTACTGATTCTAACCGCGATGGTGTATTGAGAGTAGTATGTAACAATTATAAACCTAATTTGTCTAAAATAGTCAAAAGTTTGTCTCAACACCAAAAATCACACTCATATTTAAATAAACTCTTGGATACATTTAGGTTTATTTTTCACATTATTATATTATGAGGTATAGTGTGTAATGTTACAGCCCGCGTAACTTAGCAAATATCGCACCTCTACTAAAAGGGTGTTACATCTCCGAAATTTTCGATTTCGAGATAATTGCACCACAATGCTCTATAACAGGGGTGTCAAACTCTATAACAAGGCTACTTTGGGCCAAACAAACAAGGTTTAACTATAGGTGGGCCACAAAAAAAATCAATATTAATAGAAACGTAGGTTTATTTACCTAATTACAGTATATTCAACATAAATATATGCATTTTGTTTAATAATAGCAAAAAAGAGTATCATTAAAAAAACATTTAGCGAATTCTTCCTATCTCATTATAATTCTTCGTCGGTTATTTTATTATATATTATTGTGTGCCAATATATTGGCCGGGCCGCAAAAACGTTCGTCGCGGGCCGCATGTGTTTGACACCCCTGCTCTATAAGAAGTGCTTCTCCTTCTCGAATAGTGTTATAAGCCTAGTACCAACACAATCTCCTAGATGGCGCTTACAACTATGAGGGGGAACTTGCTCATGCGCGAAGAATGAAAATAAGATTTTTGTCAGTGCCTAACCTTTTTGGTATTAAAACGTTCCTGTAATAAAAATGTTCCTTAAATTTTATTTGGAAAAATAAATTTGTATTTTTTTCTAACCCGTTCTTCATGCTATCAAGGTTTTTTCTTTGTACTGTGAAAAGTTTAGATAGATTATGCATTAATTAGCATAGAGATATGACAATATTCCCTCAAGCTTCTCAGTCCATGTTGACAAAATGAAGTCACTAGAAGAGGGTTATATATCGCAATTAAAATTCAAAATCATGCTTTGAAAATTGAAAACAACTTTAATAATATAGAGATTTGCCTTCTTAAGTGATTCGAACAATAAGTTTCCGAAAATTATCATAGGCATTCACAAAACAAGAAATGAAATTTCGACATATATTTTCTTCATCTGTTCCAGAAAATATGGCTATATTGAGATGTAACACTCTTCTACTAGAGGTGCGATATATGTATGTGGCTCAAGAAAAAAAAATACGGTTGAGTATGGCTGCTCTAGTCGGAATTACATTTCAAAATCGCTATCCGTCCCCTGGTCTTGTCAATTGCACTGCTCGATATAAAGCACCTCGTATTCCCGCGGAGTATCGCAGAAAGAAGTGTTAGGGAAGAGTGGTGGAAAAAAATCCACCAATGATTGAAGGGGAGCCGCTCGTCCCCGGAACGGAGAAACTTCTCGCGCCAAAATTGGTGTTCGGGAGAGAAATCTTGCCAAAGCGGTCCCGATTTAGTACTTCAGCCGTTATCTCGATCAATGACTAAAGCTTTATAAAATGATATAAATAATAATTACTGCTTAAATATGATGAAAAAATAAATGCTTCTTAGTAACTAAGGTCTTTTTTTCCGTATCCAGTATCGATATTTTTTGTGATAATGTATCCAGAATTCATAGGATTTTGTGAGTAAGCTTTTTGTAGAACACATCATTGTTTCATTACAAAATTAATTCAAGACATCTTACCTTGTTCCACACGAAATTTATCTTGTTAGGATGCTAGGAAGAAGAAGAAGTTTGTTCCTTCTTGCCACTGAAGGATATCACTGACCGGATACCTTTCACCGATGTCTAGAAGAAAAAAGACTCGCATTTCATTCATTTGAAATTAAACGGTTATCTATATATATATATATATAAAACAATTCCGTGACTGACTGACTGACAGACCAAACCGCTGGACCTAAAGGGTTGAAATTTTGCATGGCGATTTTTCTTATAGTGTAGGGGTGCATTAAGAAAGATTTTTGAAAAATTCTATTTAGATTTTTTTAAATTAAATTTTTAAGCTGATTTTGTAACATTCCTTTAAGTTTGCATTTAAAATAATAAACTGAGGTTTATAAAATTTATATCACGAAAAAGATCATAAAAATTCCTTTAAAATGAAATCTTTTTCGAATCTTTACCTCCCTTTTCTGATTTTTGGTGAATTTTTAAAGATTAATTTTTAGAATTAAATTTATTAAATGCTGATCACGTGGTTTCTTTTCTTTTTGTGATACTTTAAAATAATTTTGCGTCACGTGCATAACAACGAAATAAATTGACAAAAATATATATATTTTTCTTTCTAATGCGGCAGACAATTGGACATTATAAAAAAAAATATTAACATACAGTAAAAGAAATGTTTCTCAAACTGTACTATATTAACTGTACTATATTCTTTAGTATGTTCTACTAGATTTAATTTGAATATTTTCTTCTACATTATTTGTCTATAAAAATATCCCTTACGATTTCTTAAATATATATATATATATATATATATATAATTAATTTTTTTGCATTAATTGCATACATTGACCGTCGTATTTATTATAAATATATATATAAATATATATATATATATATATATATATATATTTCGCATTACTTGCATACATTGACAGTTGTATTTAATTTGAATGTATTCCGTAGCGAAGCACGGATATTCAGCTACGTAGTCTATATATAAAAGAGGCAAATACCCCTCATTCACGCACCGTATATTTGGATCCATAAGTCCATGGGAGCTGACATTTTGTAGGGTGGTTGCTCTTAAACCCAAGGTGTTTACTAATAAATCTTTTTGAAAAATTCGCATTTTAAGGGGGGAGGGGTTAAGCCCCCCTCCCCTTCAAAAAATATGTATCTCTAACAATGTATTTCTAGATGGAACTATAAGACCTAGGAAGCTGAAATTTTGTAAGATGGTTCCTTCTAAGGCCTGAATACTTGCTACGAAATCTCTTAAAAAAATTCAATTTTACGAGGTTATGCCCCTCTCCCATAAACTGTGGAACCATAAGACTTAAGAAGCTAAAATGGTTCCTTTTAAGCCCTAGGTGCACACCAAGAATTAAAAAAAAATTCCAAATTTCAGGGTGTTTGTTAAAGGGTGAACTCGTCTGAGAAATGACAGTTTTTTACAGCTAAAGCTAATTTAAATAAGATTAACCAAATTACGTAACTGATAGTAATAATGTATTACGTCGCGGGTATTCAGCTAGTTTTATTCATACTAATGTCTTTAAAAAAAGCCTAAACAGGCGTACAGGTTTTTTTTAGGTTTAAAAGACAGTAAGCAAGATTTATATAAACTTTATGAATTCAAGAGACTTTCAGTTTGTAAGACGAAATGAACTTTTTCAGATACAAAACTCTTTTTCGTATTCGTCTTCTGAATTTAGATTATGACCTTAGCCCTGTTCTCTACTCTAGTGACCGGGAAAGGAAATGCAGTTTCTGATTTCACGATAAATGGCCCCGGAAGCAAAGGAAACTGATATCCCCAAATGAAAAAAAATGTATCCTAGTTGATCAACGAAAAAGATTGCGAAGCTCTGCCTTTAAAGGAGCTACAATTTATTACGAAACTACTAAGTATTTTTGAGTCCCAAGGTGAAGTCACAGTTCTTATCATGCGCGCAGAAATATTACAGCTCTCTCTCTCTCTCTCTCTCTCTCTCTCTCTCTCTCTCTCTCTATCTATCTATCTATCTATCTATCTATCTATCTATCTATCTATCTATCTATCTATCTATCTATCTATCTATCTATATATATATATATATATATATATATATATATATATACAGTGGAATCTCGATCGATCGTTTTCGGATCCATCGTTTTTCCGTATATGTCGTTTATTTTATCCAGTCCCAATGATCCTATTTCCTATTGCTTTGTTATGTTTCCGCATCTATCGTTTTCCCGCATTTATCGTTCATTTCAATCGGTCTCTTGAAAACCGATAGATCGAGATTCCACTGTATATATATATATATATATATATATATATATCAAACAGTTCCCTAACTGACTGACTGACTGACTGACTGACTGACATACAATGCACAGACCAAACCGCTGGACCTAAAGGGCTGAAATTTTGCATGGCAATTATTCTTATAGTGTAGGGGTGCACTAAGAAAGATTTTTGAAAAATGCATCTTAGATTTTTTACAATTAAATTTTTAAGCTGTTTTTGTAACTTTTTTTAGGTTTGAATTTAAAATAATAATTAGAGGGTTATAAAATGTATATCACGAGAAAGATCATAAAAATTCCTTTAAAATGAAATCTTTTTCGAATCTTTACCTCCATTTTCTGATATTTGGTAAATATTGAAAGATTAATTTTTAGAATTTAATTTATTAAATGCTGATCACGTGATTTCTTTTTCTGGTACTTTAAATTAATTTATCGTCACGTTCATAGCAACGAAATAGACAAGAAAAATAATTTTTGTTCTTGCTAATGTGGCAGACGATCGGAAATTATCCAAAAAAATATTAAAATACAGTAAAAGATATGTTCCTGCAACTGTACTATATTAACTGTACTATATTCTTTAGTATGTTCTATTAGATTTTATTTGAATATTTTCTTCTTCATTATTTTGTCTATAAAAATATCCGTTACAATGATTTTTTTATAAATATATTTTTTCTTTTTTTTGCATCAATTGCATACATTGATCGTTGTATTTATTATAAATAGTAGAAGGTAACCCGTCATTTTGACGTCCTAATACTAATAATGACGTCATAATGGAAAAAGTATATGCAAGTTAAAAAATATCCCGAATTATCTAACAATATTGCGTTTAATCCACACCTTGTAAAAGCAAACCCTTTCATTATTTTTTATTTATTTAGTTTTTCATGCGATTGGAGTAGTAGACTGCCATCCAGTTTTTTACAGCTCACTACGCGATATGAATACTTGAGCTACTTGATTCATTCACATTCAAGTTTGTTTACTTTCAGAATTCATCGCAAAAGTAAACAGATTTTTAAAAACTGTAAAATATACAGCTAAAAGCATCCAATTTTTTTTAGTTCTGAATGTTTTATAGAAAAATAGGCTGAACAAACGTGATTTGATGGAGAAGATATTAGTTTTTAGGTAAGAAAAAATTCTGATCCACACCTGAAATTGAAATTAAGCCTACCCGGCTGTTTGTTTACAGAGGGCTTCAATTGAAAGATGAGTACAGCCCGGAAGTGTTATACAGAGACAATGGCTATTATATATATAATATTTAAACATATTTTTAGCATTAATTGCATAGTAACATTGACCGTAGTATTTAATTTGAATGTACTCCGTAGCGAAGTACGGGTTTTCAGCTAGAGTATATATATATATATATATATATATATATATATATATATATATATATATATGAAAGGAAGGACTCGAGGTTTAAAGAATTTCGATGACTTTCAGGTAGTCGCAGCAGGCGTACAAGGGAAGAAAATGGGCCGAGGAAACATGAGCCGTTCATTTCGAAAAATGGTTTATTTCTGGGGGTGATTTCGTTGACTGGCTGTAAAGTTGTTTCATAAGTTCACATTTGGGCACATTCTTAAAGGATATCACATTCAAAACTGTCCGGAGCCTGCCGGAGCAACACATAGATGAACAAAAGACGCAGTGCAATTTTTTTACACGTTTACTGGTCAGCGGCAGACACACAAAATGCCACGGAGAACACTGTCTGCGTAGGAGGTGCTGGCGCGTTAAAACTTTTAATTGGTTATTTGGGATCATCTGACCTCTCACGTCAGATGAGGTGATTTATCGTGGAACTCATCGGACGATCTCTCGAATTTTCTAGAACACTGCGTCACACTGTTTTTAAAAACAACTTTAGCCTTTATACGTGTATTAGGGGATAATGTAATCGGTTACTTTGGTTATCTCTAGATCAGAATTTGGATTAAGGTGCAATTGAGATAAGAGGGGAAAATTTCGAAAAGGCGTTTAATTAATGAATGTGAAATGATATTGTTTCATATACATATCCAAGCTGAAAACCCGCACTTCGGTACGGAGTACATTCAAATTAAATACAACGGTCATTGCATGCAATTAATGCCAAATATATATATATATATATATATATATATATATATATAATAAATACAACGATCAATGTATACAATTGATGTAAAAAGAATATATAGATTTATAAAAAAATCGCAAGGGATATTTTTATAGACAAAATAATGTAGAAGAAAATATTCAAATTAAATGTAATAGGACATACTAAAGAATAAAGTACAGTTAATATAGTACAGTTTGAGGAACATAATATCTTTTACTGTATTTTAATATTTTTTTGGATAATGTCCAATCGTCTGCCGCATTAGCAAGAAAAGAAAATTTTTTTGTCTATTTAGTTGTTATGCACGTGACGATAAATTTATTTAAAATACCAGAAAGAGAAATCACGTGATCAGCATTTAATAAATTAAATTCTAAAAATGAATCTTCAAAAATTCACCAAAAAGCAGAAAATGGAGGTAAAGATTCGAAAAAGGTTTCATTTTAAAGGAAGTTTTATGATCTTTCTTGTCATATAAATATTATAACCCTCATATTATTATTTTAAATGCAAACTTAAAAAAAGTTAAAAAGACAGATTAAAAATTTAATTTTTTAAAAATCTAAGAAGAATTTTTCAAAAATCTTTCTTAGTGCACCCCTACACTATAAGAAGAATCACCAAGCAAAATTTCAGCCCTTTAGGTCCAGCGGTTTGGTCTGTGCGTTGTATGTCAGTCAGTCAACCAGTATGTCAGTTACGGAACTGTTTTATATATATATTTGCTAAATTTAAATATTAGAACTTGAAAATATCCCTTGTTATGTAATCGTAGGGCCGAAGTGGTAAAAATTCAATAAAATACACAGTTTCACATACAAAAACAAATTTATTACGGCATTACGACGGACATCTTCCCCAGACAAGGGGTCTGGGAAATCGTCAGTGGCGTATGTGGTTTCTTGAAGAGGGCAAATGTAAAAACGCAATTATACATCGCCTCAAAACCCAAATTCTCGAAGAGGACCCTTCTTGTGGTCAGAATCGTCAATAGGTCAGCAAATATCCAACTTAAGAATTGCCTTATATGGCAATGCCCTCTTATTTAAAAACTGATAAGGTGTCTATTTTCTCACTGGCCATTTTTGGCTGAGTTTATTTTAGGGTAAATATAAAAATTACGAAAAGCATAAAAGGGGTTGATAAAATTAGTAGATCATCGGACAAATTATGTTAAGCAATGAGAAGTACTTTTTTGACATTATATATATATATATATATATATATATATATATATATATATATATATATATATATATATATATATATATATATATATATATATATATACTCGGCAAGTTTTAAAATACACATAACATCATTTATATCACTAATCAAAGATGAAAAAATGCCGGGCTACCTTTTTCTTCATCCCGTTTAGATATTCTTTGTACATCTCCGATCTCAGATATCGAGAGTACTTATCGCTCTTCATCAATTGGTATAAATGAGCCTGGTAAACGAAGAACATAGACATGTGTAAGTCGTGCACTCTGAAAAACTAACAAAGGACACAACATTCAAATATTTTAAAGGTGAACGAACTTACGGCAGCTTCTTCGAACGCCCACCGATCCGGTTTCTCCATGTTCTTTTTCGTGATTTCGTAACTTTTAGAATCAATGTTGATGGGGCAGTTAGCTTCGGGTGCTAAGTATTCGCTGCAAAGTTATGAAATAGTTATTAAAATGAAAATAGCTGTTATTACAAACATAATACAAAGAAAAAACCATAGGAAAAAGACGCATATATATATATATATATATATATATATATATATATATATATATATATATATATATATATATATATATATGATACTTAGATTTGAAAACGAAAGTTAGCTCGTACGCCCAAGGGAATATAGAATAATGTTAGATTTTAAAATGGTATGGGGTTTTTAATGTTATATATATATATATATATATATATATATATATATATATATATATATATATATATATATATATATATATATATATATATATATATATATATATATATATATATATATACTATCTACCATATATATATATATATATATATATATATATATATATATATATATATATATATATATACTATCTACCAATAAGTATTTGGACACCCATGCAAATGACGATATCGGCGGTCCTGATATACGCCACGCCCTCTGCCGTTATATATCGTGTAAGAAACAACATTGGCATTAGTCGCATGCAAGATGCCAAAGTGCAGAGTTATCTTGATTTCGAGAAAGGTGTAATCGTCGGGTATCACAGAAATGGCCGATCCTTAAGGGACATATCTAGTGAGCTGAATTACCGAAAATCGACAGTGGCCTATGTGATTCAGAAGTGGGCGGTGATTGTCGGAATGTGCCCCGAGTCGGCAGACCCACGAAACTGGGAGACCGACGGGGTCCAGAGAAATTCGGAAATACAAACCCCACCGGTGGCCCATATACTCCAGGAGTTTCAACGGACATCCGGAAGTATTGTTTCGATGAATACCATCCGTAAGGAAGCACATCTGCTTGGTTTTCATGGTCGTGTCACCGCCCATAAGCCTTTGATCACGAAGTCCAACCGCGCTGCTCGGTAAATGCGGTTCAAAGCACGTCGAAATTGGACCGTAGATCAGTGGAAATGGGTTTTATGGAGCGACGAATCAAGGTTCACCCTCTACCGTTCGGATGGCAGGGTCTGGGTCTGGCGTCTGCCCGGAGAATGCCTCCTGCCAGAATGTATTGTTCCCACAGTAAAGTTTGGTAGAGGTGGAATTATGGTCTGGGGGTGTTTTTTCTGGTATGAACCGGGACCATTGGTCTCAATTCATGATAAGCTCAATGTCAACGCCTACTGCACTATTTTGGATGACAGTGTGCTTCCTACGTTGTGGCAGTTTTACGGATTGGACCCATGTTACTTCCAGGACGACAACGCCAGCGAGGTCCACCATGGATTGGTATGGTGAGAATGGGGTTAACCGAATGTACTGGCCTGCCCAGAGCCCAGACCTGAACCCTATCGAGAACCTGTGGGACGAATTGGATCACCGAATTAAGGGGTACAACAACCGTCCAAAATCGGTGAAGGAAATTACATGTTTTCTCCAAGCCGAGTGGAAGAAAATAGCTAGCCGTCATACAAGGGCTTATGGAAAGCACAACTCGGAGGGTTGAGGCTGTAATTCTTCTGTATTTTAACAAACTCTTCTCTGCATTTTAATAAACACTATTCGTGATTGTTTTAATAAAGTCAAATACAGTTAATTTATTTTTGTTATTACAGGAAAAATAATTACAAGATAAAAAGAACTTTTTATATACCATGTTTTTAAATATTCTGTTGAATCATATAAACTTGACAATTCTATGTATTAATAAATACTTTTTAAATTTTTTTGATGAATTATCCCATCAACTTGAAAGAAAATGAAGTTAATTGGAAGTTAACTTGCGTTTAACTTTTCGTTCCCGTCCCGGCCGATAGATGGCTGCACCAGTCTACAAAACAAAATTAACTGAAAATGATTTCAATTCTGCTTAAAGATGGCTAAAAGTATTAAAATTGTCATCGTGCTCTGAGCTATTCTAAAAGTTTCAAATGTCTAGCTAGTCGGGAAGTTAGTTAAAAATCGATTGCAAGATTTGTACTGGACAAACACACACACAAACAAGAAAGCGAGTTAATGAAAACATGGTAATAAAAAGTTAATAGAGTTTACAAAGCTGATATTCCAAGTGGATATTTTTGAACGTGCATTCCAGTTTTTCCCCCTAGCTCACTCCGCATATTGTCCACATAATTATAATAAATTTCCTCCAGGGTCTTCAATAATACCTTGGCATAATATTAGGGCCTTAATTATTGTAAATTTTTATCATTAATGCCCTGTTCACATTACATACGTCATCGTCAACGTTGCTCGCGTCGAATTTTTTTTTTAACCAATCACAGACCTTCCAACGATTAGTTGCAAAATTGTTAAGGTCAGAGATTGGTTAATAATATTTCGATGCGAGTCGTTCTGACGTGAACAAGGCCTCAATCATCATACCAAATTATTTACTAATAGTAAAAAAGGTGAAATACATTATTTTACGTTTTAAATTTTAGTTGATATTCCCCCCAAAGCTTTTAAAACTGCCCTGTTAAATAATAAAGGGTCGATTCTGAATAGAAATTTATAAGGGCCTGTTCACATAGGAGTCCGTTGCGTTGTGTTAAGGAAAAGATGACGTTGAGACGAAAATAAACCAATCATATGCCTCCAAGCGATTAGCAATGAAATTTTTAACGCCTATGATTGGTTTATTTTCGTTTCAACGTCATCTTTTCCTTAACGCAACGCAACGCAACGGACTCCTATGTGAATAGGCCCTAACTCTCAGGCAGAGACAATTTTTAACGGAACAGATTATTTGGGGAGGATATTAAGAATGAAGGCAAAATAATTAATAATTAACTATTAACCACTTTTTTGCTATTAATATTTAATTCAGTTAGCTAATAATAACTAATAACAAACTTAACGAACTAACTTATTAGTTAATAGCATTTTTAATAGTAAACTATTAACAATTAATATCTGATTATTATGATCATATCATTAATAGGAAAAAAGATTATAACTGTACAAATTGTTCTACTGCTTTCAAATTATATTTATAAATTTATCGAAACAGCCAATAAAAATTTGAAAGTGAATTTCCGAAAAGAAAATTTTAATTTACTCGTATATGCAGTGCCTTGATGCAGAATGTAGTTAAAATATCAATAATAAAGTATTTATATTAAAGGTTACTTCTACAATAATTTTGTTCACCAATAATAGCTACAGTTAAATATTAAAAGCTGATAAACAATTTTATCAATTAATTAAAAGCCGAAAATGTGACACATATGTAAAAGACTCTATAATTATTTTTTACTTTTTCTTTCAGTAGTTGAAATTTTCTGTCAAATATAAATACGGAACTTTAAATGGGAATATCTAAATCACTGATGTAAACAATGCGACAATTCTGCCCTCCTTAATTGAGCTTATTCAAATTCCCGTTTATCCTAAACAAAAATTCAATTTTAATTATGTTGCCACATTGACGGAACACCAGATTAAATATTACACGTAAGGTAGAACGTTCCAACATTTAAAACATAATAAACGCAAGGAGACATGTCACAACTTCGCTTTCAGAACTGCCGCTAGATGGTGCTAATTCGCAACTGTGCAAACCGTATGATATTATACAGAAGGTCGTTCGCACTTTATGGAAACGATTTTGTAATTTATTTTTGTCGTTTGCATTTTGAGATAAAAAGTTAGCGATTTCAGAATAATCTTCTGCTACTGTTTTCTTTTGATTGGAATGTAAAATAAAAGATTTATTTTGAAAATGGCTCCTAAAATTGATAGATGGCTCGAGGGTTACGTAACTGCGCTTTCCGAGGAGAAATATTCGTATCAACAAATTATAAAGCAGTGTAAAAATCGCGGATATGGCGTTTCAAAAAAAGGTATTTATAATATACAAGTTGGTACCCGTCAAAACATGACGGCTAGATAGTAAATAAGCGGCACTAATACACAAATTATTCTCAACACATCATTGCTAAATGTTGAAAATAATAATAATGCGCAGAAACATATTAATGTGTTTAAGCGGCCTTGTGCTTAGTATCTAAAGCCAGATTTAAAAAGTCACTGAGCATGCGCAGAAAGCAATTTTTTTAAAATTGTAAATTATCGCTAATTAAACAGCGCGAAATAAACAATTTCCATCAGGTTTAATCTTATATTTAACAAACATAATTATCATAAAAATATAAATGGCAGAGAGAGACGTGTTTATCATTAAAACATGTCACTGAGCAAACGCAGAAACAGTGAGTTTCTAAAGCCAGATTTAAACATGCCACTGAGCATGCGCAGAAATCAATTTAAAATCGCAAATTATCGCTAATTAAAAGAAATTGTGGTTACGAAAACCAAATTTGACAAGTCTACAGATTACAATCTTTCATTTAAGACCAAAATGAAGTAAATTCATTCAGTAGTTTTCTCTCACGGACTGCCCAAAAAGTCGGCTTAGCAAGTTAAATATATAGATTAAATTTGAAAGGAAAAAAGCGTCTAACTGAAAGTAAAAATGAAAATATGACCGCGAAACCTCATCCTAAGACTGTTCGAAAGCAGGTAAATATCAAGAATGTGAAGTCTCTGATCCTAAAAGAAAATCCACCGACTGAAAGATCCATTGCTTCAAAACTAGGAATGTCTTCTGGCACTGTAAGTAAAATCATTCATAAAGATTTGAAGTTGAAAAAGCTGTTTAACCGTAAAGTTTATCTGCTTTTGCCAAAGCATAATGCTGAAAGAAAAACAAATTGTAGAAAATTATATGAAAAACACCTAGCTGCTGAAAAATGGAAATTTGTGGTAACACTCGATGAGGCATTGGTGTATTTGAGTGACTGTAATAAAAAAGATCAATTTTCTGTTGCTCAACTGACGGGAATGACCGTACGAAATGGCTTCGCCAGTGTACAGAAAAGTTACCGAAGGTATTTATGATAGTTGCAGGATTTTGTTACAACGGCAAGTTAAAAATCAAAAAAGTCTCAAGTAAAGCCAAAATTAATTCACTCTACTATCAGCAGAAAATTTTAGAACCAATTTTTGAAGAAGAAATTGCAGCCTTTTATGGTTAGGGCATTGATAAAGTTGAGCTTCATATGAACAAAGTCTCTAGTCACACGTCTAATGTACTGCCGCTTATTTAGCAAAGAAAGAATCACAAACAGGAATAAAGTTTATCCCATTCAATGAAATACCTGTAAAATCACCTGACGCGTCTCCGTTGGACTTTAACGCTTTTGGTTTATTTAAACGAGCCTTAGGAAAACGGCATCCAAGAACACTGACCCGACTTTGGAAAACGGTCCAAGAGGAATGGGGTAAAATGGACATGACAGTACAAAGGAAAAATCTACTTTTATGGAAAATTCGAGCTAGATCTATTGTCAAGAACTATGCCTATCAGATAGAAGCAAATCGCCGCACAGAATGCAGCATTTATACATAAAACTTAACTATCAAAATCGTTTCCATAAAGTGCGAACGACCTTCTGTAATTCTTTCATTGCTGAGGTTGCAACGAGAATCACTTAGGTTGGAACACACAGTGTTTTTCATGATGCCAAAACCATAATCAAATAATTTTCATATTTAACGAAATGTTCGTTCGTGAAGAAAACGTATTTTCACCATGTTTGGGCTTTTAAAACGTATGACTGCGGTGAAAATGAAAACTACATGAAATTATCCTGTAAGAATGATAACAAAAAATCGTATCGGAAAAGTATACGGAGATGTAGTATACGCAACGGGCCATCGCCAATTTGGCGGAAAGTTGGCGCCAAAATCCCATTCGGAGACCTGTTAGGCTTAAACTGCAAAATGTAAACAATAAATTGGAAAACAAACTTACTGCTGGCTTTATGAAACTCTTAGGCGCACACGGGATCTTAGATTCTCTTAGATACCCTTGATTCACTCCGCTATGCTCTGTTACGCATCCGTCCAAAAACATTACAGAAAATCCCCAGCCGCTGGCTTCGCTACATACCGCTGGCTGTTGTACAGTAAAAAAAAAAAGCTTCCGCTGGCTGTAGCGGTCAGTAAAACAAAGCTTATCGCAAAAAAATTAAAACAAAATACCATCTGATCTTAAAATCCTCCCTGTCAGAATATAAAAACCGCCAAACAACCATCAGATTTGGCGAAAAATCGCCCCTTGACGTTCGTTGCGTATACTACATCTGTACCAACTATCCTTTAAGAATGATAACAAAAATCGTATCGTAAAAGTATACAAACATGCTAAGATAAATGAATACTGAATAAGTACTGCATTTTAGAGCAAATTACTGTCATTATTGAAAGAGCCTTACTTCCATATATCTTGTACTTTACGTGGAATGTCTCGAGAATGCACTTGTTTTAATTCTTGTACTGCATCCCAGAATCTAGAGAAAAGAAAAATGTATGTATTCATAAACCACAAGACGGTTCTGTAAAATATTTGTTACATAAATTTAACGTTGGAAATAGGACTCGTACAAATTAAAGATTAGCGTGGATACCAAAAATTACAGAGCATAATTCTTTTTTCTTCTACTCTCGTACCGGGTCATCGTAGTTGCCAGGCAACTTCTTCAAAATGTGAGATACAAATATTTTTAAATATCGTCTGCAGCGGGATTCGGCTGCAGACTTGCGATCGCTACAGTTCTATAGTTAAAAAAATTAAATGAACGCTAAAATTCTGATTTTTTTTTCATTTACAAAAGCACTTAGGTGAGCATCCATTGATTCTAGTGCACAAAGAAGTGATTCATAAAGACAGAGAGCACAAGCCAAAAATAAGTTTAAAAAAATCGAAAAATCCAGTTGCAGTATTTTGCTCAATCTCCAAAAACTAATGTTGGCATAGGGATTGCAGAATCCGACTAAAATTTCAGAACCGGGTTTCGATTCTCGATGCACGAACCACAAAACATTTGCCCGAAATATTAATGAAAATCTTTATTTATTTATAATGTAAAGAACTTTAGTTTATTGCGTAAGTAAAAAAATATTTCTTTTTAATTTATTTTAAGTGTAGGAAAATAGATATTTAGGAATTAACATTGTGTAGTACATCTTCAGTGAGAACTAAAATAATTTTATTTCAAATCTCTGTGACATTTCTAACAGTTGTGAACATACAGGCAAATCCCGAAAATTTGTTTAACCATTAAGGCTACGAAAAGTAAACCTACACGAAAACTAATTTCTGCAATTACAGTAGG
>OU015503.1:104129870-104142370 GCA_907164885.2 Dolomedes plantarius
GAACTGAACCATAAAACAACATTGAGGTAACCGACAGGTCTCGTCATCAGGGAGCCTAACCATATCAGTTACCTCAAGGGGAACTTTCTGAATAGGATGCAGGTAAGCCCAAAAGACATCCCAAGGCCCCGAGTACCCCAAGGAAGCAATAAGTCAAAAAGAAAATGAAAAGACAAACACAACTTACAGTATGGGCTCAACGCACCGTACATGCAAGCACACAAATAATCCTAATGCAAAGTAAAAGATGCATACACACCCCAATTCCGTAAGTGACGGTTATGGCGATACAGCAGCCAATTCTATCCTAAAAGTTACGTCATTGTAACATTACTACAGCACCACTCCCCATTACAGCTTAACCAAATGAAAACGTAAATACTATTCTAAACATCTTTAAAAATTCCTGATTCTAAATGACATTTTTTTAAAACTTTTAAATTGCCGAAATTTTTAGGGAAATCGTTTTTATTTAAGTTTTCCTCGAAAATGGATAAAGTAGTTTTATCTCACGGACTGCCCCAAAAGTCGGCTTAGCAACTTAAATATATAGATTTTAAATTACGTCTTGTCAGATATCAAGGATAAATATGGAATTATGAACTGTTCATAATTAGAACTAATAATTAGAATTTTGTTCCGTGTCTAGGCCAGATATGGACACGCTAAATCCGTAGACAGGAAAGTGACTCTATGAGGTCAGAGAGAGGGTACGATCCAGTGTTGCCAACCTCTACGAAGCGCCTCCCCCTAGCACCATCTCGAAATCCCCCTGTTTCCCCCTAACACCAACTTGAGATCCCCCTAGACCTTCCTAAAAGAAATTCTGATTCCAAATAGGCATCCTCTTTGAGAGATAAATTGAAATAAATAGAAAATACACACTTACATAATGAAATGGAGGTTTATTTACAGAGACTTAAGAGGCAAGGAACTTATCTATATATATAAAACAGTTCCGTAACTGACTCACTCATTCATTCATTCATTCATTCATTCATTCACTGACTGACTGACATACAACGCACAGACCAAACCGCTGGACCTAAAGGGCTGAAATTTTGCATGGCGATTCTTCTAATAGTGTAGGGGTGCACTAAGAAAGATTTTTCTAAAATTCTTCTTAGATTTTTTTAAATTAAATTTTTAAGCTGTTTTTTAAACTTTTTTTACGTTTGCATTTAAAATAATACATTGCGGATTATAAAATTTATATCACGAGAAAGATCATAAAAATTCCTTCAAAATGAAATCTTTTTTGAACCTTTACCTTGATTTTCTGATTTTTGGTGAATTTTTAAAGATTAATTTCTAGAATTTTATTTATTAAATGTCGATCACGTGATTTCTTTTTCTGGTACTTTAAATAAATTTATCGTCACGTGCATAACAACTAAATAGACAAAAATGATATTCTTTTTCTTTCTAATGCAGCAGACGATTGGATATTACCCAAAAAAATAAATATCCCTTACGATTTTTTTATAAATATATATATATATATATATATATATATATATATATATTTTGGCATTAATTGCATAGATTGACCGTTGTATTTAATTTGAATGTACTCCCTAGCGAAGCGCGGGTTTTCAGCTAGTAATCTAATAAAAACAAGTAATAAAAAAAAAATATGTTGTATTTGTTCTCTCTTCGTCGGAAAACGCGATATTTAAAAACGTGTCATGAACGGATGGTTTAAAATAAAAATAAAATAATATGCAGATTTTTCAACTTTCAAGGTAGGACTCGAATTACGAAGCTCTCGCGTCACATCCAATGGGGTTTGTACAAGTAAATACAAGTATTTAAGATGTACATATTTTTTCAGGGAGTGGGGTTTTTAAGCAGTAACTATTCTGCGAGTGAGTTGGGTCTTTCAGCCGTAGTGTTAGTAGCTGTTTTCGCAGCAAGTTTGATATTTAGATGTGTTTGCGACGAATTGTCGAGCCATTAAACTTGTATCCCTTCTTTCTTCCTATAACTATCCCAAGCTTTACCATTCAGTTTAAGTAGTTTTTTCAAAATTTAACTAGGTTATTTTTCGCCCGTTCATGACACGCTTATCTGTATTCTTTTTTGTTTAATGGTTAAGTTTTTGTAAATATTTTTCTTCCAAGCTATTGGATCAAATCGATCCCATTTTTTACTATGTTTTTATGTAAAATGAGTAAAATAAAGGCATTTTAGCCTCATGAAGTCTACTTTCTTGTGAAAGGTTTTTTTTTATTTCAGAAAATTAGGTGTGGGGCAAATTATGCGGTTTAACCCACCCAACAAATTATTAAGTCAATTCCTACTTAGGTCAACAAAGAAAAATTTGAGCGTGAACTAACAGTAGGAATTGAAAAAAAAGGATTGCCTGCCAGAACCTTGCCTACTGTGCAAGATTAGGAGGGCGGGGGGGGGGGGGAAGGGAGAGAAAAAGTTTGTCAGGTTGGGGATTCAATCCCGCAACCTACAGGACGGGAGGAGCCCGCGCTACCGCAGTGCTACCGTTTACACAATAAGAAGAGGGGAAATTACAATTCAAGAGCAAGAGACGCTCTAGGTCTAAAACTAAAATCAATTAATTAAATTTAATTAATGAATTAATATTTGAAAAAACTGTATTAACATCAAGTGTCATCCACTACAAGTTTAAAAAAATGTATTTGAACTTGAGTGGATGAATTAAAATTATTTTATTAACGATTGAAAATTTGAACAAGATATATATATATATATATATATATATATATATATATATATATATAGGAGAGTGTGAACTAATAGTAGGAATTGAAAAAACGCGTCTCGATTGTACAAAATATTAAAAAATGTCCCCCCCCCTCCCACAAAATGCCCCTAAAAAAATGGGACCCATAAAAACACCCCTTTTCGTCTAACTTACCCCCAAATTTAGGGGGGAAAACCCCCAAGTTGGCAGCACTGGTACGATCCCCACAAGATGTCGCCCCCTGGGGTTGCTCGGACAAAATCGAGGTGGCAACTAACTGAGTTATTTTCTAAAAAATAAATTCCCACTTACGTTTGCTTCTCTAGTTCCCAGAAGTCCACGCTGTCTGAGATCCAGGGATTGGAGGGCTCTGGCGTCACCAAGAACGCGTCATATTCCTGGTACTGTTCGAAGAAGCTGATATACCTGCAAAAAAGGAATAGACATGCAAATCGGCAGAATTTCACTCCCAGCTCTTGAACAGTGGTATGCAGGTTAAAGCGACAAGGGACCTTCAAATTCGAATTTTTTAATTTACAATTTTCAATTCTATATACAAATTGAGAATAATTAATTTTCTATTTCACTACACTAAAAACCCATAAAATTAAAAAAAAAAAGAATTTTTGGCAGAATAACGCCTGTTTTTTAAATTTTTTAAAAAAAAATGCTAGTTTTTCAAAATGTACTATGCGCATTCTATAGTAATTAAAATCCTTAAATTTTGTATTGCAAGTTTACCATCTATACTTATACATAAAGAGAGAGCGATTTTGTACGTGGAGGGTAATCTTCAGAACCACTGTACCTATTTGAAAAATTCTTTCACTGTTTGAAAGGTACATCATTCCAGATGGACATAGGCTATATATTATGTATATCTGATAAGTAGAAATAAAGTTAGGGGCTTCATCCTAACAATCTCCATTGTTACCGCTACTGTCCTCTACCGCTTTTTGTGCCGAAGTCTTCAACGATCCTTAGCGTGGTGCTATCTATACTTTATATATAAAGAGAGAGAGCGATTTTGTACGTGGAGGGTAATTTTCAGAACCACTGTACCTATTTGAAAAATTCTTTCACTGTTTGAAAGGTACATTATTCCAGATGGTCATAGGCTATATATTATGTATATCTGATCAGTAGAAATAAAGTTAGGGGCTTAATCCTAACAATCTCCATTGTTACCGCTACTGTCCTCTACCGCTTTTTGTGCCGAAGTCTTCAACGATCCTTAGCGTGGTGCTATCTATTCTTATATATAAAGAGAGAGCGATTTTGTACGTGGAGGTTAATCTTCAGAACCACTGTACCTATTTGAAAAATCCTTTCACTGTTTGAAAGGTACATTATTCCAGATGGACATAGGCTATATATTATGTATATCTGATCAGTAGAAATAAAGTTAGGGGCTTAATCCTAACAATCTCCATTGTTTCCGCTACTGTCTTCTACCGCTTTTTGTTCCGAAGATTTCAACGATCGTTATCGTGGTGCTATCGCGGTGGGCTTCTGTTCTGACGCTAGCGGTTCTAACCTAGCCGTTCTCCGGCACGCCTTTTTCTTTAAAAAAAATTTATTTTAATTATTAACTAACATAAAATTAATTTAAGGTATTATTTAGGTTATTATTAAGGTAAAAAAAGATTTAAAATTTATTGGCTATCAACTGGAAATTTATTGGTATAATATTTTGTTCAACCCGGACAAAGTCGGGACGGGCCGCTAGTATGTATATAAACATAAACGTGCATTTATTATTTTCTTTGTATGAATCAAAAGTCTTAAATATATTTTTTTTATATTCTACCTGTTATTTTTTCATGTTTTTACTTTAATTTATGGTCTATAAATTTGAAAAATATTTGTGATTTCAAAGAATTATGCACAGTTTTGTGACAAACACTTCAATTAACAGTTCTGAGAAATTTGGAAGATATGAAAGAAAATGAATACTCATGGAGCATTTTGAAAAATTTTAGCATTTTTTATAAATTTTTTGATAAATATGTCTTATTCCTCCACAAAATATTAGTTATGAATTTTAATTATCTCTAGTATAGTAGAAAATAATATTAATTATACTCATGGTGTATATAGAGTAAAATATTGGAATTTAAAGAGGAACGATATTGAAGGTCCCTTATTCCCTTAAGGCGACAATTGACCATGAAAAACCTTTTTTTTATTTATCAACCAATTGCTATGAAATTTTGTATACTTATACAGTGTTATTTAGAGATGAAAATGCTAAATGAAAAAAATAAATCAGAATGTAATTAATTAAGATATTAATTAAAAACAGTTTGTTAATTACTCTATTTAAAAATGCTCCATGCGCATCAATTTTTGTCTCCGATATCTAATTTTCTTACTTAAGCTAGCTTTATATAGTTATAATAAAAGTTAGTAGCAATATTTGATTTACAGTCATATTTATAAAAACTAGAAAAGAAATCGATAAAAATAGGTCATTTTATGCAAAATTTTATCAATGAAAATTTTTTTATTGTAAAAATTTTAAGTTGTTTTAAAATAGTATAATGAATTATTACTAAGTTTTATTCTAACATATATAAATAATCATTTTATGAAATTTTTGGAAAATTCAAGAAAAGTTATGACGCATGGAACATTTTGAACTTACCGAAACGACATGAAAACTTGCTCTGAGAAAATAGCATTTAAAGTTTTAATTTCACGTAACATTTCCATTGTTTACGTTTGAAAAAATACTTATAACTCGGTTAATAATGATCGGATCAACATACTTTTTTTAAAAATTTAAAGCTGATGAGTTGCAGAATCATTTTCTGAAAGAAAAAACAGTCGTTTTCGGGACATATTTTCGTAAATCTGAAGGTCCATTGTCGCCTAAGTTTCTTTGGCATACAAGTGTTAAGTCATCACGAATGGTCAATGTTAAATTCAGCAGCTGGCACCACTAGGGCACTTAATAAAATGGCCTTGAGGAGATGTAATCGCGTGACCAGAGGGCAGAGGTGAACAACTCCAGAAGAGGATTGAAAATGGCCGTCGCTTGTCGCTTCATGGACAGATATTCTCAGAAATGTTTTGCTGTAGCAATAAATTGCATTGAATAAGCTTGCTACATTAATGAGTACTATCTGTTTGTCCTAAAGTCATAAGAAAGACAACACAAGTAAAAAGCAAAGTTGAACTAATTATGATGTGTTACATAGAATTCGTCAGCGTTAGTGTTAAAGATTCCGTCGACGCTGATTGGTTAAGGGGATGAGGTCAATGATTGGTTTAGGGAATGGTGGACTTTCAAATAACCATATATGGTTATTTATCCAATATGGACGATTTATCCATAGAGGAAGAAAACCTGCATGTTTCCAATTGCATTCATCGGGACACCACTGAGGCATTGGCCCTTTCTGAGGATGATGACGAGGAATCGCCAGTGGAAGACTGCAAAATCAAAGATTATTCGGAAGCACTGAAATACAGCGAACAATTCAAACAGTTCTTTCTGAACAATGAAGATTCGGAGGGACGAGCAAAGCAAAATCCTATGAAGATTCACCACGAAAAACAGGTTTGCTGTATAAAAAAGAGAAATCAAACTTTCTTAACAGACTAGAAGGTAGCCCGTCATTTTGACGTCATAATACTAATAATGACGTCATAATGGAAAAAGTATATGAAAGTAAAAAAATATCCCGAATTATGTAACAATATTGCATTTAATCCACACCTTGTAAAAGCAAACCCTTTCATTATTTTTTATTTATTTAGTTTTTCTTGCGATTGGAGTAGTAGACTGCCATCCAGTTTTCTACAGCTCACTACGCGATATGAATACTTGAGCTACTTGATTAATTCACATTCAAGTTTGTTTACTTTCAGAATTCATCGCAAAAGTAAGCAGATTTTTAAAAACTGTTAAATATACAGCTAAAAGCATCCAATTTTTTTAAAGTTCTGAATGTTTTATAGAAAAATAGGCTGAACAAACGTGATTTGATGGAGAAGATATTAGTTTTTAGGTAAGAAAAAATTCTGATCCACATCTGAAATTGAAATTAAGCCTACCCGGCTGTTTGTTTACAGAGGGCTTCAATTGAAAGATGAGTACAGCCCGGAAGTGTTATACAGAGACAACGGCTATTATATATATAATGTTTTAAGTAGTAATTAAAATAATTTAGCTCCTATAAATTGTATTTTGGGATTATTTAATGCAAGATAAACGGATTAGCACACAATTTAAAGTAAAGCAGTAAATAGTTATTCTTTTCTTACCAAATTAATATTTCCTTTTTAATTAATATTGCAGCCGTAATTTTCCATCAAATGTTAAGCAGAAGTGCAAAAATTTTTTTTATTAAAAGGTTGTCCTCCCCAATAGCGGACACCTCCTAATAACGGACGAAACTTTTGGTCCCGTGACTGTCCGCTTTTCGGAGGTACCATTGTATATTCATTCTTGGGCTCGTATTGTTAGGGTACATGCTATCCCACCCCATAAGGAAAAGGTTTAAGGTGACTCACTACCCTTAAATCTTTAAAACATTAGATTTTTTGAAAAAAATATATTTTAAAGCCTGATCATTTCTGAACAAATTGAAGCAAACCGAATGAAAATATTCAGCTTAGTTCTGCAGATATTGATGTTCTAAATATTTAATTACTGATCAAGTTTATGGTAAGAAACATTTTAAACTCATTTTTCTCAAAATGTAATTTTGCATCATTCCGCAACTGATACCTCAAAAACTATGAAACATAATTCCATGAAATTTTTATCACTGCATAATCATGTTATTTTATTGCGTCTGAACTTGAATTACTGCAAATTTTGTTATTTTTTCAGGGGTAAATTAATGCAAAAATTTCAGAAAATTTTAAGTATATTTTGAGCAGTTTTTAAAAAAATTGAAAAAATATTTTAATGTTGAATGTTTTATGTTCAATTGTATTTTGAATTATTTATTTTAAATATAAAACAGGAATTATACATTTAAGCGTAAAATAAATTTCGTAGTTCTGCGCGCAAGCCAGTATACAATAGAAATACTTTAAAAACAAGGTATATCTAAAGCATTTTTAAAAAAAATATTTAAAATTATTTTGAGTGTTGTAAATTTGTTTATTAAAATAAATATATCGATTTATCATATACATAAAATTTTGAAAAATTGGGGGTAATTTGAAATAGTTATAATGAGTCAAAAAGTATGAAAATATGCCTTATTTCCTCAACTTAAGGGTCGTGAGTCCCCTTAAATGGAAAGACTGCAAACAAATCATCTGGAACTAATACAATAATCCGGCCTCTTTTCATGAATTAGCGTAAACGACAACTTCTTAATTGAAATGATAACTATCCGGAAAGAATGCAACCAGTCTTCTGAAAAGCAGTGCGATGATACAGCAGACTATTAGCACATTTCCGTGTTACGAATATCTTTTAGCCAGCAAAGAAAAACGACATGAGGTCGCCGAATAGCTGCATGCGTCGACTGGAAGACGAGACGTGTTAATGAGATGTATATTAAGTATGTCACATAATACATTTATTAACGTGCATTCGCTGGACATAAGCAAGAAAAAATATTATGTGAGATGAGGTATATATTCCGTAGTGTGATTACGAATGTAAAAGTCTTGATGAAATTTGATAATGTGGAACTGACATGTCAAATCCAACGTATTTAGATTTTTATGGCATCGTGTTGTTTACACAAAATCACAACACTGTTTGTCTGTTTTAAATATTTAATTATAATACTACAGTTCATAGATTTCATGTTCCAAGTATCTCAATAAAATAAAAAAATAAATAAATAACAGTACATCGACCACGCGTGTCTCTGACTCGACTGACATCAAAAGCTGCTCTCCACCAAAATAAAAAAAACTCTTCCTCACAGTTACCGTTAACTTGTCAAAGTTACAGTTGCAGTCAAATAGAAAAGAAAACGTGACTACAATCGAATGAATACTTATTTACTGAAGGATAGCTGTTCGACTGAGCAATGTTACAGTTGCAAAACGTTTGTTCAATATTACTACCGTACTGAACTTTCTATAAACACTTTTTTCTATACAAGGTTTCCATCTATATCCTTTACACCCCCCCCTTTACTTCTAAACGGGGACTGCTTAGACCATAAAGTTGGTGTCTAAGTATAGTAAAAAGGCTATGCGCTACTCTATGAGATAAATTACAACGCCGTCTATCGGCAAATTTTGGAATTAGCATTTTTATCTAAAAAACGGTACCAGATACGGGAAAAAAGTCAATTACAAAGTTGTTTAGCATCATCGATTTAGTAATAAAAGACACCTTGCGCACATTAATAAACAAAACAGAATGTAAAAAATGAACACTTGTTTGGTCATGATTTTTAACACTGTGACGCGTGAAACGTCTATGACGTAACGACATCTATGACGTCGTGAAACGCGAGAGAAGCTCGAAAAGACCACCCCACGGAGGTCCAGAGTGCAAATGTGTATAGTGGCTAATGGAGAGCATATTCATCAACATAAATAAATGATCCTGAAGTTAGGGAAGTGTCTCAGTTTCTTTCTTCCCGTCTTTATGACATGACAATTTTCGAAATCGTGACCAAACAAATGTTCATTTTCTACATTCTGTTTTAAGTACTGATGTGCGCGCAAGGCGTCTTTTCTTACTAAATCGCCGATGCTGAACAACTTTGTAGTTGACTTTTTTTCCCGTATCTCGTACCGTTTTTGAGATAAGAACGCTAATTTCAAAATTTGCCGATAGACGGCGTTGTAAGATATTTCATCGAGTAGAGCATAGCCCTTTTATTATACCTAGATACCAACTTTATGGCCTAATTGTAGAAGTGAAATGGTATAATTCCCCACGGTGTGTGGCCAATAACGAATGTATTATAAAGGATGCAGAGGCAGGGGTAAATACAGGCTTGTAAACCAATAAAAATAAAAGAATAGCTGTCGGTGTGGCGAGTGATAGCGATCTGAAGTCTAAATTTTACAAGATGGATGGTCGTTATTTTATGGCCCACAGTAAAAACGTCAGATGAGAAGGGTCAAAGTTGTTTTGCAAAATAAAATTATGTTGGGGGAGGTACTTCATAGACTATGGACAGAGGCGGTTTAATAAAGAACCAATTGGGGCAGGAACCATTGAAAGAAAAACAGCCCACTGCCCAATGAAAGTGAGGGGCGGGCCAGAATGGCTCCCCCCTGTAAACGGACAACAGCTCCGCTAAGGACGGGAGGAATTGTCGAAGAAGAGGACGGCTCTGAGATTTGGTTCCACAGAGTTAGATGTTAGGGACTCTCGTCGGCCCCAGAGCCTTGCAGAAGTGCGAATATCCCGCCAAAGTGTTCCTACACTGGAAATGATTCTGGGTCCCGGTCGCCGATGCTACCATCATCGCTGCATACATCAGATATAGTAAGTGCCTCCCCAATAGACTCTAAAAATCATCTTTGACAATATAGTTTGCCTCTGCTTCTGGGTTCTAAATGTTAAAATTGTTAATATGAAACGGATTGTTATATTAATAGCTATGACAAGTTAATTGAAATTTCTGTTATCAAATAAATGTATGTTTAAGGTCAATGCTTTGAATTCCTTGCTTGTTCCAACCCATGCATGCATCCATTTTTTTAAGGTAAATAATACCCTACACTAATCTGTCACCGTTTAGAAGTTAAGGAGGGTGTAATGGATATAGGTGGGAAGTCTGTATATTTCCTCAGTAGACATTTTGTGTTGCTTCACTGCTGGTTTACTGACTCAGACGCACGCGCATGCGATAAACCACAATAGCGATAAATTGTCTCACTTATACAAGGCGATTCCCTCGGAACCTCACCCCTAAAACGCGCTGTAATTTTGAAAAAGGAAAAACATTTCAAGCAGAAATTTGAACACAAAGTGCCCCATCTCCTCCCAATCACATCGATATTCACAGAGGCGGCAATAAGCCTAGTGCTATTCAGCAGCTGAAAAAGAATATTACTCAGGAAATTGAAGCAATAAATACCAACATGTTGAAACGTATATTTGACAGTATGCAGTTATTTGACATATTTGAGAGTATGAGTTTATCTGTGTTTGGATATCAATGGTGGACATTTACAGCATAGTCTGTGATATCGATGTAACTGTGAAGAGGTAAAGGAACTTTGTTATTTGAATTTTGGCGTGAAATGTGTTCGGGCCTGTTCACATAGGAGTCCGTTGCGTTGCGTTAAGGAAAAGAATAAACCAATCATATGCCTCCAAACTATTAACAATGAAATTTTTAACGCCTATGATTGGTTTATTTTCGTCTCAACGTCATCTTTTCCTTAACGCAACGCAACGGACTCCTATGTGAACAGGCCCTTCCTACTTTCAAAATCATTTTTTTTTTTTGGGGGGGGGGGCTAAAGTCTCGAATGAATCACCCTGTACTTTTCTCTCCGTTTAAATCTTTAAATTAAATTATCATACTTTTGACATGGTTTTTTTTCACACATTGCTGCGGATTTGAACAAAAGTAATCTGTTCAGATCCACAGCAGCAAAACCATAGACAAGAAGTTGACACCGATTTTGGATGTTTTATAATTGTCTAATGATAACACGCTAGAGAGAACGATTCGCAACCTAAAGATGAGTCTATGTAACTTAGAATCTATGACAAAACTCCTTGAGCAGCTAGTCTCGGGAATGTTGAAAAATAAACAACAACGAAATACTAGGTGATTATAAAAGTCAGTAAATATTTTTAAAAATTTATATTTTAGTGAATAATTAATGTATAGCACCGAAATAAGACACGTATGATGTAACGTCGAGTTATTTTTTTGAAGATCCTGAAAAAAATTTACATAATTAATTACAAATATGTTCACCAGGTGGAGCTCCACCCACAACAAAAGACAAGATAAAAATAATTCACCATCAGTGCTTTATCGTTTAAGGGCAACACGGCAAGCTCCTTACCATAACAGCCCATACCATCCTGTTGTCATAACAGTTCCTTATATCACGGTCACGTGTACAGGCACGTCAATGCTGATGCAGCACCATCTGGTGGACATATTTCCAATTAATTATGTAATTTTCTTTATCGGTCATAACCTTCAGCTTACGGGGCCAATTTTCCCGGTTCCCTCTTTGGAACGGGAATTTTCATAACCCCTTTGTAAGAACGGCCACTAAGAGGTTATATATATATATATATATATATATATATATATATATATATATATGTATATATAACTAAATTTAACAGAGCTAAATAATTATAAGAAGAATGTAGACAAAAAACAATACAGAAATCAAGCACTCAGGGCTCCACGCACCAGAGGCAAGATTCTGTAATAGTGTCGGAACTAAACCAGAAGTAAGTACGAGGTAACCGACAGGTCTCGTCATCAGGGAGCCTAACCAAATCAGTTACCTCAAGGGGAACTTTCTGAATAGGATGCAGGTATAACCAAAAAACATCCCAAGGCCCCGAGTTCCCCAATGAAACAGTTAGTCAAAAGATAATGAAAAGACACGGACAATTTACAGTAAGGGCTCAACGCACCATACATGCAAGTACACATACAAAGTGCGTAATACACATGCAAGTACAGATGCATAATAAAGTAAGTTAATTATGTATGTACACAGTCAATTATCCTTTTTGGCGGCATGTAACATTTTCGAGGAAAACCTAAATAAGAACAATTTCCCTAAAAATTTCGGCAATTTAAAAGTTAAAAAAAAATGGCATTTAGACTCGGGTATATTTTAAAGATGT
>OU015503.1:104147370-104167286 GCA_907164885.2 Dolomedes plantarius
AAATATTTAGCTGTGAAGTAATGTGTTATCATTCTCGGCTTCCAGACAAGACTGCACTATGAGGGAACTCAAATATACGGAAAGTAGAATCGTAACTAACACACACACACACACACACATATATATATATATATACATATTTATTTATTTATTACTCAATTATATCTATATCTATATTTATATCTATCTATCTATCTAATTAAAATCTATCTGTATTAACACCTTGTTTCAAATTGCCGCTTTTGCTTCTCAGTGAAAGAATAATATCAAAGTTTTATATAGTATTACGGCAGCTTTATTTATACTGTTTTGATCACTTCGAAGCTCCACGATTTAGAAAGGCTAACTATTTCTCTTTACACATTTAACACACAGTAACGATGAATACACAGCATCTCGCAAAACTGATCGACCCCCTGCCTCACATAAAAGGAATTCCGATTGCGTTATTATAACTCGAGAAAATTAAATGTGAGAAGCAAAAGTACTTTTGAAACTTATACTTAATTTTGCATATAATTTAGAGTTTAATGTACACTTAACTTATGGTAAAAAAAAAATCACAAAAGTGATCGGACATATGCTATTCGGCCGAACAGCAATAAAAAAAGTTAAAAACTTTTTTTTGGCCGTTTTTTTTTTGACTAAATTTTGCAAGTCTTATCTTATTATACGAATCTCAACGATCGTCTTTCAGAAATAGTTTGTGGCTATTTTAACCCTTAGCTTACGGGGCCCATTTTTCCGATTTCTTTTTTACAACGTGAAATTTCATACCCCCTTTGTAAGAACGGCCATTAAGGGGATTATATATATATATATATATATATATATATATATATATATATCAGTTCCGTAACTGACTGACTGATTAACTGACTGTCTGACATATAACGCACAGACTAAACCGCTAGACCTAAATGCCTGAAATTTTGCGATTCTTTTTATAGTGTCGGGGTGCACTAGGAGAAATTTTTGAAAAAAATTCTTCTTAGATTTTTTTAAAATTAAATTTTTAAGCTGTATTTGTAACATTCTTTAAAGTTTGCATTTAAAATAATAATCCGAGGGTTATAAAATTCATATCACGAGAAAGATCCTAAAAATTCCCTTAAAATGAAATCATTTTCGACTCTTTACGTCTATTTTCTGATATTTGGTGAATTTTTAGAGATTAATTTTTAGAATTTAATTTATTAAATGCTGATCACGTGGTTTCTTTTCTTTTAATTTTGCGTCACGTGCATGACAACGAAATAGACAAAATAATTTTTTCCTTGCTAATGCGGCAAACGATTGGACATTATCCGAAAAAATATTAACATAGAGAAAAAGAAATGTTCCTCAAACTGTACTATATTAACTGTACTATATTCTTTAGTATGTTCTATTCGATTTAGTTTGAATGTACTCCGTAGCGAAGTACGGGTTTTCAGCTAGTGTATATATATATATATATATATATATATCCATTCTTAGGCCAGTATTCTTAGGATACATGCTATCCCACGTAAGGAAAAGGTTAATCAATTCGGGTCATTTATAGTCAGGGCCGCACATTCCACACTGTATGCTTCCTGCCTTGATAGAATCGGAAACGATTTTACAAGTTAATTTTTATGCAGATTTAAAATAACGTTTCATTAATCTAAGATATCTGTACTTATGATCACATTCTCAAAAATTTAAGGCAACCAATTTAAGTCTGCTGTGTTCTAATCCTATCGGATTCGCTCACCTCAATGTTAACCTATGGAGAAAATGTGTCCAAGGATTGCCGACTTGTAAAATATTTTTAACGTATGATTAGGTTCCTCCATAACGGTCCTCCGGAAATCAAAATTTCAGACGCTGAAATCGTCCGTCCATCCGTCCTCGCGATTTATAATTTTGGCAGCGTGCCAAGCAAAGTTTATCGCTTGGACGATTTAAACAGAAAAGTACCAAGATGCGTCAAAAGTTTGACATAGATATATGTATATATACACATACGTACATATATATATATATATATATATATATATATATATATATATATAGATACATATATACATAACGCATACATACATATATATATACTTACAAAAGAGGTAAGCAACGATAAGTAATCCTGAGTTAATAACCCGCGGTAGTTTTGTTTGAAGAGACTACCTGAAATTTTTTCGTTATTTTTTTACCATGTTTTTATTAACTCGCTTTCTTGTTTGTTTGTTTATCCAGTACAAATCTTGCAATCGATTTTTAACTAACTTCCTGACTAGCTAGACATATGAAACTTTTAGAATAGCTCAGAACACGATGACAATGCATTATTTCAATACTTTTAGCCATCTTTAAGCAGAATTGAATTCATTTTCAGTTAATTTTGTTTGTAGACTGGTGCAGCCATCTATCGGCCGGGACGGGAACGAAATGTTAACCGCAAGTTAACTTCCAATTAACCTCATTTTCTTTCAAGTTAATGGGATAATTCCTCAAAAAAATTTTAAAAAAGTATTTATTAATACGTAGAATTGTCAAGTTTATATGATTCAGCAGAAAATTTAAAAACATGGTTTATAAAAAGTTATTTTTATCTTGTAATTATTAAATTTAATACATCAAAATATATTCGGTTATATTTTATCGAACAATTTCTTTTTTCTAAATATGCCTTCTATAGAATTGACGTTTACTTATAGTAACGTTTTAACAAACCTCATCATGCACACATTCGAAGTCAAACTTTTTGATTTGTCGACTTTTCGAATAACTGAAAATCTTTTATTCCCACACTATTGAAGAATTTTTTTCAATTACGCCTACTACAGAACTAACATTCACCGCATTGTAATTTCAGTCTAATCAAATTACGTCATACTGACGTTAGAAGACAAACCTTTCGATTTATCGATTTCCGCCTACATTAAAATCGAATATCTAATATCTATTCTTTACAATTTACCGATATATCAACTGCATATTGAGATGCATCTACTATAAGATGAATCTATATATATAAAACAGTTCCGTGACCGACTGACTGACTGACTTATAACGCACAGACCAAACCGCTGGACGTAAAGGTTTGAAATTTTGCATGGCGATTCTTCTTATAGTGTAGGGTTGCACTAAGAAAGATTTTTGAAAAATTCTTCTTAGATTTTTTAAAAATTAAATTTTTAAGCTGTTTTTGTAAAATTTTTAAAAGTTTGCATTTAAAACAATAATCTGAGAGTTCTAAAATTTATATCACGAGAAAGATTGTAAAAATTTCTTTAAAATGAAATCTTTTTCAAATCTTTACCCCCATTTTCTGATTTTTGGGGGATTTTTAAAGATTAATTTTTAGAATTTAATTTAATAACCCGATTTCTTTTCTTTGTGTGATACTTTAAATTAATTTTGCTTCACGTGCATAACAACGAAATAAATTGACAAAAAAAATTAAAACAAAGTAAAATATAAAATTTAACCACTAGACTAATTGAAATGGAAGTTTTTTAAAAATTTAATTCAAATTAGTATGTTTTATGGATATAAAATTAAACCTATATATAAAACAGTTCCATGACTGACTGACAGATCTCGCACAGACCAAACCACTGGATCTAAAGGGCTGAAATTTTGACAGTGCCTTTCTATAACGACATGGATAGACGCTAAGAAAGGATTTTTTTGAAATTTCATCCCTAAGGGGATAAATTGGGACACTCCAATACGTTTGAGCGGAAAGTCATATTCTCTGCGACTATTCTCAGCGTCACTTCTTTGTGCGGATCTCCGTCAAAAAATGGTTGAGGAAATTTTGGTTATTGACGGGGAAAATGTTCCTCAAACTGTACTATATTAACTGTACTATATTCCTTAGTACGTTCTATTAGATTTAATTTGAATATTTTCTTCTACATTATTTTGTCTATAAAAATATCCCTTACGATTTACATTGAAATTATCCTAAAATGTACTCCAGCTAACATGTAATTCAGGTAGTCTATATACATAAAACATTTCCGTAACTGACTGACTGAGTGACATACAACGCACAGACCAAACCGCTGGACCTAAAGGGCTGAAATTTTGCATGGCGATTCTTCGTATAAAGTAGGGGTGCACTAAGAAAGATTTTCTAAAAATTCTTCTTAGATTTTTTTAATTAGTTTTTTAAGCTCTTTTGAAGCATTATTTAAAGTTTGTATTTCAAATAATAATCTGAGGGTTATAAAATTTACTTCACGAGAACGATCGTAAAAATTCCTTTAAAATGAAATCTCTTTCGAAACTTTACCTCTATTTTCTGATTTTTGGAGAATTTTTAGAGATTCATTTATAGAATTTAATTTATTAAATGCTGATTACATGGATTCCTTTCTTTTTGTGATACTTTAAATTAATTTTGCGTCACGTGCGTAACAAAATAAATTGACAAAAAATATTAAAATAAAGTAAAATATAAAATTTAACCACTAGACTAATTGAGATGGAAGGTTTTAAAGTATATAATTCAAATTCGTATGTTTTACGGATATTAAACATGCAAATTAATTGCATGCATTGCCGTTGTATTTAATTTGAATATTTTCTTATACATTATTTTGTCTATAAAAGTATCCGTTACGATTTTTTTTAATATTTATATTTTTTTGGCATTAATTGCATACATTGACCGTTGTATTTAATTTTAATGTATTCCGGAGCGAATCAGGGGTATTGAGTTAGTATTTGCATATAGGAACATGATCTTAAAAAATCAATTCATACCTCTGAGTAATAAAAGGAATTGGAAATTTTCCCTATCCCAAAGCTTTGAAATAAATTATTTTAAACTGAACTGATCTTTAATATCGTGGCCAAAGATTTTGAGGAACCCGGCAACTCTCCGTAAATCGCTTATGTTTTTGGTGGACTGTACCTATGACTAGTATTTGCGAGGGTGGTTCAAAGGGTAAGCCCGTCTGCACACGGAGCAACTCAAAAGAAACTGATAACCGACTCAAATCACAAACCAGTCCGTGATGAGTCGCAACCTATGTAATTGAATGGAGCCACGCACACGGCGCAACTGGTTACAAACCCGTCCGACGGGTTTGTAACCAGTTACGCCGTGTGCGTGGCTCCATTCAATTACATAGGTTGCGACTCATCACGGACTGGTTTGTGATTTGAGTCGGTTATCAGTTTCTTTTGAGTTGCTCCGTGTGCAGACGGCCTAACAGTAAATTAACTGTAGTTCATGAAACGGAATCCCCAATCATTTCAAACTACTGCGAAGCATAGATTCATTCTTACTGAAGATGTTGATACTGCCGACTAAATGGCAGGGCGTTTTTTCTCGGAAGGGCAACATATACAAAATGGCGTGGCCTTAGCAGTTTGCACTGTAGAGGAGCTGCTAGAAGTCACTTTATTTTTGTGATGGCAGCGTGCAAAAACCTCGGGAAATTCACAGAAAAATGCTGCAACATTCATAGAAGAATGCGGTAGACGTGTTTAAAAATGGGCCAACATCAATTCTGGATGAGAAACACTTCGGTTGGCGGGCGCCAAACAATGGCGCTTTCCTGGCTGAAAACACAACCCATAACATTTTTTTATTCAGGATGAATAAAGAAGTTAATGCGCAGGGGTGAGAACTGTATTGAAAATAAGTACTTAGAAAAATAACATGTCTGTTGTATCTCTAACTGAATTATATAGCTCAAAATATTCGATTTGCTGTCACTTTTTGATGCACCGTCGTTTATCACGCGAGTTTATATACAGTATCAATAGAATTGGAAGTGAATTATTTTCCTACTTTAGACAGAATATATTTAATTTAAAATTCAATATATACCCGTTGAAAAATAAAAACAAACTCGCATGAAAGAAGGCAAAGCAAATGGGCACTCCACAGAAAAATTTATTTTATAATTGCAGTTTGATTCATTTTTTAATAAAAAAAACGTGGCTCCATTTTCTAAATCAGCAAATGTCCGACCACTTTTATACAGTCGAACCCGTTATAGCGAACCCGGTATATAACGAACTCATAGATATAACGAACGAAAATTTTGGTCCCGCCGTTTTCCCATTGCATTTAATGCTAATTTATCCTTTTATAGCGAATCTCCGAAATCTTAAGAATCGGCTATAACGAACCTTTTTTCAGTCGACTACTGATTTTTTTTTATTTTTAAACTTTTTAAGAATGTTGAAGATACAATGAATGTTGAAGAAGAAGAAGATGAAGACTTACCTAACGCAATGTGGATAGAAAAGCACAAAATTTCATCATTCTCAGATTGTGACGTGCAGTTATTCGAAACATGTAATGATGAAGTCATTACATGTGAAAATCCGAAGGATGAAGATTTGTGGAAGAAATTAAATGAATCATTCTGAAATCGAAGATTCTGCCTCCAATGCTGATGAAGAGGAGCACATAAATGACGAAATCCCCACCATCTCAGATGCTACATCAGCGATGCGTGTAATTAATAAGTTTTTGTCTACACGAACAGTGGAAGAAAGAGTGTTGGAGTGATTTGATGTATTGGACAAAGAAATTCATAAAATGTTTTTGAAATCGACATCGCGTCAGCAGAAGATTACCGATTATTTCTGTATCAAAACAGTGAATCATTAATGATTATTTTTAATATATTGTTACGAATTTTACGAGTCTACGGTAATCCCGCCAAATATGGGAGTTATCGCCAAATTGGCGATGGATTTGGTGACTTATTTTTGTCGCCAAATTTGGCGATATGGTGCCAAATGGTCGCCAACCTTCTAGACATTTCTAGAAGCCACTGGGAATTTCAAGCTGGACAGCCGATAGGGGGCGCTTTGGTAGTTTATAAATATCCCTGACATTGGCATTGGAACTCAGTGTTCTTTCCTTCTGAGAATTCAATGTATTGAAAGTGCGTTAGGCGTGAATTGTATTGAAGACTCCGTTATCCTGATTTGTTGTTTTTAGAGTTTTCTGGTGTATAGAAGACAGTTGTTACGTGTTTTCTGTTTGAATTTGTGAATGCGCCTGAAGAATTTACAGAATAATAAATTTTATTTTGTGTGCACTTAGAGATTTTATTCAATCAATTCGAACCCAGGAAAACGGAACAATATTTTATCATTATTTCTGTACATCATTATTGAATACACATAGCAACTAATGAGTTATACATTTTGTGAACTCTTAACATTTTTCTTAACGGTTCGGATATAGCAAACTACCAGATAAAGCGAACAAAACCTTTGGTCCCTTGAAGTTCGTTATAACGGGGTTCGACTGTATAAATATACTATAATAGACTATAATACTTTAATTGACTATAATACTATAATTGAATTAAATATAATTGACTATAACAATGTAAAAAAAGAGAACAGTAAAAAAAATTGAAAAAATTCTTTACGTACGGATAATGGAAGCTGAAAGCAGAGTGAAACTTACAAACCTCACCTTGGCACTTTTAATGGGTTTGTTCATTCTACATGCTTTCTTGATGTCCATTTCGGTCGTGTTGACGCATCCAGGCTAGAATAGAGCGTACATTAAAGCAGTGACTCGCAAACTGAAATGTTTTTCACTACCCATAAAACTACTAATATTGTCTACAACGCGAGAGACAATTATTAAGCATTTACCACAGGCCTATGGACATCCCAAAAGGCACGCTCTTGGCTGTCTAGAACTTTTCTTTCCAGTTTATCCCGTTTCTTGTCCACCCTGAAAAAAGTAAGAATAAAGGTCAGAGGAGGAGTTTAGAGCCTGTTCGTACGATCACCTCGGTATCAGACTTTCGGTCCACGGAGATTATCACTTTGGATGGCAAATCCTGTTTCTCTTTAATTCTGGGCTTAACTTCCTGTCATGAAGATCAAGTTCACACTTTGGTGAAAGAGTAATAATATTCTTTTCATAGCTAAAGTATTACAAAAAAGCTCTACACTTTTTGCTAGTAACATAAAAGAGAAGTCACAATAAATAAACACACTTAGATGTCACATAATATCATGAACAATCATTAAGGCTGATCATAAATGCTGATAATGAAATAAAAATGGTATTTTTAGATAGCCTGAACTTTTACGCACCTTGCAACAGAACTCATTTGCTATATTTCGCCCACCACAGGAATTTATGGGCCTTTAAAACACACTCTACCAGATTTCTCCCCGAAATATTTAAATTTAAAAATATTATCTGCATTTTTCTAAAAATGAAAAATGCCCCAAGGTGTAAAATTTCTTTTTCTATTACAGAGTACAGTTAAAAAAAATTTTTTTTTCAATTCATGTCGGCAATCCTTGGACATATTTTCTCCATAGCCAACATTGAGGTGAGCGAAATGAATAGGATTAATGCACAACCGCCTTAAGCCAGGTACGTTAAATCTATAAGCTAGAAAGTCCCTTCGTGCGGATTGTTGGGGGAAGGAAGAGGGTGCGAGCCCACCAGATGTCGCTCGGTCAAAATTCTATCGGCATTGGGAAAATATCGGCCTCCAACCCAGTAGTGCCCAATAGTCGCTTGCTAAACAGGAACCACGTCTCTTCGACCTGCAACCTTGAATGACCTGGTTAGGGTTTATCCGACCCGGAAGTAATAGTAACAACAATACAATAATTAAACGAGTGTAAATTTATTGTGGATAGAGACAAATATAAATTTACACTAACAGAAAATAATTATTTCATAATGCATTGTCAACGGATGGTCTTTATGACCTTTCCCGACTGTTCGTCGATCTACTTTAACCTTTAGCTTATGAGGCACATTTTTCTGAACCCCCTCTTAAAACGTGAAATTTCATACCTTTTTGTAAGAACGCCCCATTAAGGGGTTATATATATATATATATATATATATATATATATATATCTGGCTGTTGTCTTGTCCTCTGTATTTTGTTTTTAATATAAAAAGTAAAAGATACAGGGGTTGCTAGTTTATAGTTCCTTCACCAAAAGTCTACAATTCTGACTCAAAATTCTCGTACAAAACCCTGCTTTCCTATTGGTCGAATCCTAGCATTTTGATTGGCTCATGAACCAAGGTTCTGGATCCTATTGAAAATATTACTATAGAAACTTATTATAAAACCATGTTAAAAAAGTAGTTATACTTAAACCTCTCTTTTCGCTCTATCATTAATTTTTTATCTTTTGTGAGTGTTATTTAACTATGAACTTACTGATCGATATTAAAATTTTCCCTTTCGTTCTTTCCCATCTCTGTCTCCTTCTCTCTCGTTCATTATCCATGTGTCGACTGCCAGAAACCTCTTCACTCGAGGGCCTGAACTAGTAATTGCGGTTCCTACAAGAATTCCTGTGACGTTCTTGTGAACAACGAGATTTTCGAACGTTTCTTTCCACGAGTTTTGATTACGTTAGTTTCTCTGTTGAGATCATATGTTCGGCTTTCTAAGTTCGTGAGAATTCTTATTTTTATATATATTTTTTAAGTCATTATATCGTCTTCTATCTGTCATTTAATGATATCCCCTGTCGCCTGTTTACACAAATCTAAACTATGTGCTATGTCACGCACTATAATCATTACCCGTAGAATGTGCTATAAATAGCTCAAGCTGGAAATGTACAGGCGCACATAACACGTGGTATATCGGTATAGAATCCTTTGTTACCGCACATAAAGATATATCTTTGCTTTATATCCTAAATACCTAATACAATTTCTGTGCAACAGTAGCTTGCAATCAATCGAATATAGTGTAATGTTACGTTACTTTTGATAATAGAGCGTACCCGTTTAGTCACTAGTCTATGAAAAAGGCAAGCTAATTTCAATATAGCACCAAAATGAAAAAAAATTATTTAATTATAAAATTTCGACATTCCTATTATTCAAAATTTGAGGGTTTAAATCGGGGATTCCCATGGGGTCCAGGTGGACCCCTTGGGGATCGACTGAAGTTGAAAAAGGCCTATAGTATTCCAGGGGTCTATTGGAGGTCGATGATAAATTTAATAATTTATTATAAATTTTATATAAAATTTAATATAAATTAATATAAGTTTTAAAATTTAATATAAGTTTTAAAATTTAATATAAATTTTTAGGAATGTAATTTTTAGATAATATCCGTTTTAATATGTGTAAATACAGATTTGCATAGGCGGTGTGATCCACGCATTGTAAAATTGTTTAGTAAAATATATATTTATATTCGTTATTGTGACTATACGATTATAAAAAAAATCAGGATAAACATTAAAAAAATTGTATCAATGCATCGAGCGCAACCACCACATTAATCGAAATCGACTGGGACCAATCAGGGGAAATCCACTGGACCTTAAACAGCACATGGGTTCTCCCAATGCAACCAATCAGAAGCAGTTTCGTATTTCTCTTAGCGAGCGATGTTTGTGCAATTACAATCTGTGATTCTGAAAACATGTTTATATTTGTGACCTTAAAAATGAAAATAGTACAAAAATAATAAAACATAAACCTAACCTAATGAACCACAGATGTATACCATGAATCTATACGCCACAGATGTAACGCAAATTTTTTGGTCGGCATTTGGACGTCCATTTATTGGCAAAGTTAAAGGACCTCGAAATGCAATTAAAATTAGGTTTCCATTGGAGTTCTGTACAGAAACAAGACCTTGTCGATTTTAGATATTAACTGGAAACTAATTAAAACGAGCGACTATCGGACCTAAAAAAAACGTGAGAAACGAAATGATGAATAAATCGAATTCAAAACCTGAAAATTCCATTGTCTTTTGTTCGTACGCACTTCGAATCCATTATCAGATATATAATAAAAGATGAGCTTTATAAAATTGAATTTCAGAAATAAACGGACAGATGTATCTTGCCCGGCAAATGTTTCGCACAAAGTGACTGAGTATCAACATTTTAACATCGAAAATCATATTAAATAAATAATTGATATTAATTTTTTATTCTTAATTTTATACGGTATATATACTTCATTATTCTTGTGTAAATTTTCTTCGTTAAAAAACAAAATAAAATTTGCTATAATAATATCTATACTTATATATAAAGAGAGAGCGATTTTGTACGTGGAGGGTAATCTTCAGAACCACTGTACCTATTTGAAAAATTCTTTCACTGTTTGAAAGGTACATTATTCCAGATGGACATAGCCTATATATTATGTATATCTGATCAGTAGAAATAAAGTTAGGGGCTTAATCCTAACAATCTCCATTGTTTCCGCTACTGTCTTCTACCGCTTTTTGTTCCGAAGATTTCAACGATCGTTATCGTGGTGCTATCGCGGTGGGCTTCTGTTCTGACGCTAGCGGTTCGAACCTAGCCGTTCTCCGGCATGCCTTTTTCTTTTAAAAAATTTATTTTAATTATTAACTAACATAAAATTAATTTAAGGTATCATTTAGGTTATTATTAAGGTAAAAAAAGATTTACAATTTATTGGCTATCAACTGGAAATTTATTGGTATAATATTTTGTTCAACCCGGACAAAGTCGGGACCGGCCGCTAGTCTATATATAAAACAGTTCCGTAACTGATTGATGGACTGACTGACTGACAGATAACGCACAGACTAAACCGCTGGACCTAAAGAGCTTAAAATTTGCATGGCGATTCTTCTCATAGTGTAGGTGTGCACTAAGAGAGATTTTTGAAAAATTCTTAGATTTTTTAAACTGAAATTTTCAAGCTGTTTGTTTATATTTTTAAGTTTCCATTTGAAATAATAATCCGAGGGTTATAAAATTTATATCACGGAAAAGATCATAAAAAATTCCTTTAAAATGAAATCTTTTTCGAATCTTTACCTCCATTTTCTAATTTTTGGTGAATTTTTAGAGATTAGTTTTTCGAATTTAATTTATTAAATGCTGATCACGTGGTTTCTTTTCTTTTTGTGAAACTTTAAATTAATTTTGCGTCACGTGCATAACAACAAAACAAATTGACAAAAGAAATATTAAAATACGGTAAAAGATAAAATTTAACCACTAGACTAATTGAGATGGAAGTTTTTAAAGAATTTAATTGAAATTAGTATGTTTTAGGGATATTGATTTTACAAATTAATTGCATACATTGACCATTGTATTTAATTTGAATATTTTCTTCTACGTTATTTTGTCTATAAAAATATTCGTTACGATTTTTTTATAAATATATTTTTTCGTTTATCTTACATCATTTTCATATATTGATCGTTGTATTTATTATAAGTATATTTAAACATATTTTTGGCATTAATTGCATACATTGACCGTTGTATTTAATTTGAATGTAGAAGTACGGGTTTTCAGCTAGTTTATTATAAGTGTTAAATTAATTCTTATTGCACTCGGACCACGTGGGGTAACTCATAACTTAATGGTGTGAGTTTCTACTGTAGACCCAAATTAGGTCTGATTTTTATCTTTAGCGCTTCATTGTGAGAAGCAATTCTGAGTTAATTCTCTAAAATTACTATCTTAGTGTGTTTCTATTTTATTAGATCAATTTTAATTCTTTACTTTTATAACGCAATGTATCTCTTGGCCGCTTTCGACACTGCAACACCAAGTACCACCCGCCCGAAGTCTAGCGCGCTGCCCTTCGGCTACATCTGGTCCGTATTTCGAGCTCTACCCTGTCTGTTTGCTTAACCTTTTCCTTACGGAGTGAGATAGCATATATCCCAAGAATACCGGTCCAAAAATGAATATATTATATATATATAAATATATATATATATATATATATATATATATATATATATATATATATATATATATATATATATATATATATATTTATTTACATATATATATATTCATATATAAATATATATATATATATATATATATATATATATATACATATATACATATATATATACATATATATATATACATATGTGTATATATATATACATATATATACATATATAAATATATATATATATATATATATATATATATATATATATATATACATATATACATATATATATACATATATATATACATATGTGTATATATATATATACATATATATACATATATAAATATATATATATTTATATATATATATATATATATATATATATACATATATACATATATATATACATATATATATACATATGTGTATATATATATACATATATATACATATATATATACAGAGGCTGTTCGCACATTTTTTTACGATTTTGGTAAGCGGTAATAAAAAATCGTTTGCTGCAAAAGAAATAATTGCGATTGTACTATGCTTTTAAAAGTCAAAATTATCGTGTGCGGCCTGAAAGTTTTGTTTTTATTCAAAATGGCGCTTTTAACAAAGCAGTGGTTCGAAGGCTACATTTATGATCTTTCCGAAGAGAAATATGCATACTCCGTTATCCAAAAACGATGTGAGAGTCATGGTTTTGTGATATCTAAAGCGTCGATAGGTAATATCGTCAACAAGAAAGGAAAAAAACGTCAAATTGGAGCCTCAAGTGGGACAAAAATTCCAAACAAGTATCCAAGGAAAAAACGGACATCTTCGACTATTGCAAAGGTACGTTGTTTAATGTTAAAAGAAAATCCCCCTATTCAAAGGACAGTTGCAAAATCATTAAAATGCTCGGTGTCCACTGTAAACAAAATGATAAACGTTGATTTAAATCTTAAGAAAGCGAAAAAACGCAATGTGCATCGTCTTCTTCCAAATCATATCGCTGAACGCAGGACACGCTGCAGAATTCTATATGAGAAACACTTATCCAAAGAAAAATGGAAAACAATTGTCGCAATAGATGAATCATGGGTGAATTTAAATGGTTGCAACAAAAAAAGAGCCATTTATTATCATAAAAGGGGAGAAAAAATTTAAGTACATGGTTCAAAGAATCGAAAGTTTTTCTAAGGGATTCATGATTGTTGCTGGTTTTTCTTATAATGGCAAGTTAAAAATAAAGAGAGTGGAAAAAAATGTCAAGATTAACTCCAAATACTATCAGGAACATATTTTATCGCCAATTTTTCTGAATGAAATACCATCGCTTTACCCACAGTGCCATCAATCTGTGAGACTCCATCAGGACAAAGCTAGCAGTCACACTGTATATTTCCTAAAAGAAATGGAACAAAAAACTGGTATCAAGGCCATACCCTTCACTGATATTCCTACTAAATCTCTCGATGTATCACCTATGGATTTTTGTGCTTTCGGACTTTTAAAATCTGCATTATCCAAACGTCGTCCCCAAACCCTTACAGGACTCTGGAAAGCTGTTCAGGAGGAATGGGATAGAATACCTCTTCTGACACTTCAAAAGGCATTATTATCCTGGAAATTGCGGTGTCGAAAGATAGTTCAGGATAAGGGATGTCAAATAGAACATTTACCACACAAGAATTTTATGTAATTTAGTTTTGTGAATACAATATACATCGTCTAAAAAATGTGTGAACAGCCTCTGTATATATATATATATATATATATATATATATATATATATATATATATATATACACACATACACATATATACATATATATGAAATTTTCCCTTATTTGGCCTCGTGAGCTAAAGGTTAACAATAATGGTTATTGTTTAAGGAAAAAAACCCGAAGTATATTAAATTTTAATTTTGAAACATCAAATTCAATTATTCTTGATCGACAATGTGTCAAATTCAATTTCGCATTTCATCGGTAGTTATGGCTAACATAAAATATTTGAGAAGCTTAAAAAAAACAGGAAAAAAAGATTTCTTATTTACCACGTAGGAGAAAGAAATTTTGTGCATATGAAAATCAAATATGGGGAAACTTCCCCCCCCCCCCGAAAGGTAAAAGCAAACGGTTCCATAAAAGCATGTGTTGCGAAACTCCTATTAAAGTGGATAAAAATATGGAAAGTTTCATTTTAATAAATTAATCTTGACAGCATCATAATGAAATTACTTAATTAAATCACGGATATCTAAATTTGATTTCGGTTAAAGTGCAGAAAAAGTTATCCACTGGTTGTCGGCTAATGTTTAAAATTTTATCTAAGAGTAAAAGAAATCAGTTACTTTGCATTTTGCAGAATGTAATGTATTATTAAAGTTCTTATAACATTAGCTTTTTTACCATGTTTTTGTTAACTTGCTTTCTTGTTTGTTTGTGTGTGTGTGTGTTTGTCCCGTACAAACCTTGCAATCGATTTTTAACTAACTTCCCGATTAACTAGACATTAGAAACTTTTAGAATAGCTCAGAACACGATGACAATGCATTATTTTAATACTTTTAGCTATCTTTAAGCAGGATTGAATTTACACTGCTGGCCACTGTAAATGCAACACCCTGAAGGAAACATGCAAATAACATGAAATTTACAACATGCATTAGCGGAGGTGAGATATGCAAATGATTAGAATTTCAGCGCAGACGCACATCACGCGCGCCTGTAGCGCCACTTCAAAGCGCTATTTAAGGCTTGGAGATTTCGACGATTTCAAGTTCGGCAATTGTGTTTTTCTTGTGGTATTTAAAAATAAACGATCAATTATGCCTTGTCGAAAACAGCGATCATCTTTTAATCAAGTATCCGAGTTCGACAGAGGAAGGATAGTGGCCTACCGAGATTGTGGATTATCTTTCAGGGAAATCGGTAGTCGTGTTGGACGAAACCAAACAACTGTAATGCGGATATGTGATCGTTGTATGCAGGAGGGTACGACGGACCGGCGTGTTCGATCTCATCCACCTCAGCGCACCACCTCACGTGATGACAGGCAAATTGTGCGCATGGCAGTCACGGATCGCTCAGTCACATCACGAACCATAGCACAGCACATGCAGTCTGTAACGCATCATCCAGTGTCTGCGCGTACCATTCGACGCCGTTTACAGCAGAGTGGTCTGTCCGCAAGACGTCCATTGCTTTGTCTACCCTTGACGCAGAACCACAGACGTCTCCACCGCCAATGGTGCGATGACAGAAGGATGTGGACGGCAGAATGGAATGAAATTGTCTTTACTGACGAGTCACGCTTCTGTCTGCAACACCACGATGGTCGCATTCGAGTCTGGAGACACCGTGAAGAGAGGATGCTGAACAGCTGCGTTATGCACCGCCACACTGGTCCTGCACCGGGTATTATGGTATGGGGCGGTATTGGATATCACTCTCGCACACCTCTAGTACGCATTGCCGGTACTTTAAACAGCCAGCGCCACATCTCCGAGGTGTTGGAGCCAGTTGTCCTTCCTTACCTTCAGGGCTTGCCCACAGCCATATTTCAACAGGATAATGCGCGACCACACGTGGCACGCATTGTCCAACGGTTCTTCGTCAATCGCCAGATTGAATTGCTTCCCTGGCCGCCTCGCTCTCCGGATCTTTCGCCGATAGAAAACATGTGGTCCATGGTTGCTCTACGATTGACCCAGATTCCATCCCCAGCTGCCACAGCAGATCAACTTTGGCAACGTGTGGAAGCTGCTTGGTCTGCTGTACCCCAAGAACTCATCCAAAGTCTCTTTGAATCAATGCCGAGGCGTGTGGCAGCGGTGATCTCCAACAATGGCGGCTATTCTGGCTACTGATTTTGGCAGGAACCACACTTCACCGAAATCTATAAATTTAATCATTTGATACTTGGTCAACATGTTATCTAAATAAGAAATTTTGTTGTGATATCTCTTGTCTTTCTTGGTGTTGCAATTTGGGTGGCCAGCAGTGTATTTTCAGTTAATTTTGTTCTGTAGGCTGGTGCAGCCATCTATCGATCGGAACGGGAACGAAAAGTTAAACTCAAGTTAACTTCCAATTAACTCCATTTTCTTTTAAGTTGATGGGATAATTCATCAAAAAAAATTTATAAAGGTATTTATTAATACATAGAATTGTCAAGTTTATATGATTCAACAGAAAATTTAAAAACATGGTATATAAACATTACTTTAAATCTTGTAATTATTTATTCTGTTAACCTTTTCCTTACGGGGTGGGATAGCATGTATCCCAAGAATACGGGCCCAAGAATGAATAGCTCTCTCTCTCTCTCTTTCTCTCTCTGTATATATATATATATATATATATATATATATATATATATATATATATGTGTGTGTTTGTATGCATATATATGCACATATATATATACATATATATATATACATATACATACATTCAAAGGGGGTTCTTACAAAGGGGGGGGGTATAAAATTTTCCGTTCTAAAGAGGGAATTGGAATTATTGGCCCCGTAAGCTAAAGGTTAACTTTTGGTTTCATGAACGCAGTTTATTTATAGTGCGAAATTTTGAAATTAAAATTGTGTAAAAAATTTGTAAGTATTACTTGGTAAACAATTTTAACCCTTTAGAGGGCACGCCCGTGTATAAAGTGCAGAATTTTCGTAATTTTGAATGGTTTGTTTTTACATGTAAGGTTTGAATATTCTAAGCAGTTTCTATTTATAGCTACACCCTTTTTGATGCAGGCCTGATTTTCTGACCCACGTATTCCTTTCGATTCATTTGTTAGTCGTGATTTAAACCGTGGTAAACCAGTGATTATACTAGATTACAGTACGACAAAAGCAGGAGTTGATGTAGTCGATCCAATATGCAGCTACAACACGGTATCCCGCATATCACGAAGATGGACAATCATTATGTGAAATCATTGTATGAAAACAGTGAATCATTTTTAACAGATTTTATCATTATTTCAGTACATCATTATTGAATACACATAGCGGCTAATGGGTTATACATTTTGTGAGCTCTAACATTTTTCTTAACGATCGGACGTAGCGAACAAAATCTTTGGTTCCTTGAAGTTCGTTATAACGGGGTTCGACTGTAATAATATCCGTTTTAATATGTATAAATACAGATTTGCGTAGGGCGGAGTTGTCCTCGAATCTAAAGTAGAATGTTATGACGCTTTTGTATATGTGTCGTATGAAATTGTATTATCTATATATATAAAACAGTTCCGTAACTGACTCATTCATTCACTGACTGACTGACTGACTGGCATACAATGAACAGACCAAACCGCTGGACCTAAAGGGCTGAAATTTTGCATGGCTATTCTTCTAATAGTGTAGGGGTGCACTAAGAAAGATATTTCAAAAATTCTTCTTAGATTTTTTTAAATTAAACTTTTAAGCTGTTTTTTAAACTTTTTTTACGTTTGCATTTAAAATAATACATTGAGGGTTATAAAATTTATATCACGACAAAGATCATGAAAATTCCTTCAAAATCAAATTTTTTTCGAATTTTTACCTCAATTTCCTGATTTTTGGAGAATTTTTAAAGATTAATTCTTAGAATTTAATTTATTAAATGCTGATCACGTGATTTCTTTTTTTGGTACTTTCAATAAATTTATCGTCACGTGCGTAACAACTAAATAGACAAAAAAAATATTTTTTTCTCTTTCTAATGCAGCAGACGATTGGATATAATAAAAAAAAATGCATATCCCTTACGATTTTTTTAATAAATATATATATATAGATAGATATATATTTTACATCAATTGTATACATTGATCATCGCATTTATTAAAAATATATATATTTATTTTTTGGCATAAATTGCATACGTTGACCGTTGTGTTTAATTTGAATGTACTCCGTAGCGAAGCGCGGGTTTTCAGCTAGTAATTACATATAAGTCAGTAAAATTGTTTAGTAAAATATATATTTATATTCCTTACGTTAGTGATTGTGACTACACGATGATAAGCAATTTCTGGCCAAACATTAAAAAAATTGTATCAGTGCATCAAACACAACCACCACTTTAACTGAAATCGAACTTTTGTGCAAATACAATCCGTGTTTTTGAAATCTTGTTTATATTTATGAAATTACAAATGAAAATAGCACAAAAATAATTAAACCTAAACCTAATGAACCACTTTCCTAATTTTTTTTCATATTGTTAGTCAAATTGTTACCTTTAAGTGTTTTATGCGCAATTATTAGTATTATAATTATGTTGTATATAGAGAAAATTGTGAGGGGTTCGATGAAGAAATTCATTCTTTTAAAAGGGGTCGGCGTAAAGAAAAAGTTTGGGAACCCCTGATTTAAAATATCTTGCTCGGTTAGAATCCCGACATGTGAAACTGATTGCACTCGTGTCTATGCCGGGTACACGCACGTTAAGGCTGCTATGTACTAAGAAAAACATCATATTTCCCTTTTCCTCTTCTTGCAGACTCTTGTGGTGGGAGGAATCCAGTTGACAGTTCGAGAATTCCACCCCCCTTAGGATTGACATTTTGAGGGATTGTAATGGCTCTCTCTCTACAGGGTGTTAAGCGCTGCCCCCAAACTTTTTATTTAAAATATATTTTCGTCAACTATTTACAGTTATATAAATGTTGATAATCAAATAAAATTAGTATTGTCAGATAGCCTGAACTTTTCTGCAAAGCGCTACAGGATTCATTTTCTAAATTTCGTCCACCGAAGGAATTTATGAGCGTTTAAAACAGACTATACCAGATTTTTTTCCCCAATAATTTAAATTTTAAAATATTAATTGCATTTTTCTAAAAAAACGAAAAATGTACACAGATGTAAAATTTCTTTCTCTATGACGAAGTACAATTTAAAAAAAAGAAAAAATCTTTGAACCCAAGTCGGCAATCCGTGGACAAATTTTCTCCATAGGTTAACATTGAAGTGAGCGGATCCAATGGGGTTAGTACATAGCAGCCTTAAATCTGTATACCGAAAAGATCCTCCGTGGGGATTTTAGGGGTGGAAAGAGGGTACAAAATGTCTCCCCAAATGTCGGTCAAAATACATATAATGTGTAAATGTCTGTATAGAAAATATTGGTAAGTAAGCTTTAAAACTATATTATCACTCATAAGGAGTTTTATAATTGGACAGGTCTATTTTCCGGACGTCCTTTTTAAAATTAAATTCCTTTGAAAGCAAAACTGTTGTGTTGATTTC
>OU015503.1:104167386-104212386 GCA_907164885.2 Dolomedes plantarius
AAATTAACGGGTTTATGCGGCCTTGTGCTTAGTGAGTATCTAAAGCCAGATTTAACCCTGTCACTGAGCATGCGCAGAAACAAATTAATGTGCATATGCGGCCTTGTGTTTAGTGGGTATCTAAAGCCAGATTTAACCATGTCACTGAGCATGCGCAGAAACAAATTAATGTGCTTATGCGGCCTTGTGCTTAGTGGGTATCTAAAGCCAGATTTAAAAATGTCACTGAGCATGCGCAGAAAGCAATTTCTGATCTATTCTTGCTTTGATAATTCAAGAATCGAAATTAATTATTCGAAATTATTACGAAATAATTTATCTGAGTTCAATGAAATGTTATTGATGATATTTTTTATTGATTTTCCATTAAAAAAATAATTTTCTTAATTCCTTCGGAGATTAAAGCCATTTTGACGAGTTAACCTCGCTTTAAAAGAATTAGACTCTTTTGCATTAAATAAAGTATTTTTTTTTTGTCTGTCAGCAGGAATTAAATTTTGAAGGAGTCTTTTTTTTTGGTCTAAATTAATGATGAATGAAATGTGAAATGCTATTAAAAATGGTTATGGATTCAATTAGCTATCGGTATGCATGCTACGAAGCATGCGCAGAAACAAATTAACTTGTTTATTCGGCTTCGTGCTTAGTGAGTATCTAAGCTATATTTAAACATGTCACTGAGCATGCGCAGAAAGCAATTTTTCAATTGTAAATTATAGCTAATTAATAGAAATTGAGGTTAAAAAAAATTTCAGGTAGTCTCTTCTAACGAAATTACCGCTGGTTATTAACGTAGATTACTTATCGTTGCTTACCTCTTTTGTATGTATATATGTATGTGTTATGTATTTATGTATCTATATATATGTACGTATGTAATATATACATATATGTATGTCAAATTTTGACGCATTTTGGTACTTTTCTGTTTAATTGTTTACTGCTTGTCCAAGAGAAATGGACTGGGCTTGGCGCGCTGCCAAAATTATTACTCTCGAGGTATGGACGGACGATTTTAGTGTCTGAAATTTTCCTTTCCGGAGGACCGTTACGGAGGAACGTAATCCTACGTTAAAACCAAATTTGACATTCTATAGATTAAAATCTTTAAGACCAAATATGAAGTAAATTGACGGAGTTGTTTTCTCGGACGTTCCACAGACTGTCCAAAGAATCGGGTTAGCAACTTAAATATATAGATTTTTTTTCCATCACTGAACATAAATAACATGAATTCAACTGCACACATAACCTACTATATTAAAGCAAATACGAGAACAAAATTCCGTGAACTAAATTCCTTGCATCAAGTCACATTTGCCCATCAATAACACCATTCCCGACGCACATTGACGGATACTTTCACCCTGTGAGCATTTTCCTTTAAAACTTTGCAGTCTGCTCAGAAATTTGTTTGTCCCATTTAAAAGGAGTAATATATATATATATATATATATATATATATATATATATATATATATATATATATATATATATATACATATATACTAGCTGAAAACCCGCACTTCAATACGGAGTACATTCAAATTAAATACAACGGTCAATGTATGCAATTAATGCCAAATAAATAAATATATATATACTAGCTGAAAACCCGCGCTTCGCTACGGAGTGCATTCAAATTAAATACAACGGTCAACGTATGCAATTTATGCCAAAAAATAAATATATATATTTATAATAAATGCGATGATCAATGTATACAATTGATGTAAAATATCTATCTATCTATACATATATATTTATAAAAAAATCGTAAGGGATATGCATTTTTTTTGGATAATATCCAATCGTCTGCTGCATTAGAAAGAGAAAAAAATATTTTTTTGTCTATTTAGTTGTTACGCACGTGACGATAAATTTATTGAAAGTACCAGAAAAAGAAATCACGTGATCAGCATTTAATAAATTAAATTCTAAAAATTAATCTTTAAAAATTCACCAAAAATAAGGAAATGGAGGTAAAAATTCGAAAAAAATTTCATTTTGAAGAAATTTTTGTGATCTTTCTCGTGATATAAATTTTATAACCCTCAATGTATTATTTTAAATGCAAACGTAAAAAAAGTTTAAAAGACAGCTTAAAAATTTAATTTAAAAAAATCTATGAAGAATTTTTCAAAAATCTTTCTTAGTGCACCCCTTCACTATAAGAAGGATCGCCATGCAAAATTTCAGCTCTTTAGGTCCATCGGTTTGGTTTGTGCGTTGTATGTCAGTCAGTCAGTTACGGAACTGTTTTATATATATATATATATATATATATATATATATATATATTTGGGAAGAAAACCAAATAGATCCCCTATCTGTGTCTCAATCAATTCTCTCCGGCATCACAGACGTTCCAAATTTTCCCCCAAGTGCATTTGAAAGTCAAAGTACGCGGTTTGGCAGGAATCTTCATCCAACTCCGAGACTGATGTTAAATCGCCGGACGGAAATGAACTTCTAACATTCGAATAAATTAGTTTAAGGCTGCGAGCAAGTTCGAAAAGGTAAACAAAGAAATGCTAGATAGAATATTAAATCAACTTTGGGCGAAAACTTCCCAAAAGGAAGCAAAACTCTTGCGTTTCCTGACGTTTTCAAGTTATTTTGGTTCTGCCGTGAAAGCTTCTTAGAACTGCTCGTCACCAAGGCGTTTCGTTAATCACTTTAATGCATATATTTAGAAACGTTAATGTACGGACTCGCAATTAACAGCTTTATAATAATTCCATATTGAAACTCTCAACTAACTTTCACTCAGTCTTCTGAGAAATGGATTTAAATGGTATTTTCTTTACAATGTTTGTACTCTCGGCACATTTATCGCTCCAGGAAGAAAGTAAGTTTCTTTCTGTACTAAGTTCTTTATAAAAGCTCATTGATAACAAAAAGCAGAGATTCTTGTTTATCTTCAGGCAAGGATATTAATGCGTTATTTTCTTGTATGGACATAATAAGACTACATTTTAAACCTACCGTTGAAAATTGCACATGAAACGAACTCCACTTTTTGTGTCATCTATATATATACTAGCTGAAAACCCGCACTTCGCTACGGAGTACATTCAAATTAAATACAACGGTCAATGTATGCAATTAATGCCAAATATATATATATATATATATTTATAATAAATACGACGATCAATATATACAATTGACGTAGGAAAAAAATATATATATTTATAAAAAAATCGTAAGGGATATTTTTATAGACAAAATAATGTCCAATCGTCTGCCGCATTAGCAAGAAAAAAAATATCTTTTTGTCTATTTAGTTGTTATGCACGTGACGATAAATTTATTTAAAGTACCAGAAAAAGAAGTCATGTGATCGGCATTTAATAAATTAAATTCTATAAATGAATCTTTAAAAATTCACCAAAAATCAGGAAATGGAGGTAAAAATTCGAAAAAAATTTCATTTTGAAGGAATTTTTATGATCTTTCTTGTGATATAAATTTTATAACCCTCAATGTATTATTTTAAATGTAAACGTAAAAAAAGTTTAAAAAACAGCTTAAAAATTTAATTTAAAAAATATAAGAATTTTTGAAAAATCTTTCTTGGTGCATCCCTACACTATTAGAAGAATCGCCATGCAAAATTTCAGCCCTTTAGGTCCAGCGGTTTGGTCTGTGCGTTGTATGTCAGTCAGTCAGTCAGTCAGTGAATGAATGAGTCAGTTACGGAACTGTTTTATATATATAGAAAACAGTTCCGTAACTGACTCACTGACTGACATACAACGCACAGACCAAACCGCTGGACCTAAAGGGCTGAAATTTTGCATGGCGATTCTTCTTACAGTGTAGGGGTACACTAAGAAAGATTTTTGAAAAATTGGTCTTAAATTTTTTTAAATTAATTTTTAATCTGTTTTTGTAACATTTTTAAAGTTTGCATTTGAAATAATAATTTTAGGTTTTTAAAATTTATATCACGAGAAAGATCATAAAAATTCCTTTAAAATGGAATCTTTTTCGAATATTTACCTTCATTTTCAGATTTTTGGTGAATTTTTAAAGATTTTTAGAATTTAATATATTAAATGCTGATCACGTGGTTTCTTTTCGTTTTGTGATATATTAAATTAATTTTGTGTCACGTGGATAACAACGAAATAAATTGACAAAAAAATATAATTTTTTTCTTTCTAATGCGGCATACGATTGGACATTATCCAAAAAATATTAAAATAAGGTAAAAGAAGTGTTCCTCAAACTGTACTATATTAACTGTACTATATTCTTTAGTATGTTCTATAGATTTACTTTCAATATTTTCTTCTACATTATTTTGTCTATAAAAATATCCGTTACGATTTTTTTTATAAATATTTCTTTTGTTCTTTTGGTATTAATTGCATATATTGACCGTTGTATTTAATTTGAATGTACTTCGTAGCGAAGCACGGGTATTCAGCTAGTCATTATATATCTACGAAAATTTTTAGGTATGTTTCCAGGTATGGTATCCAGCTAGTCATATATAAAACGTAATAGCGTTATTTATCAAACGAAGACATCCACAATGATCTTATATAAAATACAATTGCATTACTTATCAAACAAAGATTTTCGCAATGATTTTCGCCTTTGTGAATTATGTATAGAGATAATCACATTCCATAAAGCTCTTCCTCCTAATGAAGAGCTACATTTATTGATTTAAAATTTATTGTGGTTTTTAATTTGCATGTCATATTTCAAGAAGATGCGTATTCCTGAGATGTAAGAATTAGACTTCCCTCCCTTACCTTTCATATAAAAGCTGATGAATACTAACCCTATTTGATTCGCTCACCTCAATGTTAAGCTATAAAGAAAATGTGTTCAAGGATTGCCGACTTGAATTGAAAGATGTTTTTAAAAAAATTGTACTCCATAATAGAGAAAGAAATTTTACACCTTGGGGCTTTCTTTTTGTTTTTTAACGTAGGATTACGTTCCTCCTTAAAGGTCCTCGGTAAAAAAAAAATTTCAGACGTTAAAACCGTCGTCGCGAATTATAAATCAAGAGTGGCAGAATATTATTTCTAAAAGGTGTTTTTTTTATCCCTTTTTCTACCTTCATACTTAACCAAAATCGATAAATGAAGGTACAATTTTAAAGATTATGATCACCGCTCCATGCGAATTGTTAATTTCGAATGACGCAATTTTTCTCCCCCTAGATGGCGCGCGCTAGCTTTTTATTTTACCATTATCGATCGCACTGAACTTTTAAATTTAAAAATCGTTTCCTTTTATTATCATTCTGTGACGTAATTAAGGAGTTTCTTTATTGGCAACATCCGCGTAGGTGTACGTTATTATTTTTGCATGGAAAAAAATCATATATATTTGGTGGAGAAACCATATATATTGAGTGGCAGAGTCGAGTTACAAAATGCCACGTAAACCTTTATCCGAAGAACAAAATGGTTTATCGAGGTAAGCAACGATAAGTAATCTTACGTTAATAACCCGCGGTAGTTTCGTCAGAAGAGACTACCTGAAAAATTTTTTAATGTAAATAATATTTTTAAATTTAAATTATTCGGGGGATAATTTGGTATAGTCCATTGTAAACGCTCTTAAATTATTTTGGTGGACGGAATTTCTAAGTACAGAAAAGTTCAGGCTATCTGAAAATACCATTTTTATTGGATCATCAGCATTTATGTAGCTGTAAATAGTAGAAAAATTGTCTCCATTGGTTAACATTAAGGTGAGCGAATCCAATAGGGTTAGTACAAAGCAGCATTAAGTAGAGTTATAACACTCCGTGAAGCCAAGATGTCAATAAGAGGTAGATAAAAGAAAGATATTATACATATGGAACAGAAAGCAATATTATATGTAGCTTTAAAGGCTTTTTTGCATTAAAATCTTAACACAGGAATATTCTGTTATAATCCAAATAAACTTCCATTCCAGAAAGTTTAGCATAACAGAATAGGAAATACTCGAGCAAAGAGCAACCTCTAAAGGCAAACTATAAAAGTAATTATATATATAATAGCCGTTGTCTCTTTATAACACTTCCGGGATGTACTCATCTTTCAATTGAAGCCCTCAGTAAACAAATGGCCGGTTAGGCCTAATTTCGATTTCAGATGTGGATCAGAATTTTTTCTTACCTAAAAACTAATATCTTGTCCATCAAATCACGTTTGTTCAGCCTATTTTTCTATAAAACATTCAGAACTAAAAAAATTGGATGCTTTTAGCTGTATATTTAACAGTTTTTAAAAATCTGTTTACTTTCGCGATGAATTCTGAAAGTAAACAAACTTGAATGTGAATGAATCAAGTAGCTCAAGCATTCATATCGCGTAGTGAGCTGTAAAAAACTGGATGGCAGTCTACTTCTCCAATCGCATGAAAAACTAAATAAATAAAAAATAATGTAAGGGTTTGCTTTTACAAGGTGTGGATTAAATGCAATATTGTTAGATAATTCGGGATATTTTTTAACTTTCATATACTTTTTCCATTGTGACATCATTATTAGTATTATGATGTCTAAATGACGTGTTGGATGGTAGTCTACTACTCCAATCGCATGAAAAACTAAATAAAAAAAATAATGAAAGGGTTTGCTTTTACAAGGTGTGGATTAAATACAATATTGTTAGATAATTCGGGATATTTTTTAACTTTCATGTACTTTTTCCATTATGACGTCATTATTAGTATTATGACGTCAAAATGACGGGTTACCTTCTCGTTTGTAATATACGTCCTGATTTAATTATTTCCTTAAAAACTAAAATAAAATATCAATTTAGATATCCCACTTCGTTCCCTCTTAGACGACCAAGACGTTAACCATTACTTTATTAAACAGCTCCTCACTAAGTAGCAACATAATTTATTGCGTACACCTGTGGTGAGCAAACCATTTTCGACCACGACGTACTTTCTTTAGACAAAAAATCACTCTTCCCCCAATGAAATTTTTTCGGTAGTAGATTAAAATTTTGGAAAAAAAGTAACTTAGAAAAAAGTAGCTTGAAAATTGTCTTCCAGAATATAGAAAAAAGAAACATGCAAATTTTGACAAACTATTTTGAAATTCAATGTACTGCAGATTTTGGGTATTTGTTTACTTTGCATAATAACGATAAAAAATTCGGGTAGTCTCTTCTAACGAAACTACCGCGGGTTATTAACGTAGGATTACTTATCGTTGCTTACCTCTTTTGTATGTATGTATGTATCTATATATTTCCTGTTTTACATAGTCCTGTAACTGTAATACTGCTTTTATTAACAGAGTGCCACTATTACAGTTACAGGACAGCTTATATAGTACAGTTACAAGATACAGACACAGTTAAGAAACATAAAACAGTTAACAGTCAAAACATATATAAAACATAGTTAAAACACATATAAAACATCTCCCCCTTTTCAAAGAAGTGTTTTCACACAAAATAAAACACGTGTTTACATGTACCCATACCTCAAGAGAGGTTTACTTACTCGTCCAGACCTGGTTATATATGGTTTAAAGTTCATATTATTTTCCTCAGTTGTTTCCGACTCAAAATTACAATTCTTAAAATTAACATTTTCATTTGTACAACCAATAGTAGAATCACTCATTTCTTCAGTATTTCTAAAATTAGGTGCGTTATACGAAGGTTTCAGATCTACTCTATTCCTTCTTTTCATACGATTAAACTCATTTTTTACCCAATAACTTCTAGGACTAGTATCTTTTTTTATAACTTTTCCTCGTTCCCAAGAATTACCAGTACGAATTAACACATTTTGATTGGGAGGTAGATCTGACAACGGCTTTGACGTTTTATCATAACACGATTTAGACAAATTTTGCTTGTTTAAAATTTTTTCCCTTGTGTTAACCTGAATTTCTGGAATTAGTAGCTGTCTATTTAAAGGTATTTTAGTTCGAACTCGCCTACTCATTAAAGCCTGGGCTGGTGAAAACTCTGTATTTTTTAAAGGTGTATTTCTATATTCCATTAACGCTGTATAAATACTTAGCTCAGTTATATTACATTTTTTAAGAATACTCTTCGATATTTTAACTCCACTTTCAGCCTGACCGTTTGATTTAGCATATCTGGGGCTGCTATTAATAATTTCAAAATCCCATTCCAATGCAAACTTTTTAAACTCATATGAGTTAAACGGCATATTATCTGCAACTAAAACTCTAGGAATACCATGCGTGCTAAATATTATTTTTAAGTTACAAATTACTTCACTCACCCGCTTATTATTCATGGGAACGATTTCTAACCATTTAGTTAAATAATCCATTAAGACTAAATAATCCTTTTTTCCGAATTCACAAATATCACACCCCACCTTTTCAAAAGGCAAAGATAAAATTTCATGTGAAATGAGTGGTTCTTTACAGTTTTTTGGTCTGTATTTTTCACAAACTAAACACTTAGCAACTAAGTTTTCAATATCATTTGACATATTTGGCCAATACAACACTTCTCTAGCTCTTGACTTACATTTTTCCATGCCAAAATGTCCCTCATGGATTTTATTTAACATTTCCCTTCTAAGATCACTCGGGACTACAATTTTATTATTTAAGAAGACAATACCATCCTCCTCAAAAAGATCCTGCCTCAACTTAAAGTAATGTCTGACAGTTTCTGGCACTTCATTTTTATCCTTAGGCCATCCTCTTTACAATAATATACTAGTTTACTCAATATTGGATCTCGTGACGTAGAATCTCTAAAGATATTAAGCTTTTTCTCAGTTACTTGCATATGTCTTGTAGCTTTCGCACAATGCACTATCTCTTTAAGAAAAGTATCACAGTCACTGTCCTCTTTAAGAAAGGATCCGACAACAAATGAGCAACATACATATGTTTACCTGATAAATACATTACATCAAGATCATACTTAAGTAATTTCAACTTCATTCTTTGAAATCTACTAGATAGTAGATTTACAACATTTTTATTAGAAATTGACACTAATGGTTTATGATCTGTATGAACAATTACTTTCCTACCATATATAAAATTATGAAATTTCTTAGTTGCAAAGACTATACTCAAATATTCTTTTTCAACTTGAGCATAGTTTTGCTCTGCATCAGACAAACTACGAGATGCAAAAGCTATTGGTTGGCCCTCCTGTAACCCTCCTGTAGCAAACAACAACCAAGTCCATTTTTTGAGCTATCACATTGCAACACAACTTGTTTCTTGCAGTCAAATGTTCCAAGTACTGGTGATTTGCTTACCATTAGTTTTAACTCATTAAGTGCCTTAGAATGAATGGGTAGCCAATTCCAATGAACACTAGATTTAAGCAACTCTCTTAAAGGAGCGGTAAACTCGGACATGTTTGGTATGAACTTCCTTAAGAAGTTAATCATGCCCAAAATTCTTTGTAACTCTTTTTTATTACTAGGAGTTTCTAAATTTAAGATTGCCCTAACCAGCTCGGGATCTGGTTTCATTCCAAATTTATTAAACACATACCCAACATATTTCACTTCACTTACTTTATATTGTAACTTACAAGGATTAAATTTCAGATTTAGTTTTCTAGCTCTTTCAATAACTCTATCAAGAATGTCATCATGCTCCTGAGGAGTTTCAGCAGCAATTAACAAATCATCAAAATAAATTAACACACCAGGAATATCACCAAAATTTTTCTCTTGAAATTTTTGAAAAACTTCTGCGGCACTGCTTAATCCAAAAGATAGTCTGTTGAATTTAAAACAACCAAAAGGAGTACTAAATTTACACAACTCACTAGATTCCCTGTCAAGCTGTATTTGATAAAACCCATCTTTTAAATCCAGAACAGAGTAAACACTTTTACTACACAATTTTGTCAACAGTTCATCCACAGTTGGAATTAAATGAAACTCTCTTTTTGTTACTTTGTTTAGATCCTGTGGGTCTAAACATATCCTAATAGTTCCATCCGGTTTTTCAACAATAACCAAATTGTTTACCCATCCCACTGGACTATCTACTTCACTAATTATACCCTCATTTTTAAGAACCTGCAATTTATCTTTTAATTTACACTTAATAACTTAAGGAATTCGCCTAGGAGTCCTAGCAATAGGTACAGCATTTTCGTCGTACTTTCACTTTAAACTGAAAGTACTCAATCCTTCAAATACATCTCTATTCTTATCTCTTAATCGATCTTTATCCAGTACTTCAGTACTGCCCACACATTTCCTTTTAATAAGATCAAATTCAACAGAACTAGACAATCCAAGCAATGGTTTAGAATATTTTTTACAATCTACAATTACAAATTCAACACGTTTAGAATTGCTACCAATTTTACACATAAAATCAACAATACCAACTGGCTTAATTTTATCACCTCCATAAACTTCTAATACTATATTAGTTGGTTTTACACAAGATTTAGACTTTAAAGTTTTAAAAATGTTGCTAGGTATCACATTTATATCAGCACCTGTGTCAATTTTAAAACGCAATATATCATTAATTACCTGCACATCTTGTATCCAACTTGAACTTATAGCTACACTATTAATTTTATCATGTTTAATACAATCTAAAACCATACTATTACTTAAAGCACCTACTGCTTTCTGTTTTAACTTAGAATATTGACACCCAACTGCAAAATGATTAAATTTTTCCACACTTATTACACTGTTTTCCAAAAGCAGGACATTGAGCTTTTTTATGTTCACGATTGCATTTTTTACATAAATACACACTAGTCTGATTCGATGTAGTTAGTTTCTTTTTACTGAACACTCCTTCTCGAAAACTCTGACGCCGGCAATTAGACCTTCGGTTTCGTTCGGTCAGCTGTACTTTCGTATCTCGGCAAGGCGCCACAACATCAACATCAGTCGCCTTTCTTTGTAGAATTTGACTGTCTTTTACTCAATTCCGAAGCTCGACACATTTCAATAGTCTTATCTAAATCTAATTTATGTTCACGCAGAAGACTTTCTTGAAGTGTTTTATCCACTGTTCCAAGCACGATACGGTCACGCAAAACACTTTCGGTTTGGTCGCCATATTCACAGTGTTTGACGAGCTTACGCAAGTCCGTTACAAAATCATCGAAACGTTAGTCTTCCTCTTGTTGGCGGGAATTAAAAATATATCGCTCCACCACAACATTCCGACGAGGATTAGCATATAGTTCAAAGGCTTTTAAAACCTTTTTGAAATCACCTCGTTCTGCTTTTGTCAATGGGAATGTGTTATACAATTCCACTGCATCGTCACCCACACAATTAAGTAGAATAGCTACTCGTACATCATCTGCTTTTTCTGCATGGCCACCAGCTTTTAAAAATATTTCAAAGTTCTGACGAAATTTACGCCATTCTTCAGCCACATTTCCGTCAAGGCAAAGTGGTTTGGGAGCTTTTAAAGATGCCTCCATATTTCAAAAGTCATAAATACTTTTCTACCTTTACTCGCTTATCGGTTCGACTCGACTACGCCATGTTTTATACAGGTGCTTTTATTAAAAGAGTGCCACTATTACAGTTACAGGACAGCTTATCTAGTACAGTTACAAGATACAGACACAGTTAAGAAACATAAAACAGTTAACAGTTAAAACATATATAAAATATATAAAACATAGTTAAAACACATATAAAACAGTATATATATATACATATATATATACATACACACACATATATTTATATATGTGCGTGTCAAAATTTTGAGGGATTTTGGGACTTTTCTGATTAACTGTTTACTGCTTGCCCAAGCGATAGAGACTGGGTTTGGAGCGCTGCCAAAATTATAATTCGCGATGCAGGACATCTGAAATTTTGCTTTCCGGGGGACCATTATGGAGGAACGTAATCTTACGTTAAAATGTCTCGCTTTCTTTATGCACTTGCTTTTGGCAAATCTTATGAGACTAAAACTTCATACTTAAATATTAGTACGTATTTTTGTTTCATTTAAGTAAAAATTAACAAATATTATAAATAAAAAAGATCATGATTTCACAATTATAAGCTTCCTTTTAAAACACTGAAAATTATAAACTTCGTTTATTTATCTCTATATATAAAACAGTTCCGTAACTGACTGACAAACAACGCACAGACCAAACCGCTGGACCTAAAGGGCTGAAATTTTGCATGGCGATTCTTCTTATAGTGTAGGGGTGCACTAAGAAAGATTTTTGAAAAATTCTTCTTAGATTTTTAAAAATTAAATTTTTAAACTGTTTTTGTAACTTTTTTTAAGTTTGCATTTATAATAATAATTTGAGGGTTATAAAATTATATCACGAGAAAAATCCTAAAAATTCCTTTAAAATGATATCTTTTTCGAACCTTTACCTCGAATTTCTGATTTTGGGTGAATTTTTAAAGATTCATTTTTAGAATTTAATTTATTAAATGCTGATCACGTGATTTCTTTTTCTGGTGCTTTAAATAAATTTATTGTCACGTGCATAACAACTGAATATACAAAAAAATATTTTTTTCTTTCTAATGCAGCAGACGATTGGATATTATCGAAAAAAAAATAAATATTCATTACGATTTTTTTATAAATATGTATATATTTTTACATCAATTGTATACATTGATCGTCGCATTTATTATAAATATATATATTTATTTTTTTGGCATTAATTGTATACATTGAGCGCTGTATTTAATTTGAATGTACTCCGTATCGAAGCTCGGGTTTTCAGCTAGTATGAAAATAAAATATAAACATGGTAATGAGAAGGATGAGTAAAGAACTCAAATATCTTTCCAATATTTGTGAAATATTCTAGAGTACATACTCTTATATCCTTAGGATTGAGTTCCTGTTCACATAGCATCTGTTAGCGTTAAAGATTCCGTTGGCTCTGAATGGTTAAATGAGTCAATGACTGGTACCGTGTTTTCCCAAAAATATGACCGGGTCTTATATTAATTTTTGATCCAAAAGACGAATTAGGGCTTATTTTCAGGCGATGTCTTATTTTTTCCTGCCCAACAATTTATATTTTTACATATTTTTATTAACTAGCTTTCTTGTTTGATTCTGTGTTTGTCCCTTACAATTCTTGCAATCGATTTTTAACTAACTTCCCGACTAACTAGACATTTGAAACTTTTAGAATAGCTCAGAACACGATCATAATGCATTCTTTTGATACTTTTAGCCATATTTAAGCAGGATTGAATTCATTTTCAGTTAATTTTGTTTTGTAGACTGGTGCAGCCATCTATCGACCGGGACGGGAACAAAAAGTTAAACGCAAGTTAACTTCCAATTAACTTCATTTTCTTTCAAGTTGATGGGATAATTCATCAAAAAAATTTTAAAAATGTATTTATTAATACATAGAATTGTCAAGTTTATATGATTCAACAGAAAATTTAAAAACATGGTATATAAAAAGTTCTTTTTATCTTGTAATTATTTCATTTACAACAATATACATTAATTCATATATTTATGTGCAAAAATTTACATTTTTTCAAGTACAGTCATGTCATCATAATCTGGGACATCGTCATAAATCTCCAAACCCAAATTCTCGAAATCAGTTTCTGTTAACAAATCAGATGAACCTAATTCCTTCCAGTTACGAATGCTGTTTTTTCTATAGTACAGCTATTTGTACTATAGTTGCAGCTCTGTCAATCATCCTTTGAATCGAATTCTCGCGTGTTTTGCTGTCCAAGACCAATTCAAGTTTACGATTCTATTCTTTTTTCAAGTATGGTTGCAGAATATTACTTTCTACCGTAGAATTACGAAATTCATTTATGTTGCTATTGTTTATATTATTTTGTTGTTGAAGGCCTTTTTTGTGTTAATCTATATATATAAAACAGTTCCGTAACTGACTCATTCATTGACTGACTGACTGACATACAACGCACAGACCAAACCGCTGGACCTAAAGGGCTGAAATTTTGCATGGCGATTCTTCTAATAGTGTAGGGGTGCACTAAGAAAGATTTTTCAAAATTTTTAAACTTTTTTTACGTTTGCATTTAAAATAATACATTGAGGGCTATAAAATTTATATCACGAGAAAGATCATAAAAATTCCTTCAAAATGAAATTTTTTTCGATTTTTTATCTCCATTTCCTGATTTTTGGTGAATTTTTAAAGATTAATTTTTAGAATTTAATTTATTAAATGCTGATCACGTGATTTCTTTTTCTGGTACTTTCAATAAATTTATCGTCACGTGCGTAACAACTAAATAGACAAAAAAATATTTTTTTCTCTTTCTAATGCAGCAGACGATTGGATATTATCCAAAAAAAAATGCATATCCCTTACGATTTTTTTATAAATATATATAGATAGATAGATAGATATTTTACATCAATTGTGTACATTGATCATCGCATTTATTATAAATATATATATTTATTTTTTGCCATAAATTGCATACGTTGACCGTTGTATTTTATTTGAATGTACTCCGTAGCGAAGCGCGGGTTTTCAGCTAGTATGTTAATAAATATGCGCAATACATGTTTTCTATGCATCTGCATTTTGACATAACTTATAGATTTATAGAGATACATTTATATGTTATGTGTATATATCCGGATATCATGTGATTTGAACATTCAATACTTTTTATTGCTTTGATTTATAGATGATTTTTTTTTAATTTGATATTAAAGGCGTAGAGAAATTATAAACAAACTTAAGAGAGAAAAATTTGGGGATTTCCAGAAAAACGAAAATTTGTATAAATAAAAGCTTAAATATAGTTTGAGCTTTAATGCTTTTTTTTATAAACTTTACAGAGATTTGCTCTAAAAAAAATATTTGAAAAAAACCGAATAACTGAACCAAATATATGCGGTTTTCGGTTTCAATTACATTATGCAACAAATTTGAACCTTTTTCCTGTCCTTTAGGTGAAACTATGTGATTCTGTATAAGGTGGTCCAGGACACAAAATTGTTCGAATTTTCGAAAAAAAAATTATTGCATTAAAAATTTGTGTGTTCTTTTGCGTTTAAAATGATGTTTAAATAACGTTTTTATCTTAATTAGAACAGGAGAAATTATTATTTTTTTTTGCAACATTCTAATAGTAGCCAATCGTTGTTTAAACCTGTAAGTGCGTTTTTCTGCATGAAGGGTTTTTTCCCCATTTCTCGTCTTTAAATTGTTATAAGTCAAGAATCGTTAAAGATAAATGGTTGAAACTTGGAACATGTCTTTGTCAACTATTTTACTTTAATTATTATTCAGCAAATTTGAAAAAAATATTTACTTTCGAAAATATGATTTTTTAAAAATAGGATACATAATTTTTTTCGTAATTTTTAATCTAAATATTTTTAATTTTTTTAAAAATTAATATTTTAAAAAATGGTGAATCATAATTAAAACTTAAATATTACTGTTTAATTAAATGAAAAAAAATTGAAATTCGACAAATAATATTTCGAGTTATAACGATTTTAAATTACCCCACTTTTATTAAAAATTTTAAATTTAAAAAATTTTTAAAAACCTTTTGAGAAGTTTTATGATGTGATTTTGTTTACAAATTATATGGTTAACCATCACAAAAAAATTCAAAATTTTAACTCAATAAATAAAAAAATTTTCAAAATGTGTCCCGGACCCCCATAAACAAAAGGTGCTTGATTCATATATAAAAACCAAAATGGTCCATCACGTACCGTTTTTGTAGAAGACCCACTTCTCATATTTATACAAATCGGTTACAGTGAAATGTAAGAGGCTTGATTATACAAAACACAGACACTAAAATGATTTTTTGGGCCGTTTTCTCTTGCAGACATCTGCTGGTGTGTCCCTGATAACAGACCAGCAATATCCAGATAGCATATTTCCATAACATAGTCCACTGAAACGCTTTTCAAACATAGAGATGTCCTGGTGAAGCCTTTCGCCCCTGTTCATCACCAATTCCGCCAGGGTTTCGAGGAAAGAGGTCCAGATGTGAGTCCAAAAAGAATACTGTCCGACCACAGTACGAAGAACCACGGTTGGCATAGTGCCAAGACGATTCTATTCACGCTGTAGGGAAGGCTGCTGAGGAAGGAGGGGGAAAAGTCTCGTATTCTCTCGACATTCTTTTGAATCGGTTACTAACTGCGCTTGCTTGCTTTTTCCTCGTCTGTTATTTTGATTATTATATTAAAATTACTGGATCCTTTACCCAACACAACTGCTCGGAATAAGCCGTTCCGTAGTGATTGTAAACGTATAATACACAATGTAATTAAATTGTGTGATAAAGAAGCACTAGAAGGAAATGTTATTGTTCCACTTTCGCAATCCCTAAAGAGAACTAGTGAAATGACCGGGATATCAATGTCCAGTGTAAAAAGAATACGCAGAGAAGCAAAGGGTGAAGAAACTCCAAAATTTGAATCTCCGAGGAAACGTCAGAAAAAAAGAACCACCGAAAACGTAGCTTTAGATAATTTTGATTGTGATGTAATCCGAAAATATCCACTCCTATAAAACTCCTATTTTTTAAATAGATTTGCTTCTTTCTTTTTATTATTTTGAAATTATTATTCACATATTCGATCAAAAATAAAGTTTAAAAAAATAACTTTAAAATTGCGGACAAAAAGCAGTCTGAAATACATTCCGTATTTCATAAACAAACACATCCGAAAATATGACGTTTTCCCCTATTTTCTAAGTAGACTAGCTTTTCTCGAGCATGCGTAACAGCTTCCAGGGACCTAGCTTCCGTGGTCGGACTGTAGTTTTAAAGACAAACTGCAATCTATAACGCGAAAGCATTTCACCATGTCACTAAGAAGATGTTCACAGTTTTCAGCTCTCTCATTTCCAGGGAAACGTGAGCACACTGATTTGAATGCAAGCCAGGCTTCTTTTTCTGATTGGGGCAGTTTGTTTTCAAGCTCTTCAACATGAAAGACTGCTTTAATTTGTGGACCAATAAAAACCCCTTCTTTTTACCTTTGCCTCACTGAAATCTTTGAATTTGTTCCCGAGATGCAAGAAAGCCACTCTTTCTCTGCCCAAAGCTTTTAGGCCGTCTGCACACGGAGCAACTCAAAAGAAACTGATAACCGACTCAAATCACAAACCAGTCCGTGATGAGTCGCAACCTATGTAATTGAATGGAGCCACGCACATGACGCAACTGGTTACAAACCCGTCGGACGGGTTTGTAACCAGTTGCGTCATGTGCGTGGCTCCATTCAATTACATAGGTTGCGACTCATCACGGACTGGTTTGTGATTTGAGTCGGTTATCAGTTTCTTTTGAGTTGCTTCGTGTGCAGACGGGCTTACAAATATTTTCATCGAACAGAGTTTAATGTGCAATAGATGAAGAAAGACACATTTCGGATTCACAAGTGGTTTATGAGATATGTGTTTGGTGCCAGGAATGAAGTTTTTTCTTGGAGGCCACTGTTTACGGATGTAGTTATTTTTTCTGTCACGGCTGTCCCATTGGCAGAGAAAACAGTAGAATATAGTGTATCCCTGTTAATACCCCAATGATCTTCAAATCTCCCCAGATGTTCCATTTGAATATAGTGTACTCAGATAACTTCAGTATAGCACTTGTAACTTCGTAAGTTTCCTTTGTATTTGTAGAATACGATACAGGAACATACAGAACCTATATGGAGGAGCACTGCTTTGAGGCGCCAATAAACAGGCATTCAATAGACAGGCGCCACTGCATATTATGTTCATGTCCCAATGCCTGAAATAGGCCTTTCACATCACAGCAATATACGATGTCTTCTTTCTCCGCAAAATAGTCTACCAAATGGCTTTGTCGTCTTGTAAACAAACTTATTTTTACACCTTTCTCTTATAGATTCCAACCTTTGAACACTAGAACCCAGTAATTCTGAGTTTGTTGAAGAGAGTTTTAAGTCCCGTAGAAGATCGTTAAGCTCTGCCTATGTGATTTGCTGATGTGAACATGTCATAGATGTAGATGGTTGAAAGTAAGGATCCTGATGGTTTGGGTCATCGGAAGTATCTTCCTCTGAATCAAGAGTATATTTATGGAGCTGTATCAAGAGTATATTTATGGAGCTGTAGGTATAGGAAGATCTTCAGAATGAGGAACTGGTCGCATAGCGGAGTGTAAGTTTGGATACTGAATACAAAGTTTGGATTTTGAAGAGAACCTCTTGACAGCTGTCCAACAGAAGCAACAATCCCTTACGTGATTCGTCGATTCACGCCAAACCATAGGTACTGAAAATTTCAATCTACTACGTTTTCCTTGTAACCAGTTTCTCAGATTCCCGGAACATGATTTGCAGAATATATGTCGAGCCTGAGACTTTGACCGGCTCGAGAAAATTCATTGTGCATACCGATCGATCGATCGATCGATCAATCCATCGATCCATCCATTCATACATACATAAATACATACCTCGCTTTACGGCCTAGATACATCCCGGAAAAGATGGCCGTAAAGCGAAAAGCCGTATAACGAATCAATTATTTTGATACAAACCCATACGAATTTAATTGGATCTGTTCCAATTTTTAATAAATAATATAATTTTTAGTTCATAAAGCATTTTATTCTTTTTATTTCCTATAAAAATGCTTACATAAAAATAAAAGTACCAAACAATGTAATAATAAACAGAAATTTAAAAAAATAAACATATAAACAAAAGCCATCATATGCACATACGTATACATATAATAAAAAACATTAAAAAAATGTTTAAAAACTGTTTTAATGTGACGGCGAACATTAAAATGAAGAATAACTAAGCTATAATATACTGCCATCACCACGTCCGCTGTTGTGGCCGTATAACGAAACATTGTGGGCCGTAAATCGAAAGAGTGTCAAAATTGAAAAAAGCCGTTATAGTGAAATGCCGTATAAAGAGCGACCGTATAGCGAGGTATATATATATATATATATATATATATATGTATATATGACACGGAGCTTATTCTTTAACCCAGCTTCATCATGGTGTCTTATATAACGTTACTCCATCTTAACCTATTCCCTGAATAACTATTCTAAATAGCAGCCAGTAAATAAAGGCCCGTGGCAAAGAACTACAATTTAAATACACCTAAGAATCTATTTCCGAATGTTAACTACCTCAATTCAATCCATATTAATTATCTGCCAAGCCATCATCTCGATCCTCGCGATGCGTGACCAACCCCGAACGAAATCTATCCCTCTCTGCGTTAAAAACTCTGTTTCAAACCGTCTAATGCCATAGCGCATGCTTGTGACGTCTGCGCCGGCGATGAGGCCCAGGCGGAGTTATAGCTGTCAATCAAATCGATGCTCTTGCAGGGAATTTCCCTTTTTGATCTGTGTCGTTTTTCGCACTACTTTAAGAATTGTGAACAGCGACGTTTTAACGCCACGAAAATAAAACTACCCTGAAGCCCCCTTTAATTATCTTAACTATTTTCTTTCTCTAATTAATGTTAACTAACACACACACACACACATATATATATATATACACGTATATATATACAGTGGTACCTCGACGTACGAGTTTTTCGAGATACGAGCATTCTCTCGGTAGATTTTTTGCTTCGAGTTACGAGCTAAAATTCGGGTAACGAGCAAGCTTCAGATATCCCACCGCTAGTTTGAGCAGCGAATGCCGTGTTACGTGCTCATAAAATGAGAACACAAGAAGCATATAATATTTACAACATTTATGTACAATTATTATACAATTATGTGCATATTATTCTGAGACTACTATCCAGCCTTTAACCGAGAGATTAACACTGAACAATTACCATCCGGGGCAGCTTGCTCTGCCCGAACTTGAGTCGCCCTCTGAAACCGAACAGAGCCCAACCTCTCTCGCAGAGAGATAGCTTCAATTCCCTCCCTCTCACTGGAACTCCCCATGGGGTCTAGGGGAAGGGATGACCTTGGTCCTAGGATTTTAGTCCGCAAGCTCTCCTCCTTCTATTCTGAGCAAACTTTCTTCGGATTCTCAGAGAGAAGAATCTGGACATTACAGCCACAGTGAACGATGCAACAATCGTCCAGCTTCCGTGTCTCACTCGTTCACTTTAAGAGAGTAGCTGGTAATAAAAGCGAAAGTGAGGAAAGCGTGGCGAAAAGGTCAAAAATCAACGAATAAAATTTAATTTTTCAGTTCAGCCTTTCTCCTCCTCTTCCATCAGCATCTTCAAGTCTGATCTCCATGGTAAATGTTGTACATTACACTTAATAAAACAAATTTATTGCAGTACATTCTATTGTATTGCATTTTTATACAAAGTTCGTCGTTAATAAGCACGTTTTTCTTATTTAAAAACATGTAGCAAAAAAATTGCGGTGTTTTGGGGGAGCCCGGAACGAATTAATGTCATTTCCATTCATTTCAATGGGGAAAATTGATTCGAGATACGAGTATTTCGAGTTACTAGCTAAGTCATGGAACGAATTAAACTCGTAAGTCGATATATATATATATATATATATATATATATATATATATATATATATATATATATATAAATGAAAGACAAAGATCATGAAAATGAAAGAGGCATGATTTTTTATTCACTTTAATGTATTTTAAAATAGTATTTTATAAGTAAAACGTTGATAAACATAACTAAAATGAATACAATTACAGCTGCGTTGACAAATACAACATGTATATTTTTTTTCCTATGCAAATGCTTTGAACAATGAATATATATATATATGTATTATACACTTGTATATACTAATTGTTAATTAACTAATTAACACTTAATAAAACAAATTTATTGCAGTACATTCTATTGTATTGCGTTTTTATACAATGTTCGTCCTTTATAAGCACATTTTTCTTATGTAAAAACATATAAGAAAAAATTGCAGTGTTTTGGGGAAGCCCGGAACGAATTAATGGCATTTCCATTCATTTCAATGGGGAAAATCGATTCGAGATACGAGTATTTCGAGTTACGAGCTCCGTCATGGAACGAATTAAACTCGTAAATCGAGGTACCACTGTATATATCTTTAGTATATATATATATATATATATATATATATATATATATATATATATATATATATATATATATATATATATATATAAATTATTGCCGAGCAATCAGAGAGAAGAATTAAGAAAACCATTTACTTATTTTAATCAACACTGATTAAAATACACTCTTTTTTTGTGTAAAATCTCAAGAGAATGGTGATAAAATTTTCTAAGGATTACTGTTTTCTCTCGATAATCACAAGAAAAGACCCTCTGAGACAAGTAAAGCGTTTTTTTTCATTTTAAGTGATAGGAAATTGTGTTGGAGAAGCGGTAAAATGACATTGTCGCGCCTAACATGTTTCTTGAATTTATAAGCAGTGGATTTTAAGCATCGACTTTAAATTTTTTTTATCTCGATTAACATTGGTTAAGACTTTCTTGACTTAATTACATGGAGGTAAAAAAAAATATTTTCAAACACATATTTCTTTTAAATAATTCTAAATAAAAGTTTGTATTTTTCATTGGTTCGACATTTCTGTTTTTTTAAGTTAACGAAATCAACTTTTTGTCTTTTTTTGTATGTTTGAAATATAAATTAAAAATAATGTATACATAACATGAATCCAAGAACAGTTTTACTTATATTTAAATCGAACTTTCCTCAGCATTAAATTAATTGAGATGTGTTTCTAAAGTTAAGTACCTCGGTTTTTGAGGATGAAATTGAGTTTGGAAGATCGTAAATGTCGCGTACTGAGATCCATTTATTTTTGGACATTTTTTAAAATTAAGACCTTTCTTTAACCTTTAGCTTACGGGGCCCATTTTTCCCCCTTTCCTTATGTCTTTAGAACAGGAAATTTCATACCCCCTTTGTAAAAACGGCCATCAAGGAGGTTATATATATATATGCATGTATGTATTTATATACATATATATATATATATACATATATATATATATATACATATATACATATATATATACATATATACATATATATTTATACATACATACACATATATATATACATATATACATACATATATATATATATGCATAAATACATATATACATATATATATATATATATATATATATATATATATATATATATATATATATATATATATATATATATATATACATATATGCATATATATATATGCATATATACATATATATATATATATACATATATACATATATGCATATATACATATATACATATATACATATATGCATATATACATATGAATATATATATATATATATATATATATATATATATATATATATATATATACTCACACACACACTCTCTCTTGGGCCCGTCTTCTTGGGATACATGCTATCCCACCCCGTAAGGAAAGGGTTAAGTGAAATACCTATTCTATATGCAAATACTAGTTGAATACCATACGCTACGGAATACATTCAAATTAAATACAACGGTAAATGTATGCAGTTAATGGCGCATATATATATATATATATATATATATATATATATATATATATATATATATATATATATATATATATATATATACCGGGTGGCCATAATTAAACTGACAGTGCTCACAGTGTTCTGTAGCGCGATCTATTTGCGAGAATGACGCCACATTTTGTAGGAAGATTCAACAAGACGGGGGACGAAGGATTCCGCGAAAAAATAAATTTGTTCCAAAAGTCACCGCTAGGGGAAAATTTGGCGCTGTGTAATAGAAAATAGAGTGTTAACAAATGCAAATTAATACGGAATAAAATTAACTTTTATTATGCTCATTTTCTTATTTAGTTCAAGTGCAATATGGCAACCTGCCTGACTGAACTTTCAGAGAACCTGTTTTCTCAAACGTCGCAACCATTGCTTTTAGCCCATTAACTGACACAGGACCTTTACCTTTACGCATTTTTTTGTGCGTTCTAAAAGCACGAAGAGCGGCTGAGGCGTTGCACTGGTTGAGGTAAAAGAATTTGACCAGTAATGCACGCTCGACTAAAGAAGGAGACATTGCACATAAACTTTCAATCCGACTGATTCGAAACGTAACACATTGCCTTTTAAAATCCAAGCAGCTGGCACTGTGCCAATGGATGTAACGTGAAATTTGAATAAAGAACTTCTTCTTCTGCTCAGCGTACGTGATATTGCAGATCACGAGACTTTATCGGTGTTTATGTAGATTTTACGCTTTTTTAAAAGTGTTGCCATATTGCACTTGAACTAAATAAGAAAATGTGCATAATAAAAGGTAATTTTATTCCGTATTAATTTGCATTTGTTAACACTCTATTTTCTATTACACAGCTCCAAATATTCCCCTAGCGGTGACTTTTGGAACTAATTTATTTTTTCGCGGAATCCTTCGTCCCCCGTCTTGTTGAATCTTCCTACAAAATGTGGCGTCATTCTCGCAAATAGATCGCGCTACAGAACACTGTGAGCACTGTCAGTTTAATTCTGGCCACCCGGTATATATATATATATATTCCCCTAATAGTTGCCGTGTTCTGTGTATGCCTCTGTCAAGTAAGGGCCTGTTCACATAGGAGTCCGTTGCATAGCGTTAAGGAAGAGATGACGTTCAGACGAAAATAAACGAATCATAGGCGTTAAAAATTTCATTGCTAATCGTTTGGAGGCCTATGATTGGTTTATTTTCGTCTCAACGTCATCTTTTCCTTAACGCAAAGCTACGGATTCCTATGTGAACAGGCCCTAACGCTTCCAGAGAGACCGCATCACAAAATATATCAGCCTATATGAATCTCACGTGCAAAAATACAATAATAAACAGAAATTAAAAACACCAAAATCATTTGTTTAACAAATTTGTAGGTTAAGTTAATTGTTATTTAATGCACGTGTATACAGCTTTAAAATTCATGAAAATAAAAAAAAATTCTGAAACGCGATTGCAGCGCTGCCTACCGGTTCCAATCATTGAATGCACGTGTATACATCATTAAAATTCATGAAAATAAAAAAAAAATTCTGAAACGCGATTGCAGCGCTGCCTAAATAGACTGCAAAAATTTTTTGCAAGTGAGTAATTTGTATGATTTTTTAATCTGATTTTCTTTTGTTTATATATTTTATTTTTGCTTAATATATTTATACATAGCATATTTATAGCATATTAGTTAGATTGTATACATAGCATATTAGTTAGATTGTGCAAGTCGGATTGAAAAATCAGCGGAAAGCATGCTTTTTTCCCCAAGAGGACGTTTCTTTAAATTATAAACTCGAATTTTTACAACATTTGTAATTATAACATCGGATAGAAAAACAGCTAATATTCTGTAAAAATTTCTAATATTTTAACAGGGTTATGAACCTTTTTTTATTGGAACTGTTCAATTATTTACCGTTAAGTTTTGACGGGTACTATCTAGTATGTATGTATGTATGTATATATATATATATATATATATATATATATATATATATATATATATATATATATATATATATATATATATATAATAAATACAACGGACAGTGTATGCAATTAATGCCAAAAATTACAAAAAATGTATTTATAAAAAAATCGTAGCAGATATTTTTATACACAAAATAATGTAGAAGAAAATATTCAAATTAAATCTAATAGGAGATACTAAAGAATATAGTACAGTTAATATAGTACAGTTTGAGGAACATTTCTTTTACTGTATTTTAATAATTTTTTGGATATGTCCAATCGTCTGTTGCATTAGAAAGAAAAAAAAATTGTCAATTTATTTCGTTGCTATGCACGTGGTGCAAATTTAATTTAAAGTATCACAAAAAGAAAAGAAATCTCGTGATCAGCATTTAATAAATTAAATTCTAAAAATTAATATTTAAAAATTCTCCAAAAATCATAAAATGGGGGCAAACATTCGAAAAAGATTTCATTTTAAAGGAATTTTTATGATCTTTCTCGTGATATAAATTTTATAACCCTCAAATTATTATTATGAATGCAAACTTTAAAAAAATGTTAGAAAAACAGCTGAAAAATTTAATTTAAAAAAATGTAAGAAGAATTTTTCAAAAATCTTTCTTAGTGCACCCCTACACTATAAGAAGAATCGCCATGCAAAATTTCAACCCTTTAGGTCCAGCGGTTTGGTATGTGCATTATCTGTCTATCAGTCAGTTACGGAACTGTTTTTTATATCAAAGTAGGTAAGCAACGATAAGTAATCCTATGTTAATTACCCGCGGTAGTTTCGTTAGAAGAGACTACCTGAAATATATATATATTTAAAATTAGGTTAACTTATAGAGGTTTAAGCGTATATATTCTAGTGCTAATATAGTTGTAATATTTAATACTTCTCTAAGAAATCTCCAACGTACAAGTGATGATTTCAGTACAATAACTTTATAAAACATATATGGGTTTAATGTTAAACAAAACAGCTTCTAGAAAGATAAATTTTGTGATATTAGGGTCTTTAGTTAACAATAAGTTAATAATAGTTATACCAAGACTAGGAATGGTTTCCCATGCAAATAATCTGATTCATCGGTTTTCATACAATGGGTAGTATTTTTGGATTTACGAAATTTGTGCAAATGCATATTTAAAATAACTGCAAAAAAACAAATTTAACGAAATAAATCCTACGTGTTTATGCAAGACAGGTAACGACGATTCTCAAAAGAAATTCTGGCATTAAAGTAAACAAACCTCAAATAAGATACAAGGAAATCTAAACCTTGTTTGGGAATTTTAGGCTGAGAATTCATGTTACACGGTAAATGGCTTCTTTCTAATAATGACGATCTCATCAAAGACCTGTTTAGGGTCTTTTAGCTTGTACTTTTATTAAATAAAACAGTAAAACTTACTGAACGTCTGAGACTTATTTCAGATTACCCAACATCATTGGAATTTCAAAATATCGTTAACTTCACTGAACTCTAAGAGATAAGTTAACTAGATATTAATCCCGGAAAATAAAGAACAAATTTGTTTGACAAAAAATGGCGAGTTGTATTCTTTGAACAAGCAAAGAAACAGAACAAAATACAAACCTAAAATTTTACTTGCAAATCTAAAATATTTAATTAGTTGCCATTCCTCTTATTACAAATAGTTGCAATCGATTTTTTTTCTTTTTTTGAGGTTTAGGCTTTTATTCCTTCTGAAAACTATGCCAAACGATCCCCCACATAATGCAATTTTTTAAAGAACTTTCTGCGTCAATGAGGGGGTTTAAGTTAGAATTTAAAAGCCTTCTCTGATGTCACATTATAAATACATTTTATATATAGAATACTGTTTGAACTTTTTTTAACCTTTTTCACTTAAGTACCATTTGAGTTGTCATGATTCATCCCGGGTATTCAGAACGTCTCTTATGAATTTCTTTTTCTAGATAGCTCTTGTGACGCATCAGCTGTATAGAAGAGGATTTGCACTCTTCGACAAAATTAAGGAATAATTCATTTAACAGTTTGTATGGTCGAAAAATTATTTCAAAGGGTAAGGTATCATTTAAGAAAAATAACTGAAATGTGGAATTTGATAAATTCCTGCCAGTAAATTGATGCATAAATAAAATGAAATGTTCTGTTTTCTCAGTAATAAAATTTATAGTTAATTATCCATGGCGCATGTTTATAAATATTGAGTTGGTTAAGAAAATGTTAAAGGAATAAAAACGAAGGTTAAAAATGAAATTTTAAAAAAGTTATTTTTCGGTCGGAAACTGCCAATAAGTCTGCGTTAAACGTGACAGTTCAGCATTTTAAAAGATATCTTCTCAAATTTTACGTCAAAGGCATACTTTCAAAATAGAAAATTTTAAAGTTGCATATTATTTATGTAATTATTGAGTTAAGGAAATCGGGGATTAAATTCTCAAAAAAGAATACTTTTTTTTCTTTTATAGGGCTCTAAGAATCGAATCACACTAACGGAATGATTCTTCTAGGATCATATTGTCAGATACAACATTTTTATGCTGTATTTATGGGGTACTATGCTGTAGAACTACATTATATATATTTATCGAGGAATTGAATTTTCCATAGATTTTTATCTTTAATGTCATATCTCATCTTCCTTGTAGTAAGGTGGAATTTTCTACAACGTCACTTCGGTTGTTTATATTATAATGCCTTCAGGATTTTTCGGTAAATAAATTAGATAGAAACGTTTGATGAGACTTACGAAGAGTTTTGATATAATTATATATGCCTGATTGGCTAAGATACCGCACTTTCTCGCCAAGATGATTTCGCGCCAATCCTCGAGGCACGGCTTGTTCTCCCCCCATCATACCATGATGAGGGGATCATGATCATGAGATGATGCTATTTAGACCCCCCTGATCATGATGTGATGCTATTTAGACATTTTGACATGCAAAGGGCTGGTGTAAACAAAAACGGTACCAAGGTTGGCGTGAAAATTTTGGCTTGGCGAGAAAGTGCGCGTATAAGGAAACTGTTCCGTTTGATGTCACACAACGTAGATCACACACAATTACAAATGGCACATATAGACTTTACATAATGAAAAGTTGTCTTAACATCTTGCAAATCTGTAATAAGCACGTAAACTTGAGAACCATCTTACTATTAACGTCTGAAAGTAAACAAACGTATGTATGTTTGTTAGTTTGCGAACAGTCCGGGCGACACGGGAACGGGCTAATCTGCGAGCATAGCAGGATATCGCAACTGGTATCGATGGACGCGGACGGACGAGACGCGTGCACTGATGCCATCCTCAACTTTAAAAACTTTTAAATTTTTTAATTATTAAATTAAAACCACCGAACTCAAAAGAAGCGGACAACAGAAACAGCTGACATTCCGGGTGGGCCAGCTCCTTTCCGTTTCGCAAATTTCCACTATTTTCATGCATGCAAAATTCAACTTTTCCGTATTCCAATCGACAAATTTTTTATTTCCATGTGTTCTACAACCCTTCATCTTTAAGGATATACACATTTTTATCAAGTTAAAAATGTTTTTCATTGCAAACGAAGCTTTTCCCTCCAAAGCAGTTTTCCGAATTTCTCGAAATCGACAATTTTGATGGACAAATATTTCGGTTTTCTGCACCTATTACTGTCAATTTTACAATTTATCGGCATTTGATAGATGTCGAGCTTCCAAAATATACCAAATACATTTAATAAAAAATGTCATTCTAAAAAAGATTCCTTACAAAACTCACTTTTGAAATTTCCCGCGCTGATCGTCATAGTATCTTAATGTAACTGAATGCCGAGTTCGTAAGATTTCGACTTATTATTTTACTCACTTATAATTCCAGCAAGTTCGTGAAATTTGTTTCTAATTAATAAGCAAGTGATGAGGATTCTTTCGCCAACAATTTTGAATTCACCAGAACTGTCTTTCTATTTTTTTAAGCACTTTTTTCCCCTATGAGATTTAATATTTACATTCGGCCATGTTTCCCAAAGGAAAAATTATTAGTTGAGAACGAGTCATTTAATAATTGAAATCCAGAAATAATTTTAAAGTACGAGAAATAATTTTAGTTTCAGGAAAAGAGAAATTAAAACCTTTAGAATTTTTTCTAATTGAATGATCTTTTTTGTTTAAAAAGCAAAATTTGAAAACGGAAATTTGAAAGATTTTTTTCATTTTTTAAAAATTCTAATATATTTTTAAAAGTGATTAAACAGTTTTTAAGATTTAAGAAATAAAACTATTTCATTTTAAATCGTAAAAGCAACACATCGGGTTGCCACTCAGCTAGTACTGTTTATTTTCTGTTCTAAACTACTATCTAAAAGGTTTTGCCAGATCCCAAAACAGTAACTAATGAGAAGTGACGTCACAACGCTTTATGTAACTGAAAGAAAGAAACAGAATAAAAGAGAAAAATTCTAGCATGTTTTCAATTTCTCTGAAAATGTAATTTTTTTACCATGTTTTTATTAACTCGCATTCTTTGTTTGGGTATGTGTTTGTCCAGATCAAATCTTTCAATCAATTTTTAACTAACTTCCCGACTAGACATTTGAAACTTTTAGAATAGCTCTGAACACGATGACAATGCATTATTTTAACACTTTTAGCCATCTTTAAGCAGGATTGAATTCATTTTCAGTTATTTTCAGTTAATTTTGTTTTGTAGACTGGTGCAGCCATCTATTGACCGGGACGGGAACGAAAAGTTAAACGCAAGTTAACTTCCAATTAACTTCATTTTCTTTCAAGTTGATGGGATAATACATCAAACAAATCTTAAAAAAGTATTTCTTAATATATAGAATTGTCAAGTTTATATGATTCAACAGAAAATTTAAAAACATAGTATATAAGAAGTTCTTTTTATCTTCTAATTATTATATTCAGCTGATTTCCTTCTTTTTATATGCAACTGTTTTCCTCTTTATATATTTAGCTGATTTTCTTCATTTTATATTCAGCTGATTTTCTTCATTTTATATTCAGCTGATTTTCCTCTTTTTATATGCAACTGTTTACCTCTTTTTAACTTCCAATTAACTTAGTTCCAATTAACTTAGCAAGATAACTTCCAATTAATACATAGAATTGTCAAGTTTATGTGATTCAACAGAAAATTTAAAAACATAGTATATAAGAAGTTCTTTTTATCTTCTAATTATTATATTCAGCTGATTTCCTTCTTTTTATATGCAACTGTTTTCCTCTTTATATATTTAGCTGATTTTCTTCATTTTATATTCAGCTGATTTTCCTCTTTTTATATGCAACTGTTTACCTCTTTTTAACTTCCAATTAACTTAGTTCCAATTAACTTAGCAAGATAACTTCCAATTAATACATAGAATTGTCAAGTTTATGTGATTCAACAGAAAATTTAAAAACATAGTATATAAAAAGTTCTTTTTATCTTCTAATTATTATATTCAGCTGATTTCCTTCTTTTTATATGCAACTGTTTTTGTCTTTTTATATTAAGCTGATTTTCTTCATTTATATTCAGCTGATTTTCCTCTTTTTATATGCAACTGTTTACCCCTTTCTAACTTCCAATTAACTTAGTTCCAATTAACTTAGCAAGATAACTTCCAATTAATACAGAGAATTGTCAAGTTTATGTGATTCAACAGAAAATTTAAAAACATGGTATATAAAAAGTTCTTTTTATCTTCTAATTATTATATTCAGCTGATTTCCTTCTTTTTATATGCAACTGTTTTTGTCTTTTTATATTAAGCTGATTTTCTTCATTTATATTCAGCTGATTTTCCTCTTTTTATATGCAACTGTTTACCCCTTTCTAACTTCCAATTAACTTAGTCCCAATTAACTTAGCAAGATAACTTCCAATTAATACATAGAATTGTCAAGTTTATGTGATTCAACAGAAAATTTAAAAACATGGTATATAAAAAGTTCTTTTTATCTTCTAATTATTATATTCAGCTGATTTCCTTCTTTTTATATGCAACTGTTTTCCTCTTTTTATATTTAGCTGATTTTCTTCATTTTATATTCAGCTGATTTTCCTCTTTTTATATGCAACTGTTTACCTCTTTTTAACTTCCAATTAACTTAGTTCCAATTAACTTTGCAAGATATCTTCCAATTAATACATAGAATTGTCAAGTTTATGTGATTCAACAGAAAATTTAAAAACGTGGTATATAAAAAGTTCTTTTTATCTTCTAATTATTATATTCAGCTGATTTCCTTCTTTTTATATGCAACTGTTTTCCTCTTTTTATATTTAGCTGATTTTCTTCATTTATATTCAGCTGATTTTCCTCTTTTTATATGCAACTGTTTACCTCATTTTAACTTCCAATTAACTTAGTTCCAATTAACTTAGCAAGATAACTTCCAATTAATACATAGAATTGTCAAGTTTATGTGATTCAACAGAAAATTTAAAAATATGGTATATAAAAAGTTCTTTTTATCTATAAGAATTTTACAAAGAAGTCTAGCGTTAAAATATTTTGAAAACTTAAGTTGACTGAAAATGACTGCAAATATATCATACATCTCAAAACATAAGCACTCCTAGCCGATCGGCAATTTTCTCAAATATTGCTCCAAAACAGTGACGAGACACTAGCGTCTTCGCGATAAAAGATCATTAGGATAACACTTTGCTCCTGCCTCCCTATCATTCCCGATTTGTCCAAATTGCTTCACCTCCCGTTCAAACCAATTTAGACGGCGGAGAATTATTTGACCTACCTATTCTCGGGCTTGACTTCTTGAGAGCCTCGAGAGAGAGAGAGGGGGGGGGGAGAACAAGATTATGATCCGACGCGGAGTCTTAAAGCCTCCGGATTATGTTTACAGGATTGAGGAGTCTCTTTAACTGAAGATGTTTATGAGTTCCATAAATATGCAGTTTTCCTCGATATTGAAAAGCGAGAATTTTCACTTGTATTTTCTCAGAGTGAGAATATTTTTGTATACGTTTAGGGGTGGAGAAGTACTGCAGAGCAGGACATGACTTTGAACGGGGTGGGATAGCCTGTATTCCAAGAATATGGGGCCAAGAATAAATAAACATATACACACACACACACACACACACATATATATATATATATATATATATATATATATATATATATATATATATATATATATATACATACATATATACACACATATATATATGTGTATATATATGTGGATATGTGTATTTATATATATATATATATATATATATATATATATATATACATATATACATATATACACATATGTACACATATGTATACATATATGTATATATATATATATATATATACACATATACATATATATATATATATATACATATATACACATATGTACACATAGGTATACATATATTTGTATATATATATATACACAGATACATATATATATATATATATATATATATATATATATATATATATATATATATATATATATACATACATATATATATACATACACACATATATACACTCACACACACACACACATATATATATATATATATGCTAGATGTATTACCCGGCTTCACTCGGGATTCAGTTTCTGTTATTTTTTTTCAATGATTAGCCTCATGTTATGATGTTCTACAGTTTTCGCTAAAATTCATTTGCGGTACAAAATAGCATTAGTTTGTTGTGGGTGCTGTCGTTGTTCATCGCTTTCCTTTCCTGTCGATGTTGAAGCTCGAAGACGATCGTATGTTCGACGCGTTAAAAGTTTCTTCATCAGTCTCACTGCTTCGGATCACTACAATTCGAATTCTGTTGCCTTCGAGCTCTTGGGAATGTTTTTCTTCAAATTCTTGTGTTCTTCTAACTGCATTTCGAATTCTGTCGGCTTCGCTCTCTTCTGCTTTTTTTTTTCATTACATTGCTCATTTCTCAACAATCTTTGTCATTTTGCCCTTACTTCTGTAGGATTCAAAGTTGCTCTCCTCTTTTTTGGGCATTTTAAAGCATTAATTTACAGCTAGTCAATAACGTTTGAATAAATTTATTATTACAGAAAAAGAATCAATAATGTTTGAATGGATTGAGAACACATTCAATATTAAAACACAGCAAATCTGTTAATTATTATAGAAAAGTATATACACGTTTTTCATGCTCGGAATTCTTTCTCAAAAGTAAATCGTCTGCTACGTTTCAATGCCACTTTTAGACTTCCTTAATTATAATATGCACGTATTTCATGATTGTAATTCTTCCTCAAAACTAAATCATCTGCTATGTTTCAATGTCACTTCAGTTATATAAATCATCGCGTCAAGGCTAAACGCACGTGTTTCTAGCTAAGTCAACGTGTCCTTTAGTATATTTGAGTTTGAACAGGTAGCTTGGGATAGTTTTAATTCATGAAATGGATATATAACACATTGATTGAAAATGAATGACTTTCCATCCTTATATTTTCATTTTTAAAAAGAAACATTCCGGCGTTGCCACGTACATGAAAATAATATATCAAATTCATTCTTGCATGCGCCAATATATGAATAAATCACGTTTTTAATTCACGTCTATTTATTTTTACGGAAATGTTATAATTTAATTGGCAACAATGAAATGTTACAATGGCTTTGAACAAAAATATCCGGCGAAATTTGGCGATTTTCAATATCCGTTGATACTTCTAACATAATTCGGGAATGGAACGTCGTAGCGGAATGAAAATAGTCTATAACCATCGCGCAAGTTCAAGCAATAAGTTAACCAAGTTTCATCGCAATTGGATGAACGGTACGGCAGCGCATAAAATACAAACAAACAAACATTCATTTTTATATATATACTAGCGGCCCGTCCTGACTTTGTCCGGATTGAACAAAATATTATACCAATAAATTTCTAGTTGATAGCGAATAAATTGTAAATCTTTTTTTACCTTAAAAATAACCTTAATAATACCTTAAATTAATATTACGTTAGTTAATAATTAAAGTTAATTTTTTAAAAGAAAAAGGCGTGACGGAGAACGGCTAGATTCGAACCGCTAACGTCAGAACAGAAGCCCACCGCGATAGCACCACGTTAAGGATCATTGAAGACTTCGGCACAAAAAGCGGTAGAGGACAGTAGCGGTAACAATGGAGATTGTTAGGATTAAGCCCCTAACTTTATTTCTACTGATCAGATATACATAATATATAGCCTATGTCCATCTGGAATAATGTACCTTTCAAACAGTGAAAGAATTTTTCAAATAGGTACAGTGGTTCTGAAGATTACACTCCACGTACAAAATCGCTCTCTCTTTATATATAAGTATAGATATAGATAGGCTGCACATTGGAGATGATGCTTTCTTCCAGCTGATCACTGAACCGAGGCAATTTTCGAATTGTTTTGAATTTGGTAATTGGAGGGAGCGGAATTATTTTCGGAGGGAAGTAATGAGTTTTGGCATAGCGTGGATTCTTCAACTTTGGCGACGATCACTGCAGAATTTCAAATGTAATTAGAGAATTTCATTCTCATTTGTTCTCTTATAATTTTAAATGTAAGGGGTCAGATACAGAAAATTTTATTTTGCTTCAAGTCGTGGCGTAAAATTTAAGTATGGTGATTAGATACAGCAGTTACTCTAATTTCCAGATCTCAGAGATATTTCAAATATGTGGCAGCTCTGGGTCAAAAAGATATCTCTAAAATGCTTATTGCATAAAATTAACACTGGAAATACGACACGTAGAAATGAAGCAATAACGTGGATACCAAAGATTACAAAGCGAAAAAAAATTTCAGGTAGTCTCATCTAACGAAACTACCACGGGATATTAATGTAGGATTACTTATTGTTGCTTACCTCTTTTTTTTAAGCATTTGGTTTTTTTTAAGCATTCTGTTTAAGGCCGTCTGCACACGGGGCAACTCAAAAGAAACTGATAACCGACTCAAATCACAAACCAGTCCGTGATGAGTCGCAACCTATGTAATTGAATGGAGCCACGCACACGACGCAACTGGTTACAAACCCGTCGGACGGGTTTGTAACCAGTTGCGTCGTGTGCGTGGCTCCATTCAATTACATAGGTTGCGACTCATCACGGACTGGTTTGTGATTTGAGTCAGTTATCAGTTTCTTTTGAGTTGCCCCGTGTGCAGACGGCCTAAAGTGACAGTCGACCTTCAAACCTAGCTTTTTTTGTTTTGAATGGATTTGCTTGAAATTTGAATATATGACTAGTACCATAGATATGTAATTGTGGTTAAAATTTAAAGATGAAATATTAATAATTTATGAATTATGAATTATTAATTATATCAAGAATTGGCCTAATTAAAAATGTTCCATGCGCATTTCTTTTTCATATAATATGGTAATTTTTATTTGCAGGATACCTTATAGAACTAATAAGGAAACTTATTGCTTATTTTAAGCAATCAATAAAAATATAAAGAGAAAAAAATAATAGTGAAAGCACCCTTTTTATTACGAAAAATACTTATAAATCGACTTTTAAAGTACAAAATTTAGAAATTCTGAGCTACGAAGCATAATTTTTTTCAATAAGATTTATTTGATATACAGTTAAGTATATGAAACTTAAATTTCAAAGCAATACGATAACTAGAAATGCGTCCGGAGCAGTTTGAATATTCGTATGACATGAAAATTTTTATTTTGAGAGAAACACATTTAAAGTTATTGATATTAGTAACCACATAATATCTAAATTAAATACAAATGCCTATAACTGGGAAAGTAATCACAGAAATTAAAAATTCTTTTTGCAACACGTTCCTACTCGTCCGTAGTTTTACAATTCAATAAAATAAAAAAAATCCAATTTTTTGGACAAATTTCACAATATTGAAAGTCCACTGTCCCATTAACTGTTTAACTGCTTCTCGGTTTGGAGCGCTGTCAAAATTATAACTCCCGAAAACGCTGAAATTTTGCTTTCCAGGACTGTTATTGAGGAACTTAATCCTACGTTAAAACTTGAATACGAATACAGAAGAATTCTTTTTATTTCTCTCGTACCGGATCATCGTAGTTGCCAGATGTCTTCTTCAGAACGTGAAATGCAAATATTTTTAATTGTCGTCTGCAGCGGGATTCGGCCGCAGACTTGCGATCGCTACATATCTGCTTACACATTCATCAATGAATTTCATTGGTACTATTGGTATATTGAATATGTCTAATTTAACCAAATATATTCACCTTTCTCGTACATGCATAATCTAATCTGTATTAATTTATTCCAAATCGAATTACTTCTATTATGAAAGACCAACGTGGGCTTCACAATATATCAGTAGATGATTTAAAAAAAAATATGTTTCTATTGATTGAATAAACCTCACGTCATTTGACTCATTATTATTACCATATTTTTATTAACTCGCTTTCTTGTTTGTGTGTGTGTTTGTCCAGTCCAAATCTTGCAATCGATTTTTAACTAACTTCCCGACTAGCTAGACATTTGAAACTTTTACAATAGCTCAGAGCACGATGACAATGCATTATTTTGATACTTTTAGCTATCTTTAAGCAGCATTGAATTAATTTTCAGTTAATTTTGTTTTGTAGAATGGTGCAGCCATCTATCGGCCGGGACGGGAACAAAAAGTTAAACGCAAGTCAACTTCCAATGCTGGAACTAAACGATTGATTTCGCATTTGATCATTTTCTTTCAAGTTGATGGGACTTCATATACTTTTAGCCAATTAACGAAAAGAACGTTAAACGCAAGTTAACTTCCAATTAACTTCATTTTCTTTCAAGTTCATGGGATAGTTAATCAAAAAAAATTTTTTTTAAAGTATTTATTAATACATAGAATTGTCAAGTTTATATGATTCAACAGAAAATTTAAAAACATGGTATATAAAAAGTTCTTTTTATCTTGTATTTATTATACATATTAAAGCGGATATTATTATCTAATAACTAACTGAATACCCGTGCTTCGGAGTACATTCAAATTAAATAGAACGGTCAATATATGCAGTTAATGCCAAACAAAAACAAAAAAAATATATATTTATAAAAAAATCGTAACGGATATTTTTATGGGTAAAATAATGTAGAAGAAAATACTGAAATTAAATGTAATAGAAAATACTAAAGAATATAGTGCAGTTAATACAGTACAGTTTGAGGAACATTAATTTTACTGTATTTTAATATTGTTTTGGATAATGTCCAATCGTCTGTCGCATTAGAAAGAAAAAAAAAATTTTTTTGTCAATTTATTTCGCTGTTATGGACGTATCCAAAAATTAGTTAACAGTATCACAAAAAGAAAAGAAACCACGTGATCAGCATTTAATAAATAAAATTCTAAAAATTAATGTTTGAAAATTCACCAAAAATCAGAAAATGGAGCTAAAGATTCGAAAAAGATATTATTTTAAAGGAATTTTTATGATCGTTGTCTCGATATAAATTTTATAACCCTCAGATTATTTTTTTAAATGCAAACTTTAAAGAATGTTACAAAAACAGCTTAAAAATTTAATTTAAAAAAATCTCAGAAGAATTTCTCAAAAATCTTTCTTAGTGCACCCCTACACTATAAGAAGAATTTCACTATAAGGAAAATTTTCATGTTGGAACATAAAATTACGTGTATTATTTTTGCACTTTAAAATTTCTCTTAGGTTATAGGCCATTTTGAAGATAACTGTCATATGTATCATGTGTGAGAAGGAAATTAAAATAGTAGCATTAGGATTTTGTGAAGAGTGATAGGCTTTTTAGCTAAATTTAATTAAAAATTACTTCAAATTGACCAATTTATAAATAAGTATACTATTTACAGGTGAGTTTTTTCTTTCTTTTTTTAATTTTTAAGTGCAATTTTACCATAAAAGCCAAAAAAAAAATCCTTTAAAATATTATTTAAAAAAATGACTCCGAACGTAGGCAGTCATTTTAAGGGGATGGTGGACTTTAAAATTACCAAAAATCGAGCAAAAATTGGAATTTTTTTGGGGGGTGTATTAATATTTTAAAAACATGTAAATATTGGAATGAAATGCATTTAAAATGTGTAGTGAAAAGAAAAATGAAAAATTGGTGGCTTGAGAGTAGTAAGTATTAAAGGTAGATAAAAAATTATCTTTTAAATGACTTTTTCTCAAAATGAGAAATTTCCAGATTTGCAAGTCTTTAAAATGCTCCTCGCGTCATAATTTTTGACGAAATTTTATGAAATTTATAATAAAGATTCCTGTAATACATCAAAATAAAGTTATGTATCAATTTTAGGATTCGAGCTCATTTAGGTTATAAAAGTTTAAGAAAAGTACAAAAATTTCGCGAAAATTCAGAGTACAAGCATAAAAATATTTTCTAAAAATTAACTATTCAACGAAAGTACAAAAAAATACATAACTTTGTTCAGAACGTATTTATAAGCAATATAAATGCAAAATTAAGGGGAAAAGTTTAAAATTGAGTCGCAAGGAGCATTTTAAAGAAGGGCAATTTAATTTAAATTTTTTAATTATAAAATATTTTTTTAAAAATATTTATAAAATTTTATAAGGCGTTTAATATTGTTATACTTTAATGAATATATATACAAAATTTCATATCTCTGTGGTAGAAATTTCAAAAATCGTTTTGAAAGGTCCACCATGCCCTTAAGATTTGTCGACCGAAGGATATTATTTGCGTTTAAATTCATTACACCACATTTCTATCCCCCAAAAAAGTCAAATTTAAAAATACTATTCTTAGTTTTCTATAAAAATAAAAATTCTGCATTCGTACAGAATATCTTTCTTTGTTACAAGTTACGATATAAAAGAAATACTTTTAACGCCAAGTTGAGATTCCGTGAGAAACTTTTCTCCGTAACATTGAGTCGAGCAAATACAATATGGCGAATACCCAAAAATCCTCAATTCTTTTTCAGCACTTTTGACGGTCTGTGAGATTATGAAAAGAAGCCCTATGAAAAGAAATTCTACTTAAAGGGAAAAAAGAAATTTCTGTCAAAGCTTACGGTATATCATAAAAGACAAACTACTGCTCATAATTGAAGGTTATCTCGCAAAAGATGGTCGACTTTCATTGTTAGAAAATTTGCATTTTGACTCTGAACATTGCATATTGGAGTACAGCGCACTATTCTGACCAGGATTTGTCAGATTTGTCTGCATTGTCTATATTGAATTAGAACCTAATGTGGAAAGGATATGACATAATTTTATCTCTAGAACAGCGATTTTCAACATGACAAGACTTAGGACCGTATCGATATATTCGAAAGGAACAAAATAATATACAGTAACCACCGCTTATACTGATCAGTGGTTATAAGAATCAACCGTTTATAAGAATCAATATCGCAAAAACAAAATGTTTTTTTCCATGTTAAAATTTTCGCTTCAAAGAATCAATCCCCCGGTTTTAAGAATCAATTTACACTTTTCGCTTTCCTTTAATTTTTTCCAAAAAGCCTCTTAAACCCTCAAAAGGCACGAAGTTCTTTCTTTAATTTTTTTTAAAGAAAGAGTGACAAGATGGGATGGAATACAGTCGTAAAATGCATCCCTTTCTTCGTTAGACATAACATAATAGTTTCCCCTTGAACGCTTTAGCTAAACACTGTCATATTAGCTTGACCCAGGGGCATCCTACCCGTCCGGATCCGATTTCACTTTTCTTCACTGACAAACAAAGACAGGGACTCTTTTTCCCACCTCCCACATCCTGGTTGCGGCTTCCTGGACCCTGAAACACATAAATCTTCGGCGAAGTGTCCACTATCACTTAGGCAAACGTGGCATTATTAGATTCAGAACGTTATCAAACTGTGAAACGTAAGCTAGTAGGTGAATCTTGGTTTGAGACTATTGGTATTGAAAGAGGTATAAACAGTCTCCTGAAAACTTCATTACGTCACGCTACCATAGAAAACTTTTTCTTGCACCCTTCCTGTAGTTGAAATGTTAAACTGTTAAGCAGGTATGCTGTAACAAATATTGGATTTTTTTCTTTTCTTACTATAATGTGTATCTACTTATAGGTCTAGAAATTAAGTTGTATTTTTAAAATTATAAAAATAATTTTAATAAAAGATAACTAACGTAAATTAAAGAGTATTTTATAGTAAATTATCTAATATATGTATATATAGGTGTGTATGTTCCTGTCCAAAAACTTAAATTCCGGCTATAAGAATCAAAAACAGTAATAACAAACGGGATTCTTACAAGCGGAAATCACTGTATATGTATGTATACATATATATATACATACATACATATATATATATATATATATATATATATATATATATATACAACATGCACTATAGAATATTAACTTCTTATTATAATCATGTATATCTATTTATAGGTTAAGAAATTAAGTTGTATTTTTAAAATTATAAACAATAATTTTAATAACAGATAATTAACGTAAATTAAAGAGTATTTTATGGTAAATTATCTAATATATGTATATATATATGTGTGTGTGTGTGTGTGCCTGACCAAAAACCTAAATTTCGGCTATAAGAATCAACCGCTTATAAGAATCAAAAACAGTAATAACGAACGTGATTCTTATAAGCGGAAATGACTGTATATGAACGGAACAAAATAATTACGCGTTTCAATCTCCTGGCAATATTCCTTTCTTCAGTCTTCAGTTTCCGCCTTCCTAAAAGCTTTTGGGGAAGTTTAAGTTCCACTTATGTTAAGTTCAAGTGAACTGGTTTTGTGGACCACAAATATACAGACAGCGGGTTAAAAGCTTACTTTCGAAAACCCTAAACTTTGGTTACGAATATCCCCACTTATTTTATTTTTCTACCGCGGAGGCATTTGTTGTGTCGCCATTTTACACGCATATCACTGCATTTTATGCTATGCAATTAATGCCGGAAAAAAAAATTATATGTATAAACATCGTAAAGGATATTTTTATAGACAATAATATAGAAGAAAATATTGAAATTAAATACAACGGTCAATGTATGCAATTAATTCGTATGTTTAATATCCATAAAACCTACTATTTTGAATTAAATTCTTTAAAAAAATTCCATCTCTATTAGTCTAGTGGTTAAATTTTATCTTTTACCGTATTTTACTATTTTGTTTTGTCAATTTATTTCGTTGTTATGCACGGGACGCAAAATTAATTTAAAGTATCTCAAAAAGAAAAGAAATCTCGTGATCGGCATTTAATAAATTAAATTCTAAATATTAATCTTTAAAAATTCACAAAAAATCAGAAAATGGAGGTAAAGATTCGAAAAAGAATTCATTTTAAAGGCATTTTTAGGATCTTTCTCGTGATATAGATTTTATAAACCTCAGTTTATTATTTTAAATGTAAACTTAAAGGAATGTTACAAAAACAGCTTAAAAATTTAATTAAAAAAATCTAAGAAGAATTTTTCAAAAATCTTGCTTAGTGTACCCCTACACTATAAGAAGAATCGCCATGCAAAATTTCAGCCCTTTAGGTCCAGCGGTTTGGTCTGTGCGTTGTATGTCAGTCAGTGAGTGACGGAATTGTTTTATATATATAGATGTGAACATTAAATAAAAAAGTCTACAAATCTGATCTGGATCAACGAGGGCCAGAAAAACGAGGTTTTACTGTATGCCAACCAATTAAATATATATAATGGGTACAAGTTAATACACTTATTATCTCCATCAACTGGACTGATTGACTGGATCTGATGACTACTCAAGTAACGACTATAAATACAAGTAGTCACCGCTTACCGTAACGATCCTCTGTTCTGTTTCTGATTCCGACATTCGTTATATATACATACATACATATATATATATATATATATATATATATATATATATATATATATATATATATATATATATATATATATATTTATATATATATATATATATATATATATATATATTTATTTATATATATATATATTTATATATATATATATATATATATATATATATTTATATATATATATATATATATATATATATATATATATATATATATATATCTATATATATATATATATATATATATTTATATATATATATATATTTATATATATATTTATATATATATATATATATTTATATATATATTATATATATATATATATATATATATATATATATATATATATATATTTATATATATATATATATATATATATATATATATATATATATATATATATATATTTATATATATATATATATATTTATATATATATATATATATATATATATATATATATATATATTTATATATATATATATATATATATATATATTTATATATATATATATATATATATATTTATATATATATATATATATATATTATATATATATATATTTATATATATATATATATATATATTTATATATATATATATATATATATATATTTATTTATATATATATATATTTATATATATATACATATTTATATATATATACATATTTATATATATACATATTTATATATATATACATATTTATATATATATATATATATATATATATATATATATATATATATATATATATATATATATATATATATATATTTACAAATTGGCAGACAAAAATAATATACTCGAAGTACAAATGAAAAAAAAATACTTTGCAGCAAAACACGTTGTATTTGTTTGTCGTTATAGAAAAATATACCGATTCCATTGTCTCCGAAATCAATAAGCGAAATCGATGAAGTCTTTCGAAAGGTGGTACTCTTCAATATCTGTCATATCGAGATTTCCCTTTGAAAAGTCAAATAAAATATACAAAGCTTTCCTTCAGTCCTTTTTCTTTTGTAGATGTCCAGGAATCGCAGCGTACAAATATATGAAACTAAAAAGGGAAAAAAGATGTTGCCAAGAGAATGTTACTTTTTCAAGCGCCTGTCCTTCAACTGCCGCAGAGGGAAGAAATGCCTCCGAGGAAAAAAGTGAATACTTGAAGGTTTATAACCAGAGCAAAGTGGATTCTACGTCTTTTAATTGGAAACTCGTCGAACTTATGTAGTTGACTGTGCTCTGAATTTCTCTAACGTGAAATGAATTTCAGTACAAATTCCACCAGCCCCTGACAGATAGGAAACAGATTATTCAGAGGTCATATAAATTTTATTTTAAGAGTGGATATAAAGAAGCTGTGTGTTTCTATTATGCTTTTCCCACAAGTCTAAAGTAAGAAATATTTTTATATTTTTTTATAAAATGTTTTAATTTTGCAGTGATATACGTCAATAATCTATCTATATATATAAAACAGTTCCGTAACTGACTCATTCATTCATTCATTCATTCACTGACTGACTGACATACAACGCACAGACCAAACCGCTGGACCTAAAGGGCTGAAATTTTGCATGGCGATTCTTCTTATAGTGTAGGGGTGCACTAAGAGAGATTTTTGAAAAATTCTTCTTAGATTTTTTTAAATTAAATTTTTAAGCTGTTTTTTTTACTTTTTTTAAGTTTGCATTTAAAATAATAATTTGAGGGTTATAAAATTTATATCACGAGAAAGATCATAAAAATTCCTTTAAAATGAAATCTTTTTCGAATCTTTACCTTCATTTCCTGATTTTTGGTGAATTTTTAAAGATTAATTTTTAGAATTTTATTTATTAAATGCTGATCACGTGACTTCTTTTTCTGGTACTTTAAATAAATTTATCGTCACGTGCATAAAAACTAAATAGACAAAAAATAATTTTTTTTTCTTGCTAATGCGGCAGACGATTGGACATTATCCAAAAAATATTAAAATACAGTAAAAGAAATGTTCTAGAAACTGTACTATATTAACTGTACTATATTCTTTAGTATTCTTTATATTAGATTTAATTTGAATATCTTCTTCTACATTATTTTGTCTATAAAAATATCCCTTACGATTTTTTTATAAATATATATATATTTTACATCAATTATATACATTGATCGTCGTATTTATTATATATATATTGGCATTAATTGCATACATTCACCGATGTTTTTACTTTGAATGTACTCCGTAGCGAAGTGCGGGTTTTCAGCTAGTACTAATATATAAAGAGAGAGAGAGCGGATTTTGTATATGGAGGGTAATCTCCGGAACAACTGCACCTATTTAAAAAATTCTTTCACTATTTGAAAGGTACATTATTCCAGATGGAGTTAGGCTATATATTATGTATATCTGATCAGTAGAAAGAAAGTTAGGGGCCTAAATGTTGAGCTGATGCTTCATCCTTCTTTGCTACTTTTCCTTTGTCAACCTAGGCAAGCAACCATAGCAACACATCAAACGATATTTTCATTTATTTTCAGTAAAACATTTAACATTTGAATTTTCTTTATCAACCATAGTCGAGTAACCATAGCAACACATCAAACTACATTTTCATGTATTATCAGTAATACATTTAATATTTTAAACATTCAAGTGGAGGAGGTATTGACAAATACAAAAAGGATTTTTGAAATTGGCAACGTTTAAGGGTTTATCGAAGAAAATTACATTTGGAACTACGCTTTTTATTGGGCATTTAAGGTAAAAAAATAGATTTACAATTTTTTGGCTATCAACTGGAAATTTATTGATATAATATTACAGAACTTTATTTAACTTACAAACTTTATGTTTTTGAATTTATGTACAATTTTATGCACAATTTGCGTAAACCTAACTTGAATTATTGAACTTTATTCAAAAATCAGTGTGTTTCATTGAAACTGTGAAATTTATCGATTATTTCGAATAGGCCTATGTTTGTTCCTTTATAAGTGAAAAAGTATTGCTTCCATTGAGCTGAAATTTTATATAGGTATAGTTGACATTTCAGATTAAAACATAAGCATATTATTTTTTAAAAATCGGGCCCCGGAGTTTTTCTAATTAATGTTTTAATGCTTTTGCCCCTAAAAGTAGCTTATTTCGACAGCTTTCGCGGCTGTCCTCGCTGACAGCGAGACTATGGGGCCGAATCGTACCAAAATCGGCACGCGGGTGGCCCCGGACACGATTCAGTGCCTGACGTAGCCGGATTTTTTAATTTTAAATTTTAAAAAAGTTATTAAATTTTTGTGCCATTTTTGATGCTTTTTTCGTGTTTTTTTTGTGTGCGGACTCTGTAGGGGATAAGCTATGGGGCCGAATCGTATCAAAATCGGCATGCGGGTGGCCCCCGGACACAATTCAGTGCCTGACGTTACAGTTTCCAATAAAAATATCTTTTGCCATCACCATCAACAAACCCCAAGGTCGAACATACAAATATATTGGACTTGACTTACGGGAAGATTGGTTTACTCATGGACTTATGTTGGTCTCTCTAGGTCAGGAAATGCGGAGAATCAATTTATTTTAAATCCTCAGAAAAACAAAAAATGTGGTATACAATGAAGTTTTAAAATAAATTATACCTACCTAATATATACTTAAGATAGATACTTGTTCAACCCGGATAAAGTCGGAACGGGCCGCTAGTATTACCATAAAAATAATGTCTTAAAAATATTAAATTTTGAATACTACGTGCTCTTTTTTTTAACGTTTAACTTCACGGGGGAAAAAATTCAAAAATATCCATGTCGTGTCTCCCGCGTCAACCCCTTGTGTTT
>OU015503.1:104219886-104232386 GCA_907164885.2 Dolomedes plantarius
TATCGAAGGCGTTGGCAACAATGTATCTCTTTTCTCACGTCTTGAAAGAAATTTAATTTCAAGATTGCTTTCTTCGTTGAGATGGTTAAAGTTTATGAGAATTTTTTTTTTCTTGCTGATCTTGATAATTTTAGCCGAAACTGCTCGTGTCATGCAGCTTTCATAGGTTATGAAAAATTCCGAGCTCATATCAGTTTTGCATGAGTGAAGATTTATCTTGAGAAAGTTTAATGAAATATTCTATTCCTGTTTTTTTTTTTTTTTTGCTTTAAGAAAATTGTTTATCTATATACATAAAACAGTTCCTTGACTGACTGACAGATAACGCACAGACCTAACCGTTGGACCTAAAGGTCTGAAATTTTGCATGGTAATTCATCTTATAGTGCAGGGGTGCACTAAGAAATATTTTTGAAAAATTCTTCTTAGATTTTTTAAATTAAATTTTTAAGCTGTTTTTGTAACACTTTTTTAAGTTTGTATTTAACACCTTACATGCCGCGGGCGTATATACGCGATTTGCGCAGTCGATGTGTTAACTGCCACTGCCGTATATATACGTCCTCCCAGAATACTTGACACTGTAATTTGTTTATAGACGTATAACTACGCCCACTGCCTTGGAATGTGATCTTTTGACAGGGTCATGCTCATGTTTTACAAACGGGTACTGGGCACGTGAGGGAGAAATTTGAAAGTGGTAGTTCATGTGAGAGCGTGCTTGAATAGATTGTGTGATTTTTTACCCTGTTTTTATTAACTCGCTTTCTTCTCTGTTTGTTTGTGTGTGTGTTTGTCCAGTACAGATCTTGCAATCGATTTTTAACTAACTTCGCAACTAGCTAGACATTTGAAACTTTTAGAATAGCTCAGAACACGATAACAATGCATTATTTTAATACTTTTAGCCATCTTTAAGCAGCATTGAATTCATTTTCAGTTCATTTTGCTTTGTAGAATGTTGCAGCCATCTATCGGCCGGGACGGGAACGAAAAGTTAAACTCAAGTTAACTTTCAATTCTCGTGCTAAACGACTGATTACGCATTTGATAATTTTCTTTCAAGTTGATGGGACTTAAGATACTTTTAGCCGAAAAAATCCGCAAGGTGGCGCTTCGGTCGAATTCAATGCTTACACTTTTGCGTAACGGCGTTTGACGATTTTGAAAACAGAATACATGTGAATTTAGTTTATTTACAAAAATATTGTGAGAAAATTTTTAAAAAAAATTATAAAAATTAAAGTTTATAAAGTGTGTGGATAGTGGAAACGACTAAAAAGTGATTAAAATTAAATAAAAGAAAGTGAAAAAGAATAATTAAGTGAAGGTTTTTTGCAATTAAGAGAGAATTGATTGTCAAGTTTATATGATTCAACAGAAAATTTAAAAACATGGTATATAAAAAGTTCTTTTATCTTGTAATTATTATTTCTCTTTTGCTCTGTTTTCGCGTAGCGTTGTGTGATACGAGTTATTTTCAGTATCTTGTACGGATATGGTTGACAGTGAATTAGATGACTACTCCAAAAAGAAAGTTCGCCGTGAATCCCACTACCATTGCGTTGAATGTGATGTTGGTTTATGTATTCAACCCTGTTTCAAGATATATCACACAACAGTTAAATACTAACTCTTAATTTTTACTATAATCTGTAATAGGGCAATGTCTCGCAGCATGTCACATCTCAACTCTTGCAGATTTTACTTCTTGTTTGGCGAGGAGTGGCAAAAAATTGCATAATTTAACATGGCGTTCAATGAGCATTCTTACAGCTTGTTGAATAAAATGCTCTCAGATTACGCAAAGTCTTTAGATACGGTATCTAAACAAAGGTATATCACTAAATTAAACATTCAGGTACAGCCTGGAAAGGTTTATTCAGTATGTGACCCGTATTTATTGACAGAGGAAAACTGGAGTTACGATACAAGACGCTGGCCTGAAGTAACTTATCCTGATATCTATACATATCTCAAGATAATCATTCTCAACGGAAGAATGATTATATTCTCTTAAACCTTGCGAAATATTAAAAAAAAAGTCTTAAAATACCTGTTAAGTACAACTAATATGAGGAATTTTATAAATAAACTTAAATTATTATTTAACTCAAAATGAAGGTATCGTCCAAAAACACATGCAAACGCATAGGAACTGCTTCTGTTATCTGCCACCCGATAATGACGTCATCTATAGCAGACGAAAACTGGCGTAACCAGTGACGTTGCAACGTTTTGCCTTATTCAAATTTTGGATTTTTCAATTTAACAATACATATTATGTAGATTGAAAACTGTGTCTCTGTTTTTCTTCAGTCGCACCGTGTCGCTAAGCGCCCGTGCGGAAAACGGTGGCACTGGGTAGCGCATCACGTAAGATTTCGTCGGCAGTTAAGGGGTTAAAATACTAATTTGAGGGTTATAAAATTTATAGCACGAGAAAGATCATAAAACTTCCTTTCAAATGAAATCATTTTCGAATCTTTCTCTTCATTTTCTGATTTTTGGGGAATTTTTAAAGATTAACTTTCAGAATTTTATTTATTAAATGCCGTTCACGAGTTTTATTTTCTTTCTGTGATACTTCAAATAAATTTTGCGTCACGTGTATAACAAATGTGAAATAAATTGACAAAAAAATATAATTACAAGATAAAAAGAAATTTTTGTATACCATGTTTTTAAATTTTCTGTTTAGTCATATAAACTTGACAATTCTATGTATTAATAAATACTTTTTAAAAATTTTTTTGATGAATTATCCCACCAACTTGAAAGAAAATGAAGTTAATTGGAAGTTAACTTGCGTTTAACTTTTCGTTCTCGTCCCGGACGATAGATGGCTGCACAAGTCTACAAAACAAAATCAACTGAAAATGATTACAAATTAGCTTAAAGATGGCTAAAAGTATCAAAATAATGCATTGTCACCGTGTTCTGAGCTATTCTAAAAGTTTCAAATGTCTAGCTACTCGGGAAGTTAGTTAGAAATCGATTGCAAGATTTGAAATTTACAAACACGCAAACACACAAACAAGCAAGAAAGCGAGTTAATAAAAACATGCAAATAAAAAATACAGTAAAAGGAAAAATTTAACCACTAGACTAATTGAGAGGGAAGTTTTTTCAAGAATTTAATTAAAATTAGCATGCTTTATGAATATTAAATTAAACGTATATATATAACGGTTCTTTGACTGACTGACAGATCTCCCAAAGACTAAACCGCTGGACCTAAAGGGCTGAAATTTTGACAGTCGATACACACTGTCTGTAATTCAGATGATGCCGTTAACTATCCGGTAGAGTTTTTAAATTCCCATAAAACAACGGGTCTTTCATACCATAAGCTCTCGTTGCGGAAGGGCACACCAGTAAATACTTTTCGGAATTTAAAACAACCGAAATTGTGTAATGGCACTATACTACAAGTCAAACCCCCGTATAAAAATTTAATCGAAGCCATTATTCTAACCGGGTGTGCTCAAGGAGAAAAAGTGTTCGTGCCACGCATTCCTCTAATACCCAATGGCGTCCCCTTTGACTTTAAGAGACTGCAATTTCCAAATAAGTATAATTCGTCATGACAATAAATACTAGTTCCAAACTTTAAAATACGCTGGCGTAGATTTAAGAGAAAATTGTTTCTCCCGCCATCAGTTTTACGTAGCTTGCTCCCGCGTAAGTTCGCGGAGGAGCCTGGTAATATTTAATCCGCCCAATGAAGAAACAAAATACATTGTTTATAAGGAAATATTCTAAAAAGCATTTTCATTATTTTTCCATTGTAATGATCCTAAAATGTATTCCATATCGAAGCATTTGGGTATTCAGCTAGTTCTTCGCACTTTTGTGCTGTAAATTTTTAATCAAGAAAGAAAGAATGAAGTTGAAAATACTCGAGCCTTGCCTGGAATAAAGCCATGTACAGGCAGGCACATTACAAAATTTTTTTTTTACCAGAGATGAAAGATTCCTACTTTAACTGACAAATGGCAGCTATGAAATATCCTCATTTGTGCCACGGTATTACTTAACATACAGTAAAACCTCGTTTATACGGACTAACTGGGATCATAAGCAATCCGGATAATCGAAAATCCGGGTAATAAGCGAGTTAAGGTCTGCAAAATCCTTAACTTAGCAGACTTACCGTTCATTACGACAGAAAAACTATGTTTTGTAACAAAATTACACATTACTGTTGACAAGACATTAAAAAATATAAAAATGACTTTTCTGAGTCAATCCACTTCAACGTCCTGTGACACTCTAGTAAAGCTTTCTTAAACTCAACAAAGAGCATTTTATTATAATAATTTATTGTGCAATCTATGCAGGAACTAAACACTGAATCAAACTAAACAGGGAATATTTGGTGAACTTATAGATACGTTCTTGCTATCGTAGTTAAAAATTTTATCTAATCTGAATTAAATAAAAAAATTCAGGTAGTCTCTTCTAACGAAACTACCGCGCGTTATTAACGCAGGATTACTTATAGTTGCTTCCCTCTTTTGTATGTATATACATATACTAGCTGAAAACCCGCACTTCGCTACGGAGTACATTCAAAGTAAAAACATCGGAGAATGTATGCAATTAATGCCAATATATATATAATAAATACGACGATCAATGTATATAATTGATGTAAAATATATATATATTTATAAAAAAATCGTAAGGGATATTTTTATAGACAAAATAATGTAGAAGAAGATATTCAAATTAAATCTAATATAAAGAATACTAAAGAATATAGTACAGTTAATATAGTACAGTTTCTAGAACATTTCTTTTACTGTATTTTAATATTTTTTTGGATAATGTCCAATCGTCTGCCGCATTAGCAAGAAAAAAAAATTATTTTTTGTCTATTTAGTTTTTATGCACGTGACGATAAATTTATTTAAAGTACCAGAAAAAGAAGTCACGTGATCAGCATTTAATAAATTAAATTCTAAAAATTAATCTTTAAAAATTCACCAAAAATCAGGAAATGAAGGTAAAGATTCGAAAAAGATTTCATTTTAAAGGAATTTTTATGATCTTTCTCGTGATATAAATTTATAACCCTCAAATTATTATTTTAAATGCAAACTTAAAAAAAGTAAAAAAAACAGCTTAAAAATTTAATTTAAAAAAATCTAAGAAGAATTTTTCAAAAATCTCTCTTAGTGCACCCCTACACTATAAGAAGAATCGCCATGCAAAATTTCAGCCCTTTAGGTCCAGCGGTTTGGTCTGTGCGTTGTATGTCAGTCAGTCAGTGAATGAATGAATGAATGAATGAATGAATGAGTCAGTTACGGAACTGTTTTATATATATAGAAAATGCAAACTTAAAAAAAGTAAAAAAAACAGCTTAAAAATTTAATTAAAAAAAATCTAAGAAGAATTTTTCAAAAATCTCTCTTAGTGCACCCCTACACTATAAGAAGAATCGCCATGCAAAATTTCAGCCCTTTAGGTCCAGCGGTTTGGTCTGTGCGTTGTATGTCAGTCAGTCAGTGAATGAATGAATGAATGAATGAATGAATGAGTCAGTTACGGAACTGTTTTATATATATAGATATATATACACACTCATATATATATATATATATATATATATATATATATACATATACACATATATATATATATTATATATATATATATATATATACATATATATATATATATATAAATATATATATATATATATATTTATATATATATATATATATATATATATATATGTATACGTATATGTATATATATATATATATATATATACGTATATATATATATATATATATATATATATATATATATATCCGTTTACCTTTTATTTCGATAAAAAAAACTATGTTTTGTAACAAAATTACATAGCATTGTTGAAAAGACACTAAAGAATATAAAAATAACTTATCGCATCATTTCTTAACAAAGAAATGGCAAGTCTAGTAAAGCTTTCTTAAAATCGACAAAAAAGCATTTTATCACCATAATTTATTGTACAATCTATGAAGGAACTGTTCATGGAATCAAACTAAAAAGCGAATATTTGGCGTACTTGTAGTTACGTTCTTGCTATAATAGTTAAAAATTATTTTATCGGTACTTTTCCGTTAAACGGGCGCAAGTTATATATCGCCAAATATGGCTCTTAAGTCACATTTTGTTTAATTAATTGTAACTCCCGTGATACGTGTATGTGAAAGAACGAAATATTTAAGAAAGCATTCATTTTGTTCTTTAATTAAATAATTAGCTAGGATGCCAAAAATCTTTAATGTCCTTCAAGATGTCTCCAAAATGACCTTCTTTTTGTCGTCGCCTAAGAAATTCAGCCAGTATGATTGCAAATGGTGGCGTGCCGTTCCTCAGTGTTTTTTCATGTCGCCATACGGTGCTCCATCGCAGCTGCTAAATATTTTGTGCGATTGTGAAGAAAGCTAATAAAGTTTGTGGTTAATTTGTTTCTAATTTTTATTCATGCGAATTTCGGGGTTATATAGCTGGGTCTCTGGAACTTATCGTGTTCTCCCACATGATTCATACCCGTTGATCTATCATTTTCTTCCAACGTTTAGTGTGTGACAATGCTTCTTCAAAATTTAGTCCATCTATTACCTATTAAACTGATTTCCTAGGGTTGTGAATGTTGGCGACTTTTCATACTCGCCAATAGCGATATTTAATAGGACGAACGCCAAATGCGCCCGGCTAACGGAAAAGTACCTTATTATCTAATGTGAGCGTTAAATAAATATAATCTCTACAAATCTGATCCGGATTAACGAAGGCCGGATAAACGAGGTTTTACTGTACTATATAATGATATATAAATAATTGGATAGATAAATAATCAAATATATCAAAAAAATCGGAAACCCCATGCTTGAGTATTTAACGAAATTTGTTTAATTATATTTATCTATCTATATATATAAAACAGTTCCGTAACTGACTCATTCATTCACTGACTGACTGACATACAACGCACAGACCAAACCGCTGGACCTAAAGGGCTGAAATTTTGCATGGCGATTCTTCTAATAGTGTAGGGGTGCACTAAGAAAGATTTTTCAAAAATTCTTCTTAGATTTTTTTAAATTAAATATTTAAGCTGCTTTTTAAATTTTTTTTACGTTTGCATTTAAAATAATACATTGAGGGTTATAAAATTTATATCACGACAAAGATCATAAAAATTCCTTCAAAATGAAATTTTTTTCGAATTTTTACCTCCATTTATTGATTTTTGGTGAATTTTTAAAGATTAATTTTTAGAATTTAATTTATTAAATGCCGATCACGTGATTTCTTTTTCTGGTACTTTCAATAAATTTATCGTCACGTGCGTAACAACTAAATAGACAAAAAAATATTTTTTTCTCTTTCTAATGCAGCAGACGATTGGATATTATCCAAAAAAAATGCATATCCCTTACGATTCTTTTATAAATATATATATATATATATATATATAGATAGATAGATATTTTACATCAATTGTATACATTGATCATCGCATTTATTATGAATATATATATTTATTTTTTGGCATAAATTGCACACGTTGAACGTTGTATTTAATTTGATTGTACTCCATAGCGAAGCGCGGGTTTTCAGCTAGTATATATATAAAACAGTTCCGTAACTGACTCATTCATTCACTGACTGACTGACATACAACGCACAGACCAAACCGCTGGACCTAAAGGGCTGAAATTTTGCATGGCGATTCTTCTAATAGTGTAGAGGTGTGCTAAGAAAGATTTTTCAAAAATTCTTCTTAGATTTTTTTAAATTAAATTTTTAAGCTGTTTTTTAAGCTTTTTTTACGCTCGCATTTAAAATAATACATTGAGGGTTATAAAATTTATATCACGAGAAAGAACATAAAAATTCCTTTAAAATGAAATCTTTTTCGAACCTTTACATTCATTTCCTGATTTTTGGTGAATTTTTAAAGATTAATTTTTAGAATTTAATTTATTAAAAGCTGATCACGTGATTTCTTTTTCTGTCATTTTAAATAAATTGATTGTCACGTGCATAACAACTAAATAGACAAAAAAAATATTTGTTTTCTTTATAATGCAGCAGACGATTAGATATTATCTAAAAAAAATAAATATCCCTTACGATTTTTTTATAAAATATATTTTTTACATTAATTGTATACATTGATCGTCGCATTTATTATAAATATATATATTTAATTTTTTTGGCATTAATTGCATACATTGGCCGTTGTATTTAATTTGAATGTACTCCGTAGCGAAGCGCGGGTTTTCAGCTAGTATTCATATAAGATTTCGTATTTTCGGTATTGAATTAAAGTCAAGCTCCGTGTTCCAACATTATGTAGATTAAAAATATTTATGACTGTTATCATGGGAGAGTTTCAAGCTAGACTACGCTCAGACAGCTAATCTATATACAGACGACAATTTCGGAGAAGTCTTTTGCACTGAAAATTCTACGAAAATCCTTGGGTGATGAAATTGCACCTCAAGAACAATTTTTTCGGAAAAAAGTTGGGTAAGTTATCTGAAAGGCAGCTACACTCTTCTTGGAATGTGCAAGCGAAATTGAAGGAATTTTTCTTAATATTCTAATGTTTATATTTTTAGCAATTTTTCCCCAAATAATTTAATCCGAAATCTAATATATAAAACAGTTCTCTGACTGACTGACTGACATATAACACACAGACCAAACCGCTGGACCTAAAGGGCTGAAATTTTGCTTGGCGATTCTTCTTATAGTTTAGGGGTGCATTAAGAATGATTTTTGAAAAATTCGTCTTAGATTTTTTAAAATTAAATTTTTAAGCTGTTTTAGTAACTTTTTTTAAGTTTGCATTTAAAATAATAATTTGAGGGTTGTAAAATTTATATCACAAGAAAGAGAATAAAAATTCCTTCAAAATGAAATCTTTTTCTAATCTTTACCTCCATTTTCCGATTTTTGGTGACTTTTTAAAGTTTAATTTTTAAAATTTAATTTAAAAAAAATAAAAAAAAAATTAAAAAAAATAAAAAAATTATATAAAAATATAATTATATAAAATTATATAATTATATAATTATATAATATAATTATATAATAATATAATATATTATAATAATATAATATATATTATAATTATATAATAATATAATTATATAATTATATAAAAATTAAATTTAAATTTAATTTTTTTTTTTTTATTTATTTAATTTTTTTTAAAATTTTTTTTTCTGGTACTTTAAATTAATTTATCGTCACTTGCATAACAACGACATAGACAAAAAAATATTTTTCTTTCTTGCTAATGCGACAGACGATTGAACATCCAAAGAAATATTAAAATACACTAAAACATATGCCCTTCAATCTGTACTATATTAACTGTACTATATTCTTTAGTATTAGATTTAATTTGAATATTTTCTTCTACATTATTTTGTCTATAAAATATCCCTTACGATTTTTTCTATTAATATATTTTTTGGTTTTTTACATCAATTGCATACATTGATCGTCGTATTTATTATATATATATATATATATATATATATATATATATATATATATATATATATATATATATATATATATATATATATATATATATATATATATATTGCCATTAATTGCATACTTTGATCGTTGTATTTAATTTGAATGTATTCCGTCACGAAGTGCGGGTTTTCAGCTAGTCTGTTATAAATACATACTATCTGCTGTACAATGTACTGAGTTAACCTTTTTCAAATTTTTATCACCTTGCATCAGTTAGTTGCAGCCAAATTTTAGCTAACCTACTTCTTATTTTTATCTGATTTGTTTACCTTCTGAATGGCTTCATTAATTATTATTTTGCTCTATGGAAGTTCTGCATATACATGAAATATAACATTCATGTACATAAATATACATGAATGTATATAGTTCTCAGTTCTGCATATATACATTAAAATATAAAAGATACTCTGTTATGCTGGACATCATAAGCGCCAGCGTTTTCTTTATTCCTTTGTTTTTAGAATATTGAAAATTCGTTCAGTCGCCAACTGGTGAAATTTCTCGCCAAATCAGGATGCGGTTCAAGAGGAAGTCGCCAACTTTCACGACTGTATCGCAAACCTACTCGTGATCCAATCGCATCAAAATGTGACGTGAAAGTGCTATCTTTGCATCTTAGAGTTCTAGCCAGAGGCAGTTTATGAAAAAGAAGTAAAAAGTCGAAATTTATTAGATTTCGGTTTTCGTGATATGACGTCGCCAACAGCTTGTTTATCCTATTAGTATTTTTTATCTTTAAAAACCTTCTGTTTACACACAAGAAGCCGCTCATTAAGTTTCCACGCCCTTCCTTAATGGGTGACAGTGGCTAGAATACTAACTTACGTTAGTAGAGTCTGAGGACTCGAATCCTGTGAATGAACAGGAACTGAACTTCCGAATCCTTTTGCTTTACCTACGTTTTTATTTATCCATTAGCTTGCGGGGCCCATTTTTCCGATTCCCTTTTTAGAACGAGAAATTTCATACCCCCGTTGTAAGAATGGCTATTAAGAGTTTATATATATTATACATAAAAGGAGCGCCCATAAAGTAACAGTACGAATTAAAAGATCAAACGATAAAATAAAAAAGTAAAAGAATAATCGCTTGGTTAGAAAGAGGGACATTTCAACTCTTGTTGAATGGAATGAAGATGAACCAAAGCCAGTTTAAACTGGTTATTTAGTCGTTTGCATATCAAAACGCCTTAGTAATTTTCCTTTACTGAGAAGGCATTGTGCAAAAAAAAAAAAAAAATCCTTCGGAATGGAACAACGTTGTAACATTAAATTTTGTTACAAATTAGGTAAATCTGCCACTGAAACTTTAGAGATGATTCGAACAGCATACAGTGATGCATCGTTATCAAGAACACAAGTGTATGAGCGGTACAACCGCTTGAAATGTGGGCGAGAAAGCATTGAAGATGAAACAAAGACAGGGCGCCCTTCAACTTCAAAGAATGAGGAAAATGTGGCGAAAATTCGTTCTTTGATAACAGCTGATAGACGTGTAAAAACTCAGCAACTTTCAGACATGCTTGGGATAAGCAAAGAAAGCTGTAGATTAATTGTCGTATTGCTCGTCCAAAAGTTATTTATTAGGGCGTGATTTAGTTGGGGTAGTACATTAGTTATTATTTTAGAAAGGGGTAGTTGGGTGCGTTGTGAAAGATTTATTTGTTTATAACCCAAAGTTCTGAACGTAGTTAGCAATAACGAGCAAATTGAAGGATAGCGAAAGCCTAGACTAAAAAAAAAAATTAAAACTTTTCATTCAGTACCCTGAAAATCAACTGTGAAAACTAAAACAGACAAATAGTTAAATTTAAACCAAACTAAATTTATTTACAAAATTTACATTTTTACATCTTATTTTAATTACTAGAATGTAACCCGTCATTTTGACGTCATAATACTAATAATGACGTCATAATGGAAAAAGTATATGAAAGTTAAAAAATATCCCGAATTATATAACAATATTGCATTTAATCCACATCTTGTAAAAGCAAACCCTTTCATTAGTTTTATTTATTTAGTTTTTCATGCGATTGGAGTAGTAGACTGCCATCCAGTTTTTAACAGCTCACTACGCGAAATGAATACTTGAGCTACTTGATTCATTCACATTCAAGTTTGTTTACTTTCAGAATTCATCGCAAAAGTAAACAGATTTTTAAATAATGTTAAATATACAGCTAAAAGTATCCAATGTTTTTTAGTTGTGAATGTTTTATAGAAAAATAGGCTGAACAAACGTGATTTGATGGAGAAGATATTAGTTTTTAGGTAAGAAAAATTCTGAGCCACATCTGAAATTGAAATTAAGCCTAACCGGCCGTTTGTTTACTGAGGGCTTCAATTGAAAGATGAGTGCAGCCCGGAAGTGTTATACAGAGACAACGGCTATTATATATATATAATTATCTTTTCATCGGGCACACTTAGCCATCCACAAAACTTTAGTTTATCTTTAAGACAATATTAACATTCAACAATTACTTTTCATGGAAAATAGGGAGCACACGATGATTACCCAAAACTCAGAATACCTATTCAACACTATTTCTCCTATCCAATTTCTTCTACCGACCGTAAACCAAACTTAATAAAAACAACTAAAAACAAAAGGTATTGAGCTAAACAATAATATTTGTGAGACTCACTCGGTTCAGTTGACCTTTAGCAGATTGATGATTCCTCTAATTTAGTTAGTTGAGGTATGTTGAGGCATTCCGTTGATAGGCAGGGGCATAAACTTCCTTCTCCTCCGTCTTCTTAAAATTTCTCGTGAATTCACACCACCATACAAACTTTATTCTATTGCACCTATATTTGGGGAACTTAAAATTCGACCCAAAACAGTAATGACACCAAGGGGAACCGCAGCTCTACCCTATACACACAATCTGAGGAGGCAACGGAGAACCGTAGCTCGACCCGATA
>OU015503.1:104237386-104265688 GCA_907164885.2 Dolomedes plantarius
TAAATTATTTTAAAGTACCAGAAAAAGAAATCACGTGATCGGCATTTAATAAATTAAATTCTAAAAATCAATATTTAAAAATTCACCAAAAATCAGGAAATGAAAGTACATATTCGAAAATCATTTCATTTTAAAGGAATTTTTATGACCTTTCTCGTGATATAAGTTTTATAACTCTCAAATTATTATTTTAATTGCAAACTTAAAAAAAGTTACAAAAACAGCTTAAAAATTTAATCTTAAAAGATCTAAGAAGAATTTTTCAAAAAATTTTTTAGTGCACCCCTACACTATAAGATGAATCGCCATGCAAAATTTCAGCCCTTTAGGTCCAGCGGTTTGGTCTGTGCGTTGTATGTCAGTCAGTCAGTGAGTCAGTCAGTCACGGAACTGTTTTACATGTATAGATTACTAGCTGAATACCCGCGCTTCGCTACGGAGTACATTCAAATTAAATACAACGGTCAATGTATGCAATTAATGCCAAAGAAAATGAATAAATAAATATATATATATCTATATATATAAAAGAGCTTGTCTGTTTGTTTGTCCGCTATAGAATCATAGACTGTTTCACCCACCGGGACCCAATTCGGCACAGTTAATGTTTAGGACCCTAGAAACTTAAATCAGGAAAAACGAAATTTGGGGCTCAATTAGTTTTTTAAAATTAATTTTTTAATGATTTTTGTGCCCCTAAGCGCACTTCTTAAATGTGGATACAGCCCCTTCACCACAACCAGTCTAATTCGATACGCGGGGAAAAAGAGGTTTGTTCTGAGGGGTGGTCTGGGGGTGACAGGGGGGAGGGCGAAGTGTTTATTTTGCGGGGGGTGCAGCCCAGTATTATTTTGATGGAATGCATGAAAAATTTTATATGTATATATCTACTCTTGAAACGCCGGGAAATAATGCTAGTATATATATATATATAACATTAAAAAACCCATACCACTTTTAAATTCTAAATTATTCTGAATTTCCTTGGACGTACGAGCTAATTTCTCTTTCAATTCTAAGTTCTAAATTCGCTTGGGTTAAAAAACCTGAACATGGCTTCCTTATTCCAACCGACGTAGCGTGGGTACCTAAATTAAACACTACTGAGCATTATCACGTCATTTTTAGACATTAACCAATTAGACACCACTACAAAGATCACATGACGAGATCGCTTATAAAAGAGCTCGCACAGGTACGGCGCTCATCGACATGCTGTTGCCTAAGTAAGACGCTGTTATCCTTTGAGTGAATTATGGAATAAACGTATTTTCAGAAGAACGATGACATCTTATTTTGGACACTCGGCTACTTTCTGCTCTACTGTTGTGACATGTCGACTCCGGTCTCCGTTAAAATGGGACTGTGTTGGCATGTTGCATATATATATATATATATATATACCCAACAAACACAGGACTGACGGCAGCTTATCGGGCCAGTGCTGGAGGCACCGGTTGAACGACAAGTACGGGAGAATTTTGTCGGGCCACTGGCGGGTTGTTTACGAACCTCCGAAGGGGAAACGCTTTCCGTTTACGTGTTTCAGGGCCTGTTATGGGTTGATATGAATCGCACCGAAATCGTTTACCCTGCATCGTCCCGGAACTGTACCTCCGATTCGTAACCACAAGTAACAGATATCTGCATCAGAATTATGGATTTGAAAGGGAAGGCGAAGATTAAATTTAACAGACTTTTCAAAAATATTTATTTCATTGTTGTGAAACTTCTTTTACGCGGAAAATTCCCATAATTTTCCTTGTATGTAAAGATTGTATTATGTGAAAAGTGTTATGTGAAATTGTATAATTGTATTATGTGAAAATTCACATAATTTTCCTTGTATGTAAAGATTGTATTCTGTGTGTATGTTTTTAACTCCCTAGAAGCTTATAAAAACAGATGAAAATTAGTTTCAATTTTATATATTACTGGAGAAATTAAATATCTACTTAAAAATGGGTCCTTCTTTCACCACTCTTTATTTATAAGAGAGGAAATAGTGATAAAATTTGTATTTTTTTAAATTTCTTCTATAGTATATTAAAATAATAATATATATTTTTGTAGATAAAATATTCAAAATATATTTTTCAGGAAATTTACATATTCTAAGTATTTCTAATTGTTAGATGCCATTATAAAACAACTGATTTTGTAGAATTTTTTCTCGAATTTCATCGTATTAATTTTACAGTAACATATTCTTATAATACAAATTTGAATGAAAGAAAAAGAATTTTAAATTTACAGACCTTAGTTAAAATAAACAAATCACACATATTTAGAAAAATATTAATGTAATGTAATGTCAGAGACATAGACAGTAGATGTCATGAGACACCAAAAAATATCAAAAAATAAGACCCTTTATCCTCAGTACGTACATTGAAGAATATGTATTACATTGTTTTTTTTTGTAATTGAATCAGGATACGAGAAATAATATTTACAATAAGAAAAAAAAGGCCAAAAAATTAGTTTAAATAAATGTTAGAAATAAAAATTAAGGCAATTAAGTTTAAAATAATAAGTAAGTTATATTTAATAAATTAAATTGGCAGGTTTGAACATCCGTGAGTACAGATAACAGAACTGCACTTTGTAGGATCGAACCGAGGACTGAAGTATGGGAAGCAAAAACGAACGCCCCACACCAGCATTCCCTGATAGGGTATCAAGTGTGGAACTTGAATAAGAGGAAACTGCCTCGCATGGAACAGAAAAATAAAGGAAAAATGTTAAACACTATCAGAAACCACACTATCAGAATAACACTATCAGAATTAACCTGTGAACAATTAATGGACTGGGTAAGATTTGAAATATTAAGATCGGAACATAAATTTTTAATTTTTAAGTCGTCGTTCGGTTTTGGGATTTTTTTTTCCAAAAAAATTCAATGCGTAAGTAAATTAAGTAATTTTGAAAGGTCCGATATTAATCCAATTGCAGTAATGTTTTCAGATAAGATTTTGAGAAAGTTTCATGAAATTGATTTGGGATATTGAATTTTGACTAGGTTGTACATTTTCTTGAGGGTATCTTTTTACCCTTCCGCCATTAAAAAAAAAACATGGCTCAGGTTTGGTTTCCCGCCTAACAGGAAATTCATCATTAGCAGCGGGAATTTCTTTCCTCCGGATTACGACAGTTTCCTAGGATAGAAAATTGGTTAGAGAGATTGATTCGATCATTAATGCTAGTTAAGTTAGAGTCGAGAGCAATTCGCTTTAGACTAACCCAAATTTAAAAAATCACATTATGTTCGATTTCGTTCAAAATTACCACATCACATTGCATACCAAGATTATAATATTTTATACATTACATATACAATGTATTTTTCATTTTCATAATAAAACTAAACTTTTGAATGTAGTTGACTTTTTTATGCGGCCCGCCTGCCTTGAAAAAATTTACCATGTGGCCCAGATGCTGCAAAAGGTTAAACACCCTGCTTTAAGCTCATCAGCCTGATTCAGAGGTTTAACTTTTTCAGATTTAGGAATATAATCAAAAGTGGGTGTAGAAGAAAATTTAAACGCACACTTACTGTGCATAAGATTAAAAAGTTCTTTGAGATTGGGGATGTTAAACGTTATTTTGAAAAAAAAGAAATTCATGTTTTTCAAAAGTCCATAGTAATCACACATGGTTTCCATTACTTATTTCACTGACACATTGAATTGTGTTTTGTTTTGTTTTTTATTATTAAATTTTGGCATTATCTTTTGAGAATGTATTTTCGTTTTTATCAATGCAACTCTTGCAGAAGTGCCACGGACGGGTAAGGGTGACTCGGTAACGAATTTAACAATCCTTTCTACTGCTTGTGTGACATGGAAAATTGCTGAAGTCAGTACGTTGACTCTCCTGATCAGATTATTTTGCTTCCTAGTTTATAATCAGAAATATGCCTCGTTCTGTTACTTTAACATCTTTACGTACAATCATATCAATATAATCCTTGGCATCAAAGTTTATACGTTGAACTTAAAACTTTCCAATGCCCCCTTCATTTTTCAGTCCTTGCTTTTAGAATCCGGCGTAATCCAAGCTGTCTTACGTGGCTGCGATCAACTGATATCATACATAGGAGGAGATTTTCAGAAGCAGCAAAGTACGAATTTCTTTGAATGACTGGGTCAATTACATTTTTAAGAGTCTGATGGAGGTAACGTGAATAGCTTACAAGTTTCCACAAGTGCTTCGATCCATGGATATAAGATAGTTTCCGCTTTATGTGAAACGAAACAGATGCATATACTTACAAAATGTACTCAGTCAGTATTCGGAGATTTTTTTTGCAGTACATTCTGTTCCCACATACAAGTGAAGTATTCGGTTTGCTAATGTAAGCTATCATGAATAACAAAGTTTTCCTGGTTTTCTCATAGACAAATCAGAAGAGCACCTTCCAACAGAGATTGCATTAGACATTTCTAACAAATATTTTGGGTCCACACTTAAATCATCCTTAATTTCTAGTAATGGAATGCCATTTTCAATAGGTGATAATTCAATTACTGGAAGTTCATAGCAGTTTTCTAGTTGTTTACCTATTTCTCCTCCAAATTAGGACGTAGGCGCAGTTCATTTCCATGAAATAGACAAATCAACCACTGCAGTGGCCTTCTTAATTCCTTTTCAAATAAACGAACCACATCATTATTCAATCCAGTGTTCACGGCAGTTCCACCCATTCCAATTACAGTAATGTTTAAATTCTGGTTGTTGTCATTGAAAAATGCTATTATGCTATCTTATATACATTTTCCAGTGCCAGAAATCTGCTTCTGAAAATCTCGTCCTTTGTATGATATCAGATGATCGCAGTCATGTAAGAGAGAGCTTGGATTACCCCGGAATCTAAAAGCAAGGGCTGAAAATGAAGGTGGCATCAAAAAGTTTTTATTTCAACGTATAAACTTTGATGCCAAGGATTATATTGATATGATTGAATGGAATGATGTTAAAGTAACAGGACTTCCTATGAAGAGGCATATTTCTGATGACAAACAGAAAGCAATTCAATGTGTCAGTGAAATAAGTAAAGCAAACCATGTATGATTACTATGGACTTTTGAAAAATATGAATGTTTATTTCAAAATAACACTTTGCCTTTAAAGACATTACATTAATATTTTTCTAAATAAATGTGATTTGTTTATTTTAACTAAGGTCCGTTAATTAAAAATTGTTTTTTTCATTCCAATGTGTATTATAAGAATATACTACTGTAAAATTAAGATGATGAAAATTGCGAAATTCTACAAAATCAGTTGTTCTGTAATGACATCTAAAAATTAGAAATACTTAGAAATACCTAAGTTTCTTGTAAAAATATTTTGAATATTTTATTTACAAAAAATATATATTATTAATTTAATATACCATAAAATAAACAGAAAAAAAGAATTTTATCTCTTTTCACAAAAATATCTATTTTGAAGCACCTGAAAAATATTTCAGTAGAGCAATAAAATTTTATATTCAATACCAAAAGGCAGCTTTTGAAAGCTATAGCATAATGAAATTTCAAACCATCTTTTTTTTCGCCTCGTCATACTACAATGCACTAGTGTCATCTGATTGGACATTCAGTTGCACGTGATTGAAAAGGCGCCATTAAAGATTGATTACAAGTTCGTTGAAATTAATCCACAAGTAAGTTTCATTCGTTAGTCTTAAATTATTGCCTTTAGATTTTATTTAACACCCTTACATAGTGAACATTATTCTATTTCTGTTATAAGATAGTGTTTTAATCCAAGTTATATATGAATTGACCATATTTCAGATCAAACTCTACTGAACTGAGTGTATTGAATTAGCAATACTTATGGCACTTACGAGCACTTTCGTATGTATAAATAAAAACATTTTGTTTCGGAATAATTTAAGATTCGTGTTTCAGTTAATATTTTAGATGGACAAAGGAAGTAAATGGACTCTTGTGAAAGTCTTAAGTATTTGCTAATTAAATTAATATTTAGAATTGTAATTTGTACGCACTATTTAGATTTTTATATCCTTTAGAAAGTATAAAATACATGACACAAATATCAATTCCAAATCTACATAGTTGAAAAATAAAAATGTATTTTCATTTCCAGTATAATATTTTCCATTTTATTTCTTTAAAGAAATTTGAAAGAAAATTATAATGAAATTTTTTTTAATATGTTAATCCAAATTAAACATTTTTTTACTACTGGATTGATAAATCAGTTACACATGATTCCTCCATAGTAAATTCATGCATAGTATTCAATGGTGGAAAAATTGTCCATTTTCCTATTAAATATATTTTACAATGTTCTTATTGCCAGGTATCAATAGGCAACAAATTATCCATGTCTAAATGTTAAAAGATGGATTCAAAAACGTTCCACATTATAAAAGATTCTAAAAATGAACTTGTAAATCATACAAAAGGATCTATTGAATTCCTTATCAAATTGTGTTTTGAGTAAACTTTATAAAATACACTGCATTTTATACATTATAAAGAAATAAAGAACAAATATTCTTAAAATTTTTGTGTTCATAATTTAAAAGAATGTATTTAGTATAATTATATATTTTAATTTAAATGCTAAACACTAATAGGTATTTTTCATGTATAATCTTAATAGCCTTAAAATATAATTTTTTTAAAATTCTATTTATAATGTTCTATGTGTACACTCAATTGCTATATATGTATATGTTATTCCTACTGGGTGAAATTTCTTTATGTCTATCGAGAGCAAAGATATATTCAAAATTTCAAAACCAGATCAAAATATTGTTTAATCAGTATCCACATGTCAAGTAAATATTGAAACAATAGCAAATATTGGAGCATTTTTTTATTTTGAATATCTCATTAAATAAAAAGCTTATTTAAGGAACATTTTGAATTTCAATTGCAATTAATCAATATTTTGAACTGGCTTTGATATTTAGATTATATTTCTACTCTCTCTGAAGATATAAAATAAAACAATTTCACTCTTTAGGAATAACATAATGGTGCATACTTTTTGCAACTGAGTGTATATATTCTTGCAATTGAGTGTATATATATTTTCAAGAATTATTAATTTTTGTATGTATGTGAACTCCATTGTATTCCTGAATTCATTCAAAGAACCTCTGGAGTAATGAGAAGTTTAGAGTTTTAAATTTGTGTCAATATAGATGCCACGTGCATTTAATTTTCTAATTTGTATCGTGTTTGAAATCACTTTTATCAGTGTTATTAGAGATGATGGCAGTGAAAATTATTCCAAAATAGACTATTTAGATACATAAATTGTTTCTTAACTTATTAATTTGCATTCCATGTTTTTAAATTATATATTTATAAGTATATAGATTTGTAGATTATCAGAATGTGTACATACAAAAAATTGCTTTATTGTAATAGATATTGTACGATAAGAGTTTTTATAAATCTGAGAATGTTCTCAATAACTATCTATAAGCTGTTCATCTCTAAAGGTCTTTTGGAAATTATTTTGTTGTCATGCTGTGCAAAATAAATGTGAACTTATTGGCTGAATATATATATATAAAGGGTAAAATTAGTTTCTTTTCCCCTTTTTATATTAGTGATAAGCAAGTTTATAAAGAACTCTACTTTTCAATACTTCTTGGTTTGATAAAACATTAAATTTTTATTATGGCATTATAAGAAAATATTGGTTTTTTTACAGAATTTTGAAAATGGAATCTATTCAGAGCTTCAGGCTTGAAAGACAAATACCACTTGGATCTCATAACCTGCGTAAGTTTTTAACGCCACTGAGCCTACCTTTTTTTATTCTCGAGATATACTTTTATTTTCAGCAGTGGACTTGTGGCCCAAATCACTGTTTTTAATATTTTTTTAGATTTATTTTTAACTAATTAAATTTTTTCTATGAAAAAAACTAAAAATATTTATTAAACAACTAAAAATTTCAAATTAGTTTTTTTAACTTAGACGCTAATCTGAACTTTCTCATAAACTTTGGTCTCAATAATTTGTGGATAGAATATTGATTTTCTTTATTTATTCTTTTTTAACTGTGAAGCTTGTTGTTAAGGTTTTAGGTGAGTGAGAAAGTGCAGTCCGGGGATTTCAGTTAACACGACTCTTGTGAAAGACTTTAACTCTTGCCAAAAAAAGAGATTTATATTATAAAATTATAAAATGCCAAGGTTTATTTAGAAAATATAAAATGTGTTCATAGACAAAGTTTGTTTATAAAATTGTAGATAAGACATCCATTGTGAGTTGTGGTTTATTATATCAAAATGTGTGTTTGATAAGTGAATGAAATAACCCTTTCTTAATAATGGAATAGAACTCCTGTATAATCAATGAATTCACGGATACAAGATACAGTTCCAAAAAGCAAAACGCCTGGTTTACAGAGTCTTTTATAATAACAGAAAAATGATATTTATATTATGAAAATGTGAAGTGCCAAGCTTTATTTATTCTTAATGGTTAACATTAAAATTTTAAAAATATTTTTAGAATTTCCTGATAAGTTGTTAGAGGTTCGTTGATAATTCATTACAGAAGTAGTAAAAAGGAAATTGCTTTTGGATGTATTAGATCATTAGTTAATGGGCTAAGTAATTTTAAATTTTGGTAAAATTTAATTTTATGCATGCCATAAATTTTTCTCTCTGTTAAACATGTTTATTCCATTTTAAGTCTTAATACTTATATAAAGAATTTGGATTAAATGAAAACAGTAATGAGTGATGGTGAAAATGTATTAAATGTGGTAATTGAATTGCTTGATGTTCTAAGACATAAAATTTCTGATCATCAAAATACAATAATTGACTTCTTGACTGAACAACTGACTTTATTATTAAACAATATCCTATTTTGCTACCCCCCTTGTTTAAGTATATAATCATCCTTCAAATCCTAATAGACCATTATTTTATATTTTTGATCCTGTACTAAATTTGTACTAAATTTTTTAAAATTCCACTGAGCATCTTGTTTAGCTGTTTAAAAAATGGGGGGAAATGCATTGTAAATTGTCTTTACTTTCTCAAAGTTTCATAATTAAATATGTTGATAAAGTTGTGCCTGAAAAATAACTCAACTGATTCTGAACATCAGTTGGAGTTTTATGGAAAGCCAAATTATATGGAAAGTTATACAATAGTTAGTTGAAATTGTTTCTTGGAAGTTTTGCGAGGTAGTAATCTAGTTCATGTATATTAAAGTCTTATTTAAATATTGTGCTAAACATATTCAGCACATTGAAAGTCTGATTACTTCTCAACTTTTAATCACCAGGCAATTTTTGGTATTAAATTATATGCTCAGTGCATATTCCATTATGTGTAATTTTCACTTAATCTGATTTGAAAATTCATGTGAGGAGAAATTTTTGGTTCAGTTAAATCAGAAAATTGTAGAAAACTTTTTAAAAAGTTGGTTTTTTCCCATTTTTTTCAAACTGTGACACTGAAAATACCGATTATGTCTTTAGCCCTAACATAGTTTTTAACAATGATATGATCCATAACAAAAATTCGATGCTACATTTTTTTTTCTTCTTTTATTTATATTACATTTATTTTCCTCATTGTATAACTTTTTGAATACTACTCAAACATCAATTCTATTGTTACTCAATTTCAAAAAATCATATTTCAAATTTTAAGGATTGATCGGTAGTCAATGCGCTGAGAAGGGCCCTAGCTGAATTCAATTTGTATCCGTCCCAAATGTTAAAAGCACGCTACGCCTATGGTCCAAAGTATACATGTAAGGGGGTCATACTACCTTTTTTATTTCACTGATAAGCAAATAGACGAGTGCTCTGCACTAAAATGTTTTACTGATCTTGTTGAGAAGTATTGGAGAGCACGTGCACTGATTGCATAGGTGCTATTTTTGGTAGTGTGTGGCATTTGTAAAATAAATAAATAAATAATGAACTCTGCTTTTCAATGCTTCTTGGTGTCACAAATCACTCTAATTTTTATTATGGCATTGTAAGAAAATATTGGTTTCTTTACAGAATTCTGAAACTGGAATCCATCTTCACATTGTGATTTCCATGAAAAGATTCCACAACTCACTTGGCAGTGTGCTCGATTCATAATCTGTAAGTTCATTTTAACCTCACTGAACCCATTTTTTTTTTATTCTCTAGATATCCTTTATTTTTTTCAGCAGTGAACTTGTGGGCAAAATCACAAAGTTGATAATATATTTTTTTAAAATTTATTTTTTGTACTTAAATTTGAATTTTTCTATGAAAAACCATAAAAAATATTTTTATTACATAATTCTTAATTAATAAACAACTCAAATTTTCAAATTTCTCTTTGTATATTTTATACGCTAATCCGAACATTTTCATAAACTTTGGTTGCAGTAATTTGTGGATTGATATTGATTTCCTTTATTCATTATATTTTTAACTGGCAAGCATGTTATTAAAGTATTAGGTATGTCTGAAAGTGCAGTTCAGGGATTTCAGTTAACCGTGACTCTTGTGAAAGTCTTTTATCATAACTGCTTACCAAAAAAAATTTTATATTTTTATATTATAAAGATATAAAATGCCAAGGGTTATTTTACTCTTGATAGTTAATGTTAAAAATTTTTTAATTTAATTATCAGAATTTCATGAGAAGTAGTTAGAGGTTCATTCATAATTCCTTACAGAAGTAATAATAATAATAATATTGCTTTTAGATGTATTAGATTATTCGTTGATGAGCTAATAGGTAGTTGAATGTCATTTGGAATACTAACTTCTGCCTAGTATTTAATTTTATTATTTCATTGTCAAATTTTGGTGGAGATCTGTCACATAAAATATATTTTTGTGAGCAGCTGTTATTATAAAGTGTAAGGATAAGGGCAGTAAAAAAATATTCCAAAATATATTATTTAGGTTCAGTTAATTATTAAATAATTGTTGACTATAATAAGGTTATGTTTGCAAGTGTGTAGGTTTTTTTATGGTGTATTATTTGGTTTATCTAAGTTAAGTTGAAAAATGATGCAAGCATACAAAGATTGACTGGCTGTCAATGTTGAGTGCAGTAGCATAGATTATTTTACAAAGTGCAATAAAATACTTTTAACTTTTCAAACCGAACTTCTAACCAAAATTTTAAAAAAAATTTAATGAAACTTTTAAAATTGGAAATATTTTCATGGATCTAAGGAATGGAACATAACACCTGTATTGTCAACTAAGTCATGGATAAAAGATGCAGCCCTAAAAGCAAAAGGCCTGGTTTCTGTATACTTTTATAATAATCATGTTACAACAGTATACAGAAACCAGGCTTTTTGCTTTTAGAACTGAATCGTTTATCCATGAATTTGTTGACTATACGGGTTTTCTATTCCATTGTTAAGATCTGTGAAAATACTCTCATTAGCAAAATATTTTTTAAAAAACTTAAATTTGGGTTAGAAGCTTGGTTCAAAAAGTCTAAGTGTTTTTTCACGCTTTATAATATAATCTATGCCATTTCACTCAACATTGACAGCTAGTCAATATTACCCACCTCATTTTTCAAATTAACCTAGACTAATCAAACAATATATCATAACAATTGTTAATAATTATTGAATCTAAATAGTATATTTTGAATAATTTTTTACTGTGGTTATCCCTAATAACAGCTGCTCACAAATAAAAAAATATTTTATACACAGATCCCCACCATAATTTGACAATTAAGTAACAAAAGATATGCTCTATTAAAATACTATGCAGAAGTTAGTATCCCAAATTACTTTCTACCACAATTTTTGTAAAACCAATTACTGTGAAAGCTACATCATATAATAAAGTTTTACTTTATTCATTATTATAGTAATAGATTAGTTGTTAAAGAGTATTCACCCTTTTCACTAAATTTCTCAGTACAGTAAGACATTCAATCCTGTCAATTAAATGATTAGTTATTACAGATATAAATAAAATAGATTAGAATGCCTTGATAGAGTACAATAATTGAAAGCTGACTGAGAGACTTGAGATGACAACAAAATTTTCTTTTCACTATCGAGAATCACTCTCACGTTGAAAGTAAAGAAACACAAGAATGAAGATTGAATACTATATAAAATCTTAAATTTCTAAATCTGACCCAGCATCTGTATTAATGCTCTCTATGGCATGTTGTAATCAAATTTAGAAATTTAAGATTTTGTATGCTAATGTTTTACTTAGCATTCAATCTTTATTCTTGTGTTTCTCTACTTTCAACAGCATTATTGTCAATAGTGAAGAGGAAATTTTGGTGTCATTATAGACAAGTCTCTGATTCAGCTTTCAACGTTGAGCTGAAATTATGCTCAACATTAAAAACTTAATTGTACTCTTATCAAGGCAATCTACCCTATTTTATTTATATCTATAATAACAAATTAATCGACATGGTTGGATTTTCTACTGTACAGAGAGAAATTTAGTGAAAAGGGGAATACTCTTTAACAAATATTTTATAACTATTTTCTATTAGTATATTTATTTAATCAAGTAAATATTTTTTACATGATGTAGTTTTCACAGTATGTAATTGGTTTTACAAAAAAAATGTGGTAGGAATTTACTTCTTGGAAGTAGTTATCAATAAAATGACAACAGATTTAAAACTGCACTCATGTGTTGGGTGCTGTTTTGTATCAAGTTTTTTTAAACCCCTGTCTCAGAATTTATATTTCCTAATTGGATTTATTTAATTCTACTTTATCAACAATGAATTTTTCAACTACTTTCAACAATCAACTATTTTTACAACAATAAATTACCCTTTAATGTACAAAACTATGCAAAAAATAATTTTCTTATCTGCAGAGCATTTACTAACTCTACATAGAAAAATAATTTAAATAAATTCTTTTGATTCATAAATTATATCTGGGGATGGGAGTCATTTTCCTTTCACATAAATTTATGAACTGATTTTCTCTTTCTTTTTTTCCCTAGATGCTGTAAAGATGGAGCCAGAGGTACAGCGAAAGGATCCTGTTTTGTAGAAAATATAGAAAAAAATTGTGTAAATGTGCTATGTACTTTCTAAATAAACTATTTTTACTTTAAACCAGCTCTTTTCTGTATTTAAAAACATGTGTGTGTATAATTTTTCTCAAAATTACAATAGAAGATATTACTATCATAGTACTATTTCTCAAAAATAGTACTATCAAGTGTTGGATATTAAGTCCAATATAATAGAAAAGAAAATATTTTTTTAAAATGACATAAGAATTTAATGAATTACTCTTTAATTCACAAAACTATGCAAAAATAATTTTCTTATCTGTAGAGCATTTATTAACTCTACACCAAAAAATAATTTAAATAAATTCTGAGCAAGTTTTCACAAGCTCACAAAGATGGGCTTCATCATACACACTACACATTACTCAGGTTTGAAGAATGTATCAAATTTATGTTTATAAATTTATCAAATTATGTTAATAAATTTTATACTGGGGAAGTACAAATTTTTTGGGTTAATTATTAAAGTAGTACTGTTTTACGTACTATAATCTCATTCTAAATTAAAAAAAAACAAACTGTAACCTTAGATCGAGTGGAAAGATGATTTAGCTTTAATGGTTGGTATTAATGTTATCTTAACTTTCAAATTTGGGTAAATGTATCTTAATGCAAAATGAGGTTTTGTTCTAACAAGTAAACTAGTGATTCATATACAAATTTTTAGGTAATAACAAAGATCAGTATTTGGTAATACCTAAAAATACATAAGGCAAAACTGGAAAAAATGCTAGAAATATGAAGGCAAAAAAAATAATAATAAAAGTGAAAGGGTTGATATCAGAGGTTAATCGTCAATGAAATAAATAATAATAAAAAGCATATAAACAAAAGGGTCCTACGTAAAACTTAGAAAAAATGCCGGCGGTCCGATTCTGGTAGAATGCTGGCATGATGCCCGGACCTACGGCACATTGCTGTTTACGAGATGGGTAGATGACGGTATGTCGACACCAATTATTGCTCCCGTAACCGGCCCGTCAACCTCCGGTTACGTTCCGGCTATCTGTCCGCATCGATGGCTTAATCGCGGCTGCCTAACGGTTCGTAGTCGGATGAACGATGGCTCGAATCCTACCGGAAGCGGCCCGGCAGTCGACGGGGTAGTCGCGGGCGAGAGGACACAGCCGTGACGGAAACGATACTGACCTAATGCGCCGGCCCGGCAGTGGTGAAATCGGCTGGCCGGAACCTTCCGACCCCGGCCCGATGCTTCTGTGTTTGTTGGGTATATATATATATATATAATAAATACGACAATCAATGTATAAAATTGATGTAAAAAATATATATATTAAAATATATAAAAAAATCATAAGGGATTTTTTTATAGACAAAATAATGTAGAAGAAAATATTCAAATTAAATCTAATAGGATATACTGAAGAATATAGTAAAAAAGAATATAGTAAAAAAATATTTTTTGTCTATTTAGTTGTTATGCACGTGACGATAAATTTATTTAAAGTACCAGAAAATGAAATCACGTGATCGGCATTTAATAAATTAAATTCTAAAAATCAATATTTAAAAATTCACCAAAAATCAGGAAATGAAAGTACATATTCGAAAATCATTTCATTTTAAAGGAATTTTTATGATCTTTCTCGTGATATAAGTTTTATAACCCTCAAATTATTATTTTAATTGCAAACTTAAAAAAAGTTACAAAAACGCCATGCAAAATTTCAGCCCTTTAGGTCCAGCGGTTTGGTCTGTGCGTTGTATGTCAGTCAGTCAGTGAGTCAGTCAGTTACGGAACTCTTTTTTATATAGTGGCTCCCAAAAGTGTTCGTACACTTACGAATTTCAATGAAATAGGGGTCTATCCATTAATTTAAATGAATATTTCAGAATGGGTATTTAATCATAAGGTCTATAATCTATTCTTAAAAGAACTACATGAAATATTTTGAAAACATAGTAAAACTTTATTTTTAAGAAACCAGTAAGCAAAAAGTAACAAAAACTTTCAATCACAAAAGTCATCGTACACTGACATATAATTACTTAATTAGTACACTGAAAATAAATTACTTAATTTATCCCATTCTACTGTGCAGTATGTGAAAAACGCTTTAAAAAAGAAAATTGGATCGAAAACAAGGTAAGAAAAGGCCGTCCGGCAAAGTTACCAAAACGTGATCAGAGATTTATAATTAGAAAATTTGTGAAAAATTCACGTTTGAGTGCTGTAAAAGTTTCTGCAGAATTCAATGAAACATTTTCTACTTCAATTTCACCTGAAATATTTTGACGAGTTCTCAGAACAGCTGTATTACATGGGCGTTCTGCCCATAGAAAATTTTTTGTGAGTGAGAAAAACAGAAAGTTTAGGCTTCTCTTCGCACTATCAATGATAAATAAGCCCCAAACCTATTGGAATAATGTCTTATTTGCCGATGAACATTTTTGGTGCTGATGGGCGTATAATTGTATGGAGAAGGAAAAAATGAGGAACTTAATGCCAAGAACTTAGTAGAAACAGTTAAGCATGCCGGTGCAGGTATCCTTGTGTGGGAGTGCATGTCAGCATCAGGACTAGGAAATTTGGTATTTATTGGTGGTATAATGAATCATGCTGTTTTTATAAATATTTTAAGAGACAATTTAAAATTATCAGCTCAAAATTTGGGTATTGGAAACAACTTTGTTTTTTATCAAGATAACGATCCTAAGCACACGGCTCTCAACGTTCGCATCTGGTGTCTCTATAATTGTCCACAAGTTTTGAAAACACCACCTCAATCGCCAGATTTAAACCCAATAGAACATATCTGGAGAGAACTGGAGGTTCGTGTACGAAAACACGACATTCACACGAAAAGCGAACTAAAAACAATTATGATGGAAGAATGGATGAACATTGATGCAAAAATACAAAAGAACTAAAGCAATCTATTCCCAGACGTTTAAAAGCTGTTGTGGATGCTAAAGGATATCCTCCTAAATATTAATTTAACGAAAATTTTGAATATTTACCAATATGTAGAGTTTTTTTACAAGTGTGCGATGACTTTTGTGAGATAAAGTTTTTGTTACTTTTGGATTATTGGTTTCTTAAAAATAAAGTTTTACCATGTTTTCAAAATATTTCATGTAGTTTTGTTAATAATAGATTATAGATCTTATTATTAAACACCCATTCCGAAATATTCATTTTAATCAATGGATAGACCCCTATTTCATTGAAAATCGTAAGTGTACGAACACTTTTGGGAGCCACTGTATATAGAGAAGCTAAACGCTATGGTCGACGTAATATTTGTGAATTTCTCCATATGTTATTGAGGTGGAGCGAATCCAATAGGGTTAGTACACAGCAGCCTTAAACGTTGCCAGGGCTTCTGTATTACTAGTTTTTCTGGAAATTTCGGCGAACTTGAAGAATGCAGACACGTTATCTTTGGAACTGAAAACAATATCATCTTAGGGATAAGAAGACGTCTTCTAGTGGGTAAAGAAGACGTCATCAGGAGTCTCTAATGCAGTGTTTCCCAACCTTTTTTGTGCCATGCCCCACCTCAGCCTTTCTAAAATTCTTATGCCCCCTCCTATGTAACATAAACATAATTTTTAATATTAAAAAATTTAATTGTTCACTGAAGAAACATAGGTGTTAGAAAGAAATCACCAGGTAATTGTTGAGGAAACAGTAAGTAAATTTTCAAAACATATAATGCAGAACTGAAAATCAAGTACAAAATACTTTTTATGAAAGTTTTATGTAAACAGGTTAGGTAATTTTGAAATTTAACAATATTAAAATCATAGTCAGATCTTTTGTCGTATAAGTCAAAACTAAATTTGCTATGAGAATTTAATTTAATGTTAATATCTTAAAAGTTTACATTAATATTAGCTTGGCTACTTTGAATTGGTTCCAGATTAGGAGGGTAAAAATTTAAGTCTTTATGGTTATTACTTTTATTAGTTACTATTATATCATCTATATACCTAAATATATTGTAATTGCAATTTTCTATATTATTAATTTCAAAATAATGTAAGTACAAATTAGCTAGCACACTTGAAGCATTTCCACCTTGTGGTACACCTTTGGTCTGTAAGTATATACTATTATTATGAACTATGTAATCACCCAAGTTGGAAAATCAATTTGTTTCAAATTAGCAGATCTTTCTTTTAAATTTCCGATAGAATTGACAGATGATCGACAATCACAAGCATAGCAGTATATTTCACAATTTTGGAGCCAGTAAAAATTTTCAAAATATTTGTTGTAAATATATTTATGACATTATTCATTAAAGGTAATGAAACCGAATATCTATGTAACTAAAACATAGTAATATGTGTTTTAAACTCAACGGGACTTTTACAATAGTTTTAACCACTTAATGCACAGTTCCGTGTCTTGCTCACGCGACTTTTACTTGCAAAATTGTGCAGCTGTTTTTATGTCATGTTTGATGTTAAATTCTTTGTATTTAAATACTTTAAGTCGGTTTATGTCACCTTTTTTGAATAAGCTTGTAGAGAAAATCGTATTTAAATTTATATTTGACTATCGAAAAAGATTATTTGTGTTGAAACTATAATATTATTTATTATTAATATTATTATTATTAAATTTATTATATTTTTTAAGTAGGGTATATTGTAATTACTGTAATGTTTATTCATTCTTTGTTACCCTTCTTCAGAAAATTATTTATAAAAAATAAATTCTAAAAAATTCCTTTTTATAAAAAAAAGTAATGTGGTGAATAACACTTTTGATGTTAAATTGTTTTTATTTAAATATTTTAAGTCGACTATAACGTGATAAATTTAGATGAGAGATTGAGAATCTTATTTTCAAGTCTGTACGAATGCTATTTTGTTCACGTGCATAAATATTATGAAGTGATATTTCAAATTTCAAACTGCCCCCCTTAATAATCAAATTGCCCCCCTGTGGGGCGTAGACCCCACTTTGGGAAACACTACTCTAATGGGTCCAAGAAGACGTCATCAGAGTAAAGCACTTGGAAAACAAAATTCCAATTCAATATACTTTATGCAGATGACGAAGCAGGTCACACGATGCTGGCAAAACCACGCTAATACTCATATCAGATTACATGTAATGGTCTCTTTTAAAATCACGTAGGAAGTAGCATAGAGTGTCGCTTTAGTTAACGACTAGATGAATGCCCGTGCTTCGCTACGGAGCACATTCAAATTAAATACAACGGTCAATGTATGCAATTAATACCAAAAATATATATATATACATTTATAAAAACATCGTAACGGATATTTTTATAGACAAAATAATGTACAGGAAAATATTCAAATTAAATACAATGCTCAATGTATGCAATTAATTTGTATGTTTAATATCTATAAAACATACTAATTTGAATTAAATAATAAAAAAAAAAAATTCAGATTGTCTCCTCTAACGAAACTACCCCGGGTTATTAACGTAGGACTACTTCTCGTTTGCTTACTTCTCTTTTTTTGGACGCATTTTGGTACATTTCTGTTTAACTGTTTACTGCTACTGGGTTTGGCGCGCTGCCAAAATTATAACTCGCGACGCAGGATAATTTTTCTCTCTCCGAAGAACCGTTATTGAGGAATGTAATCCTACGATAAAACTACAACCTCAATTAGTCTAGTGATTAGATTTTATCTTTTACCGTATTTTAATAATTTTTTGTCAATTTGTTGTTATGCATGTGACGCAAAATTAATTTAAAGTACCAGAAAAAGAAAAAAAATCTCGTGATCGGCATAAAACAAATTAAATTTGTAATGTTTACATAAGATTCGACTCACAATAATCGAACTTTTAGGTGAATTAATCTAAAGAAGCCGCTAAAGATATCCTAATTGCGACAGATGCGGTTGGTGTAAATACCAAGCAGCTAGATTAAAGAGTCGATGTGTTGAGGGAAGCGAAACGAAGTGAAAGGAGGAGTAGAGCTGACGAAACGAAGTATCGAGCTGGAGCTAGGCTTAGAGTCTGGTTTAATAATAGTTGAGTTTTGCGAGCAGCCTCTCGAGGCATAGATGGGTTGCTTCAAACCTACGCGAGTTCTTGTTAGGCCTAAAGTTTACGAGGCAGCACTGCTGATTGACTTTCAAAGTATCTGTGAGTATTGCAAAGTGCATTTTTCTTGAATGAGTAGTTAGACAAGTGAATATATTGAATTGTATTTCTCTTGCATGAATGCTATATATATCTCGTACTAGCAGTACGTATGCTTTACGCTGAAAAGCAAAATCTATAGTTGCAAATATTTGAATAAACATTGTTATGTAAGAACAGTGTTTGAATGAATTTATTTAGAGTGCCACTTCAAGATATACATACTCAAAGATAGGGTAGAAGTGTTAATTCGATATACTGGCACTCGAAAGTTTATATATACTCTGGTTGTTCTGTTTACATTTATAACGAACAACACAATTGATGTCTGAACTGTGTACTGTACTATACTCTGATATTGATAAAACTGTGAAAGTATAGAGAATTATGCACTTCTCCCCTAACTTTGGGTATGTATATCTTGAAGTGGCACTCTAAATAATTTCATTCAAACACAGTTCTTACATAACAACAATGTTTATTTAAATATGTGCAACTATAGATTTTGCTTTTCAACATAAAGCATAACTACTCATGCAATGAAAATACAACTTGAGATACTCACAAATACGTCATAAAGTCGACCAGCAGTGCTGCCTCGTAAACTTTAGGCTTAACAAGAACTCGCGTAGGTTTGAAGCTACCTAGCTATGCCTCGAGCGGCTGCTCGCAAAACTCAACTATTATTAAACCAGACTCTAAGCCTAGCTGCAGCTCGATACTTCGTTTCGTCAGCTCTAACCCTCCTTTCACTTCCTCAACACTTCGACTCTTTAATCTATCTGCTTGGTATTTATACCAACAGCGTATGCCGCAATTAGCATATCTTTAGCGGCTTCTTTAGATTCATTGACCTAAAAGTTCGATTATTGTGAATCGAATCTTATGTAAACCTTACAGATTCTAAAAAGGAATCTCCGAAAATTCACCATAAATCAGGAAATGGAGGTAAAGATTCGAAAAAGATTACATTTTAAAGGAATTTTTAGGATCTGTCTCGTGATATAAATTTTATAACCCTCAGATTATTATTTTATATGTAAACTTTAATGTATGTTACAAAAACAGCTGGAAAATTTAATTTAAAAAAATCTAAGAAGAATTTTTCGAACAACTTTCTTAGTGTACCCCTTACACTATAAGAAGAATCGCCATGCAAAATTTTAGCCCTTTAGGTTCAGCGGTTTGGTCCGTGCGTTATCTGTCAGTCAGTCAGTCATTCAGTTACGGAACTGTTTTATATATATAGATAATATCATTTAAATCTCTTACGACAAAATTTTGAAAAATTTTATTCATCTTAGTATTTTACAACCATAAGAAAAACAAATTTCAGATAGTCTCTTCTAACGAAAGTACCGCGGGTTATTAACGTAGGATTAGTTATAGTTGCCTACATATTTTGTATGTATATATGTATTGTTAAGAATTTTGTAAATTAATTTATGTCTTTAGCTTAAATTACCGTTAAAATTGCTTTCTGCTTGTAAAATAATGCATTATTATCGTTTGTTCCACGTAAATAGTCGTATTAGCTAAATTTCTGCAGTACCATGCATTTAATATAGGGTTTCAATGGTATCTTGCCAAATTAGCGAGATATTGTTTTGTTGGTGACATACTTGGCGACTAATTTTTAGAGCCAAATTTGGCGACTTGGCGTCAAACCTGGCGACTTTACCAAGCCTGGAATTTTCTGGAACATTGTAGAAATCCCCAGACTCTCAAGAAGATATATATACAGCCTCGATTCAGATTCCAGTGCTCTGTTTTTAGTGTGCTTCGAGGCTGTCAAATGCGCCGCTGTTAGCCGAGAGATTTTCATCGGAGAAATGTTGAGATTTATGCCGCTATAAGTACGACTTCGGGCGACGTCTTTTGTGTTGAGTTTTCCCGTGACCTAGAGACTGTGTTCAAAGCACTGTAGTCAGTTTCTGGCGATCTGTAAGCTGTAGTATCTCGACTTCCTGTAAATAAATCTTTGTTTTTATTCTGTCTTATTCAAAGTCCATTCAATTATGGAATCCGAACTGGCAATTTGTAAAAGTATATATGTGTTATATGCATCTATCTATCTATCTATCTATCTATCTATCTATATATATATATATATATATATGTGTATTTCAAAATTATAACGCATTTTGGCACTTTTCTGTTTAACTGTTTACTGCTTGTCCAAGCGATACAGACTGGGTTTAGCACGCTGCCAAAATTATAACTCGCGAGGTACGGAATGACGGTTTTAGCGTCTGAAATTTTCCTTTCCGGAGGGCCGTTATGGAGGAACGTAATCCTACGTCAAAACGTTGTTAGTACCAAGAGCAGAGTCCTTTGTCGTTCTTTAAATCTTAATAAGCATTAAATTATTTTGTTTCAAAACTTAAACATTAAGGGCATAATGGAGGAATAAACTAAACAGAAAAGCATCGATTCATCAAATGCGAGTTGAATAATTTGCGTGTTTCTTTTTGACAGTATATTCTTTATAGCAGCAGCTTAAAATAATTGCGGATGGCATTAAAGCATCTCAAATAAATGTTAAACAATCATATCTATTGAATGTAACGTTGCTATTTTCAGCATCAGGAGGCAATTCACTATGATTGCGTTTGCGTTTGTTCACTTTAAGCATGAATCTGTTACTGACGGGGTTTTTATTAACATCTCAAAACTCAAAGTGGTTGGCAATCCTTTTATCGAATTGAGAAATATTTCCATTAAGAGTTCTTTCTTCTCAGACGCAGATGCGATTGTTCCCAACTGGCTCAAACTTTGAGGGGTAAAAAAAAATAAATATTGTTGCTGTTTGCAAGCGGATAAAAGCTGTTTAAAGTGGAAAACCCGAGGAGCAATTATAAATACTTTTAAGAGGTTTTTCAAAAGATTTCAATCAAAGTTCAGAACGTTACTTAATAAACAGAGCTGACTAAAGCTTGGTTTTTCTCAAATCTCATAATAAAAACTGGACCCATTGGAAATTGAATGGTTAACAGATTAACTAATGTTATATTTAAATTCTGTAATGTTGAAAAAAGAAACACTACAAAGCCAGCTGGAGATCAGATAGACGCAATTATGAAACACGCGAGACTAAAATTGCATGTGAAAATTTTTGTCACAAATAAAACACAAATATAAATTAAATAGTGGGGGATTAAAGGCAGAATTATAAGTAGATGTAGCGAAAAAAAAAGTCAGGTAGTCTCTTCTAACGAAACTAACGCGGGTTATTATCGTAGGATTTCTTATTGTTGCTTACCTCTTTTGTATGTTTATCTGTATACATGTGTTATGTATATATATATATATATATATATATATATATATATATATATATATATATATATATATATATATATATATATATATATATATATATACACTGCTCAAAAATATTAGGGGAGCAAGCAAAGAAGTTAAGAAAACCGTGCGAGACAGCTACGCATTGGCATAAAATGGATAGTATACGCGTATCAATGCGCAATACAAATAAAAAGACGTAAAAAAAATTTTGTAATTAAGCTTTAATTCTTTGAAAATATGGAAAAAACATGAAAAGATGATTTAGGGCAACAATTTGGTTACATGTAAACGATAAAAAAAAGTATTGTTTAGAAATGGTGCAAGATTTTTAATATGGCGTGCGGTCTCCTCGAACAGCTAAGACTGCCGCACACCTGTTTTCCATTGATGCGATGATGTTATCGATAAGACTTTGGGGAATACTGTTCCACTCCTCTAGAAGTGCAATCTCCAAGTCTCGGAGAGTAAAAGGAGCCTTGGTCTCGCAGCAATGCGTCGTCCGAGCATGTCCCAAGCATGCTCGACTGTATTCAGGTCAGAAGAGCACGCTGGCCATTCCATACGCTGTATTGTTTCAGCTTCAAGAATGTTCTCCACAAGACGAGCTGCATGCGGTCTGGCATTATCATGCTAGAAAACATAGCAATCTCCAATGGCTGCAGCGTAAGGTATGACATGAGGTCTCAGTATCTCGTCTTCATACCTTCGGGCCGTCAAAGTACCATTCCGAATGATATGCAGGTCCGTACGTCCACCTATGCTGATTCCACCCCATACCATAAAACCAGCTCGTCTGTATTGTGACCTTTCACGAACGAATGGGGGGTTATTTCGAGTGCCCCTTTCCCTCCATACCAAAACACGTCGGGTGTCACTCCAGACTCAATCGGGATTCGTCTGTAAACAGCACTTGGCTCCGATCATGTTGCTCCTAATCTCGATGTTCAGCAGCCCATCTTCTTCGGGCTGCACGGTGGCGTGAGAACAACGGAATGCAGACCATTGGCCTACGTGCATAGAGACCTCCCTGATGAAGCCTATTAAGTACTGTTTGGCTGGGCACCCTTAGTCCTGTTGCCAAGAGCAACTCTCTTTGCAGCTGAGTAGCATTGTCTGTTCTGTTTCGACGAGCTGTTAACAGTATATACCGGTCATCAGTTGCTGTAGTGGCGCGTGACCGACCTTGCCCTGGTCGACGTTTAACATTCCCTGTTTCTTGGAATCGATTCCACAGCCTTGCAACGACACTTCTGGCGACTCCAACAGCGTCCGCGACACTACATTGTGTTTGCCCGGATTCAAGTCTGCCTATAATACGCCACGCCATGGATTCCGGTACATGACGTTGTTGAGACATTTTCAAGTCACCTTTTCTCAAAAACAATAACTGAGCAATCGAATTTCCCAGTTAAGGCAGTGAAACAGACGTTTCTGCAACATCCCGATTTCCGCCCTTATGTTCTTTTTCTGGTTTTTGACGTCATGAACTTTGATTTGCATATGAAGTTTTCTTCTTCTGTTTCCTGCTAGGCTTCAAATTATGGATGATTTATTTTATGTTACTTATCGGTGTAAGTATTTGCGTAATTTCGTTAAAACCATGTGCTCCCCTAATTATTTTGAGCAGTGTATAAACATATACACACACACACACACACACACACACACACACACACATACATACATACATACATACATACATACATATATATATATATATGTAATATAAAAATAATTTTTATATTTATTATCTGACTTGTCTATATTCCTATAAAACATAATTTATTCCATTTCTAATGATGATATAATAGCTCTTAAAGTTTGTAGTAGTTAATCCCTTCGTTCCCCTATAGACAGAGAAATATCCTGATAGACTTAGAACAGCCTCTGTCTAGGGAGACTGAACCGATAAGAATCATCGGACACGCCCTAGTCCATGACGTAGCATAGCGTCATAGGGATTATTGCTTACACCAAGTCTTCTGTATGTTCCCGATATAAAATGTGAACACGGCATGAAGCCGGGCTCTTTTTGATAATGATTGTACATATAATATGTCACACGGTCTAGCTCCCTCCCTATGGGGAACTCCATATGAACAACAATAAAACTATTTTAAATCATTCGACTGTTTACTGCGTCCCAAGAATTCTTTTATAGCTGTTCGAACGATGCCTATTGCTATGATATTTCATATATATATATACCAAAATTTTGACGCATTTTAGCACTTTTCTGTTTAACTGTTTACTGCTTGCCCACGCGAGGCAGACTGGGTTTGGCGCACTGCCAGAATTATAACTCGCGACGACGGACGGGTTTAGCATCTGAAATTTTACTTTCCGGAGGACCGTTATGGAGGAACGTAATCCTATGTTAAAAATGCACTTAAAAAACAATTAGTGTATTACAATGACATCATCCTCTACAGCGTGCCTGCCATTTGCCAAAAATTTTTCCGCCGTAACCTGTTGCCAAACCCGTTGCGCTGTTGTTGCGTTAAAGCAGCGACAGTCGCTGCTTTAACGTAATGTGAGAAGGGCTGCCGTGAAACATACTATTATATGGTGCGTCAGAATAGACGCCCAGCATTTCTGAAGGTCACTGGTAGAGAAGTGGGGGGGGGGGGATAGGGCGGCGCGAAATTTGCGAACAGTTCGGGTGGATTTTCGTATTGTCAGTAGACACCATGAGTTGGTCCGGTGAACATCGTGGTTTCGTTATCGAGGCGTTCTTTAAAAAAAAAAAATTCTGTAACTGCAACTCGGCATTTAGGACGTGCTTCGGGGTCTATGCGAATGATGCCGTTCCTGTTCGAAAAACAATCCTACGATGGTTTCAAACGTGAGAGCAAGTGGTCATCCTCGGAATATTGGAACATCTGAAAATATGCAAAGAGTCCGCTATCCGTGAGGAAGTTGCCACCATTCTCCCAGAAATGAGTGACAGAGTGATAGAAAACTTTAGAGAACGGTTTCGACCACTTGAGTTATTTTCAAAACCAAGTGGAAAAAACTAGATTGTTAGTACTTTTAGAAAATATAAAGCTTTTTTCTGTACATTATTTCGTTCTTTTTTTATTACCGTTTGATATGTGGGAGTCCATTCTGCCTCACCCTGTTGTAACGGACTGTTTTCTTCTCCCCTCCCACACACAAATAGACTATTCCTTTCAGCACCTGCTATGTCATGTGACCATGTTTCCGGAGTTCGTTTTTGTGTTAGTTCGTTACTTTTGTATCAGCATGTAGAGTGTTCTGTTATGTCCTGTAATTAAATGTTCGTGTGTTTTAGTTTTAGCATTCTTAGTATGCGGACAATATTTTAATTAAAAAAAAACCCGAGAGGATTTTCGACAAGAATGTTAAACTGTATTATTTTTCATGTGCAAACATGATTTCAGAATAATATTGGGAATAATAAAATTTTTATACTTTATTTTTGACGTAGTGAGATTATCTAACTAATTTGTTTCCTGCTTAAACTTCAGTGAAGTGAGGGATAGTTTAAGTGTTGAAAACTACTATTGCATGTCCAGAAAAGGAAACAACTGTTATCCATTTCATTCATTATGAGTTTACTTTTAATTTGAAAATTTTTATTAAACTAGGGGCTTCGCCCCTAGGCTCGCTACGCTCGCTCCTCTGGTGAATCAAGTGAATGAATGACTCAATACTTGTTTACAGCGATTGAGTCATTCATTTGTTTACAGTTGAAGCTTCCCCCCCCCCCTCCCGGCGAAATGGATGAAGCCCGGGTAGATGGGGAGTATAAGCCCGGATGAAGATGGGTGAAAAATCGGATCTTCTTTCAATCCTTCTGCAAAGCAAGCGAATGAGAAGATTTTTTTGAAGTATTTCTTTAAAATTCAATTAAAAATCGAAATTTTAAGATAGAGACTTGAAATGAAGTTTATATGAATGAGAAAGCTTTCATCTTTCAGTTGATATAAATATTTTCTTTGTAACATAATAAGTCTGATAGCATCGAATTTATATATCTCGAAACGCATAAATTTTTCCAAAAAGAGGGTTTTCAATTATAATAAAAATATCAGTCTGTTTTAAATTATTTTTAAACAAATGAGGTCTTGTTTGAAGGAGAAATGTCTGTAGTCTTAGATTGTAAAAAAAAAAAATCTACGATCCTTTTTTGGCGAGTTATCGTAATCTGAACATGAAAAAGTCAATATTTTCCCACAAAACATAAAATAAAAAAAACTTAAAATCCGACGAATATGAGACATGTCTTACTTTCTTCCCCACATTGTTCTGCATCGATTGGTATCGGTCTCGACCCCATACCCCCAGCGGTTTCGGAGGAGATAGCGTGACAAGCTTTTGACAGCGGCGGCGGCGGCGGCTGCAGCGACAGTTAGTTTTTTTTAGAATAGAGAGATAATTGAGTTCCTATGCAATACTAAAATTTTGACTTAGTTTGTGATTCGATATAGTACAATCGTTGTACAATAGCTCTGTATTTGTAAAGATAAGTATATCTGATTTAAGAGAAAAAATAAAACAAGTTTCCATAAAATCAGTACGAGGTTGCCAAGTTAAAGGTATTTAAGGCTACAGTTTCGATTATTTACCACTTGGCGATTTTTTACGCTTGCTCCCATTTTTGGCGAATTATTGGCGAAAAAAATGCCATCTACTACTGTCTGATTACTATCCGAAAATAAAATTCAAAGATTGAATAGGCAGAAAATAAGAAAAATGGGTTATGAGTGTTTGGCGAGAAATAGCACCAAGATGTTATAAAAGCATGACCGATAGCTAATTGAAACCATAGCCATTTTTAATAGTATTTCACATTTTATTCATCATTATTTTAGACAAAAAAAATTCCTTCAAAGTTTAATTCCTGCTGACAGACGAAGAAAAATATTATTTTTCTTCGTCTTTATTTAATGCAAAACTATCTAATTTTTTGAAAGCGAGGTTAACTCGGCAAAGTTGCTTTATTCCGAAGAAATGGATAGAATTATTTTTTAAAATGGAAAATCAATAAAAAATATTATCAATAACCTTTCATTGGACTTTCATTGTGAATTATTTCGTAGTAATGTCGTATAATTAATTACGATTCTTGAATTATCAAAAACAAGAATAGATCAAAAACTGTTTTCTGCACATGTTCAGTGACATTTTTAAATATGGCTTTAGATACTTACTAAGCACAAGGCCACATAGACACATTAATTTGTTTCTGCGCATGCTCAATGACATGTTTAAATCTGGCTTTAGATATTTACCAAGAACAAGGCCGCATAAACCCGTTAATTTGTTTATTCCGAAGAATCTCTCTAGCTCTCTTTGTTCCATTTTAATTTTTAATTATGTTTGTGAGATAAGAATTAAACCTGAAGGAATCTGTTTATTTAGCGCTGTTGAGTAACCGTAATTCTTTTTCTTATGTTCAATAGTAATTTTTTAAAGTTTATTTCTGTATTCTTAATTATTCTGATTTTCAACATTTGGCAATGATATGTTGAGTGCAGTTTGTGTATTAGTACATTTATTTACAATCCAGTCGTCATGTTTTGACGGGTACCAACTAGTGACTAATCTATTTTGCTTCACACAACTCAGCCGTAGCGTAAATTGTCACCTAGCATCTACAAGCACTCACAAGCTAACACGAACAATAACTGTAGCGCTACAAGCACTACAGTTATTGTTCGAAATTTGCAAGCGTTCTATAACCTTTTCATAATTTTCGGCGGCTGCAGGGAAGCTGTTCACAATGCCACGTGGTCTCGTACCTTGTTTGATCGCTTGAACGAGATAATGCATCTTGTCATCGTTTTGAATTTCCTTATCCTCATGTATTCGCCGAA
>OU015503.1:104265788-104330788 GCA_907164885.2 Dolomedes plantarius
CTTTGGCAACGTGTGGAAGCTGCTTGGTCTGCTGTACCCCAAGAACTCATCCAAAGTCTTTGAATCAATGCCGCGGCGTGTGGCAGCGGTGATCTCCAACAATGGCGGCTACCCTGGCTACAGATTCTGTGAACCACACTTCACAGAAGTCTATAAATTTAATCATTTGATACTTGGTCAACATGTTATCTACAAAATAAATTTTGTTGTGATATCTCTTGTCTTTCTTGGTGTTGCAATTTGGTGGCCAGCAGTGTGTATATATATATTAATATATATATCTATATATATATATATATATATATCTATATATATATATATATATATAAATTATATATATATATATATATATATATATATATATATATGTATGTATATATTAAATATACACACATATATATGATATATAATATACCACATATATATGTATTCTATATATATACAACATATATATATATGTATATATATATATATAATACATATATGTATACATATATATATCTATGTAGATATATATACACATATATATATGTATATATCACATGTATATGTATATACACTCATGGACAAAAAATTAGCGCACCAAGAAATAATCGCGGGATCGTAACGAACTTGCATGAAGGTACATGTCGGAAAGATATGCAAATGATTAGAAATGCAGCGTGATTGCGCATTACGTATAGCCAGTAGAGGGCGTTCAACATCGTACTCTGTGGAGTATAAAACAGGTAACCAAAGCTTGTTTGAGTGTGCTGAATCATTTTCAAAAGAGGTTGAGATAGACATGCCATTACGCCGTGTTCGAAGACAATATAAGCAGTTGTCGCAGTTTGAGAGGGGGAGATTCGTCGGGATGATGGAAGCTGGGTGGTCAGCTAGGCGAGTAGCTCGTCAATTAGGCCGCTCTGATTGTGTTGTGAGGAGGTGTTTGGGATCAGTGGACTCGAGAGATGTCATGTACACGAAAGACCAGGCTCAGGACGCCCTCGACAGACCAGTCGTCGAGAAGACCGCCACATCGTAAGAATGCACGCGTACAGCCAACTGCTTCATCGGCCGCCATCCAAGCACAGGTAGCACCTTCACTAGGGGCCTCTGTGTCTTCTCGAACCATACGAAGACGCCTGGCTGAAGACATTTGGTATCGCGGCGCCCATTACGTGTGCTGGCCTTGACGCCCACCCATCGACGCCTCCGTTTGGAGTTTTGCCGCGCACGAGGAAACTGGACTGCAGCGGAATGGAACCAGGTCGTCTTTAGCGACGAATCCAGATTCAATCTCGGCAGTGATGACAATCGTGTTCGTGTGTGGTGAGGCCGTGGTGACCGCTTCAATCCTGCCTTTGCTGTACAGCGACACATCGCTCCCACAGCTGGTGTGATGGTATGGGTTGCCATTGCCTACAATACACGGTCACCCCTAGTATTGTTCCGTGGCACCATGACAGCCCAGCGGTATGTTAATGAATCCTGCAACCACATGTGTTGCCACTCATGCAACGGCTCCCAGGAGCCATTTTTCAACAAGACAATGCTCGGCCTCATACGGCTAGGGTGTCACAAGACTGTCTCCGCACTGTTACTACCTTCCTTGGCCTGCCCGATCCCCAGATTTGTCTCCAATCGAGCATATCTGGGATCATTTGGGACGACGAGTTGGGCATCCCACGAGTTTGAACGAACTAGAGGCAAGGTTACAGCAAATATGGAACGAAATGTCTCAAGACATCATACAGAACTTGTATGACTCAATGCCCGATCGTATCGCATCGTGCATTCGCGCTAGAGGGGGTCCAACGGAGTATTAATTCCTCCGTTCTTTTGCCTTTTTCTCTGAAATAAATTATCATTTTTCTTTGATTTTCTTATCATTTACTTATATCAAAGTAGTCATTACGTATGTAAATTTCGTTTCATTTTGACGAATCCTTCAAGGTGCGCTAATTTTTTTGTCCATGAGTGTATATACATATATATACCTACATACATACATATATATATATACATATATATATACATACACATACATACATACACACACAGACACACACACCTACACACACACACATATATATATATATATATATATATTATATATATATATATAATACGTGGACGCTCGTTAATTCGAACTCAAAGGTTCTCAGAAAAAAGTTCGAATTATCCGATGTTAAGAGAAAATATAAAACTTTAAATGTGTATCACTGAAGAAGAAAATCTCCTAGTATGTATAACGCCAGAAAATTTATTAAACTATGTTATCGAAAGTTAACATATTAAAAAGCAATACAGACTTACCTTAATCATAAAATGAAGCAGAAGATGCAGCATAAAGTAAACTTTTATTAAAAATATGAATTACACTTTGGGGAAAAAACTGTAAATGGTTGTTTGGTTCTGTTTATGATACCTACATTGTTCAGCCAGCTTCTCGATTTGCAGTAAACATTTCAATTCATTTTCAGAGGAAGGTTCCATCTGAATAAATGCTTTCAGAGTTTTAATAGATTCCATTATGGCTTTGTCCATTATGACCGCATTAAAAATATCTTTCGGCAGGTAAGTAGAGAAAAGCCCTGGCAGTTTCTTACCGAAATTAGTGCATACGTCTTCGTTTACATCAGAGCTTTTGCAACATACAGTTTGATAAGAAATATTTGCCTTGACTTAAATCGAGAAAGCCATCCATCCCTGCATTTAAAATCTTCAATACCCATTCGACTTGCCAATTCATCAGCCTTCGTCAGCACTAGGGGCCCATTTATCGGAAAATTTCGAGATCTAACATCCTGGAACCATAGCAGTAGAGCATTTTCTAGAATTTCTTGGGACGCATTTCCCATGCGTTTCCTTCCTCTAGCAAATTTTAATTTTTCCCATGAATCTAAAATTGACTCCTTGTTTTCAAATTAGTTGACAAGGCATTTTTTAAAATTCCTTAGTCAACTGCTAACTTTGTTTTACATTCGCCATTATCTACTTTCTTTAAAATTTCTATCTTTGTCTCCAAAGTTAGGGTTTTGAACTTTCCACGTGTAGTCATCCTGAATTTTACACATTCACACCACACAATGAGAAGAAACACTAGACCACATTACTTGTCTGCACTGCAGTTATAACTGACGCAGCTCCCTAGAATCTGTATTAAAGACTAGTTTTTCTGAAATTCTAACAAAATCGATCCAAATAAAGGAAAATTGCTTTTTCCGTTTAGCACTTATAAGTTGGACACTAGCTACTAACGTTTAGCGGACATGCAATGGTCTAGGAATGCAGGCATTTGCCTCTTTACACATAAAAGAAATTTTGACACACAAAATAATAAATACAGTGTGTATTTTCTCCTTTAAACGAGGAAATAATTTTTTTTGTCAAATTTTTAGTTCGAATTAACCGCGAAGTGATAAAATTTAGTTCGAATTAATGAGATATTTTTAACATTAACTCCAATAAAGTTTTTTAGGGCCTTTGGATTAGTTCGAATTAACGAGCGTCCACTATATATATACATACATATATATATATATATATATATATATATATATATATATATATATATATAAAGAGGTAACCAACAATAAGTAATCCTTCATTAATAACTCGGGATAGTTTCGTTAGACAAGACTACCTGAATTTTTTTTCTTTCAACATTTTCCGTTGCCACACCACAAAAATGAAGTTTCCGGTTGCTATGTTAACCAATCGTGAGTGCTGTTTTAATAATATAAAAATATTTTTTTTTTTGTAAATCAATTGAAGTATGAATCATTTGCAACTTACCAACGGCAAGATCACCTCAAATTCATTCCGGGAATAGCGTAACGTCTTCCGAAGTAATCCGAATGTTAAAAAAAAAAAAAAAAATAAATTAAAAAAATTTACACTCTTCCAAATACTGCTTCCTTAGAGGGACAGAACAGGATTTTAATTAGAGATCTATAATAACATCTCAATAGGAATAAGGTGAAGACTAATTATGATAACGATCTCCGAATTTTTAATTTTGCGCGCATGGACAATAAACCTCCTAATTAAGAAGACGCAGGGAAACATTTTAAAGAATGGGACTGTTGGAGTCGAGTTTATCACAGAAAATAATCTTTTCAGAAGAGGATTAATTAGTCTTAAAGAGTACACGTAATCAGACAAAAGTTTACAATCGAGAGCGTCAGGAATATAAAACAAGGACGCCTCTATACACTACTGCTAATTTATTTTCGTGTCCTTGCGAGGGGTTAGTTTTCTCAGATTATGCGCGATCAATGCGCCCGGGCTGATTCCGACGGAACTGGCACAAAAAAGAAAGCGTTTATTCCGAATCGAAAGGGAATGCATAATGAGATAAATGGGGCATATATTGGAAAAAGGGATATTTGAGTAATTTTAATAGGTACTAGAATATTAAGTTTACCGTTCGGTGAACTAATTTTATAGGCCATGAAGGACTGGGAATGGTTTTTAAAGTATTGCGATAGTGTGAAAGATTTGTTCTGAGAGGATTTAACAAGGTTTTTTTTCACGTTGTTCGGAATTCAAGGATCGTAATTAATTATTCCTATTTTGCGAGAAATAGATTGCCTAAGTTCATCAACAAATGCTTTTGCCGACAGCATTTTTTGGAGATTTGATATATTTTCATGTACTGTAAAACATCGTTTATCTGGACTAACTGGGACCACCAGACAATCCGGGCAATCGAAAATCCGGATAATCCAAGGTAATAAGCAAAACAAAATCCTTAACTAAGCAGACTTACCGTTTATTACGATAATTTCCCCACAGCATTTTTTTTCAGGTTTGATATATTTTCATGTACTGTAAACATCGTTTATCCGGACTAACTGTGACCACAGACATCCGGGAAAATCGAAAATCTGGATAATCCGGGTAATAAGCAAAACAAAATCCTTAACTAGCAGACTTACCGTTTATTACGATAATTTGCCGACAGCATTTTTTTTTTCAGATTTGATATATTTTGATGTACTGTAAAACCTCGTTTATCCGGACTAACTGGGACCACAGACAATCCGGGCAATCGAAAATCTGGATAATCCGGGTAATAAGCAAAACAAAATCCTTAACTAAGCAGACTTACCGTTTATTACGATAATTTGCCGACAGCATTTTTTTTCAGATTTGATATATTTTGATGAACTGTAAAACATCGTTATATCCGGACTAACTGGGACCACAGACAATCCGGGCAATCGAAAATCTGGATAATCCGGGTAATAAGCAAAACAAAATCCTTAACTAAGCAGACTTACCGTTTATTTACGATAATTTGCCGACAGCATTTTTTTTCAGATTTGATATATTTTGATGAACTGTAAAACATCGTTATCCGGACTAACTGGGACCACAGGACAATCCGGGCAATCGAAAATCTGGATAATCCGGGTTAATAAGCAAAACAAATCCTTAACTAAGCAGACTTACCGTTTATTACGATAATTTGCCGACAAGCATTTTTTTTTCAGATTTGATATATTTTGATGAACTGTAAAACATCGTTTATCCGGACTAACTGGGACCACAGACAATCCGGCAATCGAAAATCTGGATAATCCGGGTAATAAGCAAACAAAATCCTTAACTAAGCAGACTTACCGTTTATTACGATAATTTGCCGACAGCATTTTTTTCAGATTTGATATATTTTGATGAACTGTAAAAACATCGTTTATTCCGGACTAACTGGGACCACAGACAATCCGGGCAATCGAAAATCTGGATAATCCGGGTAATAAGCAAACAAAATCCTTAACTAAGCAGACTTACCGTTTATTACGATAATTTGCCGCCAGCATTTTTTTTCAGATTTGATATATTTTGATGAACTGTAAAACATCGTTTATCCGGACTAACTGGGACCACAGACAATCCGGGCAATCGAAAATCTGGATAATCCGGGTAATAAGCAATACAAAAATCCTTAACTAAGCAGACTTACCGTTTATTACGATAATTTGCCGACAGCATTTTTTTTCAGATTTGATATATTTTGATGAACTGTAAAACATCGTTTATCCGGACTAACTGGGACCACAGACAATCCGGGAAATCGAAAATCTGGATAATCCGGGTAATAAGCAAAACAAAATCCTTAACTAAGCAGACTTACCGTTTATTACGATAATTTGCCGACAGCATTTTTTTTCAGATTTGATATATTTGATGAACTGTAAAACATCGTTTATCCGGACTAACTGGGACCACAGACAATCCGGGCAATCGAAAATCTGGATAATCCGGGTAATAAGCAAAACAAAATCCTTAACTAAGCAGACTTACCGTTTATTACGATAATTTGCCGACAGCATTTTTTTCAGATTTGATATATTTTGATGAACTGTAAAACATCGTTTATCCGGACTAACTGGGACCACAGACAATCCGGAAATCGAAAATCTGGATAATCCGGGTAATAAGCAAAACAAAATCCTAACTAGCAGACTTACCGTTTATTACGATAATTTGCCGACAGCATTTTTTTTCAGATTTGATATATTTTGATGAACTGTAAAACATCGTTTATCCGGACTAACTGGGACCACAGACAATCCGGGAAATCGAAATCTGGATAATCCGGGTAATAAGCAAACAAAATCCTTAACTAAGCAGACTTACCGTTTATTACGATAATTTGCCGACAGCATTTTTTTTCAGATTTGATATATTTTGATGATCTGTAAAACATCGTTTATCCGGACTAACTGGGACCACAGACAATCCGGGCAATCGAAAATCTGGATAATCCGGGTAATAGCAAAACAAAATCCTTAACTAAGCAGACTTACCGTTTATTACGATAATTTGCCGACAGCATTTTTTTTCAGATTTGATATATTTGATGAACTGTAAAACATCGTTTATCCGGACTAACTGGGACCACAGACAATCGGGAAATCGAAAATCTGGATAATCGGGTAATAAGCAAAACAAATCCTTAACTAAGCAGACTTACCGTTTATTACGATAATTTGCCGACAGCATTTTTTTCAGATTTGATATATTTTGATGAACTGTAAAACATCGTTTATCCGACTAACTGGGACCACAGACAATCCGGGCAATCGAAAATCTGGATAATCCGGGTAATAAGCAAAACAAAATCCTTAACTAAGCAGACTTACCGTTTATTACGATAATTTGCCGACAGCATTTTTTTTCAGATTTGATATATTTTGATGAACTGTAAAACATCGTTTATCCGGACTAACTGGGACCACAGACAATCCGGGCAATCGAAAATCTGGATAATCCGGGTATAAGCAAAACAAAATCCTTAACTAAGCAGACTTACCGTTTATTACGATAATTTGCCGACAGCATTTTTTTTCAGATTTGATATATTTTGATGAACTGTAAAACATCGTTTATCCGGACTAACTGGGACCACAGACAATCCGGGAAATCGAAAATCTGGATAATCCGGGTAATAAGCAAAACAAAATCCTTAACTAAGCAGACTTACCGTTTATTACGATAATTTGCCGACAGCATTTTTTTTCAGATTTGATATATTTTGATGAACTGTAAAACATCGTTTATCCGGACTAACTGGGACCACAGACAATCCGGGAAATCGAAAATCTGGATAATAAGCAAAACAAAATCCTTAACTAAGCAGACTTACCGTTTATTACGATAATTTACCGACAGCATTTTTTTTCAGATTTGATATATTTTCATGTACTGTAAAACATCGTTTATCCGGACTAACTGGGACCTCAGACAATCCGGGAAATCGAAAATCTGGATAATAAGCAAAACAAAATCCTTAACTAAGCAGACTTACCGTTTATTACGATAATTTACCGACAGCATTTTTTTCAGGTTTGATATATTTTCATGTACTGTAAAAAAATCGTTTATCCGGACTAACTGGGACCACAGACAATCCGGGCAATCGAAAATCCAGATAATCCGGGTAATAAGCAACACAAAATCCTTAACTAAACATACCGTTTATTACGATAAAAAACTATGTTTTGTAACAAAATTACATAGTATTGTTTACAAGACATTAAAAAAATATAAAAATAATTTTAATAGGTACTAGATATTAAGGGGACTCACGACCTTAACGGGATAAGGGACCTTGAAGCTCGAATTTTTTACTTTTAAATATTTGACTCTATATATAGAAATGAGAATAATTATTTTTCTTTATGACTACATTGAAAGACACTTCGAATTCAAAATGAGGATTTTTTGGCAGAATAATTCCTGTTTAAAAAAAAAAATAAATAAATAAAAAAATTGCATTTTGAAAATGGCTCCATGCGCATTCTATATGATTTGAAAACCTTAATTTTTTTAATATAAGTTTACCATATATATATAAACAATATTTTGCACTGATTTTTTTCGGTAGGAATCTAAAGCCATAAATTAATTTTTTTTTTAAATCTGCCTGTTTCTTCTTATGTTTTTGCATGTTTTACTTTATTCCATGGCCTATAAACTTGAAAAATATTTGTGGGGGTAAAGAGTCATGGAAAGTTTATTGACAAACACTTCAATTAACAATCCTGAGAAATTTCGAAGAAATCGGAATATAATGAATACGCATGGAGAATTTTGAAAAATTCGAGAATTTTTCAAGAATTTTTTGAAAAACATGTCTTATTCTGCCACAAATACATATTTGGGAATTCCAATTTGTCTTCAATGTAGCTAAACAATTAATTATCTTCGCTTTATATAGAGGAGTAAAATATTGAAAATTTTTTTAAAAACGAGGTTGAAAATACCTTGACCCCTTAAGTATGTATATGATAAATTCATATACATTCATGTTAAGTTATGTATATGATAAATTCATATATTTATTTTAATAAACAAATTTTCAACTCTCAAAATAATTTTAAATAGTTTTTTTAAATGCTTTAGATATACCTTGTTTTTTTAAGTATTTTTATTGTATACTGGCTTTCGCGCAAACTATGAAATTAATTTTACACTTAAATGTATAATTCCTGTTTTATATTTAAAATGAATAATTCAAATACAATTGAACATAAAACATTCACATTAAAATATTTTTCAATTTTTTTAAAACTGCTCAAAATGTACTTAAAATTTCCTGAAATTTTGCATTAATTTACCCCTGAAAAAATAACAAAATGTGCAGCGATTGCAATAATTCAAGTTCAGACGTAATAAAATAACACGATTATGCACTGATAAAAATTTCATGGGATTATGTTCATAGTTTTTGAGATATCAGTTGCGGAATGATGCAAAATTACATTTGAGAAAAAATGAGTTTAAAATTTTTTCTTACCATAAACTTGATCAGTAATTAATATTTAGTATATCAATATCTCCGGAAACTAAGCGAAATATTTTCATGCGGTTTGCTTTATTTTTTTCAGAAATGATCAGTCTTTCACATATATATTTTTTCAAAAAATCGAATGTTTTAAAGATTTAAGAGTAGTGAGACCCCTTAACTGAAAATGGAATTCAATTCTGCTTAACATGGCTAAAAGTATCAAAAGAATGCATTGTCATCGATTCTGAGCTATTCTAAAAGTTTCAAATGTCTAGCTAGTTGGGAAGTTTGTTCAAATTCGATTGCAAGATTTGCACTGGACAAACACACACACAAACAAGAAAGCGAGTTAATAAAAACATGGTAAAAATGGCACTGAGACGGAAATAAACCAATCATAGCTTTAATAATTTCGTTGCTAATCTTTTGGAGGTTTGACATTGGTTAACCTTTAGCTTGCGGGGCCAATTTTTCCGATTACCTCTTACGCGAAATTTCATACACCCTTATATATATATATATTATATATATATATATATATATATATATATATATATATATATATATATAATATATAATATATATGTATGTATATATATGTATGTATGTATGTATATATATATATATATATATATATATATATATATATATATATATATATATATATATATATATGTATATATATGTATGTATGTATGTATGTATATATATATATTATATATATATATATATATATATATATGATGTATGTATGCATATATACATATATATATATATATATATGTATATATATATATATATATATATATATATATATATGTATGTATATATATGTATGTATATATATATATATATATATATATATATACATATATGATGTATGTATGTATATATATATATATATGTATATATGTATGTATATGTATATATATTAGTATATACATACATATATATATATACATACACACACACACATATATATACACACACATATATATATATATAAATATATTCATTTTTGTGCCATTATTCTCGGGATTACATGCTATCCCAACCCGTAAGGAAAAGGTTAAATATATTTCAATACTTTAAACGCTTCTTCTACGGACTCCTATTGAACAGGCCTTTTCTCCTGCCATGATTGAGGAACGAACCTTGTGATTCATTGACTCCAAAGCCAATTTTTTGTAGTTAAGGAGAATAAAATATCTTAAGGCCTTAAGTGTACTAACTCCTTTGGATTCTCTCATCTCAGTGTTAACCTATGCAGAAAATGTGTCTATTATTGACAGATACATAAATGCTGATATAGTCCAATAAAAAATGGTATTTTCAGATAGTTTGAACTTTCTGCACCTTGTAACACGATTTATTTTAGAAATTTCGTCCACGAAAGGAATTTATGTGCGTTTAAAATATACTATTCCAGTTTGTCCTCCGAATAATTTAAATTAAAAATTATTTTTGCATTTTTTTTTGAAAACGAAAAATACCAAAAGGTGTCAAATTTCTTTCTCTAATACGGAGAACAATTTTAAAAAAATCTTTCAATCCAATTCGGCAATCCTTGGAACACATTTTCTCCATAGGTTAACATTGAGGTGAGCAAATCCAATACGTTTAGTACACGGCATACTTAACACTTTCAGGAGCAACAACTTCCATCGTTTTCGCTGTGCAGGTTTTTCCCCGATTTTTTTTAACGTAAAGAATCTTTAAAAAATTTCCAATTGAAGGTTGCAAAATGTTTTTACTTCTCTAAAATGATAACAGATGGCAGTACAAGCTATTTTTCTGCTCATTTAAATGTACATATTGAATGCAAGTGAAAAAAAAGAGTAGATTTAGGCGTTGCACTGTGCAAATGGCGCCCCTCGAAGGTCTAAAGACCGGAATCAATGTAACACGACAGCTATCCTTTTCAGCGTCTAATATGAATGCTGAATTTTATTTCTCTAATAAATTTATATTCTTGTAAATAATTTCTATCATCTAATTTATATAGAATTTTTTAAAAAAATTTGTTTTTATCTCTATATATAAAACAGTTCCGTAATTGACTCACTGACTGACTGACATACAACGCACAGACCAAACCGCTGGACCTAAAGGGTTCATGCCATTTTGCATGACGATTCTTCTTAAAGTGTAGGGGTGCACTAAGAAAGATTTTTGAAAAATTCGTCTTAGATTTTTAAAATTAAATTTTTAAGCTGTAAAATTTTTAACTTTTTTACGTTTGCATTTAAAATAATACTTTGAGGGTTATAAAATTTATATCACGAGAAAGATCATAAAAAATCCTTTAAGATGAAGTTTTTTCGAATCTTTACCTCCATTCCTGATTTTTAGTGAATTTTTAAGATTAATTTTTAGAATTTAATTTATTAAATGCCGATCACGTGATTTCTTTTTCTGGTACTTTAAATAATTTATCGTCACGTGCATAACAACTAAATAAACAAAAAAACATTTTTTTCCCTTGCTAATGCGGCAGACGATTGGACATTATCCAAAAAAATATTAAAATACAGTAAAAGAAATGTTCTACAAACTGTACTATATTAACTGTACTATATTCTTTAGTATTCTTTATATTAGATTTAATTTGAATATTTTCTCAATATTATTTTATCTATAAAATTATCCTTTACAATTTTCTTATAAATATATATATAATATTTTACACCAATTGTATACATTGATCGTCGTATTTATCATATAATATATATATATATATATATATATATATATATATATATATATATTTGGCATGAATTGCGTACATTGACCGCTGTATTTAATTTGAATGTACTCCGTAGCGAAGTACGGGTTTTCAGCTAGTCATTAATAAAAATAATTATTACCGTAGTCTGTCAGTGGAATTAAAACGCACAATCCTCAGCTGCATCTATTTTCTAATTTCTTTAAGGGGGCACACCACCTTTAAAACTTCAAAAAATCGATTTTTGGTTTTTGCTATATTCTGATTTTTGAGACATTTCTGTACAATATGTAAAAAATCGCATAAAAAAAATTCGCATTATTTCTAGAGTTATGAGAGTTTATGTAAAGCTCACTCTGTTGGCATGGCCATGTATATTCCAACTTTAACTTCTCAAATATGTAAACTTTTGGATTTCGCGCCCTGTTGCTCCCAAACTATGAGTGCTAGACACACAAAATTTTTATCATATTTGTATTTTAAACTTCTTACATACTAAAACCAAAAAATAAAAATAAAAATGAATTTGTAAAAAAAATTTACACTTGAAAATGTTTTAAAAAATTGCTAAATTAAAAAAAAAAAATTTTTTGTAAATTTTTTATTTAAACTATATATTTTGTATATTTTTGGTTTTACATTAAACTTGAGTATATTATTAATTTAATTTGACCAAAAAAATAGTTTCTGTATGCATATTTCTTAATTTTATGATGCACGAAATATCCAATGATTTTTTTTTTCCCCTTTTTAGTAATGTGTACATTTAAAAATAAAATCTAAAAATTATTTATGGATTTACAAGTTCTATTTTTGTATAAAATATAACTGAAGAATTGTAATTTTTATATAAAACAAATATATATATATATATATATATATATATATATATATATATATATGACAGGCATGTGGTTTGCTTGCTCTCACATCTTAAATTGCAGTCATCATCCGTGAATATTAGTGGCGAGTGGAAGAATAATATAATAACATCAGTCCATAGTTTGAGTCAATTTAGTTTATTTCCTTTTCATGCGAACCGAAGCTCCAACTTAGCGCGTTCAGCTCTCGCCATTTTTAACTTAGAGACGCGACGAACACACATGCATCGGCATTGAATTCTATCCCGCGCTCTCCCGATTTCGAGGTCAAAACCGCGCGTCTACTCCCATGGCACATGCGCAGAGCCCCCTTTAGAATTTTCTAGAAGTTTCTTCCCGCCAAACCAGTATCTAAAAATAATCTCTCTGCATGGAGCTTCATTTCACCGCGAATCGAAGGTCAATTACTGAAAACGGGTATTTTCCTGATTTTACCCGTAGCGCGTCTTGAAATATGAAAACTAGTGGCTTTTTCGCTCCACGAAAATGATTAATCCCTAAGCCCCCCTTTAAATTTAACTTAACTATTCTTTTCCCCAATTAATTTCTGACATATATATATATATATATATATATATATATATATATTAATAGTATTGGAATTTTAATAGCTCGAATTTGATCACGTTTATGGTCATTTCAGTGTAGTCAAAGGTAGTGCGCCCCCTTAAAGTCATTTTCAGTATCTCAAAGATTTATTGCTTCCCATTTTGAAAAGTCTAGTTTCGAAATTTGAAAACAAAAGTCAGCAATATCAATATCATCCAACGTTTGTTTCCCAGCAGCGAGTAAAGTACTGAATCATGCCGTATTGGCTTTCAAAAGCCAACAACACTTATTGGTTAATCGATGTGGTTCAACAACGGAACAAGCGCTTCACGATACATTTCAAACGTTTCGAATTAATTCGAGACTTCGCGTGATACAAGCTTTTTAATGGAATGAACTACGTAACAGGGAGGGAAGAGGGGGGGGGCGTCAATCAATGACCCCTTTACCGTTGTTGTATCCGTATTTGACTAACTGCAAAACTCCACACATCTGCTTATCGCTAATGGAATATAAATAAGTGGCATCGATTGCAACCTTTTTTTTTTTTTTTTGCTTCGGCTTTTTGAGTTTGCGTGTATGATTTAAAATTGTGAACAAAAGTTTCGAAAACTCCAAATATTAGCAAAAGTAAGCATATAGTAATTATTCAGTAACATTCAATAGAACAAGCACAATTCCTTAAAATATAATCCCTCACCAGTCCATTCAACCCGTGATATTACTGCTCTCCAGCGAGGCATACTGACAATTGCACCATTAAGGGCCTGTTCACATAGGAGTCCGTGCGTTGCGTTGCGTTGCGTTGCGTTGCAAATGTTAAAACTGAGGTGAGCGAATCCAATACGGTTAGTACACAGAACACAACCTTTAGCTTACGGGGTCAATTTTTCCGATTCATTCTTTTGAACGGGAAATTTCTCTCCCCCTTTGTGAGAATCACCATTAAGGATGTTTATATATATATATATATGATATATATATATATATATATATATATATATATATATATATTCATTCTTGGACCCGTATTCTTGAGATACATGCTATCCCACAGCTATCCCAACCCGTAAGGGAAAACCTCAACCATCCATCACGAATTAGGTTCATATTCTCCTCGCCTAAGTGACATCAGAGGTTAGGGCCACCGGTCGAAACTATTTTCTTTGGGCACCATTGTTACGTCCAACCCGATACACGTTCCTCTCTCTATCAATTTTTCTTCCTTGGAAACACATTAGCTAGTCCAGGCATCGAACACCTGGTCCTTCGCACGTACTTGATAATTTACTCTGAATTCCCGCTCTAATAGCACACCATTATTCACGATGCTATCATCTCCCCAAATGGATCTCATCTTAAACGTCTTTTCGATACGATTCATTTGCCACGCGTTAAACGACAGTCAGCGCAATTATAGACGGAAAAATTGATGTTCAAGTTTGCCCCAACTCGTCTCTTTTAGCGCTGAAATAAAGTAATGATTATTCACCCGGGAAAATAACTATAAAACAAAAGACCTGTCCATGGCAGTGTACTGAATAAATTTTTGATATAGCTTCTCTGTGACTGTAATGGCATATTTAGCCCCCCCCCCTCCATCCATTCTCTTTGGGAGATTACGCCTTATTTTTTATCTATTCATTTCTTTCGTATACGAAATAAATAAACGATTAGAGAGAAAATTAAATAGTGTGAGTGGAGTGAGGGACGTAGCCGCCTAGACCCAGCCGCTAATGGTGATCCAACATTAAGTTGACGGATCAATACCCTGTCTATCTATTCATTTTTTTGACATAGGAAACAAATGAAAGATTAGTAAGAAAACTAACAGGAGACATGCCACTTGGTCGTTTATGTGGATCGAACCTCAAGTTAACGGATCGCTACCCTTTCGATCTATTAATTTTTTTGACAAAGGAAACAGGTGAAAGATTAGTCAGAAAACTAACAGGAGATATCCCACTTGCCCGTTTATGGGGATCCAACATCAAGTTAACGGATCGCTACCCTTTCGATCTATTAATTTTTTTGACAAAGGAAACAGGTGAAAGATTAGTCAGAAAACTAACAGGAGACATCCCACTTGGCCGTTTATGGGGATTCAACCTCAAGTAAACGAATTGCTACCCTTTCTATCTATTATTTTTTTGACAAAGGAAACAGGGTGAAAGATTAGTAGAAAACTAACAGGAGACATCCCACTTATTCGTTTATGGGGATCCACCTCAAGTTAACGGATCGTTTACACTTTCTATCGATTCATATTTTGACAAAGAAACAAGTGAAAGAATAGTAAGAAAACTAACAGGAGACATCCCACTTGCCCGTTTATGGAGATCCACCTCAAGTTAACGTATCGCTACCCTTTCGATCTATTAATTTTTTGGACAAAGGAAACAGGTGAAAGATTAGTAAAGAAAACTAACAGGAGACATCCCCCTTGGGCACGTTTATGGGATTCAACCTCAAGTAAACGAATTGCTACCTTTCTATCTATTATTTTTTTTGACAAAGGAAACAGGTGAAAGATTAGTACGAACAACTAACAGAGACATCCCACTTATTCGTTATGGGGATCCAACCTCAAGTTAACGGATCGTTACACTTTCTATCTATTCATAATTTTGACAAAGAAACAAGTGAAAGAATAGTAAGAAAACTAACAGGAGGACATCCCCCTTGCCCGTTTATGGAGATCCAACCTCAAGTTAACGGATCGCTACCCTTTCGATCTATTATTTTTTGACAAAGGAAACAGGTGAAAGAGTTTAGTAAGAAACTAACAGGAAGACATCCCACTTGGCCGTTTATGGGGATTCAACCTCAAGTAAACGAATTGCTACCCTTTCTATCTATTATTTTTTGACAAAGGAAACAGGTGAAAGATTAGTAAGAAAACATAACAGGAGACATCCCACTTATTCGTTTATGGGGGATCCAACCTCAAGTTAACGGATCGTTACACTTTCTATCTATTCTATATTTTGGACAAAGAAACAAGTGAAAGAATAGTAAGAAAACTAACAGGAGACATCCCACTGCCCGTTATGGAGATCCAACCTCAAGTTAACGTATCGCTACCCTTCGATCTATTAATTTTTTTGACAAAGGAAACAGGTGAAAGATTATTAGAAAACTAACAGGAGACATCCCACTTGGCCGTTATGGGGATTCAACCTCAAGTAAACGAATGCTACCCTTTCTATCTATTATTTTTTTTGACAAAGGAAACAGGTGAAAGATTAGTAAGAAAACTAACAGGAGACATCCCACTTATTCGTTTATGGGGATCCAACCTCAAGTTAACGGATCGTTACACTTTCTATCTATTCATATTTTGACAAAGAAACAAGTGAAAGAATAGTAAGAAAACTAACAGGAGACATCCCACTTGCCCGTTTATGGAGATCCAACCTCAAGTTAACGTATCGCTACCCTTTCGATCTATTAATTTTTTTGACAAAGGAAACAGGTGAAAGATTAGTAAGAAAACTAACAGGAGACATCCCACTTGGCCGTTTATGGGGATTCAACCTCAAGTAAACGAATTGCTACCCTTTCTATCTATTATTTTTTTTGACAAAGGAAACAGGTGAAAGATTAGTAAGAAAACTAACAGGAGACATCCCACTTATTCGTTTATGGGGATCCAACCTCAAGTTAACGGATCGTTACACTTTCTATCTATTCATATTTTGACAAAGAAACAAGTGAAAGAATAGTAAGAAAACTAACAGGAGACATCCCACTTGCCCGTTTATGGAGATCCAACCTCAAGTTAACGTATCGCTACCCTTTCGATCTATTAATTTTTTTGACAAAGGAAACAGGTGAAAGATTAGTAAGAAAACTAACAGGAGACATCCCACTTGCCCGTTTATGGGGATCCAACCTCAAAGTTAACGTATCGCTACCCCTTTCTATCTATTCATATTTGTTGACAAGGAAACAGGTGAAAGAGATTAGTAAGAAAACTAACAGGAGACATCCCACTTGCCCGTTTATGGGGATCCACCTCAAGTTAACGTATCGCTACCCTTTCTATCTATTCATTTTTTGACAAAGGAAACAGGTGAAGATTGTAAGAAAACTAACAGGAGACATCCCTTGCCCGTTAAGGGATCCAACCTCAAGTTAACGGATCGCTACCCTTTCGATCTATTAATTTTTTTGACAAAGAAAACAAGTGATACATTAGTAAGAAAACTAAGAGGAGACATCGCATTTGGCCGTTTATGAGGATCCAACATGAAGTTAACGAATCGCTACCCTTTCTATCTATTCATATTTTGACAAAGGAAACAAGGGAAAGATTAGTAAGAAAACTAATAAGAGACATCCCACTGGGCTGTTTATGGGGATTGAACCGCAAGTTAACGGATTGCTACGCTTTCTATCTATTCATTTCTTTGTACATAGTAAATAAATGAAAGATTAGTAAGGAAACTAACAGGAGGTGTTCCCCTTGGCCGCCTATGTTATTCCTACATCAAGTTAACAGATCACTACCCTTTCCATCTATTCTTTTTTTTGACGTAAGAAACAAATGAAAGATTAGTAAGAAAATTAACAGGAGAATCCCACCTTGGCTGTCTACGGTGATCCAACCTCAAGTTGACGGATCACTATCCTTTCTATCGGTTCATTTTTTTTGACATAGGAAATAAATGAAAGATTAGTAAGATAACTAACAGGAGGAATCCCACTTGGCTGTCTACGGTGATCCGACCTCAAGTTGACGGATCACTACCCTTTCTATCTATTCTATTTTTTTATATAGGAAACAAATGACAGAATATCAAGAAAATTAACAGGTGTCCAAGCCGGCCAGCTGTGGTGTCAAACCTCAAGTTAACGGACCACTCGTCTGTGTATTTTTTGTTGTTTACGAAGCAAATAAAAGATTAGCAAACATTCCAATCCTTCATTTTTTACTAGTTACCCTATAGGTGTCCAGGGATAACTAGTAACTAATATTTGATGTCCCCACCTGGACAGTTATTAGTATCCAACCTCGTTAGCGGACTTTCTACATATATTTTTTTGTATGTGAAAGGAATTACGATAGATTATCAAGGAAAGTTAACCTTATACTTAAAAATAATCAGAAAAAGTGACCCCAAAACCATTATAATTAATCTATATATATAAAACAGTTTCGTAACTGACTCACTGACTGACATACAACGCACAGACAAAACCGCTGGAATTAAAGGGCTGAAATTTTGCATGGCGATTCTTCTCATGGTGTAGGGGTGCACTAAGAAAGATTTTTGAAAACATCTTCTTGGATTTTTTAAAATTAAATTTTTAAGCTGTTTTTGTAACTTTTTTTAAGTTTGCATTTAAAATAATAATCTGAGGGTTATAAATTTTATATAACGAGAAAGATCATTAAAAATTCTCTTAAAAAGAATCTTTTTCGAACCTTTACCTTCATTTTCTGATTTTGTTGAATTTTTAAAGATTCATTTTCAGAATTTAATTTATTAAAATGCCGATCACGTGATTTCTTTTTCCTGGTACATTAATAAATTTATCGTCACGTGCATAACCACTAAATAGACAAAAAAAATATTCCTTTCTTTCTAATGCAGCAGACGATTGGATGTTATCAAAAATAAATAAATATCCCTTGCGATATTTTTTATAAGTATATATGTATATATTTTTTAGATCAATTGTATATATTGATCGTCGCATTTATTATAAGTATTTATTTTTTTGGCATTAATTGCATACATTGACCGTTGCATTTAATTTGAATGTACTCCGTAGCGAAGCGCGGGTTTTCAGCTAGTTATATATATATATATATATATATTTATATAAAGCAGTTCCGTAAGTGATTGACTGACTGACTGACATACAACGCACAGAGCAAACCGCTGGAACTAAAGGGCTGAAATTTGGCATGGCGATTCTTCTTATAGTGTAGGGGTGCATTAAGATAGATTTTTGAACAATTCTTAGATTTTTTAAAATTAAATTTTTAAGCTGTTTTAGTAACTTATTTTAAGTTTGCATTTAAAATAATAATTTGAGCGTTATAAAATTTATATCACGAGAAAGATCATAAAAATTCGTTCAAAATGAAATCTTTTTCGAATCTTTACCTTCATTTTCTGATTTTTGGTGAATTTTTAAAGATTCATTTTTAGAATTTAATTTATTAAATGTCGATCACGTGATTTCTTTTTCTGGTACTTTAAATAAATCTATCGTCACGTGCTTAACAACAAAATAGACAAAAAAAATTGTTTTTCTTGCTAATGCGGCAGACGATTGCGCATTATCCAAAAAAAATATTAAAATACAATAACAAGATTTATTTCCTCAAACTGTACTATATTAACTGTACTATATTCTTCAGTATGTCCTATCATATTAATTTGAATATTTTCCTTCTACCTTATTTTGTCTATAAAATATCCCTTACTAGTTTTTTTATAAATATATATATTTTTTTACATCAAGTGTATACATTGACGTCGTTATTATCTTATTAATTATTATTATATATATATATATATATATATATAGTAATATATATATATTATTGCCTTAATTGCATACATTAACCGTTGTATTAATTTGAATGTACTCCGTAGCGAAGTGCGGTTTTCTGCTCGTCTTATACATACAGGATGAACCATATAATGCCGTTGTACTAAATATTCTCATATATTATTGTTGATGTTATGTATATCATTACCACCAAGTTACGACCTTACCTAAATCAAAATGAATGCAGAAGTCTTATTTTGTGTATGTCAGTAAAATCCTGCAATGCTAATTTACCGTAATCAAGTACTGAAAAGCGAAATAAATATTTTCCGGTACAAATATTCGTGAAAGCGAGTTAATCCTCTGAAGAAAATGAACTCTGAAAAATCGCTGTCACTTTTCACATTGTAAAAATGAAATATTTTTCGGTGTAGAGAATGGCGGAAATTGAACGATGGGATAGGCAAACTTTACGCAGTCCTTTTTATCCCGAAAATCCTGGAAGATAGTGGAACGGAAAAGGACGAATTGTTGTGACGTCGAAAAGTAGAGTACGAAGGCGAATTTAACCGGAAAATTTTTCTAATATCTTTTTTTCTTCTCCGAGTACATCCTGGTTGGATTTTGACGGATTGTTGCCACACCTACTTTTCCTTGCAAAGTTTGTCAAGAATTTTTTTCTTCACAAAGAAGTTACTAGCACAATGGTCCATCTCAAATATAAAGGTCAAAACCTTTGTTGTAAAATGTATGGATTATTCAGATTTAACTTGGCAATTCATTCCTCAATGAAAAATGCGGTTTAACGCAGCATGCCACACCTCAACTCGCACAAAAAAAAATGGCAAAACCTTTGTTGTAAATTACACCTGGATTAATAATTCATATGAGTTTTTATCGTCCGTTACCTATTGTCTGCATTTAAATGTTCATATTTCATTCTCTGCATTTTATTGTTCATTTTTTATTGACTACATATAAATAATCATATTTAATTGACTGCATTTTAATGTTAATACTTTATTGTTGGCATTTTAATGCTCGTATTTCATCTGCATTTTATTGTTCATTTTTTACGGTCTACATTTTGAAATTAATATTTCATTGTCTACATTTGAAAATTCATTTCATCGTCTCCATTTTAGTGTTAATATTTCATTGTCTACATTTTAATATACATATTTCATCGTCTGCATTTTAATGTTCATATTTCCTTGTGTGCATTTTAAAATTCCTATTTCATTGTCTATATTTTGATGTTCATATTTCCTTGTCTACATTTGAATGTACTTATTTCATCTGCATTTTAGTGTTCATTTTTTATTGTCAACATTTTAAAATTCATATTTCATTGTCTACATTTAATAATTTATATTTCACTGTCTGTGTTTTAATGTTAAAATTTTATTGTCTGCATTTTAATAATCATATTTGATTGCCTGCATTTTAATGTTAATATTTTACTGTCTGCATTTTAATGTTAATATTTCATCTGCATTTTATTGCTAATTTTTTTATGGTCTACATTTTAAAATTCATACTTCATTGTCTCCATTTTGATGTTAATATTTCATTGTTTGCATTTTAATGTTTATATTTCATTGTCTGTATTTTAATAATCATATTTAATTGCCTACATTTTAATGTTAATACTATATTGTCGGCATTTTAATGTTCGTATTTCATCTGCATTTTATATTTCATTTTTTACGGTCTACATTTTTAAACTAATATTTCATTGTCTACATTTGAAAATTCATATTTTATCGTCTCCATTTTAGTATTAAATGTTTTATTGCCTACATGTTGATGTTCATATTTCATTGTCTGCATTATAATGTTCATATTACCCTGTCTGCATTTTAAAATTCCTATTTCAATTTCTATATTTTAATGTTCATATTTCATTGTCTACATTTTAATGTTCATATTTCATTGTCTGCATTTCAATGTTAATATTTTATTGCCTACATTTAAATGTTCATATTTCCTTGTCGGCATTTTAAAGTTCCTATTTCACTGTCTATATTTTAATGTTCATATTTTCATTGTCTACATTTTAATATTCATATTTCATCTGCATTTTATTGTTCATTTATTATTGTCTACATTTTAAATTCATATTTTATTGTCTACATTTTAATGTTCATATTTCATCTGCATTTTATTGTTCATTTTTTAATTGTCAACATTTTAAGAATCATATTTCATTGTCTGCATTTTAATATTAATATTTTATTGTCTACATTTAAATGTTCATATTTCATTGTCTGCATTTAAAAATTTATGTTTCATTGTCTGTATTTTAAATGTTAATATTTTGTTGTCGGCATTTCAATGTTAATATTTTATTATCTGCATTTTAAGTTCATATTTTATTGTCTACATTTTACTGCTCTTATTTTTCAGTTCATAACTTACTGTTCTCATTTTGTTGTATATATGGTTCCTTCTACCAGCCATTACTAATAAAAAAAAATTCTAATGGAAACACATGCTAGAGTTCCACGTGTGAAACGGGGAGCATTCATCCATGTTCATGTGATTGCACTAACAACGTTGCCTCAAACTATCTAACTGGAAATTTAATATTATATTTTGGATATTCAAATTATGAGGATTAATTGATTCTGGTAGTTGATTTATGAATAACATGGATGGATTGAAATGATTAAACTGTTGCAAGGTAAATTTCAATTCCGGTTGCAAATTGGTTTGAATGTAAATTATTCACGGACGCTGACCTTAAGGGTTACGTGTGGTCTGTTTTTAAAAATTAAAAATTGTGTTCTTACAAAAACTTTCTTGACTCGAATTTACACATTATAAATCATGTATACGGCTTGAAAAGATAGGTTGATTATTAATGGTTTTAGCGTTGTCATCTCTCTATATAAAACAGTTCCGTGACTGACTGACTGACAGATAACGCACAGACCAAACCGCTGGACCTAAAGGGCTGAAATTTTGCATGGCGATTCTTCTTATAGTGTATGGGAGACTTTTGAAAAATCCTTCTTAGATTTTTGGAAATTTAAATTTTTAAACTGTTTTTGAAACATTCTTTAAAGTTTGCACTTAAAATAATAATCTGAGGGTTATAAAATTTATATCACGAGAAAGATCCTAAAACTTTCTTTAAAATGAAATCTTTTTCGAATCTTTACCTCTATTTTCTGATTTTTGGTGAATTTTTAAAGATTTATTTTTAGAATTTAATTTATTAAATGCTGATCACGTGGTTTCGTTTCTTTTTCTGATACTTTATATTAATTTCGTGTCACGTGCATAACAACGAAATTTAACCACTAAACTAATTGAGATGGAAGTTTTTTGAGAATTAAATTCAAATTAGTATGTTTTATGAACATTAAACATGCAAATTAATTGCATACACTGACCGTTGTATTTAATTTGAATATTTTCCTCTAAATTATTTTGTCTATAAAAATATCCGTTACGATTTTTCATAAGTATATATATATATATTTTTTTTTTTTTTTGGGGGGGGGGGCATAAATTGCATACATTGCGCGTTGTATTTAATTTGAATGTACTCCGTAGCGAAGCACGGGTATCCAGATAGTCACATATATGAAGCACAAATCAATGACCACGTATAAGAATAAATAGAATAGCATTTTGACATTAATAATGATCAAAGAAGTGGTCAAAAGATAATAAAAAGGGACCCTAGGTAGCCTAGTGGTAGAGTTTTGGGCTTAGGACTGGGGGTGCTGGGTTCGAATCCCGATGACGCCATTAATTACTTTCGTGTCTAGGCCAGATATGGGCACCAGAAAATCCTATGATATCATAGAGGATGGGAGAAGGTTCCCATATGTCGTCCCTGGAGGGTGCTCTGTCAAAATTGAGTTGGTGCTAGGGGTGGTGTTGCTTCACTTATACGGTGCCCCCATTGGAAGCAACTAACGTTTCTGACGGATTGTGTGCAAATATCTTAATGGACAAGTTGCCCGGATTGGCAATATATACGCAGGAGGATTGTAAACTATGTCGACAAAATAAGAGGGGTGATAGTAGTCATCTAGACGAACAATATTTTCAATGGAACCTAGGGACGCATTCCCCTCAGTCGGACAGAAAAGCGTGAAGTTCAGTGCCCAAGTCGAACTTTCGTCACTGGAAAAAAATGAAAATAAACCAAATAAGTTGCACAATCCCATTTAGATCAGAGAATCAAAATAGATGATCAAAGTACCTGCAACGATGTCGCTGCACAGTTGTCACCCACGAATGAAAGACTGACCTACCCTCAAATACACTCGGTGTCGTGTTAATCTTGTCTGCTACAACAACGATTCTCGCGACTAGATATTCAACCGAGTCCATAGGTGCCTCGTGTTCACCGATGATTTCATGTGTGCCCCAAAGTGAAATAGATTTAGGTCCGGTGAGCGTGGAGGTCAAGCCACAAGTCCCTCACGTCCAATACATCGTCCAGGATATGTGGCATTCAGGAAGTGGTGGGCCAAGGTGCTAAAGGGTAGTGGGGCTCCATCATGCATAAACCACATGTCCTTCTGTGCGGTAAGAGAAGGACCTTGCAAGGCACCGGGAAGCACTTGCTCTATGAAGACAAGGTGCGCTGCGCCAGTGAGACGCTTAAGCAACAGATACGGTCCAACCAGCCAATCATCAACGATACCTGCCCAGATGTTCACTGAAAATCTCTTCTGGTGTTTACGAGGGGCAGTAGTGGGGTCTTTCTCTGATCTGGATAGAATTCTGAAACTTATAATTTGGTTTATTTTCATTTTTTTTTCCAGTGACGAAAGGGACACTGAACTTTACGCTTTTCTGACAGACAGAAGGGAATGCGGTCCTAAGTTCCACTGAAAATATTGTTCGTCTTAATGAGTACTGTTCCCCTCTTATTTTGTCGACATAGTTCCCACCGATTACCCTGTGTATATATATATATATATATATATATATATATATATATATATATATATAAAGCAGTTCCCTGACTGACTGACAGATAAAGTACAGACCAAACTGCTGGACAAAAAGGGCTGAAACTTTGCATGTCGATTCATCTTATAGTGTAAAGGTGCACTAAGAAAGATTTTTGAAAAATTCCCCTTATATTTTTTAAAATTGAATTTTTAAGCTGTTTTTGTATCATTATTTAAAGTTTGCACTTAAAATAATAATCTGAGGGTTATAAAATTTGCATCACGAGAAAAATCATAAAAATTCCTTTAAAATGAAATCTTTTTCGAATCTTTACCTCCCTCTTCTGATTTTTGGTGAATTTTTAAAGATTAATTCTTAGAATTTAATTTATTAAATGCTGATCACGTGGTATCTTTTCTTTTTCTCATACTTTAAATTCATTTTGTGTCACGTGTATAACAACGAAATACATTGACAAAAATATTAAAATACGGTAAAAGATTAAATTCAACCACTAGACTCATTGAGATGGAAGTTTTTTAAGAATTAAAATCAAAATAGTATGTTTTATGGATATTAAACATACAAGTTAATTGCATACATTGACCGTTGTATTTAATTTGATTATTTCCCTCTACATTATTTTGTCTATAAAAATATCCGTTACGATTTTTTTATAAATATTTTTTCTTGGCATTCATTGCATACATTGACAATTGTACTTAATTTGAATGTACTACGTAGCGAAGCACGGGTATTAAGCTAGTATATATATATATATAACATTAAAAACCCCATACCATTTTAAAATCTAACATTATTCTAAATTCCCTTGGGCGTACGAGCTAAATTTCGCTTTTGATTCTAAACTCTAATAACCTCGAGAGAAAATATTAAATGGCTTCCTTTTCAAATAGGCGCGGCGTCCCCAATATTTTAGATAAGCTCTGCGCAGATTATATAAAACCACATGTGACTTATCGACAACAGCAAATCCCTAATCGCGATGATGATCACATGACAAAGTTTATATAAACCACATGAACGGAAACATGTACGCTTTTTTGATTTTGTAACTATCTTGGAAAGACGTATTCTCCGTCTAATAAAATTTAATGCCGTAACTTGCCGCGTCGTTTATTCGAGCCACGACTACTCTTCATTCCCAGTGATGTGCTGGACGCCCATTCTTTCCTTGGGTTGTCCAGTATGTTACATATATATATATATATATATATATATATGAATGACGAAAATTACAAATCAATAACTAGGTACAACAATAAATAGAATATTATAATGATATTAATTCCTAATGACCCAACAAGTGGTTAGTAGATAACAAAAAAACTAAAAAAAAAGCAAGGAAACAAAACTAGAAATGAAATCTTTATAACTACCTGTACAAATCAAGTAGCTTCAAAGCGAAAAGTAACTTTATAAACATTTCTCAACAAGCTAAATTCAGAGTTGTTCCGGTTGCATTGTTCTTTATGATCAAAATATTTTCACGTCCGGAGATGTTCCTAAAAAATTCATTTTTACTAGCACAGTTTTCCCTATTTTTAAATAATTGTGTTTAATTTTCAAGTTTTATTCCCGAGACAGAAATTATTTCCACTTGAAAGTGAGTTTACGTTCCTTTCTTGTTTTGCTTTTGTGTGCATGGTTTAAATTTAAATGTATTATTTGAAGTTTTTCTCAAAAAGAATATAATAAATATTTAGAAAGGGGTAAGACTTCTTGTGTACAATATTAATATCATGCAAAGTGTTATAAAATAAAGCGAGGAAGATTAAAATGAAGAAACTAATAATAAAAAAACTTTCACGAGAAGAAATGGTGAAAGCGCTAATTACGGTTACGAGCAATCATCATCAAATGGAATGCTTCGATCTCTGCATAAAATGGGAAATTTTTTATGAACAAAACCGGTTTCATACGAAATCCTTAGAAACAATATATACTGATTATTTTTAAGATTTTTTGAATTTATATAAAATGCCAAGCGCGTGGATCTTTAAAAATATTTGTTTCAATGATCAGAAAACTTTTTACACTATATTATTATTTCGGATAAATCTTGAATAATATATCTATACTTATATATAAAGAGAGAACGATTTTGTACGTGGAGGGTAATCTCCAGAACCACGGCACCTATTTGAAAAATTCTTTCATTGTTTGAAAGGTACATTATTCCAGATGGACATAGGCTATATATTATGTATATCTGATCAGTAGAAATAAAGTTAGGGGCTTAATCCTAACAATCTCCATTGTTACCGCTACTGTCCTCTACCGCTTTTTGTGCCGAAGTCTTCAACGATCCTTAACGTGGTGCTATCGCGGTGGACTTCTGTTCTGACGTTAGCGGTTCGAATCTGGCCTTTCTCCGGCACGCCATTTTTTTTTAAAAATTAACTTTAAATATTAACTAACGTAATATTAATTTAAGGTATTATTAAGGTTATTTTTAAGGTAAAAAAAAGATTTACAATTTATTGGCTATCAACTGGATATTTATTGGTATAATATTTTGTTCAACCCGGACAAAGTCGGGACGGGCCGCTAGTATATATATAAAACAGTTCCGTAACTGACAGACAGACAGACTGACTGACTGACATATAAAGCACAGACCAAACAGCTGGACCTAAAGGGCTGAAATTTTGCATGGCGATTCTTCTTATATTGTAGGGGTGCACTAAGAAAGATTTATTAAAAATTCTTCTTAGATTTTTTTAAATTACATATTTAAGCTGCTTTGTAACTTTCTTTAAAGTTTGCATTTAAAATAATAATTTGAGGGTTATAAAATTTATATCACGAGAAAGATCATAAAATTGTCTTTAAAATGAAATCGTTTTCAAATTTCTACCTCCATTTTCTGATTTTTGGTGAATTTTTTTAAGATTAATTTTTAGAATTTAATTTATTATTGCTGATCATGTGGTTTCTTTTCTTTTTGTGGTACTTTATACTAAATTGGGTTCCGGCGCATAACAATGAAATAAATTGACAAAAAATATTTTTTTTTCTTCCTAATGCGGCAGACGACCGGACATTATCCAAAAAAATATTAAAATACAGTAAAAGGTATGTTCCTGAAACTGTACTACACTGAAGTGCCACTGAATTAGAGATAGCAAAGCCTATGCAAATTGTGTAGCGCTGCGCATCATGTATGCGCAAGTGAGGGCGCTGTGGTAACTGCATATATAGCGCGTACTGTGATTGTTCTGAATTAGTTGTTGGAATTGCCAGTATGGGTAAACTGCCTGATTTAGACGCTTTCGATCGCGGACAAATCGTAGGTGCGCGACGCATGGGCCATTCAATTTCCGAAATCGTCAGACAGCTAGGATTTTCAAGGTCGACAGTGTCAAGAGTATACCAAGAATACATGGATGGTGGAGAAAAAACTAGCGATCGGGAAAACTGCAAAGGACAATTAGCCTTGACAGTGCGTGGTGAGAGACGGCTCAGGCGTATTGTACGTAGCCAGCGAAGCCAAACATTAGCTCAAATTACCACCCAGTTTAATGACGGTGCCAGTCGTACAGTCAGTAAACGGACTGTGCAACGCTCGCTTCACCGTATGGGTTTCGGGAGGCGTCGACCTACGAGAGTACCATTGCTCTATACTCGCCATCGGGCTGCACGTCTTGCCTGGGCAAGAGCACAGAGACTGGAGTGTAGAGGACTGGAAGCGAGTAGCATGGAGTGATGAGTCTCGATTCCGACTACTTTACGCCGACGGGAGGCTGAGAATAAGAGTCAGGCTCATGAAGCCATGAATCCTGCAAGCCTGGCTGGAACTGTACAAGGGCATGGTGGCTCAATCATGGTCTGGGGTGTTTTTTCGTGGTACAGTTTGGGATCTTTGGTTCGTGTACCAGCCTCCCTAAATGCAATTCGGTACGTAGAGTTGCTGGGTGATCACCTCCATCCGTTTATGCTGATCTGTTATTCGCACGGTAATGGAGTTTTCCAGCAAGACAACTGTACCTCTCACAAGTCCCGGTTGGCTACTGGCTGATTGGATGAGCATTCCTCTGACTTCTCTGTCATGAATTGGCCACCTAGAAGCCCAGACTTAAATCCTATTGAGCATCTTTGGGATGTTTTGGAACAAGGCGTGAAAGGCCATCACACAGCACCAAAGAACCTTACTGAATTATGGACAGCTTTAGCCAATATTTGGCAAGCCATTGCCGTGGAACGTTTGCAGAAACTTGTTGAATCTATGCCTCGTCGTGTGGCAGCCGTTATCAAGGCCAGAGGAGGCCCAACTCGTTACTAGGTAGGTATCCCTAATTCAGTGGCACTTCAGTCTACATTAACTATACTATATTCTTTAGTATGTTCTATTAGATATAATTTGAATATTTTCTTCTACATTATTTTGTCTATAAAAATATCCGTTAGGCCCGTTGCACAGACGGCGTTTTTATCCGTTTCGGAAATTATCCGTCGACGTCGGTCGAACAGTAGACCACAGACGTCAATTGGAGCTTGCACACTGGGAGGAAAAAAAAACGATCGGTAAATTTTCCGTCGACGGTAGCTTGTGCAACTGTCGAGTTCCACTGGCACCGGAAGTTTTGACGTCAGCTTGAACTAGTGGACTATGTGACCTTATGCACGCTTACACACACAGCGGTTTTTCTACAGTCCTAGAGTTATTTCGGAGAGTATGGTTTGACCTTTCGTATTGACAGGTGTATCAATAATAACTATAATTCGTGAACACGAGTGAGATATTTTATTAACCCTTTCAGACAGATTGTTGGGAGGTTATTAGAAATTATTTTATGCAAAAAAAATTATTGTTTTATGAAAAAGGAATCTTAGGTCAATGCATTGAGCGCAGATATTTAAAAAAATTATAAGAGATATATATTAAATTATTTGAATATATTCTATCTATAGGTTTATTACTTCTAGAAGGTGATTTTTTTCGTGATGATCTCTTTTTCCCCCTTCATACTTTACCAAAATCGATAAATGAGTTACCACTTTAAAGATTATGTTCTCCGTTTCTGACGAATTGTTATTTCAGAGTGACACATTGTATTGTTTACTTAAAAATCGAAGTGAAATATTTACTTTTGGCTCTAAAGTTCTTTCCCTGGATGTGTCGAAATGGCAAGGTCAAATAGTGTGCACAAAGAGATTTTTTAATGTAAATATCACATCTTTCACGAGCTTGTGTCATATTTAACTTTTAATATTGTCTACAAAGGTGTTTTGGCGTGTACATATCTCATGTTCCCCTGTTTCGTTTTATGCTTCCCCTCCAATATTGTAGCAAAAAGCGTTTTGCAATCGGTTTTGCATTATCCTCACGCACCGTTGTCATTTGACAAATAAACAATGGCTACAAGTAAACCTGTTCTTAGTTCAGCCAACTACAAACCGCCAACCTCGCTATATAATTTATCGTATTTTAATAGCATGCGAAAGGGTCTCACGGGTCACCTATTTGTACATAATGCGTATTGTTAATTTTGGGGGGGAAAATGTACGTAGGTAGGCTGAAAAGAAATGCACACATGCTTGTAGAGCGCGAACGAAATGACCTTCAAACCAGCGCCAAGTGGCATTTGGAAGTTCCATCCCTCCTCAATACTCATGCGCAGGTTTGAAATCGTTGTGTTCATCCTGTGTATTTTGAAAAGCGGTAGTATGGAGACGTGTTCTAGTGCTATGTCCACGGCGAGTTATACAGCGCGCTGTTATCGAATTTTTAACAGCTGAAAAAGTGAGTCCTACCGAGATTCATCGTCGCTTAAAGGCTGTTTAAGGTGACGATGCTGTTGATAGGGGTACTGTAAATCGATGGGTAGTAAAATTTCGTGGTTTCGAGCCTGGAAAAGCCATAATTGTTGATGAAACACGCAACGGACGTCCGATCACTGCCACAGACGATGAACATCGCAAACTCGTCGACGATTTGATTCAAAATGACCGGCGAATCACTCGAAAGCGTATCGCAAACCATAATGGAGTATCCAAGGAATGCGTCTGCTTCATTATAGAACGATTGGGATACCGTAAAATCTGTGCTCGATGGGTACCACGCCGTCTCACAGGCGAGAACAGCGTCGGACTGGAGAGGCTCTGCGAAACCTGAAGTTTGAACCGATTCCACACCCTCCTTATTCCCCCGATCTTGCGCCTTGCAATTTTTATTTTTTCCCCCTCTACTCAAGAGAGACCTAAAGGGTAATCATTACATCTCGGACCATGTGGTGAAGGCAGCTGTCAAGTCTCGTGGATTCGAGAAAAGTCGGAAGAATTTTTCAGCGACGGAATGAGAAAACTTGTTACACGTTGGGAGAAATGTGTTAGCCTTGACGGTGACTATGTTGAAAAATGAATATATGATTTTGAAGCTTAAGAATTGTACTTTAATGTTCTCTTTGCCCCGATCTCGCTATTTCTTTTTGTTCGCGCTCTACAAGCATGTGTGCATTACTTTTCAGCCTACTCTCGTAGTTGCAAATAAGACCTCTTCACAATGCCAGGGTCGTTCAACTGGAACCAGCACCGAGGTCTGGCGAACCGAGGTCGATTCTCAACCCGAGCAAGTTGTCATTGCAAGTGTCATGCGAAATATTTAGTACTATACTGCTCGTAACTCGTTTGGTCACTTACTATGTACAGGCTATGCTAACGTTAGTATTGTAGTGATATAATTTCAATAGGTAAATACCAGATATTTCAATGTCTTCGTCTTATTAAGAATTCTAGAATTAGGGCTTGTTCACATAGGAGTCCGTTGCGTTGCGTTGCGTTAAGGAAAAGATGACGTTGAGACGAAAATAAACCAATCATAGGCATTAAAAATTTCATTGCTAATCGTTTGGAGGCATATGATTGGTTTATTTTCGTCTCAACGTCATCTTTTCCTTAACGCAACGCAACGCAACGCAACGCAACGGACTCCTATGTGAACAGGTCCTTAGAATTTCTCTCTGTTGAGGAAACAATATCTTTCTTGATATTTTCGTTCGATTTATCATCTGTAAAAAAATATCGCAAAATTTAATTAACTTAGAGCCCCAATCCCCTCTCTGAAAAAAAAATATTACCTCTAATTGCTTTAATAAAAATTAAAAATAACCAAATTTGCCACTAACGTTATGAAGGGAGAGATTTAATAAAGTACTTTTTTTATAGAATTCATAACTATCGATAGTTTATAAAGAACTAGCTGAAAACCCGTACTTCGCTACGGAGTACATTCAAATTAAATACAACGGACAATGTATGCAATTCATGCCAAATATATATATATATATATATTATATGATAAATACGACGATCAATGTATACAATTGATGTAATATATATATATATATATATATATATATATATATATATATATTTATAAGAAAATCGTAAAGGATAATTTTATAGACAAAACAATGTAGAAGAAAATATTCAAATTAAATCTAACGTAAAGAATACTAAAGAATACAGTACAGTTAATATAGTACAGTTTGTAGAACATTTCTTTTACTGTATTTTAATATTTTTTTGGATAATGTCCAATCGTCTGCCGCATTAGCAAGGAAAAGAAATATTTTTTGTTTATTTAGTTATTATGCACGTGACGATAAATTTATTTAAAGTACCAGAAAAAGAAATCACGTGATCGGCATTTAATAAATTAAATTCTAAAAATGAATCTTTAAAAATTCACCGAAAAATCAGGAAATGGAGGTAAAGATTGGAAAAAGATTTCATTTTAAAGTAATTTTTATGATCTTTCTTGTGATATAAATTTTATAACCCTCAAAGTATTATTTTAAATGCAAACGTAAAAATAGTAAAAAAAAAGCATTAAAAATTTAATTTAAAAAAATCTAAGAAGAATTTTTGAAAAATCTTTCTTAGTGCACCCCTACACTATAAGAAGAATCGCCATGCAAAATTTCAGCCCTTTAGTCCAGCGGTTTGGTTTGTGCGTTGTATGTCAGTCAGTGAATGAGTCAGTTACGGAACTGTTTTATATATATAGATTATTATGAATAAAAAAATTCGGGTAGTCTCTTCTAACGAAACTACCTCGGGTAATTAACGTAGGATTACTTATCGTTGTTTACCTTCTTTGTATGTATATACTCGTATGTATGTATGTGATATATATATGTGTGTGTGAAAATTTTCACGCATTTTGGAACTTTTCTGTTTAACTGTTTACTGCTTGCCCAAGCGATACAGACTTGGTTTGGCGCGCTGCCAAAATTATAACTCGCGACGACGGACGGTTTTAGCATCTGAAACTTGGCTTTTCGGAGGATCATTATGGAAGAACGTAATCCTATGTTAAAAAGTATTCAATTGCAGGTTACAAATTTTTGTATGTTAAATTTTTGATTAAAATACTGATTCATGATTTTTATTCCCGTCTTTAAATACCTATGTAACGCCAAGTTATCAAATTTAATCCGAAAAGGACATTTGCCGATGTTGTTTAACGATCTCTTGCCTTAAACAAGAGTTGCTTCATTTAGCTAATGGATGGCAGGAATGAAATTTGAAATGAATTCAACTGAGCGAAGAATTCTCAACGGGAATAAGCTAAGAAATATAATTAAAAATATCTGTAACTCGGCAACTCACTGCTGGATTTTAACAAAACCATTTATTTTCTGCCTCTATTAAATTTAAGGTTAACGTATTCGTACGAAAATTTTGCTACTGTATACCTTTTTTTAAATGAAGTTTTATTACTAGCAAGAGCAGAGTTTTAGATTAGTAAATATCAGATAAAAGAGGACCATTATAGAAACGAAAAGATTAGATTAAGGATAAGGATTCGATAAATGCAAAAGGTTAGATAAAGTATAAAGAATACTTGTATATAAAGGATAAAGATTAGAAAGAGGATAAAGGTTAGATAAAATAAGGATGGCCATATATAAAGAAAAAAGTTTGATAATGGATAAGGATTCGATAAATGAGGCGGTGAAAGGCAAAGTGGTGTAAGTCACATTTTCAACTTTTTTCATTTGAGGGCTAAAATGTAATCTCCTTGTTCAATTTATAGTGAAATTGTAAATAGTTATTATTTTCAATATTATAATAATTGTTATGAATTATAATTTGTTCAATTTATGGTGGAATTTTTTTGTAGTTTTTGCAGTAAAACTCTTTTGACTTACACCACTTGACTTACTGACTTACACAGCTTTGCCTTTCACCGCGTCAAATGTAAAAGTTTAGATAAAGTACCGGGTGGTTATAATTAAACTTCCCCTATAAACGGCATCCTACAGTGCAAACGGGTGAACGGACTGCAACGAAATTTTGTAAATGGGCTATACACGAGATGCGCTCTCGTAATTTCGAAAAAAAAAATTAGTTCCAAAATGTCCACCAGAGGGCGCCTTTTCGGGAAAAACATGGAATTTAACACAATAAACGACCAAAACGGAATACAGAAACAATATTAACATTTATTGACTAGTTTCTGATCACCTTGGCGTCGAACCACATTAAGTAAAGGTAAGGGAGAAACAAAAACAGTTCAGTTTGCAGAAACAAGAACAGATTAGGACGAAATTGCACAAGAGAAGCAGTTGTTAATCGTGTCCAGGACGATGTAGGGAAAGATGCTCCACGTGACCACCTTCATTCACCAGCAATTTTTCGAAATTCCGTGAGCGCATCTCGTGTATAGCCCATGTACGAAATTTCGTTCCATTCCGTTCACCCGTTTGCGCTGTAGAATGCCGTTTATTGGGGAAGTTTAACCTTTTCCTTACGGGGTGGGATAGCATGTATCCCAAGAATGCGGGACCAAGAATGTATATACAGTCGAACCCCGTTATAACGGACTTCAAGGGACCAAAGGTTTTGTTCGCTATATCTGGTGGTTCGCTATATCCGAAAAGTTAAGAAACATGCTAGAGTTCGCGAAATGTATAACTCATTAGATGCAACATGTATTCAATAATGATGTATTAAAAAAATGATAAAAACCTATTAAAAATGATCATTAATGAACTAAATCGATTACATTAAACTGACAGAATACTAATTAAATTACGTACAATAGAAAATGGCGGGACCAAAATTTTCGTTCGTTATATCCATGAGTTCGTTATATACCGGGCTCGCTATAACGGGGTTCGACTGTATAAATATACACAATATATATGTGCATATATATATATATATATATATATATATATATATATATATATAACCCCCTTAATGGCCGTTCTTACAAAGGGGGTAGGAAATTTCCCGTTCTAAAGAGTTAATCGGAAAAATGGGCCCCGTAAGCTAAAGGTTAATTATAACCACCCGTATAAAGAATACTTGTATATAAAGAATACAGATTAGAAAAAGGGAAAAGATTAGATAGGGATGGCCATATACACTCTTAGACAAAAAAAAAAACCAAAAAAAACAAAAAAAAAAACGACGCAGCAAGGAGTTATCCGAATGGGACGAAAATCGATAGATATTCCTCCCTTTCAGAGCAACCGGCTTCTTAGAGCCTACACGTCCTCACTGAAATGCTGACATGTTCGCATATTGTTCGCGCACCTGCATGCGAGGCATAGCTACAGTCTACCCGAGTACACGGAGTGAAATTCGCAAAGAATGTATGACATGGGATCGGAATTTCTCCTGTTTAATATCCTGCCGGTTGCTTAGGTAAGATGCGCTGCAGCGCCACATGTTCATTCACTGGCCGACAAACTTTAAAATTTCGCATTTTCCGTCGAAACCTGTGTGCATATCAATTTGCATCCAATTTGCATTACTCAATCTTGGTGAGTCTTTTTTTGTCTAAGAGTGTATAAAGGATAAGGATTCTATAAATGTAAAAGGTTAGATAAAGTATAAAGATTACTTGTATATAAAGCATAATGATTAAAGAGAGGATACAGATTAGACAGAGTACGGACGGTCAAATAAAAAGGAAAAGATTTGATAAAGTATAAGGATTCGATAAATGTAAAAGGTTAGAAAAAATTTAAAGAATACTTGTATATAAAGGATAAAGATTAGATAGAGTAGGGATGGACATATAATGAGGCAGTGAAAGGCAAAGTGGTGTAAGTCAAAAGAGTTTTACAGTAAAAACTACAAAACATTCCACTATAAATTGAACAAATTATAATTCATAATAATTATTATACTATTGCAAATAATAATTATTTGCAGTTCCACTATAAATTGAACATGGAGATTACATATTTGCCCTCAAATAAAAAAAGTTGAAAATGTGACTGACACCACTTTGCCTTTCACCGCGTCATGTAAAGGAAAAGGTTTGATAAAGGATAAGGGTCCGATAAATGTAAAAGGTTAGAAAAAATTTAAAGAATACTTGTATATAAAGGATAAAGATTAGATAGAGTAGGGATGGACATATATAAAGGAAAAGGCTTGATAAAAGATAAGGATTCGATAAATGTAAAAGGTTAGAAAAAATTTAAAGAATACTTGTATATAAAGGATAAAGATTAGATAGAGTGGGGATGGACATATATAAAGGAAAAGGTTTCATAAAGGATAAGGATCCGATAAATGTAAAAGGTTAGAAAAAATTTAAAGAATACTTGTATATAAAGGATAAAGATTAGAGAGAATAGGGATGGACATATATAAAGGAAAAGGTTTGATAAAGGATAAGGATCCGATAAATGTAAAAGGTTAGAAAAATTTTAAAGAATACTTGTATATAAAGGATAAAGATTAGATAGAGTAGGGATGGACATATAATGAGGCAGTGAAAGGCAAAGTGGTGTAAGTCAATAGAGTTTTACAGTAAAAAACACAAAAAATTCCACTATAAATTGAACAAATTATAATTCATAATAATTATTGTACTATTGCAAATAATAATTATTTGCAGTTCCACTATAAATTGAACATGGAGATTACATATTTGCCCTCAAATAAAAATAGTTGAAAATGTGACTTACACCACTTTGCCTTTCACCGCGTCATATAAAGGAAAAGGTTTGATATAGGATAAGGATACGATAAATGTAAAAGGTTAGAAAAAATTTAAAGAATACTTGTATATAAAGGATAAAGATTAGATAGAGTAGGGATGGACATATATGAGGCAGTGAAAGGCAAAGTGGTGTAAGTCAAAAGAGTTTTACAGTAAAAACTACAAAAAATTCCACTATAAATTGAACGAATTATAATTCATAATAATTATTATACTATTGCAAATAATAATTATTTGCAATTCCACTATAAATTGAACATGGAGATTACATATTTGCCCGCCAATAAAAAAAAGTTGAAAATGTGACTTGCACCACTTTGCCTTTCACCGCGTCATATAAAGGAAAAGGTTTGATAAAGGATAAGGATCCGATAAATGTAAAAGGTTAGAAAAAATTTAAAGAATACTTGTATATAAAGGATAAAGATTAGATAAAGTAGGAATGGACAAGGAAAATGTTTGATAAAGGATAAGGATTCGATAAATGTAAAAGGTTAGAAAAAATTTAAAGAATACTTGTATATAAAGGATAAAGATTAGATACAGTTGGGATGGACATATATAAAGGAAAAGGTTTGATAAAGGATAAGAATTAGATGTAAAATGTTTGGTAAAGGATAAAGAATACTTGTACATAAAGGATAAAGATTAGAAAGAGGATAAAGATTAGATAGAGCAGGGATGGCCAGCCAGCGGTCCAGCAGACTTTTTAACCGGTCTATGGCATTAAAGCAATTGAAAAGAATATATTGCTATAAAACGAAATACCCCCCTCAAGTGTTCCATGTTAGGTAACAGATATTGATGCAAAAGCACCTTTTACAACATGAAACACATTAAGTCCAAGGAAATTGACGCTGATTTTACAGCTTTTGCTGCATCAAGTGTCCATCCGGAAGCATCTGTCATTAGATTTTTTCTACTTTTTGATTATAAAGAAAACCAATTTTACGTTTTGTTTTGTGATATGAACATATTTTTGTGAATGAAACTTGATTTCATTTTGTCATGAAAACTGATTTTGTTTTATTTTTTTAAATAAATGTTAAAGTCTAAAATTAAAAATTGCCACTTTGAAGTTGTTAGTTTTATAAATATTTGATTTTACAAAGTTACGATTTGTAATTTTCGCTTTTTTTCCAGAACATATATACATTTTGAAATGACCTAAATATTTTTTTTTACTAAGCAAGCATTTTTAACAAGAATGTAATTAATATTTTGGAAAATCATTTGTACAATTTTTGTACAATTAATTGTACGAATTTTCCTATATTATAATCTGGCATTTATGGAGGACCCTGTATTTATATGTATTTTAAATAATTTAAATTTAAATATTAAAATTTATTATAAAGTTACAATATTTAGTGCTGCAGCATGCAAATTTGATATTTAATAACAGTAATTTTCCGTTTCGCACAGCAAACATCAAAATTCGCTTCGATATAATAGTTGGCCTGGCGTCAGATATATTTTTCTCAAGTGACTCCGCATTGTTGTGAGTTGGCTACCCCTGATATAGAGGATAAATGTTAGAAATAGTTATAAAAACTAGAATAGGGTTAGGATAAGAAAATGGGCAAAGAAAAGATAAAGGATTAGATAAATTATTTGGAAAGGTTATTATGGCGACATTACTCTTCTCTTGCGCTGTGTTTAGCGGGAAAAACAATCTGCTCTTCAAAGGACTTCGGAGTAACAAAACTGCTTGTCTTGCGCTGTGTTTAGCGGGAAAAACAATCTGCTCTTCAAAGGACTTCGGAGCAACAAAACTGCTTGTCTTGCGCTGTGTTTAGCGGGAAAAACAATCTGCTCTTCAAAGGACTTCGGAGCAACAAAACTGCTTGTCTTGCGCTGTGTTTAGCGGGAAAAACAATCTGCTCTTCAAAGGACTTCGGAGCAACAAAACTGCTTGTCTTGCGCTGTGTTTAGCGGGAAAAACAATCTGCTCTTCAAAGGACTTCGGAGCAACAAAACTGCTTGTCTTGCGCTGTGTTTAGCGGGAAAAACAATCTGCTCTTCAAAGGACTTCGGAGCAACAAAACTGCTTGTCTTGCGCTGTGTTTAGCGGGAAAAACAATCTGCTCTTCAAAGGACTTCGGAGCAACAAAACTGCTTGTCTTGCGCTGTGTTTAGCGGGAAAAACAATCTGCTCTTCAAAGGACTTCGGAGCAACAAAACTGCTTGTCTTGCGCTGTGTTTAGCGGGAAAAACAATCTGCATTTCAAAGGGCTTCGGAGCAACAAAACATCTTCTCTTGTGTTGGGTTTAGCGGGGAAAACTATCTGCATTTCAAAGGGCTTCGGAGCAACAAAACATCTTCTCTTGCGTTGGGTTTAGTGGGAAAAACTATCTGCTCTTCAAAGGGCTTCGGAGCAACAAAACTGTTTCTCTTGCGTTGTGTTTAGCGGCAAAAACAATCTGCTTTGAAAAGGACTGCGGAGCAACAAATCCTCTTCTCTTGCTTTGTGTTTAGCGAGAAAAACAATCTGCTTTGCAAAGGACTTAGGAGCAACAAAACTGCTTCTCTTGCGTTATGTTTAACGGCAAAAACAATCTGCCTTTCAAAGGGCTTCGGAGAAACAAAACATCTTCTCTTGCATTGTGTTTAGCGAGAAAAACAATCTGCTTTTCAAAGGACTTCGGAGCAATAAAACTGCTTCTCTTGCATTGTGTTTAGCGGGGAAAACTATCTGCTCTTCAAAGGCCTTCGGAACAACAAAACACTACATTGAAGTCATTTTCAAGACTACTTTATTGGTCACATTGACAGCTGGCACAGAGTCCCTTAGCCTATGAAAAGCTTGCAAACAGCTCTCAAATTCGGCTGTGGTCAGCACTTATAGTAAAGTAAGGGTTACCAGAAAATATGTGTCTCCAGAAAAACGCCAACAAAAATAAAACTCACCAAAAAGAGGAGACCAACATCTCATACCCCTAGTAATTCAACACAAGGACCGTAAGTGATGGTCTCGACAAGACAGCAGCGTCCCTCAAAGGCAAGACGACAGCAGATATCCGAGACAGGTGGCGTTGCGATTGCCTTCCGGTCACCACAGAATGTCTCCTGAACAAACGCTATAGGAATTGGGAGCTATGGGCGGGAAGATGGACCACAGGTTATTGATATATATATATATATATATATATATATATATATATATATATATATATATATATATATATATATATATATATATATATATATATATATATATATATATATATATATATATATATATATATATATATATATATATACAAGGGAACCTCGCTTAACGAGCACCTCGCTTAACGAGTATTTCGCTTAACGAACAAAATAAATCGTAACTAGTGACGTGGAAGGAAGTCCCCTCTTAACGTCACTCGGATCTTCACGTCACCAGGATCATCAACGGCCGAAAAATAAGTATTTCATGGATGGTTCGAGAAGCAAATATCATGGGACTGGAGCATAACAATGATATTGAGGAGCTTGTGGAAGAGCACAACCAAGAGCTGACCACCGAACAGCTAATAGAACTGCAGTGTCTTTCACAGCAAGCAGTTGAAGAGGAGAGTTTGTCAGTGGAGAAGGACGAAGAAACAATCTTCTGGCGCAATAAAAGAAATGATGAAAGTATGGGAAACTGTTGCATCGTAAGTTACAAGGCATCACCCTGATAAGACGGCGGCTATGTGCGCTATAAATTTATTTAATGACAATGCGGTGATACATTTTCAGCAAATTTTGAAGTGCCGAGAAAAACAAATGTCGCTAGATAGCTTTCTAGTAAAAAAAATAGATATGTGTCATAAATTCGTAAATAATAAACTATATATGGATGATTTTGCTCCTTAAGAATTTATGTATAAGTAATTTTCTTTAAATAATAAACGTTACATCTAAAGATTTTTGAATATTTTTTTGGCATGGAACGCATTATCGTATTTTACATTAATTTATGTGGGAAAAATTGTTTCGCTTAACGAGCGTTTCGAATTACGAGTAAGAATCTAGAACGAATTCTGCTCGTTATGCGAGGTTCCACTGTATATATATATATCTTCTCTCCCGTACTTCCCTATATCCTCAGTTTTCTCCAGTTAATATCCAGATTGTTGCAGTTGAGGCCCTGAATAACAATCTTTCACGGTGCATTCAACATGATCCGAGTAGAAATAAACAGTTCCTTTTCATTTTCCGAAATATCTTTTTTCACCAATCTAAATTTTCTTGGCTCCATTCTCAAAACTATTGTTTTGCTATTTAAATGAAATTGCCTAAACTTCTATTCGCTCAGCGGTACGTTTAAACGTTTCGGAGAACAACAAGTCTCTGACTCTATTTACTGTTCGCAAGCACGCCTAGAATAAAATCTGCTTAGCTTTGCATCGAATGTTCCACAAACTTCCATTTGTCGAGTCATCGGAAAAAAAAACCACATCGTTTCCGCTTAAACACCTACTCAATTATATTTATAGCTTTTTATTCCACGCGAATTCGCCAAGGTTATAAACTCTGTGATATTACATTTCATAGACAAGTGCTGTCATCTATCGATTAATCTAAACCCCATTTTTTAGCGTTTTCCTCCTCTTCTCTTCAGGAAACTCCTCCTTTTTGTTCCCTTAATTATCCTAACTTTTACATACATACATACATATATAACAAAAATCGTCACAACAAGGAAGGTATTGGGTTTTATACTATACTAGAAGAGAGAAGCCAATATATGTCCAAAAAGAGTCTTTATAAGGTGTTCATATTTCAACAGCCAAATCTCATACGCAGAGTGGGATTAACGCGACCCTAATCTAGCACTGTGTATGCAGAGTCAAGACGCATCGCTAGACCTTGTGATTACCATGATCCTGATTCCATATCATGCACAAAGTAGCCAAGACATCTAAAAAGGTCTTGTCAATAACACGTGACAACAAGTGTCTCAAAAGATTTTCTTTACACAGTGTCAGAAAGACTCATTAAAAATCCCGTAAACGTGGATAATTTTCGAAAATATTTTTTTCCCCTACTCGTTCTAAAAATAACCCTCTCTGCGTGAAAATTTTGCACCACCTCCCAATCTCACAGAAAATAACGTAATAACAAACTTTTGTTAATTAAAAGGAACAGATTCCGAAACGAGACATGGTTTTGCATCAAACCTCCTAATGAGGGCTTTAATAACCTTTTAATGGACGACAAAGAAAGTGTTTTTTTTATGTTTAAATAACATCCAAGGCAAGAAAACTGCAAACAGATATGAAAAGAAAAGGGGAGTTAATGCATTTCAAACAGTAATCAGTGACAGGCGGTGTTCCGCCCGAGATGTTGGTTTAAAAGCAGAAACGTTGTTAAATGCGTACAGGAGAGAAGCACATTATTCCGAGCTAATTTCTTGTTAAGTGACATCTGAGAAAATGATTTTGCGTCCCTGCTACATGAGTGGATTTTTCTTTAAATATGATAGAGTTTAACAAATTGAGGTATTTTTACCTTTCTGTCGCCGAAAAGGTGCGAAAATTTAATGCGCTGCTTTTTGCTGAATGCGAGAGTAGTTTAGGGCAGTTAATGGATATGAAAACATTTCTGACTAGTTAAAAGCATGCCAAAATGAACTAGAAAAATTAGAGCAAGATTAGAGCAAGACCTTGATTAGAGATCAAGGTTAGAGCGACCAAGATTAGAGAGACCAAGATTAGAGCAAGACCTTGATAAATATATTTCACAAATTTTATCATTGACTGTCTATGATTAAAGTACTATAATGTTGCGCTATATGTATATATATATATATATATATATATATATATATATATATATATATACACTCAAGAGCCAAAACATTATGACCACCAGTCAATAACGAGTTGGCTCACCTTTGGCGCGCAACACAGCTTCAACCCGCCTTGGCATGGATGCCACAAGTCTTTGGTAGATGGTCGGAGAAAGATTGTACCAGATGTTTAAGCAACGGTCACGCAAATCCGAGATATTGCGAATTGATGGTCTTTGAACTCTGAGCTGCCGTCCCATGACATCCCAAATGTGTTCTATCGGATTGAGATCCGGTGAGTTAGGCGGCCAGGACATTAACTGGAATTCAGCATCATGTTCCTGGAACCACTCCAACACAATTTTAGCCTTGTGACACGGGGCGTTGTCCTGTTGGAACATTCCATTTCCAGCTGGAAAAACAGAGGCCATGTAAGGGTGCAACTGGTCCGCAATGATGTTCAGATACCCTGTAGCATTCATGGTCTGCTCTACCACAACCACGGGTCCCAGAGACGCTCAAAAGAACGTCCCCCAAAGCATAATACCGCCAACACCGGCCTGTGTATGACCTACTGTACATTGAGGGAGCAACAGTTCGCCTGGAAGACGGCGTATCCTGACACGGTCATCGGCGTGATGAATAACAAACCGTGATTCATCTAACCAGGCAACTCTCTCCCACTGATCCATGGATTTTTTAATAAAACCAATATGATGTTGGTCCACCATTTTTCTGAATAACTTCAAATACTCGATTTTTCATTGAATTAATTAGGTTTTCGAGCAAATATTTGGGAATTTTGTCCCATTCATCCATGATAGCTAGTTCCAATTCATACACAGAATCATACTGACTATTATTTGCATACACTAGACGAGCCAAATGGCCCCACAAGTTTTCGGTGGGATTCAGGTCTGGACTAAGGCTTGGCCAGTTTAAGACCTCGGTTTTTTTCTTTTTGAAACCAGTTTTTAGTTGATTTAGACACATGGCATGGTGCATTGTCTTGCTGAAATTTCCAGTTTCACCCTCCTAAAAATGGGCTAAAAGGTATAAGGTGTTGGTAAAGCAGTTGTTGATAACAAATAGAGTCCATTTTTCCAAGAACTAGCTGCAGATGACATTTCCCATCATATGCAAAAGTTCACCACACCATCACAGAGCCACCACCCATCTGTCTACTGAAGAAAACCCGACGTTCCGTGCGTAAATCATGCCAGTAGGAAATATTACCGTCCGGGCCATCCAAATTAAATATTTTTCGTCGGAAAAAATAATATTTTTCGAAGCAGCATCCCAGGTCATGAGTTCCTTTGCCCACTTCACCCTTCCTTCTTTATGATGCTTTAACAGTCTTGGTTTTCTATTTAATTTCCGAAGAGCAACATTTGAATTTGATCTTAAAGTGCACCAGACTGTCATATGTGAAATAGTTTTACTTGTCTGCTGTGTTATTTTACGAGTAGACAAGTTCTGTTTCGTTGCAAGCTTGAAAATTCGTCTATTATCGCGAGCTGATAATTTACTCTTTCTGCCAGATCTTTTATATTTTAAATAAAAATCTATTTTACTTAAAACGTTATGAATAGCAGTTTTAGAACGTTTAAGTATCTTACTTATTTCACGTTCCGATTTTCCTGAGCCCTTATAAAACCAAATTTTTCGAACTTCTAGTTTAGATAATTCTCTTCCACGTGGCACTGTGAATTTCCTCACAAAATCAAACAAATTAAATTCTATTTCTTTTACAATATTATCGTTTGGACTTTTTTGTGATATAAAGTTACAGTTTATCTACGATTTTGAAAGAAAAAATAAAATAGTTTTAAATACGCAAAAGAATTTAAATAAAAAAATAAGTGGTCTTATATTTATGTTACACCCAGATTTCAAAAAATCTTTTACTGTGTGAAATTAACTCAATTTTTTTTTCCTTTAAGCGATTTATTTGAGAAAATATAACTTTTTTCATTTGCTTCAAATTTTAAAATTATTCATTTTATGCAGTGTAATATTAAAATGAGTGATATTTTGGGTGGTCTTATAATTTTGTTTCACACTGTATATATATATATATATATATATATATATATATATATTTATTTTTTTGGCATTAATTGCATACATCGACCGTTGTATTTAATTTGAATGTACTCCGTAGCGAAGTGCGGGTTTCAGCTAGTGTATCTATATATATATATATATATGTATGTATATATATACATATATGTATGTCAAAATTTTGACACATTTTGTAATTTTCTGTTTCACTGTTATCTGCTTGTACAAGCGATACAGACTGGGTTTGGCGCGCTGCCAAAATTATAACTCGCGAGGTACGGACGGACGGTTTTAGCGTCTGAATTTTTTCTTTCCGGAAGACCGTTATGGGGAAACGTAACCCTACGTTTAAAATTATTGGTGTTACAAAAATCACGATAATTTGTCAGCGATTGCAAACCTAGCCTAGTGTAAAACTGAACACGCATTTAGAATGGGAATCATAGTACTGTTTAACGTGTTTCTAATTTTGAAAAAGTTCCCGTGTAAGTTTCCTTCATGTAATTTATTTGTAAACTATTCCTTTTCATTGCTATGGAAATTAAAGACCTGTAAATAGTGTATTTTAATAAAAGAAAGGGTTTATTTTGTTAACACATGTTTTCCTATCAATTTTCTCTGGTTAGTTACAAAACGGATTTTGCAATTCTGCGAAAGGAATTTACTAGCACAACTATGTTTCATCACTCAATAAATAGTTTCTTGGATTAGTTGTTTTAAGCCTTTTTTAAGTCTTTACAATTTAATTTTTATTAAACGAATTTTCTTTGAAAGGAAACTTTTCAAGCGAAATGTTGGGGTTTATTTAAAAATAGACTAAACTGCATTTTCTCTTAAGAGGAGTAGATTTTTGCTTTCTGTTTCCTTTTAACTTTTTCGGCGAACAAAATCTTTCACGTCTATTTCAGTTTTGTGGCGATATTTTTTTTTCAATTTATAAAATGAGGAACTCAACTGTGGGAACTATTTATATTACCTGTAGAAAATTTCCACAATTTTTTTTTTCTTTTAAATATCCTTAACGGATAAAGCCTTCTATGTCTTCGATTAATTTTGTCCGGAGAAGTCAATAGAATGAGTTTATTTAAAAGGTATGAAGCCTTTAAAATACCTAATATATAGTAAAATTTTTATTGGTGATAATTCTGAAAGCAATTTTAAATACATAGAAAAACCCATTGAATTATTGCCAATTATAAATAAATAAATACGGGGATTAATTAATACAATTTAATGAGAGATTAAGGTATCCGAACACGTTTGGAGCCCTTTTTACGACGCTTTTAATAACTCGCTTTCTTGTTTGTTTGTTTGTTTGTGTGTGTGTGTTTGTGTTTGTCCAGTACAAATCTTGCAATCGATTTTTAACTAACTACCAGACTAGCTAGACATTTGAAACTTTTAGAATAGCTTGCTGAAACTTTCAGAACACGATGACAATGCATTATTTTAATACTTTTAGCCATCTTTAAGCAGAAAAATCCGCAAGGTGGCGCTTCGATCGAATTCAATGCTTGCACTTTTGCGTAACGGCGTTTGACGATTTTGAAAACAGAGTACATGTGAATTTAGTTTGTTTACAAAAATATTGTGAGAAAAATTTTAAAAAATTATAAAAGTTAGCAGTTTATAAAGTCTGTGGGTAGTGGAAACGACTAAAAAGTGATTAAAATTAAATAAAAGAAAGTGAGAAAGAATAATTATGTGAAGGTTTGTGCAATTAAGAGAGAATTGTCAAGTATATGATTCAACAGAAATTTTAAAAACATGGTATATAAAAAGTTCTTTTTATCTTGTAATTATTTTTATTTTTAAATAAATCATTATAATAATTCTTTCATTTTATTCATCATATTGTTTGTAATTTGTATTCTAATTGTATTTCTGGTCAATAGATGTCATCACTATGTAATTTAATAAAAGAAAGTGAGAAAGAATAATTAAGTGAAGGTTTGCGCAATTAAGAGAGAATTGTCAAGTTTATATGATTCAACAGAAATTTTAAAAACATGGTATATAAAAAGTTCTTTTTATCTTGTAATTATTTTTATTTTTAAATAAATCATTATAATAATTCTTTCATTTTATTCATCATATTGTTTGTAATTTGTATTCTAATTGTATTTCTGGTCAATAGATGTCATCACTATGTAATTTAATAAAAGAAAGTGAGAAAGAATAATTAAGTGAAGGTTTGCGCAATTAAGAGAGAATTGTCAAGTTTATATGATTCAACAGAAATTTTAAAAACATGGTATATAAAAAGTTCTTTTTATCTTGTAATTATTTTTATTTTTAAATAAATCATTATAATAATTCTTTCATTTTATTCATCATATTGTTTGTAATTTGTATTCTAATTGTATTTCTGGTCAATAGATGTCATCACTATGTAATTTAATAAAAGAAAGTGAGAAAGAATAATTAAGTGAAGGTTTGCGCAATTAAGAGAGAATTGTCAAGTTTATATGATTCAACAGAAATTTTAAAAACATGGTATATAAAAAGTTCTTTTTATCTTGTAATTATTTTTATTTTTAAATAAATCATTATAATAATTCTTTCATTTTATTCATCATATTGTTTGTAATTTGTATTCTAATTGTATTTCTGGTCAATAGATGTCATCACTATGTAATTTAATAAAAGAAAGTGAGAAAGAATAATTAAGTGAAGGTTTGCGCAATTAAGAAAGAATTGTCAAGTTTATATGATTCAACAGAAATTTTAAAAACATGGTATATAAAAAGTTCTTTTTATCTTGTAATTATTTTTATTTTTAAATAAATCATTATAATAATTCTTTCATTTTATTCATCATATTGTTTGTAATTTGTATTCTAATTGTATTTCTGGTCAATAGATGGCATCACTATGTAATTTAATAAAAGAAAGTGAGAAAGAATAATTAAGTGAAGGTTTGCGCAATTAAGAGAGAATTGTCAAGTTTATATGATTCAACAGAAATTTTAAAAACATGGTATATAAAAAGTTCTTTTTATCTTGTAATTATTTTTATTTTTAACTAAATCATTATAATAATTCTTTCATTTTATTCATCATATTGTTTGTAATTTGTATTCTAATTGTATTTCTGGTCAATAGATGTCATCACTATGTAATTTAATAAAAGAAAGTGAGAAAGAATAATTAAGTGAAGGTTTGCGCAATTAAGAGAGAATTGTCAAGTTTATATGATTCAACAGAAATTTTAAAAACATGGTATATAAAAAGTTCTTTTTATCTTGTAATTATTTTTATTTTTAAATAAATCATTATAATAATTCTTTCATTTTATTCATCATATTGTTTGTAATTTGTATTCTAATTGTATTTCTGGTCAATAGATGGCATCACTATGTAATTTAATAAAAGAAAGTGAGAAAGAATAATTTAGTGAAGGTTTGCGCAATTAAGAAAGAATTGTCAAGTTTATATGATTCAACAGAAATTTTAAAAACATGGTATATAAAATGTTCTTTTTATCTTGTAATTATTTTTATTTTTAAATAAATCATTATAATAATTCTTTCATTTTATTCATCATATTGTTTGTAATTTGTATTCTAATTGTATTTCTGGTCAATAAATGTCATCACTATGTAATTTAATAAAAGAAAGTGAGAAAGAATAATTAAGTGAAGGTTTGCGCAATTAAGAGAGAATTGTCAAGTTTATATGATTCAACAGAAATTTTAAAAACATGGTATATAAAAAGTTCTTTTTATCTTGTAATTATTTTTATTTTTAAATAAATCATTATAATAATTCTTTCATTTTATTCATCATATTGTTTGTAATTTGTATTCTAATTGTATTTCTGGTCAATAGATGTCATCACTATGTAATTTAATAAAAGAAAGTGAGAAAGAATAATTAAGTGAAGGTTTGCGCAATTAAGAGAGAATTGTCAAGTTTATATGATTCAACAGAAATTTTAAAAACATGGTATATAAAAAGTTCTTTTTATCTTGTAATTATTTTTATTTTTAAATAAATCATTATAATAATTCTTTCATTTTATTCATCATATTGTTTGTAATTTGTATTCTAATTGTATTTCTGGTCAATAGATGTCATCACTATGTAATTTAATAAAAGAAAGTGAGAAAGAATAATTAAGTGAAGGTTTGCGCAATTAAGAGAGAATTGTCAAGTTTATATGATTCAACAGAAATTTTAAAAACATGGTATATAAAAAGCTCTTTTTATCTTGTAATTATTTTTATTTTTAAATAAATCATTATAATAATTCTTTCATTTTATTCATCATATTGTTTGTAATTTGTATTCTAATTGTATTTCTGGTCAATAGATGTCATCACTATGTAATTTAATAAAAGAAAGTGAGAAAGAATAATTAAGTGAAGGTTTGCGCAATTAAGAGAGAATTGTCAAGTTTATATGATTCAACAGAAATTTTAAAAACATGGTATATAAAAAGTTCTTTTTATCTTGTAATTATTTTTATTTTTAAATAAATCATTATAATAATTCTTTCATTTTATTCATCATATTGTTTGTAATTTGTATTCTAATTGTATTTCTGGTCAATAGATGTCATCACTATGTAATTTAATAAAAGAAAGTGAGAAAGAATAATTAAGTGAAGGTTTGCGCAATTAAGAGAGAATTGTCAAGTTTATATGATTCAACAGAAATTTTAAAAACATGGTATATAAAAAGTTCTTTTTATCTTGTAATTATTTTTATTTTTAAATAAATCATTATAATAATTCTTTCATTTTATTCATCATATTGTTTGTAATTTGTATTCTAATTGTATTTCTGGTCAATAGATGGCATCACTATGTAATTTAATAAAAGAAAGTGAGAAAGAATAATTAAGTGAAGGTTTGCGCAATTAAGAGAGAATTGTCAAGTTTATATGATTCAACAGAAATTTTAAAAACATGGTATATAAAAAGTTCTTTTTATCTTGTAATTATTTTTATTTTTAAATAAATCATTATAATAATTCTTTCATTTTATTCATCATATTGTTTGTAATTTGTATTCTAATAGTATTTCTGGTCAATAGATGGCATCACTATGTAATTTAATAAAAGAAAGTGAGAAAGAATAATTAAGTGAAGGTTTGCGCAATTAAGAGAGAATTGTCAAGTTTATATGATTCAACAGAAATTTTAAAAACATGGTATATAAAAAGTTCTTTTTATCTTGTAATTATTTTTATTTTTAAATAAATCATTATAATAATTCTTTCATTTTATTCATCATATTGTTTGTAATTTGTATTCTAATTGTATTTCTGGTCAATAGATGTCATCACTATGTAATTTAATAAAAGAAAGTGAGAAAGAATAATTAAGTGAAGGTTTGCGCAATTAAGAGAGAATTGTCAAGTTTATATGATTCAACAGAAATTTTAAAAACATGGTATATAAAAAGTTCTTTTTATGTTGTAATTATTTTTATTTTTAAATAAATCATTATAATAATTCTTTCATTTTATTCATCATATTGTTTGTAATTTGTATTCTAATTGTATTTCTGGTCAATAGATGGCATCACTATGTAATTTAATAAAAGAAAGTGAGAAAGAATAATTTAGTGAAGGTTTGCGCAATTAAGAGAGAATTGTCAAGTTTATATGATTCAACAGAAATTTTAAAAACATGGTATATAAAATGTTCTTTTTATCTTGTAATTATTTTTATTTTTAAATAAATCATTATAATAATTCTTTCATTTTATTCATCATATTGTTTGTAATTTGTATTCTAATTGTATTTCTGGTCAATAGATGTCATCACTATGTAATTTAATAAAAGAAAGTGAGAAAGAATAATTAAGTGAAGGTTTGCGCAATTAAGAGAGAATTGTCAAGTTTATATGATTCAACAGAAATTTTAAAAACATGGTATATAAAAAGTTCTTTTTATCTTGTAATTATTTTTATTTTTAAATAAATCATTATAATAATTCTTTCATTTTATTCATCATATTGTTTGTAATTTGTATTCTAATTGTATTTCTGGTCAATAGATGTCATCACTATGTAATTTAATAAAAGAAAGTGAGAAAGAATAATTAAGTGAAGGTTTGCGCAATTAAGAGAGAATTGTCAAGTTTATATGATTCAACAGAAATTTTAAAAACATGGTATATAAAAAGTTCTTTTTATCTTGTAATTATTTTTATTTTTAAATAAATCATTATAATAATTCTTTCATTTTATTCATCATATTGTTTGTAATTTGTATTCTAATTGTATTTCTGGTCAATAGATGTCATCACTATGTAATTTAATAAAAGAAAGTGAGAAAGAATAATTAAGTGAAGGTTTGCGCAATTAAGAGAGAATTGTCAAGTTTATATGATTCAACAGAAATTTTAAAAACATGGTATATAAAAAGTTCTTTTTAATCTTGTAATTATTTTTATTTTAAATAAATCATTATAATAATTCTTTCATTTTATTCATCATATTGTTTGTAATTTGTATTCTAATTGTATTTCTGGTCAATAGATGGCATCACTATGTAATTTAATAAAAGAAAGTGAGAAAGAATAATTAAGTGAAGGTTTGCGCAATTAAGAGAGAATTGTCAAGTTTATATGATTCAACAGAAATTTTAAAAACATGGTATATAAAAAGTTCTTTTTATCTTGTAATTATTTTTATTTTTAAATAAATCATTATAATAATTCTTTCATTTTATTCATCATATTGTTTGTAATTTGTATTCTAATTGTGTTTCTGGTCAATAGATGGCATCACTATGTAATTTAATAAAAGAAAGTGAGAAAGAATAATTATGTGAAGGTTTGTGCAATTAAGAGAGAATTGTCAAGTTTATAAGATTCAACAGAAAATTTAAAAACATGGTATATAAAAAGTTCTTTTTATCTTGTAATTATTTTTATTTTTAAATAAATCATTATAATAATTCATTCATTTTATTCATCATATTGTTTGTAATTTGTATTCTAATTGTGTTTTTGGTCAATAGATGGCATCACTATGCAATTTAATAAAAGAAAGTGAGAAAGAATAATTAAGTGAAGGTTTGCGCAATTAAAAGAGAAAAGGGGAGAAAAATAAAAATAAATAGAAGTGAAAAATAATTAAATAGAAAAATATTAAAATTGTGATTTGGCGAAATAAGAGGTCTTTCCAGTAAGTTCGGAGCAGTCAAACTCTTCGATGAGCAGTCCTTCCGAGGTTCTAACTTGGCTGAATGCGACGTAGTCCTGTCCCTTGGCGAAGAGTTTTTTTTCGAGGTACAGAACTGCGTGGTTCACGGTACATCCTTGCATTTTGTGCACAGTGCAGGCCGATAATTTTCTTTCAAGTTGATGGGATAATTCATCAAAAGAATTTTTAAAAAGCATTTCTTAATACATAGAATTGTCAAGTTTATATGATCCAACAGAAAATTTAAAAACGTGGTTTATAAAAAGTTCTTTTATCATGTAACTAGCTGAAAACCCGCACTTCGCTATGGAGTACATTCAAATTAAATACAAAGGTCAATGTATGCAATTAATGCCAATATATATATATATATATATATATATATATATATATATATATATATATATATTTATAATAAATACGACGATCAATGCATACAAATGATGTAAAAAAACAAAAAAATATAGTTATAAAAAAATTGGAAAGGATATTTTTATAGACAAAATAATGCAGAAGAAAATATTCAAATTAAATGTAATATGACATACTAAAGAATATAGTACAGTTAATATAGTACAGTTTGAGGAACATACTATCTTTTATTGTCTTTTAATATTTTTTTGGATAATGTCCAATCGTCTGCCACACTAGCAAGAAATTTTTTTTTGTCTATTTAGTTGTTATGCACGTGACGATAAATTTATTGAAAGTACCAGAAAGTGAAATCACGTGATCAGCATTTAATAAATTATATTCTAAAAATGACTCTTTAAAAATTCCCCAAAAATCGGGAAATGAAGGTAAAGATTCGAAAAATATGCCACTTTAAAGATATTTTTATGATCTTTCTCGTGATATAAATTTTATAAATCTCAAATTATTATTTTAAATGCAAACTTAAAAAAAAGTTACTAAAGCAGCTTAAAAATTTAATTTAAAAAGTCTAAGAAGAATATTTCAAAAGTCTTTCTTAGTGCACCCCTACTCTTCAAGAATCGCCATGCAAAATTTAAGCCCTTTAGGTCCAGCGGTTTGGTCTGTGCGTTGTATGTCACTGAGTCAGTGAGTGAGTCATTCAATTACGGAACTGTTTTATATATACAGAGGCTGTTCACACATTTTTTAGACGATGTATATTGTATTCACGAAACTAAATTACATAAAATTCTTGTGTTTTAAATGTTCTATTTCACATCCCTTATTCTGAACTATCTTTCGACACCGCAATTTCTAGGTTAACAATGCCTTTTGAAGTGTCAGAAGAGGTATTCTATCCCATTCCTCCTGAACAGCTTTCCAGAGTCCTGTAAGGGTTTTGGGACGACGTTTGGATAATGCAGATTTTAAAAGTCCGAAAGCACAAAAATCCATAGGTGATACATCGGGAGATTTAGTAGGGATATCAGTGAAGGGTATGTCCTAGATACCAGTTTTTTGTTCCAATTCTTTTAGGAAATTTACAGTGGATTTTGATGTGTGACTGCTAGCTTTGTCCTGATGGAGTCTCACAGATTGATGGCACTGTGGGTAAAGCGATGGTATTTTATTCAGAAAAATTGGCGATAAAATATGTTCCTGATAGTAATTGGAGTTAATCTTTACATTTTTTCCACTCTCTTTATTTTTAACATGCCATTATAAGAAAAACCAGCAACAATTATGAATCCCTTAGAAAAACTTTCTTTCGATTCTTTGAACCATGTACTTAAATTTTTTTCTCCCCTTTTATGATAATAAATGGCGCTTTTTTTGTTGCAATCATTTAAATACAACCATGATTCATCTATTGTGACAATTGTTTTCCATTTTTCTTTGGATAAGTGTTTCTCATATAGAATTCTGCAGCGTGTCCTGCGTTCAGCGATATGATTTGGAAGAAGACGATGCACATTGTGTTTTTTCGCTTTCTTAAGATTTAAATCAACGTTTATCATTTTGTTTACAGTGGACACCGAGCATTTTAATGATTTTGCAACTGTTCTTTGACTAGGGGGATTTTCTTTTAACATTAAACAACGCACCTTTGCAATACTCCAAGATGTCAGTTTTTTCCTTGGCTACTTGTTTAGAATTTTTGTCCCACTTGAGGCTCCAATTTGAAGTTGTTTTTCTTTCTTGTTGACGATATTACCTATCGACGCATTAGATATCACAAAACCATGACTCTCACATCGTTTTTGGATAACGGAGTATGCATATTTCTCTTCGGTTATATTAAGAAATGAATATTTTACAACTAATCGAATATTCATTATGAAATTTTTTCCAATTTTACTACGTTATTGTTAAAATAATAGGTCATAAATTGCAAAATGTTCTTTCAATCCAAATTCTTTTAGTACATCCTCTAGAAAACAATATACAGACTAGGCACAGAAAATTTTATAAAAATTCAATGATAATATATTGAGTAATCCCTTTTGAAATCAGCAAAAAATGGTCATATCTCAGTTTTTAGAAAAATGCATTTTACATGTGAATACAAGATTAGAATTACAAGCTATGTGAAGTAATTTAACGTTGCCACACAGTTCGCAAAAGTATTCTTACTTCAATTATTTCCTTAAAATTTTACTAAAATTATAATAAAAAATTTAATTCTGTTTGCGCTAATTCTGAACAGGTTTCTGGCCCTTTAATTAACGGCCACTTCCGGTGATTTAAATCCCCACTTCCGGTTTTCTAGTTATTATAAAATCTTTGATATTTCGGCTTCAAATTAACGTACAGAGAAAAATCAACCTGTTTTTAAAGCTAAATAACTGCTCTATCTAATTAAAGAATAAAAACAATTGCTATTTTTGACCCAAATTAAACTTTCCTTAAGGGGGTCCAGGACACAAAATTTTTCGAATTTTCGAAAAAAATTTTATTGCATTAAAAATTTGTGTGTTCGTTTTCGCTTAAAATGACGTTTAAACCATGTTTCTATCTTAATTAGAACAGGAGAAATTGTTATTTTTTTAGCAACATTCTAATAGTTGCCAATCGCTGTTTAAACCTGTAAGTGCGTTTTTCTGCATGATGAGTTTTTTCCCCATTTCTCGTTTTTAAATTGTTATAAGTCAAGAACTGTTAAAAATAAATGGTTGAAACTTGGAACATGTCTTTTTCAACTATTTTACTTTAATTTTGATTCAGTAAATTTGAAAAAAAATATTTACTTTTGAAAATATGATTTTTTAAGAATAAGTTACATCATTTTTTTCGTAATTTTTAATCTAAATATTTTTAATTTTTTAAAAAATTAATATTTAAAAAATGGTGAATCATAATTAAAACATAAATATTTCTGTTTAATTAAATAAAAAAAATTGAAATTCGACCTATAATAATTTGACTTACAACGATTTTAAATTACCCCACTTTTATTAAAAATTAAAAATTTTTAAATTTTTTTAAAAACTTTTTGAGAAGTTTTACGATGCGATTTTGTTTACAAATTATATGGTTAAGCATCACAAAAAAATTCAAAATTTTAACTCAATAAGTAAAAAAATTTTCAAAATGTGTCCTGGACCCCCTTAATACAAATTAATGGGGGGGGGACACTTGTTCTGAGACATTAGCCCAATATACCACGGAAATTGTTGACTTTATCTTATACGGGAGCACCATATAGGTGAGTAAACATTACCCCCTGGTGCAGGCTCCAATTTGACCGAGAACCGCCAGAGGTGACATCTGGACGGTTCGTGCATTTCCCTCATCCATTCCAATGGCCACGTGGAAGGAACTTGGAAGGAGCAAAACTAAATGTTTCGGTTTTAACACATTAACCTTTAGCTTACGGGACCCAGTTTTCCGATTCACTCTTTAGAACAGGAAACTTAATACCCCCTTTTTTAAAAAGGCCATTAAGGGGGTTATATATATATATATATATATATATATATATATATATATATATATATATATATATATATATATATATATATATATATATATATATATATATATATATATATATATATATATATATATGTGTTTGTGTGTGTTCGTTCGTTCGTGTTCGTTCCTCCTTAGGCCCGTATTTTTGGGGTACATACTATCCCACCCCGTAAGGAAAAGGTTAAGAACCGGATGCATGAATTATTGTCTCTCTATAGCGAGCTCTTTTGGATCGTAAGCAAAAATTAGTATCCCATTGTATCGTCCAAAAACGTGCTTTCGTTCAGTCAAAGCTTGGAAACTTTTTCTTGCAATAGAAACATTTTTGTGAGAGTTTATTGACACTTGATTCGAAAAATAATTTTATCCGAATAATAATTTAATCCAAACGAAAATAATAATACGAATAATGATAATTTTCAATAAGATTTTCATGAAAAAAACATGAACATTCTATACAATATTTCGGCAGAACACATACTTTATTTTTTAGACCATAAGACACACCTTTGTACATAAAAAAATCGACATAAATTGTAATGGGTCTGTTGGTCCGAAGGTAACATTAAAATAAAATGAATATTTTATAATATATATTATATGTATTGTACGATCATTAAGAATATTTAAGAAGACAGAAAAATAAAAAGAACAATATTTAAGAATAGAGAAAAATAGATAACTGACATAAAGAATAGAGAAAAGAACAATACACAAAACTTTACAATTAGTTAAACAAGATTTATTTTGTTAGTGAAATTTATAATAATACAACTGCGATGCAATGGGAACTAATTTTCAATAATAAGCTAGAATTCACTTACCAAAAATGGCGTGGCTGAATAGTTTAAGGAAATCCATTAGTTTTTTTTGCCATAAATACGTTTTAAATAAAATGCCATAATGTGATTTTACAAAAAACCTAGATATTCCGATTTTTAAAAAATATTTGGAATTTCCCAAAAGAATGAATGAATCGGATAACATAGAATAGTAGCAAAAAGCGTTTTCAAGAGAAATTCCACCATAAAACATAGAACAACTAACCAAAAAACCAATCAGATGTAAATTACCCAAAATGCATCAGTCTTTTTTACAATCAAGAGAATAAAATAATAAAAATTCTATTAAGTTTAAAGCAATAGATGTTTAAACAAATTATTCCAAAAAATTCTTAAGAATCAAGAAAGAAATTTACCAATTTAAACATTAATCTTTAAGCTATTAAGTCTAATGCACAATAAATATTATTTTTAGAACATAAACAAAACAATTTTACAGGTGCTGCCATCTTTTGACAGAAAGGTGAAGCAATGCTGAACATTTATTTTATATATATTATTTATAATATTTATTATATGTACATTTTAATCTTTATTAAGTAAGAAATTGAAAATATCTTTATGTACCTAACAAACTACAAAATATCCTTTTTTTTAAATCTTCGCATAAATTTGACGTGCATCTGACGGTTCGGTATTTTCAACAAGTTTTCATTAAGGGGATGGTGGACTTTCAAATAACAAAAATCGAATAAAAATTCGAATTTTTTTTGGTGTATTAATATTTTAAAAATATTTAAATATTAGAATAAAATGCATTTAAAATATGTAGTAAAAAGTAAATTAAAACTTGGTGGATTTAGAAAATTAAATATTAAAGGTAGGTGAAAAATCATCTTTTAAATGGCTTTTTTCTCAAAATGAGTCATTTCCAGATTTGCAAGTTTTTGAAATGCTCCTTGCGTCATAATTTTTGACGAAATTTTATAAAATTTATAATAAAAGACTCCTCTAATACAATTAAATAAAGTTATGTATCCATTTCAGGTTGCGACATCATTCAGATTTTCAAAGTTTAACTTAAGTGTAGAAAAGTACAAAATTTCACGAAAATTCAGAGTACAATCATAAAAATATGTCCTAAAAATTAGCTATTCAACGAAAGCAAAAAGTAATAAATAACTCAGTTCAAAATTTATTTATAAGCAATAAAATCGAAGGGGGAAAATTTAAAAATTGGATCGCAAGGAGCATTTAAAAATAATTTCAATTTTTCATTTATAAAATAAGTTTAAATATTTATAAAATTTTATAAGGTGTTTGATATAGTTATGCATTAATGAATATATATTCAAAATTTAATATCTCTGAGACAAAAATTTCATAAATCGCTTTGAAATGCCTACCATTCCCTTAATATAAATTCTTCGCTAATATATCACTTGAAAAAACTTTTTTTAAACAATATTTCGGCAAAATACTTAATTTTCCTAAAAAAATAAGAACGTTTAATTACAATATACGTCAGGAACAACGATAACATCTACAGAAAAAGATGGTTCCTCAAGGTGTTAAGATTTCAATATACCAATATCAGTTTTGCGGTTTTCTTAAAATTGAATCTTTTGATTTCGGTCCGTAGTATTAAAAAATGGTTCTTACAAGCAAAGATTATGACTTGACTCTTAGTTCCTAAAGGTCAAGATACCTTAATGCATAGCTAGAAGCTTTGGAGTGTTAGCCAGAGGGATTGAGTAATTACTGGAAGGGTTGTAAAGCGATCATTATAGAAACATTTTTCAAAATTGTCTAAAGTTTAACACGCCCGCTCATAATAATTCTAACATAGAAGGAAATAATATCATGATGATTATTTAATATTTAAATTATTTTTTTATTAATCTTAGCTGTTTTTCCTCTTTTATATTGAGCTGTTTTTCCTCTTTTATATTGAGCTGATTTTCCTCATTTATATTGAGCTGTTTTTCCTCTTTTTATATTCAGCTGATTTTCCTCTTTTTATATTCAGCTGATTTTCCTCTTTTTATATTCAGCTGATTTTCCTCTTTTTATATTCAGCTGATTTTCCTCTTTTTCTATTCAGCTGATTTTCCTCTTTTTATATTCAGCTGATTTTCCTCTTTTTATATTCAGCTGATTTCCGTCTATTATATTCAGCTTATTTTCCTCTTTATACATTCAGCTGATATTCCTCTTCTTACATTCAGCTGATTTTCCTCCTTTTATATTCAGCTGTTTTTCCTCTTTTTATATTCAGCTGTTTTTCCTCTTTTTATATTCAGCTGATTTTCCTCTTCTTACATTCAGCTGATTTTCCTCTTCTTACATTCAGCTGATTTTCCTCCTTTCATATTCAGCTTATTTTCCTCTTTTATTTTCAGCTGTTTTTCCACTTCTTATATTTAGCTGATTTTTCTCTTTTTATGTTCAGCTGATTTTTCAAAATGGATAAATGGATCTTGATTTAGTTTCTATGCATGATTGGCGCATAGTATTGCCCATAATTTTGACGTTCATGGAACAGAATATTTAAATTCGAATGTTTGTTGTATTTTATCTCATGAATTCAATGTATGAAAATCAAAGTTCTGAAAATAACTTACAACAGGTACGTAACTGTTATCAGCCCTCTAAAAAAGAAACTAAAACACTTTGTCAGATAGTACACAGAATATACATGCTGTAATAGATTCTTAAGAACTGAATAGATTCTTAAGAACTTAAAATTCTTAAGAACTGAAGAATCTCATTCTGCCAATAATTCGATATCGAATTGTTTTGCACTATCAGAATAAACCCTAGGACTCCCTAGTCAAGTGTTTTTAGCCTCTGAGACACTATTGAACGGTACATTAACTTGATGTCATAAAGCTACCCGGATAATCTTCTATAATAAGAATGGATTTACTCAGAAGTAATTATAGATTTTCTTGTTTGGAATGACATCTCTGATAACCATCCGTTAACCCTTTATGCAAATGGAGCATTAAAGCCTGTTTACATTGCATCCGGAGTATTATGTTATATGTTACTATGTTGGCTCCGAGATTGTTGACGGACTGTGATTGGTTTGACATATCACGTTGTCAATGAATCAAGATCTGTGATTGGTTAAAGCTATTTACGATGACGCTACATAACGTTCCGGGTTATTCGAACAGGCCCTTACGCATTATTGGAATAGTACTTTTTTTTTCCTTTAATTTAAATTTCTTTTACTTTTGTTGAATTTAATATTAAATTGAATACTTTTGTTGAATTTAATATTAAATTGAATAATTTTCTTAAATTTAATATTAAATTTAATACGTTTGTTGAATTTAATATTAAATTGAATACTTTTGTTGAATTTAATATTAAATTGAATAATTTTGTTGAATTTAATATTAAATTGAATAATTTTCTTAAATTTAATATTAAATTTAATACGTTTGTTGAATTTAATATTAAATTGAATACTTTTGTTGAATTTAATATTAAATTGAATACTTTTGTTGAATTTAATATTAAATTGAATAATTTTCTTAAATTTAATATTAAATTTAATACGTTTGTTGAATTTAATATTAAATTGAATACTTTTGTTGAATTTAATATTAAATTGAATAATTTTGTTAAATTTAATATTAAATTTAATACTTTTGTTAAATTTAATATTAAATTGAATACTTTTGTTGAATTTAATATTAAATTGAATAATTTTGTTAAATTTAATATTAAATTTAATACTTTTGTTGAATTTAATATTAAATTGAATACTTTTGTTGAATTTAATATTAAATTGAATAATTTTCTTAAATTTAATATTAAATTGAATAATTTTCTTAAATTTAATATTAAATTTAATACGTTTGTTGAATTTAATATTAAATTGAATACTTTTGTTGAATTTAATATTAAATTGAATAATTTTGTTAAATTTAATATTAAATTTAATACTTTTGTTAAATTTAATATTAAATTGAATACTTTTGTTGAATTTAATACTAAATTGAATAATTTTGTTAAATTTAATATTAAATTGAATACTTTTGTGGAATTTAATACTAAATTGAATAATTTTGTTAAATTTAATATTAAATTTAATACTTTTGTTGAATTTAATATTAATATTTTTTCCGCAGTCAAATTAAACCTAATAATTTCCTTCCTTAAATGTAGTCAGATTTGTAACGGAAATCCACGTCTAACGACATTTCCAGTTAATCTCCCAGTTTGCCTCGAAATATATTTTAAACCGCGGCATTCTTCGAAATCGCCGAGCTTTACAGATCGGGTCTTTCCCCGAAAAGGTCAGAAGCCCTGAAATCATTTCGTCTCGATATTTAAAGCATTCTCCCTCGAATGCGCAGAATTCGAACTATGGGGGAAATTCCGTTAATCCAGTTGTCCTTTCGGAACTCCGGTGCTCAAATGGAAGCGTCATGTCAAATACGGTTTCAAAGCCCCGCTTCTTTTGTTGACACGCCATGTTGTGTTAGAGAACGATTCGTTTCCAAGTACAGTCGCATATTTGACGGCATTGTGCGCTTCCATTTACAGGCACTTGACGTTGGGCGTGATTGAAGTAACAGAATGGCTGCAGGCAGTTAAAGATGACAGTTGTTTGTTAGGCACGCTTTCCGTGTGGAGCCCGAGCTTGAATATTCAAGATATCCAAGTCTCTTATAAACTCCATTTTTGGTCAAAATATTGATTTTTTTTTCATCCTCAACCGATGCATGAGGTTAAAGGATTACTGTTTAGCGTAAGATGACGTTCCTCCATAACGGTCCTCTGGAAAGCAAAATTTCAGACGGCATACTAACAATAAGATAAAATAATTACAAGAAAACTTTTTATATACCATGTTTTAAAATTTTCTGTTGAATCATATAAACTTGACAATTCTATATATTAATAAATACTTTAAAAAAATTTTTTTGACGAATTATCCCATCAACTTGAAAGAAAATGAAGTTCATTGGAAGTTAACTTGCGTTTAACTTTTCGTTCCCTTCCCGGCCGATAGATGGCTGAACCAGTCTACAAAACAAAATTAACTAAAAATAAATTCATGTATGCTTAAAGATGGCTAAAAGTATTAAAATAATGCATTGTCATCTCGTGTTCTAAGCTATTCTAAAAGTTTAGTAAAAATCGATTAGTTAGTTAAAAATCGATTGCAAGATTTGTACCGGACAAACAAACACACACACAAAAATCAAACAAACAAGAAAGCGAGTTAATAAAAACATGGTAAAAATGGTATTATCCCATCAACTTGAAAAAAAAAAGAAGTTGAGTGGAAGTTAACTTGCGTTTAACTTTTCGTTCCCGTTCTGGGCGATAGATGGCTGCACCAGTCTGCAAAACAAAATTAGCTGAAAATGAATCAAATCTGCTTAAAGATGGCCAAAAGTATTAAAATAATGCATTGTCATCGTGTCCTGAGCTATTCTAAGAGTTTCAAATGTCCAGCTAGTCGGGAAGTTAGTTAAAAATCGATTGCAAGATTTGTACTGGACAAACACACACACACAAACAAGAAAGCGGGTTAATGAAAACATGGTAATAATATTAAATAATATTAATTTTTTTTTTTATTGGTGATTTTTAAGACTGTATCTCCAACATTTTCTAAGAGTAGCTCCGTCACATTATTTGCAAATCAAGCTCTTCTGGTGACTGAGTGATCCAAAATATCGTTAACACAAAAGAGTCAAATAACTCCGACTGCCTGCTGTGTATCAATTGGCCACGGAATGTTGAAAAAGCCATAAAACGAAAGCGGCCCATTACTATGCCACAATGAACGAAAGCCATCAAGGCGAAAGCTTTGCACAGCATTGATATGTAAATCATGCGTCGGGTCGATAAATCTAGACCCATTAAGAGACATTTTTCTACTCTCCCTGAGTTGTAAGTTGGGATTGTAGATCCGGACTAGAAATTCAGAACCTGGTATTACCTGGGTTGGAATAATTAGTGAAAAAACATATAATATAAACATACTATATATAATATAAACATACATGTAATATAAACTTAATATAATATAAACATACTATATATGACAATGCCTTTTTTAAATACATTTAGACTCTTTAAGCAGATTTTTACCTTGATTCTATTATTTTCAGTTAATTTTGTTTTGTAGACTGGTGCAGCCATCTATCGGCCGGAACGGGAACGAAAAGTTAAACGCAAGCTAACTTCCACTTAACTTGATTTTTTTTCAAGCTGACGGGATAATACCATTTTTACCATGTTTTTATTAACTCGCTTTCTTGTTTGTTTGTTTGTTTGTGTGTGTGTGTGTTTGTTTGTCGGGTACAAATCTTGCAATCGATTTTTAACTAACTTTCCGGCTAGCTAGACATTTGAAACTTTTAGAATAGCTTAGAACACGAGATGACAATGCATTATTTTAATACTTTTAGCCATTTTTAAGCATACTTGAATTCATTTTTAGTTAATTTTGTTTTGTAGACTGGTTCAGCCATCTATCGGCCGGAATGGGAACGAAAAGTTAAACGCAAGTTAATTTCCAATTAATTTTATTTTCTTTCAAGTTTACGGGATAATTCATCAAAATTTTTTAAAAAAAGCATTTAATAATACATGGAATTGTCAAGCTTATATGATTCAACAGAAAATTTAAAAACATGGTATATAAAAATTTATTTTTATCTTGAAATTATTCTGAAGGATATTATTGTGTTTGCATTCAGTGCTTCAGTTAATTGATTTTATAATATCTCCTTTGAAATCATTGTTGATATAATTGATAGTTAAATATTTTTGAAGTGATATTTTTATACTTGGTATTTTCATATCTTTCTTATTGTTTTTGATAACATTTGATAATCTGTAATTTGTTTTGTGAATTCAAGTATATTTCGATGTAACTTCTGAAGATAAATGTAAATTGTATTTTCGAAACCAACCACACACACACACACACACATATATATATATATATTATGTATATTATATATTTTGATGTCTTTCTCATTGTTTTTGATACCAGTTGATAATCTATAATTTGTTTAGTGAATTCAAGTATATTTCGACGTAACTTCTGAATATAAATGTAAAGTGCATTTTTTAAACCAAACACACACACACACACACACACACACACACACACATATATATATATATATATATATATATATATATATATATATATATATATATATATATATATATATATATATATATATATATTATATATTTTGATGTCTTTCTTATTGTTTTTGCTAACAGTTGATAATCTATAATTTGTTTTGTGAATTCAAGTATCTTTCGATGTAACTTCTGAAGACAAATGTAAAGTGCATTTTTGAAACCAACCACGCACACACACACACACACACACACACACACACATATATATATATATATATATATATATATATATATATATATATTATGTATATTATATATTTTGATGTCTTTCTTATTGTTTTTGCTAACACTTGATAATCTATAATTTGTTTCGTGAATTCAAGTATCTTTCGATGTAACTTCTGAAGATAAATGTAAAGTGCATTTTTGAAACCAACCACGCACACACACACACACACACACACACACACACATATATATATATATATATATATATATATATATATATATATATATTATGTATATTATATATTTTGATGTCTTTCTTATTGTTTTTGCTAACACTTGATAATCTATAATTTGTTTTGTGAATTCAAGTATATTTCGATGTGACTTCTGAAGATAAATGTAAAGTGTATTTTTGAAGCCAACCACACACACACACACACACAGACACGCACATATTATATATATATATATATATATATATATATATATATATATATATATATTCATTCTTGGGCCCGTATTCTTGGGATACTTGCTATCCCACCCTGTAAGGAAAAGGTTAATATAGGTGGGTAGTAAGCCTGTTGGATTCGCTGATCTCAGTGTTAACCTAATGAGAAATTTTAATGATGATTGTTGACTTGGAATGAAAGTTTTTCTTCTTTTAAATAGACTCCGTAATAGAAAAGGAATTTTTTTTTTTCAATCGGATTTATATTTTTCATTCTTTAAAAGAAACGAAAATAACGTTTTAAATTTTGAATTATTCGTGGAAAAATTGTGGTATACTGTGTTTTAAACCCACACAATTTCCCAATTGCAAGATAAAAAGAACTTTTTATATACCATGTTTTTAAATTTTCTGTTGAATCATATAAACTGGGCAATTCTATGTATTAATAAATACTTTTTAAAAATTTTTTTGACGAATTATAGCATCAACTTGAAAGAAAATGAAGTTAATCGGAAGTTAACTTGCGTTTAACTGTTCGTTCCCATCCCGTCGTATAGATGGCTGCACCATTATACAAAACAAAATTAACTGAAAATAACTGAAAATTAATTTAATTCAGTTTAAAGATGGCTAAAAGTATTAAAAAATGCATTG
>OU015503.1:104335788-104350788 GCA_907164885.2 Dolomedes plantarius
AATCATATAAACTTGACAATTATATGTATTAATAAATACTTTTTTAAGATTTTTTTTGATGAATTATCCCATCAACTTGAAAGAAAATGAAGTTAATTGAAAGTTAACTTGAAATTTAACTTTTCGTTCCCGTCCCGGCCGATAGATGGCTGCACCAGTCTACAAAACAAAATTAAATGAAAATGAATTCAATTTTGCTTAAAGATGACTAAAAGTATTAAAATAATGCATTGTCATCGTGTTCTGAGCTATTCTAAAAGTTCCAAATGTCTAGCTAGTCAAGAATTTAGTTAAAAATCGATTGCAATATTTGTACTGGACAAACACACACACAAACAAGAAAGCGAGCTAATAAAAACATGGTAATAACTATAAGGCAAAGAGTGTGCACGTATTAATATCTTTATTAGGTTTCCGTAAAGTAAATCAAAGTTACTAACTTGCTATAAAAGTGAAATATTAAATAGAAAAGTTTCAATAATATTCCAAAACAGATGAACCCAGAAAAAAAGAAGTTACATAATATTGCAGAAAAATAAAGTGTCTCTCAACTTGTTTTAAAGAAAACCGCAAATAACATTTTCAAATTCAAATAAGTTGCCATGTTGGATTTCGAATAGTAATAATTTCTTTTTCTAGACATAATAAAAGAGGAAAAATATTTTCAAAAAGCATGAAGTCTTGCTCTTCAATTTTGAATAACTTTAGCGAGAAAAAAAAAACTTAAGCATTCATGTTTTGCTTTTGATCCAAAAAGCTGAATTTTAAAATATCGCCACTTTTTTATTCAAAAACTAGCTGAAAACCCGCGCTTCGCTACGGAGTACATTCAAGTTAAATACAACGGTCAACGTATGCAATTTATGCAAAAAATAAATATATATATTTATAATAAATGCAATGATCAATGTATACAATTGATGTAAAATATATATCTATCTATATATATATATATTTATAAAAAAATCGTTAGGGATATGCATTTTTTTGGATAATATCCAATCGTCTGCTGCATTAGAAAGAGAAATTTTTTTTTTTTTTGTCTATTTAGTTGTTACGCACGTGACGATAAATTTATTGAAAGTACCAGAAAAAGAAATCACGTGATCAGCATTTAATAAATTAAATTCTAAAAATTAATCTTTAAAAATTCACCAAAAATCAGGAAATGGAGCTAAAAATTCGAAAAAATTTCATTTTGAAGGAATTTTTGTGATCTTTCTCGTGATATTAATTTTATAACCCTCAATGTATTATTTTAAATGCAAACGTAAAAAAAGTTTAAAAAACAGCTTAAAAATTTAATTTAAAAAAATGTAAGAAGAATTTTTGAAAACTCTTTCTTAGTGCACCCCTACACTATTAGAAGAATCGCCATGCAAAATTTAAGCCCTTTAGGTCCAGCGGTTTGGTCTGTGCGTTGTATGTCAGTCAGTCAGTCAGTCAGTCAGTGAATGAATGAGTCAGTTACGGAACTGTTTTATATATATAGATAAAAGATCTAAAAATGTGAAATATTTCTGCCTACTGAACCCAGAAAGGCTTGCGACGATATTTTGGAAATTTTCATATGGAAATCGACAGTCAGTGGCAAAATTCGTACGGCATTTTCAGTGGACTATGAAAATCTTCAGTTCCCATGTTAAGCTACAGGGAATATTTTTTGATGTTTTGTAACAACAGATATGCAGATGTGTAGATCTTAACGCGTATTGCACGCGTTTAGAAAATTATTGTTTTTCAAAATTAACTTTCTCTAAGATAACTTTAGTCGTCACTTAGTAGACATCAATAATTTAATGTCTAACAAATATGCAAATAACTATAATTCTATTTTGAAATGATAAAAACGGAAGGAGACTTAAAAATACTTATTGATACCAGTCGAAATATGACGGCTGTATAGTAAACAAATGTAGTAATTCACAAATTATACTCAACACATCATTGCCGAATGTTGAAAATCATTATATTAAGAATAGAGAAATACACTTTAAAATATTGTTATTAAACCGAATAAAAAAAGGGGTACTGAAAAGTGCGAAATAAGCAATTTCCGTCAGGTTTAATTCTATATCTCCCAAACATTATCTATATATATAAAACAGTTTCGTAACTGACTGACTCACTGACATACAACGCACAGACCAAACCACTGGGCTGAAATTTTGCATGGCGAATCTTCTTATGGTGTAGGGGTGCACAGGAAAAGATTTTTGTAAAATTCTTCTTAGATTTTTTAAAATTAAATTTTTTAAGCTGTTTTTGTAACATTCTTTAAAGTTTGCATTTAAAATAATAATTTAAGGGTTATAAAATTTATATCACAAGAAAGACCATAAAAATTCCTTTCAAATGAAATCATTTTCGAATCTGTACCGTCTTTTCTGATTTTTGGTAAATTTTTAAAGATTCATTTTTAGAATTTAATTTATTAAATGCCGATCACGAGATTTCTTTTTCTGGTACTTTATATAAATTTATCGTCACATGCATAACAACTAAATAGACAAAGAAATATTTTTTTTTCATTCTAATACAGCAGACGATTGGATATTATCAAAAAAAAAAAATAAATATCCCTTATGATTTTTTTATAAATATAAATATATATATATTACAACAATTGTATACACTGATCGTCGCATTTATTATAAATATATATATTTATTTATTTTGGCATTAATTGCATACATTGACCGCTGTATTTAATTTGAATGTACTCCGTAGCGAAGAGCGGGTTTTCAGCTAGTCTATATATATAAAACAGTTCCGTGACTGACTGACAGATAAAGCACAGACCTAACCGCTGGACCTAAAGTGCTGAAATTCCGACAGACACTGTCAAAAATTCAGATGATGCCGTTAACTATCCGGTAGAGTATTTAAATTCCCTTAAACCACCGGGTCTTCCATACCATAAGCTCTCTTTGTGGAAGGGCAAACCCGTAAATACTCCTTCAGAATTCAAAACCACCGAAATTGTGTAATGGCACTAGGCTACAAGACAAAGCCCTGCATAAAAATTTAATTGAAGCCATTATTTTAACCGGGTGTGCTCAAGGAGAAAAGTGTTCGTGCCACGCATTCCTCTAATACCCAATAATCTTCCATTTCACTTTAAGAGACTGCAAATTCCCCTCAAAGTATGCTTCACCATGACGATAGATAAGTCTTAACGGCAAACATTAAAACACGTAGATTTAAGAGAAAATTGTTTCTCCCACGCTCAGTTTTACGTAGCTTGCTCACGCGTAAGTTCGCGGACAAGCCTGGTAATATTAGTTCCGCCCCATGAGGAAACAAAAAATACTGTTTATAAGGAAATACTCTGAAAAGCAATTTCATTATTTTTTCATTGTTATTATCCTAAAATGTACTCCGCAGCGAAGCACGGATATTCAGCTAGTTAAAAATAAAATGGCAGAGAGAGAGAGCTACAGAGATTCCTCGGAATAAGCAAATTAACGTGTTTATACTGCCTCGTGCTTGGTAAGTTTCTAAAGACAGATTTAAACATGTCACTGAATATGGCGCAGAAAGCAATTTTTAGTTGTTAATTAACGCAAATGAATAGAAATCCTGTTTACAAAAACCAAATTTGACGCATCTATGGATTAAAATCTTTCGTTTAAGACCAAAATGAAGTAAATTGATGCAGAAGTTTTTTATCATTGACTGACCAAAGAATCGGATTGGCAACTAATTTTTACCTTAAGAAGCCCATATTTCCGATTCCCTCTTTAGAAAGGAAAATTTCATACCCCATTTGCAAGAATATATATATATATATATATATATATATACGTATGTATGTATATGAATTATGTATATATAGTATATTATATATAAATATAGATATATATATATATATATATATATATATATATATATATATATGTATGCATGTATATATATATGTATATATATATATATATATATGTATGCATGTATATATATATATGTATATGTATGCATGTATATATATATGTATATATATATATATATGTATGTATGTATGTATGTATATATATATATATATATACGTATGTATGTATATGAATTATGTATATATAGTATATTATATATATATATATATATATATATATATATATGTATGCATGTATATATATATATATATGTATATATATATATATATATGTATATATGTATATATATGTATGCATGTATATATATATATATATATATATATATATACTAGAAGGTAACCCTTCATTTTGACGTGTAAGAATTATAAAAATCAGAAAAATTAAGTATTATCTTAGCTGCTTCCCGATATACCATAGAAAAGAAATTTTGATGTTGAAATTTTTTTTTAATACAGCCAAAGCTTCTTAGAAATTTTAAAAAAAAGGATGGGGAAATATCCTTCATAGATTTATTTTTATTTTCTTGCTGAGGGTATAAAAGAGAAGTCAAGAATGTTGCAAGGATTTCTTATCAAGCTTCACTAAGGAATAGGGATATTGACTGTAGAAATGGAGGCCTTTATCAACTTATTAATAAGTCCTTAAATTACATTCAAACAGTGAGTAGATTTGTCACCAAAAAACTAAAATGTTCTAATAATTTCTGCAAATTAATTTGAGTAGCATTAGCAGCATTGAAAAGTTTCATTAGTTATTTGATGTTTTAGATTAATGTCATATGGTGTTAAATTCATTCTTAGTAAAAATACATTATCTCCCCAGTTGCATTCAGAAACTATTTCTGCAGTGGTGAAGTTAGCATTAAGCCGAGTGACCATTAGGCGAGTGCTTTTGCAAAGTCCTTTTTTGATTTCGAAGCAACTTCATTATAGCCCTTTTATTAAGCATGTTGCAAACTCCTTGTGTTCTAATAATTTCTTTAAATTAATTAAAGTTTAGAAAGTCCTTAAATTACATTCAAACAGCGAGTAGATTTGTCACCAAAAACCTAAAATGTTCTAATAATTTCTGCAAATTAATTGGAGTAGCATTAGCAGCATTGAAAAGTTTCATTATTTATTTGATGTTTTAGATTAATGTCATATGGTGTTAAATTCATTCTTAGTAAAAATACATTATCTCCCCAGTTGCATTCAGAAACTATTTCTGCAGTGGTGAAGTTAGCATTAAGCCGAGTGACCATTAGGCGAGTGATTTTGCAAAGTCCTTTTTTGATTTCGAAGCAACTTCATTATAGCCCTTTTTTAAGCATGTTGCAAACTCCTTGTGTTCTAAAAAATTCTTTAAATTAATTAAAGTTTAGAAATGACTTTTTCCACGATTAACGAAAGTTGCAAATTTAAATGTGAAGACATTCTCTTCAGATCTATGTTTATCTTTGCCGCTGAGTATTATACATTGAAGTATTTATCTTTTGTAATCATCTTCAGTCTTAGAAAAAATTAGGATATTGAATGCAGAATAAAGTGCTTTATAAGTAACTATTGGTATGGCATTGTATGTATTCACAACAGTTTAACAGGTTTGTTTTCCGCCAAAGAAATGAAATGTTCCAATCATTTTTACAAAGAAATTATGCAAGTTTTAAGGTGCAGTTGATTAAAAATTTCTGCAACTTTGCATACACTGTTCAATGAAAAAGACCAAAATTTTGTGACATGACTAATGAAAAAAAGCTTTTTAGAATATTGGAATTTACAAATTGCCATTTTGTAGATAGAAATTTTATTTTATTAGCAAGGGATGTATGATTATCGGTGCATTTTTAGTTAGTTTAGAAAAAAGAATCAAGAACTACCTCTATTTTTTGAGAGATATATTCTGTAGACATTTCATTTCTTAAAAAAATAATAGTATTTGAATATTTGGTTTAATGATTAAACATTTAAAAATTAAATTTAAAAAAAAATCTTTTTTGACAATTTTTGTCTTTGCTGATTGTATCGTAGTCAGGCAACTAAATTGCCAACCCTTTCATCATTGGTCATTTTTTCCCCCCGCAAAGAAGAAAAACTTTCCACAAACGGCATTTGTGTATATTATGCATGTCTGGTTATTTGCTACTAAAAAACAAATCTTTGAACTTTTTTGTAAATTATTAAAATAATATTAACTTCCTTTTACATTTCTTGTAGAATTTTTAAAATACTTCTTTGAAAACAATATTTTGCGTAAAATATCTATTGTCTTTTAGCAAATTTCCTTGTAGTTGACATTCTTTAATTTGAACTTTAATTTGGTGGGGATTTCGAGATCTTGATAGTGCAACATAGAGTTGACCGTGTGAGAATACAGGCTCATCAAGATAAATTCCTACATGATCGAATGTTTGTCCCTGTGATTTATTTATAGTCATGGCATAAGCTGGAATGACTGGAAACTGCCGGCGTTTGAGGATGAATGGCAGATTAATGTCACTTGGTGTTAAATCCATTCTTGGTAAAAATACAATATCTCCCCGGTTGCATTCAGAAACTATTTCTGCAGTGATGAAGTTAGCGTCAAGTCCGGTGACCGTAAGGCGAGTGCCGTTGCAAAGTCCTTGCTTGAGATTCAAATTTCGAAGCAACATGATTATGACTCCTTTTTTCAACATCAACATATGTGGTGGCATACCTGAGGGAGTCTGTTCATGTAGAAATTCTGATGGGTAATTAAGAGAATCATTTGGATCTTCAGATATGATAGAATCTGCACTATAATATAATTGAATTTCTCCTTCAAGTTTTTCAATGATGGCACGATTTATTTCAAGAGTCTTATTTGTTGGAGCTAAAATAACTCTTTTTGCAAGCTCTTCAACTGGTATGTTACACAGTTGTTCACCATAAATGGCTTCAATTAGACTGTTCTCAACAATCATTTGCTCAGGTATTTCAACAGAATTAACTGGTAATCCAAAAATATGAGGAAGATTGCTTAAACCAATGTTGAGTAGCCATGTGTTGTGTTGATTTTGGCCGATGCTACGCATATTTATAGTAAGGCTGAGGTGAGTAAATTTGTTCCAGAGTGGGCTTGATTTTATACAGCTTTCAATAATATCAGCTGGAGTACCTCTTGGGACTACTGGAAGTGTCTGCCTGAAATCGCCTCCAAGTACTATTACTTTTCCTCCAAATGACCTATCATTGCACATGACTTCACGCAACAATATATCTATACAACGAAGACCATCTTTAGTGAGCATTGTAATTTCATCAATGATAATCAGCACAGCCATTCGTAGATTTTCAGCTTCTGGAGATGTTGTTCGCATTGTTGAAACCGATGTGTCAAGGAGAGGAACTGGTAACTTGAACCCACTGTGAACAGTTCGACCACCTTTTAGCAATGTTGCAGCAATGCCAGTCGTTGCAAACGGAAGTGCAATTTTTCCTTTTCCTCGAACAAAAGACAACAGTGTTGAATACAGATAAGTTTTTCCAGAACCTCCTGGACCATCCAAGTAAAAATATCTATCATTTTTCTGTATGTTGTCAATTGCTGCAGTAATTTTCATGAATGCAGAAAGTTGTTCGTTATTTAGAGATATTATACATCTTTCAGCTGCCTCTCTTTCGTCAGACTGGTTGAAATCCTGAATTTTGATTGGATTTCCTGTTGGAATAGGTAGACCAGCTGAAGCACATGACAATCCATGTTGTTTGAGAATTTCATTGATGTCATGTAGAGCAAAGTTAAAAGCTACTGTTTCAATATTGATACCCAAATAATCGAGAGACATGTTAATATGGTATTTATTCCAAAGCTCTAATGCATTTGTCGGATTGCAGAAGCAAAGGATAAATGCAAATGATTGCCGCAATTGCTTTGGCATTTGGAAAATGGCAGCATCCTGTAAATACAAATCCCACTCTTCATCTGACTCCGTCAAGTAACGATGGAAAGCTGCTTGCTTGAAAGTATCGTAGACAACATTGCCAACCGTTCGCAGAAATTCAAAGCTTATAGCGCCAGGGACATGAAGCAGCAATATGCGGAGATAGAACCTCTCTTCATCTTTTACACTAACATGGTACATCCTTGAGATAATTTTATTACCTCCTCTCTGTCTTTTTTGCCAGCTATTATGAATATACACATAGTGATATGGAATATCTGTGTACAACAATGCTTGTGCATCAGTATCTCTGTTATTTAACTCAAACCATGACTCAAGCTTTGTTCGTGATGATCGTGCAGCTTGCAAGGCTTCTACTTCATGACCAGCAGTAAATATAAGGTGTTGCTGGTTTGGGAGGTGTACTGGCAGTCTCATCACTGCATGTGAACGGTCATGCATTTTTGATTCAAGCAATCTCCACATTGCTTCTGGTGCACCTACATATCGAGCATCAATGTAGTTAGCAATTTCATTGATTTGGAGTTGCCCTGCAGTCAGAATCATATTAGCACAGTCAAATCCCTTATAAATATATTTGTAAATATATTTAATTGCACGCATAGAGGTACAAACTTCAACATTAATGTGTGCATTGTATTCACACAAGCAACAGGTATGGATTGTATGGAACCACATCTACTATCCATTGATCTACCTCTAACTTCAACTGTTACATTTAAGCGTCTACGGTACAATGGATAGCCATTAATGTTGATAGTTGTTTCTGTTTGAAGTTGCTTGGGAAACTGCTTTTTACATTACCCATGTTCCATGCAAGGTGCTTCAAGATTATCAATACCACATGGTCCATGCAACATGCATTTTGTTACAATTTCATGCAAGCGTGGATTTTGATCAGGCAATGGAATCTCAGCACGCACAAATTGATCAATACGCTCAGCAGTTGAAAATTTGTCTTCTACTCGTAGAACAATTAAAATGTGAGCATGCGGCAGTCCTCGTTTTTGGAATTCCACAGTATAAACATGAGCTGTAGCTTTTCCAAAGACACTGTGAACAACCAGATATTCCATAAGAGATTTTAGTTTCAACTTAAAGACTCGTGCCACCAAATCAGGACGGTCATGTGTTTGTTCTCCTGGTCGTAAATTTTCAGTGATTTCTCGCCACTTTGGATTCGCCGTGAATGTTATAAAAAGATCTGGTGCACCAAATTTAGCAAATATGGACATGGCATCAGCACATCGTTCTCTCATATTTCTTGGTGATCCTTCAAATGATGAAGGCAAAATTATTGGAATTCCTGCTCGCATTCCAGTATTTTCATTCTCAATTTCAAGATGATCTGCAAGTCCTTGATAGAGCTCAGTTCTTAACTGCTGCTGATGCATTTTGATGAAATTGAGATTATTTGCTTCTACCTGAAGATATGAATCAACAATCCACTGCTGAGAAAGTTTTCCTGCACTAATTATTGGATTAAATTCATCTCGAATGGCAGTCAAAGCAACTTTGTATTGAAGCATTGTAACATTCACTCTGCTGCGATTTGCTTGTGCTCCATCATAAGCTTCACAACTCCAGTTCGGTTGCCAACCTGGCTCGCCATAGGGAAACAAGATGGGATAAGCCATTGGATCCAAGTTTGGGATCAAGATATTAATATTAATAAATGGTTGCAAAGGATTTTCTGGATTGAAAGGATAGACACGGATGTCACGTTCAAATGGAGGTTCTCCGTCACTATTCACAAAGACCATGGCAATTTCATTGGCGGTTGGTGCATTGTATCGACGCTGATCAGAGTGTCGGTCTCGTCTGAACACCATATTTACGATAGGAATATCCGCTCCTGCTTGACTTGCTTCTTGAACTGCTCGAGCTTGAACCTCCCTAAGCATGCAGTATGTATTTGTTAGCCGATTGTGCTGCCTGAAAAATCTATCAATCTGATCTAAAACATGCGAGAAGCAATGCTCATTAGCTGGATGGGTAACTCTTATATCAGTAGCTTGAGTACTGTCAATGACATACAGCTGAGCAAACTGGGGAGCTTCGCCATTCAGTGGTTGAATGTGGCTTGTACGACGACAAATTTGACCATGGACTTTGAAAATATAAGGTCCTCTGCTATTAAAATCAAGAACTTTTGCTCCCATTGATGCAAATGAAACCGCACTGTTGTATGAGCGAATATTTTCGCGAAAGTCTTGTGATCAGGATTGCTCGGATCCATAAGCAAGTTAAACAAAAAATTGGGGCATGACAACACATTTCCCTCAGCATCTATGGGTTTCTCCAGTTTAACTCTTCCTTTCCGGCAACAACTTTTAAATTTTCCATCAGGCGGGCGTTCTGCACTGAAATTCTTAGAACTACAAAACTGGCAAATTACGTTTATTGGTCCACAATAGTGTTCATCTATTTCAGCAGTGAAATTAATTTCTCGCCTTTGACGCTCTCGGGATAAGCGATGGGTTTCTGCATCTCTTATTCGGCGTACTCGAGTTTCTTCTGGCGACTCTTGTTGAATCCGAAGACGTTGGGTTGCAGCATTAGTCGCCCGCAATCTATCTCGCGACTCTTGGCTTTGCCTTGCTAGATATCTCCGTTGCCGTTCTCTAGCTTCCGGGAGCTTTTTTTGAGAGGGACTTTCGTTCTCGTACATTGTTATTATAATACTTAATTATAATACTAATTATAATACTGTTATAATATAACTTAAATTTGAAATAAGTTTGCTAATCTCTGAGAATGTAAATCACGTTTTTGGATTGTCAAATCAAAATATTAACTCATGTTGCCAATAGAAAAAGTATATGTAAAATTAATCAAAATATATATACTCGATCAAAATATTAAATATTAAGTTAAAAAATATCCCGAATTATCTAACAATATTGCATTTAATCCACAACATGTAAAAGCAAACCCTATCATTATTTTTTATTTATTTAGTTTTTCATGCGATTGGAGTAGTAGACTGCCATCCATTTTTTACAGTTCACTACGCGATTCATTCACATTCAAGTTTATTTACTTTCAGAATTCATCGCAAAAGTAAACAGATTTTTAAAAACTGTTAAATATACAGCTAAAAACATCCAATTTTTTTTAGTTCTGAATGTTTTATAGAAAAATAGGCTGAACAAACATGATTTGATGAAGAAGATATTTGTTTTTAGGTAAGAAAAAATTCTGATCCACATCTGAAATTGAAATTAAGCCAAACGGGCGGTTTGTTTACTGAGGACTTCAATTGAAAGATGAGTACAGCCCGGAAGTGTTATACAGAGACAACGGCTATTATATATAGGATAGTGCCAAAAAACATAAATAAAAACATAAAATTTAAATATCATCAGATCACATTCTTTTACTGATGGGGTTTTATTAAACTACTATTAGGTAACCCGTCATTTTGACGTCATAATGGAAAAAGTATATGAAAGTTAAAAAATATCCCGTATTATCTAAAATATTGCATTTAATCCACACCTTGTAAAAGCAAACCCTTCAATTATTTTTTATTTATTTAGTTTTTCATGCGATTGGAGTAGTAGATTGCCATCCAACCTTTCATTTTGACGTCATAATACTAAAAATGACGTCATAATGGAAAAAGTATATGAAAGTTAAAAAATTTTTTTACAGTTCACTACGCGATTCATTCACATTCACGTTTGTTTACTTTCAGAATTCATCGCAAAAGTAAACAGATTTTTAAAAACTGTTAAATATACAGATAAAAATATCCAATTTTTTTTTAGTTCTGAATGTTTTATAGAAAAATAGGCTGAACAAACTTGATTTGATGGAGAAGATATTTGTTTTTAGGTAAGAAAAAATTCTGATCGACATCTGAAATTGAAATTAAGCCTTACCGGCGGTTTGTTTACTGAGGGCTTCAATTGAAAGATGAGTACAGCCCGGAAGTGTCATACAGAGACAACGGCTATTATATATAGGATATATATGTATATATGTATGTATGTATGTATGTATATATATATATGTATATATATATATATGTATGTATGTATGTATATATATATATATATATATATATGTATGCATGTGTATATATATATGTATGCATGTATATACATATATATGTATCCATGTATATATATATGTGTATATATATATATATGTACGTATATATATATATATATATATATATATATATATATATATAATGTATGTATGTATATATCATTCATGGGCCCGTATTCTTGGGATACGTGCTATCCCACCCCGTAAGGAAAGGGTTGTCTTTAATGTGGGATTAAAATATGAGACGAAAATTCTCTTTGCTTAACATGGGAATTACGTCGCATGGACCACTGATAAACCGTCATAAGTAAACAGGGTTTGCGAATCTAGTTTTAGGGGGGGGGGGCAATGAACAGCTTAAAATAGAAACAACGAGACAGAACAGACATTAACACAAACATACAGGAACGAAAAAAAAAAAAAATAAATAAATAAAACAACTACTCTTTTTACAGTGTGGTTAGAAACAAAATGGAGACCAGTGCTATCTCTGCATCACCGAAGAACTCGCTGCTGCGTGGTGAGTGAAAGGCATAACTCAATTTATGTCCAGGCAAAATGGATTCCCCGGAATCCATTAAAATGGGATAAATCTGTTATGTAATGTTGATTAACATCGATTTTTCGTCGTATTAATTTTGGAAAGTCCTCTTTCACGCTGCGATCCTGTTACAAAATGTCCTCTTTCCCCGAAAGGTCAGTAAGTAAACAAACTGGAGGGAATAGCGCTTTCCCTAAGTGGGAGTTTAATTGTGGAGTGGGCTGCACTCATTGTTGCAGTTTAATCTGTTTTGTGACATGTCAGTTCTGGCGAGAATTCCGTTATTCAAAAATGTTTTATTCAGGCAGTGGTTTATAATTTCGAGAACAGAGACTATGTTATATATATATATATATGTCGGATTTGTCTTCACGCCCATTTTATTAACGTATACTCTGAACATAATCATTTTTCACTTGGCAGTCGGTGGTCCGGTGACTAGGAATTTTGTTTAATCTTACCAGTAGTTACAGACATCTCACTTCAATATACAATGACTGCAAATCCAATATCATCTAATAATATTTATTATAATCTTTCAAAACTCCAGCTACATTAATGTGATGAAATACGTCCCAATCCAGTTTAAATCACGTGCGCCCAAAGGCAACACGTCTGCTCCCTTCTTAAGTCACCATGGCTCTGAAAATCTTCTTTGTTCTTAAGTTTTATTAACGCGCTACCGACGCTCATTAATTATAAGTGATGTCATATCGAATGTTCTTTCTGTTGACCGATACACTTTCTTAGCGTGAACTCTTCAAGACTAAATCCGTCTACTAAACAGTCTCCCATGTGGTTCTGCGGAACCACATTGAATCAAGTCGAACCTTACGCGTTATTTTCACTGCAATACATTACGCCGCTGATTTGAATTAACAGACTTAATTGTTAATCCTATTTTTAACTAAAACCCGTTTTATGGTCGAGCAATCACCTCCCATATTTTTAGCCTTACACACACATACACACACACACACACATATATATGTTTGTTCATTTTTCTATATACATAAATCAGTTCCGTTACTGACTGACTGACTAACTGACAGACAACGCACAGACCAAACCGCTGGACCTAAAGGGCTGAAATTTTGCATGGCGATTCTTCTTATAGTGTAGGGGTGCATTAAGAAAGATTTTTCAAAAATTCTCTTAGATTTTTTTAAATTAAATTTTTAAGCTGTTTTTGAAACATTCTTTAAAGTATGCATTTAAAATAATAATTGGAGTGTTACAAAATTTATATCACGAGAAAGATAATAAAAATACCTTTAAAATGAAATATTTTTCTAATCTTTACCTCTATTTTCTGATTTTTAGTGAATTTTTAAAGATTAATTTTTAAAATTGAATTTATTAAATGCTGATCACGTGGTTTCTTTTCTCTTTGTGATACTTAAAATTAATTTTGCGTCACGTGCGTAACAACGAAATAAATTAAGGAAAAAATATTAAAATACGGTAAAAGATAAAATTTAACCACTAGACTGATTGAGATAGAAGTTTTTAAAGAATTCAATTCAAATTAGTATGTTTTATGGATATTAAACATACAAATTGCATACATTTAACAGCTCATGATTGCTTTTAATTCCTTAACGTTCAAATATAGCAAATTATGCAACAGAAATGAGTTTTTCTTTTGTAGGTGTGATGAAGTAAATTGTAATAAACTAACTTGTTTATGCTAACAGTTAATGAATGTGATTGGAGTGGACATTACAAACTGTGTGTGAATTTATTGAATTTCTAATTCTGATGTCACTATTTATGAGTTGCCTTTCGTACCAGACTAGCTGAAAACCCGTACTTCGCTACGGAGTATATTTAAATTAAATACAACGGTCAATGTATGCAAGTAATGCAAAAAATATGTGTATATATATATTTATAATAAATATGACAATCAGTGTATGCAATTGATGTAAAAAAAATACATTTATAAAAAAATCGTAAGAAATATTTTATAGACAAAATAATGTAGAAGAAAGTATTCAAACTAAATCTAATAGGACATACTAAAGAATATAGAACAGTTAATATAGTACAGTTTGAGGAACATATCTTTTACTGTACTTTAATATTTTTTTAGATAATGTCTAATCGTCTGCCGCATTAGCAAGAAAAAAAAATATTTGTTTTCGTCTATTTAGTTGTTATGCACGTGACGATAAATTTATTTAAAGTACCAGAAAAAGAAATCACGTGATCAGCATTTAATAAATTAAATTCCAAAAATTAATCTTTGAAAATTCACCAAAAATTAGAAAATGGAGGTAAAGATTCGAAAAAGATTTCTTTTTAAAGAAATTTTTATGATTTTTCTCGTGATATAAATTTTATAACCCTCAGATTATTATTTTAAATGCAAACTTTAAAGAATATTCCAAAAATAGCTTAAAAATTTAATTTAAAAAAAATCTAAGAGGAATTTTTCAAAAATCTTTCTTAGTGCACTTCTACACCATAAGAAGAATCGCCATGCAAAATTTCAGCCCTTTAAGTCCAGCGGTTTAGTCTATGAGTTATATGTCAGTCAGTCAGTTACGGAACTGTTTTATATATATGGATATGCAACTATGAGACCCGCGTTCTCACTTGCC
>OU015503.1:104355788-104410228 GCA_907164885.2 Dolomedes plantarius
TATATATATATATGTCGGATTTGTCTTCACGCCCAATCTCATTACACATTCATGCGAACATCTTTTGAATCATAATGCAGTCCGTGGACCGGTGGCCAGGACACTCATAATTTATTAAACTCCATCAAATGCAGTAAACCAAGATTGACACGATTAAAAGACGACTACTATTTAAACATACTGAACTTTATTGATAAATTCCTAGACGTTCCCTGCTCCAAATTATTCAAACTACGCCCAATCCCTTTTAAAATCCGTGCGCCCAACGGCACACGCCTTTTCCCGTTGCTACCTTTCCATGGCTCTGAAATTAACCCCCTTTGTTCTTAAGATTTTGATTGACTACGCGTGCCTCAACTGACGCGCTATGACGCTCATTACCTATGCGTGATGTCATATCGAATGTTCTATGCTGACTAAACACTTTCTTTCTTAGCGCCAAGCTCAAGGCTATACGTCTACTTTAAAATTCTCCCATGTGGATCTTCGGAATTGAATCAAGTCGAACCTTTAACTCTATATTCACCGCAATGCATTACTCCGATTATTTGAAAACTCCCAGACTTTAATTGCTAAATCTTATACTTTACAAACAAAATCCCGTTTTAAAGTCGTGCGACCGCCCCCCCCCTATATTTTAGCCTTACATACACACACACACACACACACACACACACACACACACACATATATATATATATATATATATATATATATATATATATATATACACATACAAAAGAGGCAAGTAACGATAAGTAATCCTGCGTTAATATCCCGCGGTAGTTTCGTTAGAAGATACGACCTGAAATTTTTTTTCTTCTGTTAGATTAAATTTTTGCATTTGAATTTTTCTGGTTGTTATTAATTTTTACAAAGGAGACATGTTTTCTTAATCTTTAGACTGCAACACATTGTTGCTTCAGACTCTTTACACAGCACGTTGTTTTAAGCCATTGAAATTCACAGTGGAAATTATCTTTTGGGCGGACACAGCGAGTTTCCACCTAATGAGCAACGACTGTGGATTAATTTTCTCGAAAACTACGACGAATTAGAGGCTTGAATTTTGCCAGCAGGTTTTAAATTTAATGTAGATTTGAGGGATCTAAATAGGATGTTTCTAACTTTTCTCGTTAAAAATACATTATGAAGGTCTCTTTTCGCGAGACAGTTACACGATAGTAGACCTAATGAATATAACGCTTTGCAATTTCAAAACAAAATTCTAATTAAAACAATGTCTCGTCCATAATGTACTACAAATCGCAAAAAATTTACAAATAAATACATACATACATACATACATACATACATACATACATATATATGTGTGTGTGTGTGTATGTGTGTGTGTATATATATATATATATATATATATATATACACTGCTGGCCACCCAAATTGCAACACCAAGAAAGACAAGAGATATCACAACAAAATTTATTTTGTAGATAACATGTTGACAAAGTATCAAATGATTAAAATTATAGACTTCTGTGAAGTGTGGTTCCTGCCAAAATCAGTAGCCAGAGTAGCCGCCATTGTTGGAGATCACCGCTGCCACACGCCTCGGCATTGATTCAAAGAGACTTTGGATGAGTTCTTGGGGTACAGCAGACCAAGCAGCTTCCACACGTTGCCAAAGTTGATCTGCTGTGGCAACTGGGGATGGAATCTGGGTCAATCGTAGAGCAACCATTGACCACATGTTTTCTATCGGCGAAAGATCCGGAGAGCGAGGCGGCCAGGGAAGCAATTCAATCTGGCTATTGACGAAGAACCGTTGGACAATGCGTGCCACGTGTGGTCGCGCATTATCCTGTTGAAATATGGCTGTGGGCAAGGCCTGAAGGTAAGGAAGGACAACTGGCTCCAACACCTCGGAGATGTAGCGATGGCTTTTTAAAGTACCGGCAATGTGTACTAGAGGTGTGCGAGAGTGATATCCAATACCGCCCCATACCATAATAACCGGTGCAGGACCTGTGTGGAGGTGCATAACGCAGCTGTTCAGCATCCTCTCTTCACGGTGTTTCCAGACTCGAATGCGACCATCGTGGTGTTGCAGACGGAAGCGTGACTCGTCAGTAAAGACAATTTCATTCCATTCTGCCGTCCACATCCTTCTGTCATCGCACAATTGGCGGCGGAGGCGTCTGTGGTTCTGCGTCAAGGGTAGACAAAGCAATGGACGTCTTGCGGACAGACCACTCTGCTGTAAACGGCGTCGAATGGTACGCGCAGACACTGGATGATGCGTTACAGACTGCATGTGCTGTGCTATGGTTCGTGATGTGACTGAGCGATCCGTCACTGCCATGCGCACAATTTGCCTGTCATCACGTGAAGTGGTGCGCTGAGGTGGATGCGATCGAACACGCCGGTCCGTCGTACCCTCCTGCATCCAACGATCACATATCCGCATTACAGTTGTTTGGTTTCGTCCAACACGACTACCGATTTCCCTGAAAGATAATCCACAATCTCGCTAGGCCACTATCCTTCCTCTGTCGAACTCGGATACTTGATCAAAAGTTGATCGCTGTTTTCGACGAGGCATAATTGATCGTTTTTTTGAAAAAATCACAAGAAAAACACAATTGCCGAACTTGAAATCGTCGAAATCTCCGAGCCTTAAATAGCGCTTTTTGAAGTGGCACCACAGGCGGGCGTGATGTGCGTCTGCGCTGAAATTCTAATCATTTGCATATCTCACCTCCGCTAATGCATGTTGTAAATTTCATGTTATTTGCATGTTTCCTTCAGGGTGTTGCATTTACAGTGGCCAGCAGTATATATATATATATATATATATATATATATATATATATATATATATATATGTGTGTGTGTGTGTGTGTGTATATAAACAGTAGAATCTCGATCTATCGTTTTTCAAGGGACCGGTTGAAATGAACGATAAATGCGGGAAAACGATAGATGCGGAAACATAACAAAGCAGTATGGTCGTTGGGACTGGATAAAATGAACGACACATACGGAAAAACGATGGATCCGAAAACGATCGATCGAGATTCCACTGTATATATATATACATATATAAAAGAATGTTTCTTTGTCTGTTCGTATTTTATGCGCTGCCGTACCGTTCATCCGATTGCGATGAAACTTGGTCAACTTATTGCTTGAACTTGCGAGAAGATTATAGACTATTTTCATCCCACTACGATGTTCCATTCCCGAATTATGTTAGAACAAGTTTGCGCAGTATCAACGGATATTTTTGTTCAAAGCCACTGTAACATTTCATTGTTGCCAATTAAATTATAACATTTCCGTAAGAATAAATAAACATGAATTAAAAACGTGATTTATTCATATATTGGCGCACGCAAGAATGAATTTGATATATTATTTTCATATACGTGAAACACGTGCGTTTAGCCTTCACGCGATGATTTATATAACTGAAGTTACATTGAAAAACAGCAGATGATTTATTTTTGAGAAAGAATTACAATCATGACATATGTGTATATTATAATTTAAAAAGTCTCAAAGTGGCATTGAAACGTAGCAGACGATTTAGTTTTGAGCAGAAGTAAAGGCAAAATGTCAAAGATTGTTGAGAAATGAGCAATGTGATAAAAAAAAAAAAACAGAAGAGCGCGAAGCCAACAGAATTTGAAATGCAGTTAGACGAACACAAGAATCTGAAGAAAAACATTCCCAAGAGCTCGAAGGCAACAGAATTCGAATTGTAGTGATCCGAAGCAGTGAGACTGATGAAGAAACTTTTAACGCGTCGAACATACGATCGTCTTCGAGCTTCCACGTCGAAAGGAGAGGAAAGGGACGAACGACGACAGCACCAACAACAAACTAATGCTATTTGCTACCGCAAAAGAATTTTAGAGAAAACTTTAGAACATCATAACATGAGGCTAATCATTGATAAAAAATAATAATAACAAAAAGTGAATCCCGAGCGAAGCCGGGTAAAATATCTAGTATATACTCGTATATAAAACAGTTCCGTAACTGACTGACTCACTGACTGACATACAACGCACAGTCCAAACCACTGGACCTAAAGGGCTGATATTTTGCATGGCGATTCTTCCTATGGTGTAGGGGTGCACTAACAAAGATTTTTGAAAAATTCTTCTTAGATATTTTAAAATTAAATTTTTAAGCTGTTTTAGTAACTTTTTTTAAGTTTGCATTTAAAATAATAATTTGAGGGTTATCAAATATATATCACGAGAAAGATCATAAAAATTCCTTTAAAACGAGATCTTTTCGAATCTTTACCTCCATTTTCTGATTTTTGGTGAATTTTTAAAAAATTCATTTTTAGAATTTAATTTATTAAATGCCGATCACGTGATTTCTTTTTCAGGTACTTTAAATAAATTTATCGTCACGTGTATAACAACTAAATAGACAAAAAAAAATTTTTTTGTTGCTAATGCGGCAGACGATTGAACATTATCCAAAAAAATATTAAAATACAATAAAAGATATGTTCCTCAAACTGTATTGTATTAACTGTATTAAATTCTTTAGTATGTCGTATGACATTTAATTTGAATATTTTCTTCTCAATTATTTTGTCTATTAAAATATCCCTTACGATTTTTATATAAATATATATATATTTTTTACATCAATCGTATACATTGATCGTCGTATTTATTATATATATATATATATATATATATATTTTATTTGACATTAATTGCATATATTGACCGTTGTATTTAATTTGAAAGTACTCCGTATCGAAGTGCGAAGTGCGTGATTTCAGCTAGTGTATGTATGTATGTATATATAGTCGAACCCATTTATAGTGAACCCGGTATATAATGAAATCACGGATATAATGAACGAAAATAGTGGTCCCGACGTTTTTCTATTGTATTTAATGCTAATTTATCTTTTTATAGCGAACTACGAAATATTAAGAATTGGCTATAACGAACCTTTTTTTTCAGTCGACTACTGAATTTTTTTTTAAAAACTTTTTAAGAATGTTGAAGATACAACGAATGTTTGAAGTAGCAAAGAATGTTGAAGATTTTCTTATCGCGATGTGGATAGGTAAATCTTCAAAAATTTCATTATTCTTAGATTGTGACATGCAATTGTTCGAAATATGTGTTATTCGAAATTGTTTGAAATATGTGATGATGAAGTCATTACATGTAAAAATCCGACTGATGAAGATATCGTGGAAGAAATTAAAATGAATCATTCTGAAATCGAAGATTTTGCATCTGGTGCTGACTAAGAGGACCACAAAAATGACGAAACCCCCACCATCTCAGATGCTACATCAGCGATGAGTGTAATTAATAAGTTTTTGTCTACGCAAACAGTGGGAGTAAGATTGTTGGCGTCATTTTATGTAGTGGACAAAAATATTCAAAAAATGTTTTTGATAACAGCATCCCGTGAGCAGGAGATTATCGATTATTCCTGTACCAAAACAGTGAGAAACAATTAAAGGTGAAAATTAATTTATTTCCATTTGTCTTCATTTTTAGTTAATTTAATTAGTATTGTGTCAGTATAATGTAATCGATTTTAGTCAAGTTAATTAATTAATGATCAATTTGAATATATTTTATCATTTTTTACCATGTTTTTATTAACTCGCTTTTCTTGTTTGATTGTGTGTTTGTGTGTTTGTCACGTACAAATTTTCCAATCGATTTTTAACTAACTTCCCGACTAGCTAGACATTTGAAACTTTTAGAATAGCTCAGAACACGATGACAATGCATTATTTTAATACTTTTAGCCATCTTTAAGCAGGATTGAATTCATTTTCAGTTATTTTTGTTTTGTAGACTGGTGCAGCCATCTATCGGGCGGTAAGGGAACGAACAGTTAAATGCAATTTAACTTCCAACTAACTTCGTTTTCTTTCAAGTTGATGGGATAATTCTTCAAAAAAAATTTTAAAAAGTATTTATTAATACACAGAGTCGTCAAGTTTATACGATTCAAGAGAAAATTTAAAAACATGGTATATAAAAAGTCCTTTTTATCTTGTAATTATTTAATAAATTATTCTTGAAAACACATAGCAATTAATAAGTTATTTTACATTTTGTGAACTCTAACATTTTTCTTAACGGTTCGGATATGATGAACCACCAAATATAGCGAACAAAACCTTTGGTCCCTTGAAGTTCGTTATAACGGGGTTCGACTGTATATACATACATGTATATATATATATATATATATATATATATTTATATATTTATATATATATATATATATATATATATATATATATTTATATATTTATATATATATATATATATATATATATATATATATATATTTATATATTTATATATATATATATATATATATATATATATATATATTTATATATATATATATATATATATATATATATATATATATATTTATATATATATATATATATATATATATATATATATATATATATATATATATATATAAATATATATATATATATATATATATATATACAGTGGAATCTCGATCGATCGTTTTCGGATCCATCGTTTTTCCGTATGTGTCGTTCATTTTATTCAGCCCCAACGATCCTATTGCTTTGTTATGTTTCCGCATCTATCATTTTCCCACATTTATCGTTCATTGCAATCGGACCCTTGAAAAAAGATCGATCGAGATTCCACTGTATATATATATATATATATATATATATATATATATATATTCATATATATACATACACACACACACACACACACACACATATATATATATATTTATTTATTTTATTCTCCTATCCCATTCTTTCAGCTGGAAGGGGAGGTGCACTCCTACCACGTGACTGTCCCGATATTCTTTACCCCTCTCCCAACGGCCTTTTCCCTCTATTCGATGGCTCCCGCGTTTAAATTCTTGTCACAATATTTGTACTTGCCCTGCGATTTAACTCATGGCTTGCTGTAGCACTTAGTTCCTCGTTTAATGGACGCCCCGGAGCCTTGTTTGCTCTTACCTGCGCCTTTTCCGGGAGCGCTCGGAAAGAAAACACGTTTTAATTTATGTGAGTGTACCGTACGGAGGAGTGCCGTGTTGTTTTGCTTGTTTACTCTCAAACGAGACGTACTTTCGGATTCTGGCTGAGAGCGAACTTTAATTATTTTTTTCCGGTGCTTAAATTGCCCAGAGCGTATTTATTTACTCTTCCGTTGAAGGGGGATTTCGTTACCCGAAACAAATCTTTTCATTTCTCGAGTCTGTGTTTTCAACACGTGGAAATATATGAAATTTTCGCCCTCAAAAAACGTAATACTTTGGAAGTGCGAGCAATTATTTTCCTATATTTGTTAAAATGAATTTTAAAGTACGAAAATTCCTTATAATTTTAAAAGTAGACCCAATATTTTTGCTAATCCTAATCTATATTTATAAAACAGTTCCGTGACTGATTGACTGACTGACATACAACGCACAGACCGAACCGCTGGACCTAAAGGGCTGAAATTTTGCATGGCGATTCTACTTATGATCTAGTGGTGCACTAAGAAAGAATTTTGAAAAATTCTTCTTAGATTTTTTTAAATTAAATTTTTAAGCTGTTTTTGTAACTTTTTTAAAGTTTGCTTTTAATATAAAAATTTGACGGTTATAAAATTTATATCACGAGAAAGATCCTAAAAATTCCTTTAAAATGAAATCTTTTTCGAATGATTACCTCCCTTTTCTGATTTTTGGTGAATTTTTAAAGATTAATTTTTAGAATTTAATTTATTAAATGCCGATCACGTGATTTCTTTTCTGGTACTTTAAATAAATTTATCGTCACGTGCATAACAACTAAATTGACAAAAAAATATTTTTTTTCTTGCTAATGCGGCAGACGATTGGACATTATTTTGTCTATAAAAATATCCCTTACGATTTTTTATAAATATATATATTTTTTCCTACATCAATTTTATATATTGATCGTCGTATTTATTATGTATATATATATATATATATATAAATTTATTTTTTTTGGCATTAATTGCATACATTGACCGTTGTATTTAATTTGAATGTACTCCGTAGCGAAGTGCGGGTTTTCAGTTAGTCATAATTATAATGTTAATTTCATTATGCAAATTACTTATGTATGTCACTTATTGTAAGTTTTTAAGGATAAATCTCGTATCATTAATTACAGTTAAAGTTTTCAATTTCATTATGTATGTCAGTTATTGTGTTTCTTACTTGGTCGTTCGATAAAAACATCTGATTATTATTTTGTATGATTTACTTATATTGTAAATTTTACAATGTAATCAAAATAAACTATGGCGGGCCGGATACCGGGCCATATTGGTGGTGTTCACGGGTCGTAGTTTGGAGACCCCTGGTATAAGGGAATGGTGATTAGTACCGAAATATTGTTTTAAATTGGAGATGAATGCGGAGTATATGAGATGTAGATTGATGACAATTCAAACTTTCTAAAAGTATACTTTCCTGTGCTTACCGACATTGGAACAGATGTAGTATACGCAACGGGCCTATTTTTGGCGACTTTTTTTTGTCGCCAAATCCCCGTGTGTCTCCAGGGTTCTAAGTTTGGCCGCCATCTTGAAAATCCGTAAAAACACGGTTTTTTCCAATTCTTCAACTAAGCTTGAAATTTTAAAAAAACCATGTTTTTATCGGAATTTTCGCTAGATCCCCGTGTGTCTCCGGGGTGTCTAAGTTTGGCCGCCATCTTGAAAATCCTCAAAAACACGTTTTTTTTTCCCCCAATGCTTCTACAAAGCTTGAAATTTAAAAAAAAAAAAAAAACATGTTTTATCGGAAATTCCCGGCAAAAACCCGGCCGAAATAAAACACTGAACAAACCAAATTTTTTTTAAATTTTAGGAATCAAATTTTAATGATTTTAAACAAATTTAAAAAAAAAAAAAAAAAAAAAAAATTGACACTCATCCAAACTACCCAGGAGGTACGTGTTATAGGCTCGTTTTTTTAGTGGTTTCCCCAGATAAACTGGGCCTAGTCCACAGACAATACAACAAAAATCTGTGGCATTAGGCCAGATGTTGATATGTCATTTTTTTTATGTTTTTGGCAGAATACAAAAATTAACTTTTGTTGTGAAATATAAAATCGCTCAATTGAGTTTTTCAATCCAAATATTCTCTAGTTAATACTCATATTCAACCCCCAGCATATGGCTGGTCTTCAATGAAAATTTTGAATTTGGGACTAAAATATTCTATTAGAGATCAGGTATTACCTCTTTTATACACAACAGCATTTGCAAACGATACGAATAACTTAGTATTATTTCATAATTCCACTATCAGCTTTTGCCACATTAGACATATCAACTTAAAGCATAAAATTGAATTTTTCGGACATATCAACATCTACTGGAGCCATAACGCCACAGAAATATAATAAAAATAAATAAATAATTTTGGTTAAAAATATTTTTTTGTTATAATAATAAAATCTTGACTAGAATAAAAATAAATAAATAATCTTGCTTAAAAATATTTTTTTCTGTTATAATAAGAAAATCTGGATGACATATAGACGTGATAAATTCTAGGCTAGAAAAAAAAAAACACCATACAAAGCAAGTGGAGACTTCTTCTTTTCATTGCATGGATTTTCTTTTCATTGCAGTTACAGTTTTAAATTCCTCCCAGTTAATACCCGCCACAATTTCCAGAAACTTATTAAATGGATCAACGTTTGTTTCTTCGCAAATTTGCCTAAACATGTACATTGCTAAGTAAAATTGAAAGTCAGCTTGTCGGTTGTATGCCGGCAAGCTGCTTTTAACGTGTCTCCACGTGCTTTCTATAGTATTTGTGTGGCATCCACTTTTAGGATCCACAAAATGTACGCTGTGATTTACAGTTAAACGCTGGCATCCCTCCTCGCCCAAACTATCATAAGCCTTCCAACAATCTGAATAAATGGTTGTACCTGGCAAAATCCATTCATTAATTACACCCACTAGCGTATTAGCACTCCTATCACCTACAGCAACCAAAAAAAGCTTCCCGCTGCCCAGTGGCGTAGCAAAGGGGGGGGGGGGGCAAGGGGGTCTATCATGCCCCGGGCGCCACTCGCAGAGGGGCGCCAATGTAATATCCATATATTATATTACTATATGTTTTCGAGGTGGATGCCAATATAAGGTCTATATATTATATTACTATATGTTTTTCAGGGGAGAGCCCCAATATAAGGTCTATATATTATATTACTATATTTTTTTCGGGGAGGGCGCCAATATAAGGTATATATTATATTACTATATTATTTTGTGGGGGAGGGGGCCAATATAAGGTCTATATATTATATTACTATATGTTTTTAGGGGAGGGCACCAACATAAGGTCTATATATCATGTTACTATGTGCTTTTCGGGGGGGGGGGAGTGCCAAAATAATGTCTATATATTATGTTATTATATGTTTATCGAGGGCGCCAATATAGGGTCTATATATTATATTACTATATGTTTTTCAGGGGGGGGGCGCCACAAAGGTATCGTGCCCCGGGCGCCAGTTATGCTCGCTACGCCACTGCCGCTGCCCCTCTCAACTCCACCAAAAACCCATTGACCCTCAATTGCATGTTTCAACCGATGATATTTCCTCTTCCCATATTTAGACTCGTCAATTTCAGCTATTTTGCCAGGCCCCCCAATTTTCTCCGAGGATACCTCTATATAATCTAAAATGCACTCGTTGACAAACTGCCTCCAGTCGCAAACAGTATGACTATTAAAGCCATACTCCTTCCAAATTTTGCCCGACTTACTCCCGTCCAAAATCTCATAAGTCAAAAAAATAACTTCCTGCAATTTTAATCGACTATTTGAAAACCAGGATCCTACCCTAATAGAAGTATGCCGATTGCAGGTCTTCTCGTTAACATTCCTACGGCAAGAATACGTATACCCATCTGAAATTGATGATTTAACAGATAACTTCATTAATCCCGAACACCCCTTGCATAACACATTAACTTTCAACAGTCCCACTTACCTAAGAAAATTTACAAACAGCTCCTGATTGTCCGCTAAATGGATAAAAAAAAAAGTTATTCGCAATTCCTGGAGGTCCCATTGTATGTCTACCATTCGAAAAATAGAACCCAGATTTTGAACCCACAATTTCCTGATATTTCCTAACAACATCACTAACACCCAGCATTTTAGACATTGTAAATAAAAAAAGAATAAAGCAATTAATATTTTAGAAAAGAATTACTATGAATGTAATAGTAAAAAGAAAAAAAAATTAATATAAATTTAAAGCAATGAGAACAAAAAATTAATAATTAAGTATTTTAATTAAGTAATTTAAAGTAAAGTAACATAAAGTAATTTAAAGTAATATAAGGATAAAAGTTATATAAAATGAAAATTTTAACCACGTGCAAAAAAAATAGGCTTAAAAAATACGAACCACGACCTCCGACCTTCAACCTGTGAACTCAAGACGCAAATAAGTTTTTTTTTGACGCCAATAACATCAACTAACCCTAAAAACAAAGGGATGACCCAAAAATTTGGCTTGATTCCATATTTGGCGTAAAATCGCTCGCAATTTGACGTGATTTCGTATTTGGCGTAAAACCGACATTGCAAAACCCAATAGGATTGCCAGAAAAAAAAACCCGGCAAACAACTACCAGATTTGGCGAAAAATCGCCCCTTGGCGTTCGTTGCGTATACTACATCTGTACCCCGACGGAACTTAAGATCTGAGTTATGTACCTTAATATATGAAAAAATCCTGGGTGCGCCACTGTGTATGTATGTATGTATATATATATATATATATATATATATATATATATATATATATATATATATATATATATATATATATATATATAATCTAATATCAAGTTAATTAACTTCTAGAATAAATTTATTTTACTTCTTAACTGGTGTATGGTTGTCGCCGCAAATATCTTTAACTCTTAAATTTATTTTATTTTTAATTTAACGCTAAAATCGGCAAAAACTGCCCACTTTTTGAATATCCGTTAAAAGGTTCCCCTTTCTGCCGATAGATGGCGGCAGAGGTCGTTACCCCTTTCCCGTGATAGGAAATCCTCGCACAGCCTGATGGGAATGTGGGAAGCTTATGCGCACGGAAGATCGTTTTTGCGAGACTGCGCACAAGTAAAATTTATATATTACTAACGAATATAACATTATTGGGATAGTGGCCGAGAGCATTGGAGCCTCCGTCCAGTAATCTCGGGGTCCCGGGTTCTGTCCTAGCTCTGAAAGGGGGTGCTTTCGATGGGAGATATATATGTATATATATATGTGCGTGTGCCTATACAACGGAGGCTCTGTATGTAAGGTGAATACCACCCCCTGGATATAGCTGGAGTAGAGCCATTTTTTTTAATCATTGTTATCAATAAACGAAAGGGTAATCGATAAGATTACAAATGCCTGAAGGATTTATAGCTTCATAGCGGAAGGATACTTTTTTTGTCTATTTTAATATATATATATATATATATATACTAGCTGTACCCGTCCCGGCGTTGCTCGGGTAATGTAATTACCAATTTTTTAGTAGCCTTAACCCTTTGCTAATGGGCGTCGCTGTCATCCTTTTCCTCACCACGATACATTATTTTACCCATATAAATTTAATCCTTTCTGGCACATTTTGGCAAAATTTTTGACATAGGATTACTAATCAAATATCACTGCAAAAGTATTCGATTTCCTTGAAAGCGAATATATCACATCCTCCACATGCTGAAATTCTTTGAAATCTTCATAGATTTTTTCCACAAATACACCACAAATTATATGATATTAACTAAGTGCTGGCCAAAAAAATTACGGCATTACTAAATGTGATTTTTTAATCGATTATCAATGCAATAGTAATCGATTTCCTTTAACCACCGAATCCCTCATAGAAAACAAACGAACCAACACATCACGTGCATGACGTCGAAAAACTGGTTTTTCTCCTATTTTACCTTCGTCCGGAAATGAAGAACGAAATCTCCAAAATGAGATTTCTCGCAAGAGTTTCCGAATCATAAAATAAATTATTAAAAAATAACTACAATTTGTAAATTAATTTTGGTTCTGGCTTTCGAAACTGTGATGTCTAGGGTCTCTGAGATAAAAATTTCGTAAAAATGTAACGACATTTACGTATCGATTCGACAATTTGGAAAAAAGGGTCACGGACAAAATCGCGTTTTTTTCCGAAAAACGGGTGCGTACAGGCGATCGAAAAAAAATCACAATTAATCGATAAATTAAGACAGACAATTTTAATTGTGATTTCCGTATAGTGTCATCTTTCCCGTATAGGCTCGTCCGAAAAAAAAAATTCTTGGACGGATACGTTAGGATGTACGGGGCTTTTACTCGTCCGGGAGCTCCAAATCGCGACTAAATATTTAATTACGGAAAATCTAATTAAAAAATCGAAAAAAGGGCTTCGAGGTGCATAATGAGACCTCGGGAGGCATCTTCGTGTCGAATCTCAAGACTGTCCGACCTACCGTCTTTGCGCTGCGCCGCGAGCAGACAAAAACTCGGTCACACACACACAGACTTTGCCTTTATATATAAAGATATATATATATATATATATATATATATATATATATATATATATATATATATATATATGGTAGACAGCGGCTTGTTGCCCCAATTTTTCTTCAATATTTAAAACAAAATTATTAAAATTTTTAATTTTTCTTTTAGTTTGTACAATTATCACATCTTAAAGCATAACCACGAATGAGAAAATTAAAAAAAATAATAATTAATAGTTTCTATATGAAGCTCAGTAGGATATCAAGTCACTGGGCTAACCTGCCCTATCTAATGGAGCAGGCTGGCCCTCTCAGTTGATTTGATTTTCGGATTACTAACGAAAATGAAAAAACACATAAAATATAAAAGATGCAATTTTATTACGGTATATAAAAGACACAAAGGATTAGAAAAGATATTTTGTCCAACTTAACTACTGCATTCATCTGTCTTTCTCATCATCGCAATGAATGCAAACAGAAAATATCGTGTATCCAGTGACACATGATTCGTGTGCCCAACGATTGCACGTGGTACATTGAATCCAGCCATCTCCTGATTCATTGACAATTTTATTGACTTTTATAGGCTTATGAATGTAGAAAAGAAACTCCAGGACTGCAGGACCACTTGGGCCACCGGGTCAACATGCCTCGGATGAAATCGGCCAACTTGCCCCATATCGCCATTTTGGATTTTGATCGTTGTATCAAATATTCTGTAAATATTTTATCAAATCATTAGGTAGAAAATTAGCTCTGAACAACGATCTTTTAGACTGCTATTCACCTAAGTGAAACTTTAATTTAGAAACAAATCAGAAACGATTATTTATAAGTGAAAAAAAAAAAACTCCAGTGAAAATTTGAAGTGGCTTTCATTTGATTGCTTCTTCGCTGCTGACGCTGTTATGGGTGAAAGAAAACGGGTTAAAACACACGTCGCGCAGTGGAGTATTTGAGGAAAAAAACCTGGCCAAAAGTGTAAAAAATTAAAAATTGCTCAACAATTGTAAAAAGTGGATTTTATAATTTCTGACTAGCTGGTGCGTTAATCATATCATTTCCTGGAGCATAAGTAGCATCCAGCAGCTCCTAGCCTCAGTTGATGAGTAGGTTTCTTTACGAGTGGACCAGTAATTTGATTACGTTTCAGCTTTGTTGTTAGATTAAGTCTATATTTTTCGTGGCGTTAAGAATTAATGTTTTGAAATTGAATCAGTTTTACATGTTAAAAAAGGGTATGAGCTTTGTTTTAAAATATATAATACTTTACTTAGTTTTATTATTAACATATTAAAAAAATTGAAAGCTTAAAGAATGTGATTTGAAGTCTTTTTAAATGTAAGTTAGATTTCTTAAATGCTTTATGAAGGTATGTCGGAGCTTGTCGGACTTAAACTGAATTATAATTTTAACTATTACAGTATTGAGAGTCTATTTCAAAGAAAAAAATGTTCCGCAAACAGTTGCCATTTTTTTATAGAATTTTTTTTATAAAGAACCCTTTTTATTTTCATGAAAATTTCTTGACGGGTATGATAATTGAAAACGACTTACAACTATAGATGTAATCTGTATAAATGTTGTTAACATATAAATTTTTATTTCTTCTTAAGCCTTTCAGACAAAAAAAAATCAAATTTTTAGAAATAAGAGTAAATACAGTGTTGAACTTAACCAGACAAAAACACCAAGGATAGTATAAAACTTTTTTTATATAATAATAATAATAATGGATTACATCGTATTTCATTTAATAAATTTATTACTATTAGTCATGAATAAAAAAATAATCCTTAAAACAGTTTATACTATTGTAGGATAAAGTGCACAATCAGTAAATAAATTGAAATATTTTGTTATATCACAACTTAAAATTTGACTCCTTGAATACTGATATTGGTTTTAGTGATTCTTAAATACCCTTTTATCTTAACCAAATTGTAGAGATAAAAACTATATTTTTACTGGCACATTACAGGTTTTACGTTTTTCAATTTCTGAAAATGGAAAGGGAATTTATTAGACTAACTTTGTACGAATTGGTTAAGGAATCTACCGAAAACTCAATTGATGAAAACCTTCAGTTTATGGAAAACCGAGTGGCGGATATAACGAGGTGCCCAGATGCTAAACGAAGTTTACTCACTCGTTCCCTCAGGTATTTTAAAACTGATTTTAAGAATAAGTGGACTTCAGCAAATTACAAAGAGGAGAGGTTCCCGGAGACGAATGGTGATTGGTTGGCAAATAACGCCAAGGTACCTATAATTTCTATTGCCAACCCAGGCCGCCCTCAAAAAGATTTCATTGAGTCAAGTGAAAAGAGTAAACGCAGGAAAACCAAGAAACTGCGACAATTAGAAACCCCTAAAGAGCTGACATTTGCTGCAACTATGAGTCACAGAACTGCTGGAAATCCTGATGTTGCTGACTTGAGTCACAGAAACTCCAACAAGAGCTACAAAATTATATGAGCTGCTCTAGACAAAGGCCAAGGAAAAAGAGGAAGCCTTATAGTAGTCAAATCCTACAACTTCTTCTTGCAGAGGGGTCTGATGGTGGTCCTTCTCAAAAAAACCAAGAGAGTGAAGAAGAAGATGAATTTGAAGAAGATGACGAAGATCAGAATTAACGAGCATCAGATGTAAAAATTAATTTCTGAAGTCACTAGAAAACTAAGATCCCTTTGGTATACTTTGGTAAATATTATATATATATATATATATATATATATATATATAATAAAGATTGATTTATAGAGATAATTTTTTAAAGTTTGAATTTTAAAAGGTTAACAATTTAAAAAAAATTTAAAAATTTAATTTTTTAATTTTTTTAAATTTTAATGTTTTAAAAAAAGGAGTATTTACTATTACAAAGTAAGTCAAAATTAATGGTTTTAACTTTAAAAAACATGAAAAATAATTTTGGTCAGGTTTTTGCTACAAATACTCCACTGTGCGTCGCTTAGCTAGTCTATATATATAAAACAGTTCCGTAACTGACTCATTCACTGACTGACATACAACGCACAGACCAAACCGCTGGACCTAAAGGGCTGAAATTTTGCATGGCGATTCTTCTTATAGTGTAGGGGTGCACTAAGAAAGATTTTTCAAAAATTCTTCTTAGATTTTTTTTAAATTAAGTTTTTAAGCAGTTTTAGTAACTTTTTTTAAGTTTGAATTTAAAATAATAACTTGAGGGTAATAAAATATATATCCCGTGAAAGATCCTAAAAATTAGTTTAAAACGAAATCTTTCTCGAATCTTTACCTCTATTTTCTGAGTTTTGGTGAATTTTTAAAGATTCATTTTTAGAATTTAATTTATTAAATGCTGATCACGTGATTTATTTTTCTGGTACTTTAAATAAATTTATCGTCACGTGCATAACGATTGGACATTATCCAAAAAATTATAAAAATACAGTAAAACATATTTTTTTGAAACTGTACTATATTAACTGTACCCTATTCTTTAGTATGTCCTATTAGATTTAATTTGAACGGGTATTCAGCTAGTATGTTATATACTCCTCTACAGAAAAACTAAAATACATTGTTTTAGAATTTAATTTATTAACTGCCGATCATGTGATTCCTTTTTCTGGTACTTTAAATAAATTTATCGTCACGTGCATAATAACTAAATAGACAAAAAGAGTTTTATTTTCTTGCTAATGCGACAGACGATTGGACATTATCCAAAACAATATTAAATTACAGTAAAAGATATGATCCTCAAACTGTACTATATTAACTGTACTATATTTTTTAGTATGTCCTATTAGATTTAATTTGAATATTTTCTTCTACATTATTTTATCTATAAAAATATCCCTTACGATTTTTTTATAAATATATATTTTGTTTTTTCTTACATCAATTGTATACATTGATCGTAGTATTTATTATAAATTTATATGTATATATATATTTATTTATTTATTCATTTATTTATTTATTTTTTTGGCATTAATTGCATACATTTACCGTTGTATTTAATTTGAATGTACTCCGTAGGGAAATGCGGGTTTTCAGCTATTGTCTATATATTTAAGTTGCTAAGTCGATCCTTTGGGCAGTTCTAGAGAGGAAACTACTGAATCGATTTGCTTCATTTTGGTTTTAAATGAAAGATATTAATGTAGAGATGTGACAAATTTGGTTTTTGCAATCGCAATTTTTATTAATTAGCGATAATTTGCAATTAAAAAAAAACTGCTTTCTGCGTACGCACAGTGACATGTTTAAACCTGTCTGTAGATACTCACTAAGCACGAGGCCGCATTTTTTATTCCTTAGAATCTCTCTAGCTCTCTCTCTGTCATTTTTATTTTTTGATTTTGTTTCTGAGATATAGAATTCAATTATTGTGAGATTACATACATACATATATTCATACATACATATACATATACATATATATATATATATATATATATATATATATATATAAATCGTAAGGGATATTTTTATAGACAAAATAATGTAGAAGAAAATATTCAATTTAAATCTAATAGGACATACTAAAGAATATAGTACAGTTTGAGGAACATATCTTTTACTGTATTTTAATATTTTTTTTGGATAATGTCCAATCGTCTGCCGCATTAGCAAACAAAAATATATTATTTTTTCTATTTCGTTCTTATGCATGTGACGATAAATTTATTTAAAGTAACAGAAAAAGAAATCGCGTGATTGGCATTTAATAAATTAAGTTCTAAAAATTAATCTTTAAAAATTCACCAAAAATCAGAAAATGGAGGTAAAGATTCGAGAAAGATTTCATTTTAAAGGAAGTTTTATGATCTTTCTGGTGATATAAATGTTATAACCCTTAAATTATTATTTTAAATGCAAACTTTAAAAAAGTTACTAAAACAGATTAAAGATTTAATTTAAAAAAATCTAAGAAGACTTTTTCAAAAATCTTTCTTACTGCACCCCTACGCTATAAGAAGAATCGCCATGCCAAATTTCAGCCGTTTAGATCCATCGGTTTGGTCTGTGCGTTGTATGTCAGTCAGTCAGTCAATTACGGAACTGTTATATATACAGAGACTGTTCACACATTTTTTAGACAATGTATATTGTATTCACAAAACTAAATTACATAAAATTCTTGTGTTTTAAATGTTCTATTTGACATCCCTTATTCTGAACTATCTTTCGACACCGCAATTTCCAGGATAATAATGCCTTTTGAAGTGTCAGAAGAGGTATTCTATCCCATTCCTCCTGAACAGCTTTCCAGAGTCCTGTAAGGGTTTTGGGACGACGTTTGGATAATGCAGATTTTAAAAGTCCGAAAGCACAAAAATCCATAGGTGATACGTCGGGAGATTTAGCAGGGATATCAGTGAAGGGTATGGCCTTGATACCAGCTTTTTGTTCCATTTCTTTTAGGAAATGTACAGTGGATTTTGATATGTGACTGCTAGCTTTGTCCTGATGGAGTCTCACAGATTGGTGGCACTGTGGGTAAAGCGATGGAATTTCATTCAGAAAAATTGGCGATAAAATATGTTCCTGATAGTATTTGGAGTTAATCTTGACATTTTTTCCCACTCTCTTTATTTTTAACTTGCCATTATAAGAAAAACCAGCAACAATCATGAATCCCTTAGAAAAACTTTCTTTCGATTCTTTGAACCATGTATTTAAATTTTTTTCTCCCCTTTTATGATAATAAATGGCTCTTTTTTTGTTGCAATCATTTAAATACACCCATGATTCATCTATTTTGACAATTGTTTTCCATTTTTCTTTGGATAAGTGTTCTCATATAGAATTCTGCAGCGTGTCCTGCGTTCAGCGATATGATTTGGAAGAAGACGATGCACATTGCGTTTTTTCGCTTTCTTAAGATTTAAATCAACGTTTATCATTTTGTTTATAGTGGACACCGAGCATTTTAATGATTTTGCAACTGTTCTTTGACTAGGGGGATTTTCTTTTAACATTAAACAACGTTCCTTTGCAATAGTCGAAGATGTCCGTTTTTTCCTTGGATACTTGTTTGGAATTTTTGTCCCACTTGAGGCTCAAATTTGATGTTTTTTTTCCTTTCTTGTTGACGATATTACCTATCGACGCTTTAGATATCACAAAACCATGACTCTCACATCGTTTTTGGATAACGGAGTATGCATATTTCTCTTCGGAAAGAGCATAAATGTAGCCTTCGAACCACTGCTTTGTTAAAAACGCCATTTTGAATAAAAACATAACTTTCAAGCCGCAGAAGATAATTTTGACTTTTAAAAACATAGTACAATTGCAATTATTTCTTTTGCAGCAAGCGATTTTTTATTACCGCTTACCAAAATCGTCTAAAAAATGTGCGAACAGCCTTGCATATATATATATATATATATATATATATATATATATATATATATATATATATATATATATATATATATATATATATATATATATATATACACACTCCCGATATGCTACCAAACCCTTGGAGAGAACTGGATTACCATTTAGACGTTAGTCGTGCTACAAAAGATTCACACATCGAAGTCTATGACTGATATTAAAACTTTGTGAGATGTTCTTTCTTTTTAAATAATTGTTTTAGAATTCTAATGGGTAATTTCGTAAGAATAAGTCATGACTTTTGGATACTTTTAGCCCGGACACCTTGTATTTTATAATTCTTAAAAAAAAATATCAAGAAATCCCCACTGTGTAATTTTTTTTTCCTTTTGTAAAATTAAAATTTCCTTAAATTATAAAAATTTTAAATATTTGTAAAATTAATAAAAAAAAATTTCCTTCCAAAGCAAAATTTAAAAAAACTTTGAATCCAAGTCAACAAATCATTCGACACATTTTTTCCTTAGGTTAACATTGAATGGGCAAATGGAATTGGGTAAGTACACAGCAGCCTTAAGGCAAGAATTATACATACATACATACATACAGGCCCTGATTTTCCATTAGTCCCGGTAGGCCCGGGCCTAGGGGCCCCAAAAATTTTTAATTTTAAAAGGAAAAAAAAAAAAAATTCCCAATTCAATTTTCTTTTATTTCACCTTTTTTAACAGCAATTTTTTTTATATATCCTTTCAAATTTGATTGATTGGTTCATCATATGTACAGTTATATGTATAGTTCATCATATGTATGTTATAGTGTATATAAGGGATTAATAAGTTTTTCTGGTTGCATTGTATTGGTGTTTTAATGATGAAGTCAATATGTTGTATTGCTTTTTGTTATTTGATAATCATCTAGGTTTCTACGCTTCAAATAGCCAATTCTTGGTGAAATGGTACTTTCACAAAGATTCATGATTATTTTTTGGGGGTCAATTTTGGAAATGTTACGCCCACATCAGTGTTAGGGTTCCTCCATCCGGAGTTGTGCATAATCAATAATTTTCTAAATCGGTCCCTGCATACATACATACTTATATACCTACACACACACACATATATATATACATATACATACATATATATATATATATATAAATATATATATATATATATATATACATACATATATATATACATACATATATATACATATATATATATACATACATACATATACATATATATATATACATACATATATATATACATTTATATATACATCCATATATATATATATATATATATACTTACATACATATATATATATATACAGTATGCCCACTAAAGTCCCTTCCCACCCTCTTAACTTCGGAACGGCTGCCACTATATTCATAAAAGGGGTGTCTAGCTATAGTAAAGTAGCCATGCGCTACTGAATGAAACCCCCTACCACGCCACCTGGTGGAAAACTGCGGAGTTAGCATTCCTATCTTGAAAACGGAACGAGATAGGGAAAAAAAGTGATTTACAAAGTTGTAGAAAATCATCGATTTAGTACGAAAAGTTACCTTGTGGACATTAATGAGAAGACTACAACGGTTAAAATAGGCATTTGTTTTTTCGTGATTTCCTACACTGTGACGAGACAAAAGGATCTGAGAAAGAAAAAAAACTAATTTTAACAATATACCTTTATTTGAGATATTCAAACTTCTCACCGTCAGCTGCAATACACATTTGGATCCTCGTTTGAATCTCACGTTGCACACGTTGGAGCGTAGAGCGTGACACGTTGGCACAAACGTCCGTAATGCGTCGTTTAAGGTCGTGCAATGTTTGTAGAGGGGTCGCATACACCTGCTGTTTCAGGTATCCCCACAAGAAAAAGTCTAGTGGAGTCAGATCAGGCGAACGTGGAGGCCACTCTTCGAAACCGACCCAATTATTTGGTCCCCGAATTCCTTGACGAGGTACTGCTTCACTGGAGATCTCAGCTTTGGAATACTCAGCCATGACCATACTACAACCCCAAGAAGATGTCTCTTTTATAGCTGTCTCAGGTGAACAGGCGTGACCTTTCTTACGTATTTGCATACTGCAAAAATTTCGAACACTAAGCGCAAATTGCGTTGAGTTGATCAGACACTATTTTACACGATCTACGTATTGTCTACTCTGTTTATAAAGACAATCAGTACAAGGATGAAACCCTCGAGGTTTGAACCGCGGTACTTTTGATTGGGGATCAAAAGCAATATACCACTGTGCACATTGCGGTATCGTGTTTTGCCCGCAAGATAATCATTTCTCCTTTCGTTCAAGATTCGTGAAGTCACAGTGTAGGAAATCACGAAAAAACAAATGCGCGTTTTAACCGTTCTATTCTTTGCATTAATGTCCATAAGGTATATTTTCGTACTAAATCGATGATTTTCTACAACTTTGTAAATCACTTTTTTTCCCTATCTCGTTTCGTTTTCGAGATAGGAATGCTAACTCCGCAGTTTTCCACCAGGTGGCGTGGTAGAGGGTTTCATTCAGTAGCGCAGGGCTACTTTACTATACCTAGACACCACTTTTATGAATATAGCAGCAGCAGTTCCGAAGATAAGAGGGTGGTAAGGGACTTTAGTGGGCATACTGTATATACATACACACACACATATATATATATATATATATATATATATATATATACATATACACACACACACACATATATATACAGAGGCTGTTCGCACATTTTTTAGACGATTTTGGTAAGCGGTAAAAAAAAAATTGTTTGCTGCAAAAGAAATAATTGCAATTGTACTATGTTTTTAAAAGTCAAAATTATCGTCTGCGGCTTGAAAGTTATGATTTTATTCAAAATGGCGTTTTTAACAAAGCAGTGGTTCGAAGGCTACATTTATGCTCTTTCCGAAGAGAAAAATGCATACTCCGTTATCCAAAAACGATGTGAGAGTCATGGTTTTGTGATATCTAAAGCGTCGATGGGTAATATCGTCAACAAGAAAGGAAAAAAACATCAAATTGGAGCCTCAAGTGGGACAAAAATTCCAAACAAGTAGCCAAGGAAAAAACTGACATCTTGGAGTATTGCAAAGGTGCGTTGTTTAATGTTAAAAGAAAATCCCCCTAGTCAAAGGACAGTTGCAAAATCATTAAAATGTTCGGTGCCACAGTAAACAAAATGATAAACGTTGATTTAAATCTTAAGAAAGCGAAAAAACGCAATGTGCATCGTCTTATTCCAAATCATATCGCTGAACGCAGGACACGCTGCAGAATTCTATATGAGAAACACTTATCCAAAGAAAAATGGAAAACAATTGTCACAATAGATGAATCATGGGTGTATTTAAATGATTGCAACAAAAAAAGAGCCATTTATTATCATAAAAGGGCGGGAAAACTTTAAGTACATGGTTCAAAAAATCGAAAGAAAGTTTTTCCTCAAGATTAACTCCAAATACTGTCAGGAACATATTTTATCGCCAATTTTTCTGAATGAAATACCATCGCTTTACCCACAGTGCCACCAATCTGTGAGACTCCATCAGGACAAAGCTAGCAGTCACACATCAAAATCCACTGTAAATTTCCTAAAAGAAATGGAACAAAAAACTGGTATCAAGGCCATACCCTTCACTGATATCCCTACTAAATCTCCCGACGTATCACCTATGGATTTTTGTGCTTTCGGACTTTTAAAATCTGCATTATCCAAACGTCGTCCCAAAACCCTTACAGGAATCTGGAAAGCTGTTCAGGAGGAATGGGATAGAATACCTCTTCTGACACTTCAAAAGGCATTATTATCCTGGAAATTGCGGTGTCGAAAGATAGTTCAGAATAAGGGATGTCAAATAGAGCATTTAAAACACAAGAATTTTATGTAATTTAGTTTTGTGAATACAATATACATCGTCTAAAAAATGTGTGAACAGTCTCTGTATATATATATATATATATATAAATATAAACATATACACATATATATATATATACACACCCATATATATATTATATACATACATGCATATAATATATATATATATATATATATATATATATATTAATATATATATATATATTAATATATATATATATATATATATATATATATTAATATATATATATATATATATATATATATATATATTAATATATATATATATATATATATATATATATATATATTAATATATATATATATATATATATATATATATATATATTAATATATATATATATATATATATATATATATATATATATATATATATATATATATATATATTCTTGAGACCATATTCTTGGGATACATGCTATGCGACGCCTTAAGGAAAAGTTTAAGCCAAGAATCTTAATTTCTTTCTCTTTGAGTACAAATATTACCGAGCTACAGCGGGATAGAATTTAAAGGAATGAAAAGTTGCAATCTATTAGCGATTAATTACCAATCATTAATGAATTAAGTGGTCGTCTTTCTTTTCCCTCTTTGAGGACTTACTCTCGGAGTCTCTGCCTTTTCTCCAAGTAAATTTCAATGAACTAAAGCTAAAAAAAATTGCTAAGTAAGAAAAGAGGAGAAATAAAATACACAATCTATTAGGGAACTATATAAGTCAACAAGTGCGGGGATGGGTTTTTATTTAATTCTGTACCTGAAGAGAGAAGTGAAATGAAGAGACTTAATTTGAGTAATCCAATTAGGACAGAATTTAAAAGCGGTACTTCATTTTTTTTTAGGTTGGGGCTTTCATGTAGAAGTTCTCCTCTGGTCCAGGAAAAAGAAATTTTCCTGGGCTGTTTGATGAAAATTATGTATTGGAAGTTCCTTTTATCTCTCACGTTTGCGAGAATTCATTTTTTTAAATTAAGGTTATTATGAGAGTGAATATTTTCTTTTGTTCTTATGCTTTCCACACTCTCCCAAAAGGCGTGAGGTAATGCGTTGGGGGTAACGATCTTAAAACCCGAGCTACCGAACGCATCAAGCATTTTGTTGCTCTCCCGTGTATGTTCCACAACGTTATCTTCAAGAATTAAAGTGGTTTAGGGTCGTTAAATCGTAAAAAAAAATGGCGGATGTTTGGTAGATACTTTACTCGGGGAACTGGCCGTTAAGTGTAAAACGTTTATGAAATTTACAAGAAAAGTTTCGCCAAAATCACGCCAATCTCTTTTGATATTTTGTGCGTCCACTTTGTATTATGGAATGCCATTTTAAATATTTTAAGTTAACATAGATATTTATTTATTTCATATATCTTTCATTATTAAATTATTATTAATCCATCTTTTCTTATCAAAACATTTGTTAATACATACTATTTGAATAACCCTTTAGTCAATTTTCTTATATTAAATTTCTTACTCGATTATAAAAAATAAAATAGCCCTATTACAGTTTATATGAAATAAATATACAAAAAATTTCAGGTAGTCTCTTCTAACGAAACTACCGCGTATTATTTACGTAGGATTACTTATCGGTGCTTACCTCTTTTGTATATATATATATCTATATGTTATCTATCTATCTATCTATCTATATATATATATATATATATATCTGGGGCTTGGTAGAAGAAGTGCCTGTCAGTTTTCTCTAAGATGACTTTTACTCATGTCTCTTTAAAAAACATTATTTTCAATGTAAGAAGTACCCCAACCTGCCCGATGCTTTAAAAGTGTTTTCTAAACCATTGTAATGACTTGTACTTCTTATAGTTAAAATAATATTTTTTTAAAGAGATAAGCAAACGAAGTCATCTTGGAGTAAACTGACTTAGGCACTTCTTGTACCAAGCCACAGATATATATATATATACGTCAAAAGTTTGACGCATTTTGGCACTTTTCTCTCAAACTGTTTACTGCTTGTCCAAGTGATATAGATTGGGTTTGGTGCGCTACCAAAATTATAACTCGTGATACAGGGCATCTGAAATTTTGCTTTCCGGAGGAACGTAATCCTGAATTAAAATATTCTTAACATTTCTATATTACCCTGTACGAATAGTAGAAATACTTATTAGCCTTTTAAAGAAATACTAGTTAGTACCTGTCAAAACATGACGGCTGGATAGTAAATAAATGTACTAATACACTAAGTATACTCAACACTTCATTGCCAAACGTTTAAATTCATAATATTTAGAAGAGAGATATACACTTTAAAAAATTACTATAAAACCGAAAAAAAAGAAATTTGGTTACTCAATGACAAACGAAAAACTTGGTATGTTTTATTCAGTAACTCTGTAACTCAGTAAAATTTAGAAAATCATAATATTGAGAATAGAGAAATGCACTCTAAAAATTACTATTGAACCCAATAAAAAGAAATTTGTTACCCAATGACAAACTAAAACCTTGGTATGTTTTACTCAGTATCTCTGTAAAATTTTGAAAATCATAATATTGAGAATAGATAAATGCACTTAAAAAACTATTATTGAACCCCCCAAAAAAAAGAAATTTGGTTACCCAATGACAAACTAAAAACTTGGTATGTTTTACTCAGTAACTCTGTAACTCAGTAAAATGTTGAAAATCGTAATATTGAGAATAGAGAAATGCCCACCGAAAATTTACTATTGAACCCAATAAAATGAAATTTGGTTACCCGATGACAAACTAAAAACTTGGTATGTTTTACTCAGTAACTCTGTAACTCAGTAAAATGTTGAAAATCGTAACATTGAGAATAGAGAAATGCACACTAAAAATTTACTATTGAACCCGATAAAAAAGCAATAGGGTTATTCAATCACGAACTAAAAACTTGGTATGTTTTACTCAGTAACTCTGTAAAATTTTGAAAATCATAATATTGAGGATAGAGAAATGCACTCTAAAAATTTACTATTGAACCCAATAAAAAGAAATTTGGTTACCCGATCACAAACTAAAAACTTGGTATGTTTTACTCAGTAACTCTGTAACTCAGTAAAATGTTGAAAATCATAATATTGAGAATAGAGAAATGCCCACCAAAAATTTACTATTGAACCCAATAAAAAGAAATATGGTTACTCAATCACGAACTAAAAACTTGGTATGTTTTACTCAGTAATTCTGTAAAATGTTGAAAATCATAATATTGAGAATAGAGAAATGCACTCTAAAGATTACCCTTGAACCCAATAAAAAGAAATTTGGTTACCCAATGACAAACTAAAAACTTGGTATGTTTTACTCAGTAACTCTGTAACTCAGTAAAATGTTGAAAATCGTAATATTGAGAATAGAGAAATGCCCACCAAAAATTTACTATTGAACCCAATAAAAAGAAATATGGTTACTCAATCACGAACTAAAAACTTGGTATGTTTTACTCAGTAATTCTGTAAAATGTTGAAAATCATAATATTGAGAATAGAGAAATGCACTCTAAAGATTACCCTTGAACCCAATAAAAAGAAATTTGGTTACCCAATGACAAACTAAAAACTTGGTATGTTTTACTCAGTAACTCTGTAACTCAGTAAAATGTTGAAAATCGTAATATTGAGAATAGAGAAATGCCCACCAAAAATTTACTATTGAACCCAATAAAAAGAAATATGGTTACTCAATCACGAACTAAAAACTTGGTATGTTTTACTCAGTAATTCTGTAAAATGTTGAAAATCATAATATTGAGAATAGAGAAATGCACTCTAAAGATTACCCTTGAACCCAATAAAAAGAAATTTGGTTACCCAATGACAAACTAAAAACTTGGTATGTTTTACTCAGTAACTCTGTAACTCAGTAAAATGTTGAAAATCGTAATATTGAGGATAGAGAAATGCACTCTAAAAATTTACTATTGAACCCAATAAAAAGAAATTTGGTTACCCGATCACAAACTAAAAACTTGGTATGTTTTACTCAGTAACTCTGTAACTCAGTAAAATGTTGAAAATCATAATATTGAGAATAGAGAAATGCCCACCAAAAATTTACTATTGAACCCAATAAAAAGAAATATGGTTACTCAATCACGAACTAAAAACTTGGTATGTTTTACTCAGTAATTCTGTAAAATGTTGAAAATCATAATATTGAGAATAGAGAAATGCACTCTAAAGATTACCCTTGAACCCAATAAAAAGAAATTTGGTTACCCAATGACAAACTAAAAACTTGGTATGTTTTACTCAGTAACTCTGTAACTCAGTAAAATGTTGAAAATCGTAATATTGAGAATAGAGAAATGCCCACCAAAAATTTACTATTGAACCCAATAAAAAGAAATATGGTTACTCAATCACGAACTAAAAACTTGGTATGTTTTACTCAGTAATTCTGTAAAATGTTGAAAATCATAATATTGAGAATAGAGAAATGCACTCTAAAGATTACCCTTGAACCCAATAAAAAGAAATTTGGTTACCCAATGACAAACTAAAAACTTGGTATGTTTTACTCAGTAACTCTGTAACTCAGTAAAATGTTGAAAATCGTAATATTGAGAATAGAGAAATGCCCACCAAAAATTTACTATTGAACCCAATAAAAAGAAATATGGTTACTCAATCACGAACTAAAAACTTGGTATGTTTTACTCAGTAATTCTGTAAAATGTTGAAAATCATAATATTGAGAATAGAGAAATGCACTCTAAAGATTACCCTTGAACCCAATAAAAAGAAATTTGGTTACCCAATGACAAACTAAAAACTTGGTATGTTTTACTCAGTAACTCTGTAACTCAGTAAAATGTTGAAAATCGTAATATTGAGAATAGAGAAATGCCCACCGAAAATTTACTATTGAACCCAATAAAATGAAATTTGGTTACCCGATGACAAACTAAAAACTTGGTATGTTTTACTCAGTAACTCTGTAACTCAGTAAAATGTTGAAAATCGTAACATTGAGAATAGAGAAATGCACACTAAAAATTTACTATTGAACCCGATAAAAAAGCAATAGGGTTATTCAATCACGAACTAAAAACTTGGTATGTTTTACTCAGTAACTCTGTAAAATTTTGAAAATCATAATATTGAGGATAGAGAAATGCACTCTAAAAATTTACTATTGAACCCAATAAAAAGAAATTTGGTTACCCGATCACAAACTAAAAACTTGGTATGTTTTACTCAGTAACTCTGTAACTCAGTAAAATGTTGAAAATCATAATATTGAGAATAGAGAAATGCCCACCAAAAATTTACTATTGAACCCAATAAAAAGAAATATGGTTACTCAATCACGAACTAAAAACTTGGTATGTTTTACTCAGTAATTCTGTAAAATGTTGAAAATCATAATATTGAGAATAGAGAAATGCACTCTAAAGATTACCCTTGAACCCAATAAAAAGAAATTTGGTTACCCAATGACAAACTAAAAACTTGGTATGTTTTACTCAGTAACTCTGTAACTCAGTAAAATGTTGAAAATCGTAATATTGAGAATAGAGAAATGCCCACCAAAAATTTACTATTGAACCCAATAAAAAGAAATATGGTTACTCAATCACGAACTAAAAACTTGGTATGTTTTACTCAGTAATTCTGTAAAATGTTGAAAATCATAATATTGAGAATAGAGAAATGCACTCTAAAGATTACCCTTGAACCCAATAAAAAGAAATTTGGTTACCCAATGACAAACTAAAAACTTGGTATGTTTTACTCAGTAACTCTGTAACTCAGTAAAATGTTGAAAATCGTAATATTGAGAATAGAGAAATGCCCACCAAAAATTTACTATTGAACCCAATAAAAAGAAATATGGTTACTCAATCACGAACTAAAAACTTGGTATGTTTTACTCAGTAATTCTGTAAAATGTTGAAAATCATAATATTGAGAATAGAGAAATGCACTCTAAAGATTACCCTTGAACCCAATAAAAAGAAATTTGGTTACCCAATGACAAACTAAAAACTTGGTATGTTTTACTCAGTAACTCTGTAACTCAGTAAAATGTTGAAAATCGTAATATTGAGAATACAGAAATGCACACCAAATATTTACTATTGAACCCAATAAAAAGCAATATTGTTACTCAATCACGAACTAAAAACTTGGTATGTTTTACTCAGTAACTCTGTAACTCAGTAAAATGTTGAAAATTATAATATTGAGAATAGAGAAATGCCCACCAAAAATTTACTATTGAACCCAATAAAAAGAAATATGGTTACTCAATCACGAACTAAAAACTTGGTATGTTTTACTCAGTAACTCTGTAACTCAGTAAAATGTTGAAAATTATAATATTGAGAATAGAGAAATGCCCACCAAAAATTTACTATTGAACCCAATAAAAAGAAATATGGTTACTCAATCACGAACTAAAAACTTGGTATGTTTTACTCAGTAATTCTGTAAAATGTTGAAAATCATAATATTGAGAATAGAGAAATGCACTCTAAAAATTACCCTTGAACCCAATAAAAAGAAATTTGGTTACCCAATGACAAACTAAAAACTTGGTATGTTTTACTCAGTAACTCTGTAACTCAGTAAAATGTTGAAAATCGTAATATTGAGAATACAGAAATGCACACCAAATATTTACTATTGAACCCAATAAAAAGCAATATTGTTACTCAATCACGAACTAAAAACTTGGTATGTTTTACTCAGTAACTCTGTAACTCAGAAAATTTTTGAAAATTATAATATTGAGAATAGAGGAATGCACTCTAAAAATTACTCATGAACCCAATAAAAATAAATTTGGTTACCCAATGACAAACTAAAAACTTAATATAGTAACACTTTAAGTAAAATGTTGAAAACCATAATAATGAGAATAGAGAAATGCACATAAAAATTTACTATTGTACACAAATTAAAAGAAATATGACAGTTTATCATAACTAAAACATGAATAACTTTATGAAGATTCACACTTCGTAAATATGCAATGCTAATATCAAAGATGTAAAATCTAATAACTCATTGTAGGAGTAAAGTGACTAGGAATTGTAAAAATGAGAAAACTAAGTAGATATCCTCTATCGTATAATTCCATCCATAATAAAAATATTTTCCAAATATTTGGATTTCCAAGGTATAAACAAAGACGAAAAAATATGCTATAAACACCCGAACATTTATCAATTTGTGAGATAGGTTTTTCCAAATGGGGCCTACCTCTTTTGCGCATTTCCTCTTTTGTTTCAAAGTATTATGAAATCTTATTTTAAATGTAAGGTAAATATAGGGTGAGCCATAAGTTCGTAAAAACTTTAATAATTCATAAAAAAGGAAGAATTTATGATAAAGAAGTCCGGTTTGCAAGAAAGGGATCAAAAGGATTTTTTTTGTGCAGTAAATAAAAATTAGATGAAAAAGTCACAGGTAGAAGGCGCTGGCGACCCGAAACACAACTAACAAGACAACAGTACGTTCCATTCATTTATTCTTGGTATAACAATTGTTCAACATGACCTCCAGAACATTGTACGACACAACTAAGGCGACTCTAAACAGCTTGGCCAGCAACGCTCGATCGTGTAACGATAACATTCAGAAAGCGAATGAGAAATCCTCGTGTATCACGGTCTTTTATTGCAAGATTGATTTGCATGATTCAGCTGAATCTCTCGCAAGTCAGCGCCATCTACCGGTGACTTTTAACTTTTTTTTGTTATTGCTGCTAAAAAAATCCGACATCCTTGTGAACCCTTTCTTGCAAATCGCATTTCTTTATAATAACTTATTCCTCTTTTCATGAATTTTTAAAGTTTTTACGAACTTTTGGCTCACCCTGTATGTAGGTTTACTTATCTATATATATATAAAACAGTTCCGTAACTGACTGACTGACATATAACACACAGACCAAACCGCTGGACCTAAAGGGCTCAAATTTTGCATGGCGATTCTTCTTATAGTATAGGGGTGCACTAAGAGAGATTTTTGAAAAATTCTTAAATTATTTTAAAATTAAATTTTTAAGCTGTTTTTGTAACATTGTTTAAAGTTTGCCTATAAAATAATAATCCGAGGGTTATAAAATTTATATCACGAAAAAGATCATAAAAATTGCTTTAAAATGAAATCTTATTCAAATCTTTTCCTCCGTTTTCTGATTTTTGGTGAATTTTTAAAGATTCATTTTTATAATTTAATTTATTAAATGCTGATCTCGTGATTTCTTTTTCGGATACTTTAAATAAATTTATTGTCACGTACATAACAACGAAATAAACAAATTTTTTTTTTTTGCTAATGCGGCAGACGATTGGACATTATCCAAAAAAATATTAAAATACAGTAAAAGAATTGTTCCTCTAACTGTACTGTATTAACTGTACTATATTCTTTGGTATGTTCTATTAGATTTAATTTCAATATTTTCTTCTAAATTTATTTGTCTATAAAAATATCTGTTACGATTTTTATATATATTTTTTGTTTGTTTTTTTGGCATTAATTGAATACACTGACCGCTGTACAGTGTGTAACAAAATTATAAGACCACCCAAAATATCACTCATTTTAATATTATACTGCATAAAATGAATATTTTTAAAATTTGAAGCAAATAAAAAAAGTTATATTTTCTCAAATAAATCGCTTAAAGGAAAAAAAATTGAGTTAATTTCACACAGCAAACGATTTTTTGAAATCTCGGTGTAACATAATTATAAGACCATTTATTTCTTTTATTTAAAATCGTTTCCGTTTTTAAAACTATTTTATTTTTTTTTTCAAAATCGTAGATAAACTGTAACTTTACATCACAAAACAGTCCAAACGATAATATTGTAAAAGAAAATAGAATTTAATTTGTTAGTTTTTATGAGGAAATTCACAATGCCACGTGGAAGAGAATTATCTGAACTAGAAGTTCGAAAATTTTAGCTTTATAAGGGCTCTGGAAAATCGGAACGTGAAATAAGTAAGATACTTAAACGTTCTAAAACTGCTATTCATAACGTTTTAAGTAAAAGAGATTTTTATGGAAAATATAAAAGATCTGACAGAAAGAGTAAATTATCAGCTCGTGATAATAGACGAATTTTCAAGCTTGCAACGAAACAGAACTTGTCTACTCGTAAAATAACACAGCAGACAAGTAAAACTATTTCACAAATGACAGTCTGGCGCACTTTAAGATCAAATTCAAATGTTGCTCTTCGGAAATTAAAAAGAAAACCAAGACTGTTAAAGCATCATAAAGAAGGAAGGGTGAAGTGGGCAAAGGAACTCATGACCTGGGATGCTGCTTGGAAAAATATTTTTTCGGACGAAAAAAATTTGGATGGCCCGGACGGTAATATTTCCTACTGGCATGATTTATGAACGGAACCTCGGGTTTTCTTCAGTAGACAGATGGGTGGTGGCTCTGTGATGGTGTGGGGAGCTTTTGTATATGATGGGAAATGTGATCTTTAGCGAGTTCTTGGAAAAATGGACTCCATTTGTTATCAACAACTGCTTTACCAACACCTTATACCTTTTGACCCATTTTTAGGAGGATCAAACTGGAAATTTCAGTAAGACAATGCGCCATGCCATGTGTCTAAATCAACTAAAATATGGTTTCAAAAAGAAAAAATCGACGTCTTAAACTGGCCAAGCCTTAGTCCAGACCTGAATCCCCCCGAAAACTTGTGGGGCCATTTGGCTCGTCAAGTGTATGCAAATAACCGTCAGTATGATTCTGTGTATGAATTGGAACTAGCTATCATGGATGAATGGGACAAAATTCCCGAATATTTGCTCGAAAACCTAATTAATTCAATGAAAAATCGAGTATTTGAAGTTATTCAGAAAAATGGTGGATCAACATCATATTAGTTTTATTAAAAAATTTTTTTCAACTAGTGGTCTTATAATTTTGTTACAGATATTTGATTGGAAAAATTTGAAATCTATACTTATATATAAAGAGAGAGCGATTTTGTACGTGGAGGGTAATCTTCAGAACCACTGCACCTATTTGAAAAATTCTTTCACTGTTTGAAAGGTACATTATTCCAGATGGACATAGGCTATATATTATGTATATCTGATCAGTAGAAATAAAGTTAGGGACTTAATCCTAGGAATCTCCATTGTTTCCGCTACTGTCTTCTACCGCTTTTTGTTCCAAAGATTTCAACGATCCTTATCGTGGTGCTATCGCGGTGGGCTTCTGTTCTGACGCTAGTGGTTCGAACCTACCCGTTCTCCGGCAAGCCTTTTTCTTTTAAAAAATTTATTTTAATTATTAACTAACATAAAATTAATTTAAGGTATTATTTAGATTATTATTAAGGTAAAAAAAGATTTACAATTTATTGGCTATCAACTGGAAATTTATCGGTATAATATTTTGTTCAACCCGGACAAAGTCGGGACGGGCCGCTAGTTGTTGATAAAATAATTAGTATATTTAAATATCTCTTAAAAGTAATATACATATATTTTATATTTCATTTATTAACATCAATCTAATTTAATTTTTAAAAAATTATACTATTTATAGTAAAAATCACAAAATCCAGAGTGGTTTTATAATTTTGTTACACACTGTATTTATTATAAATATATCTATATTTTGTTATTAACTGCATACATTGACCGTTGTATTTAATTTGAATGTACTCCGTAGCGAAGCACGGGTGTTCAGCTAGTCTATATATATATATATATATAAAACAGTTCCGTAACTGACTGACTGATTGACTGACTGACATACAACGCACAGTCCAAACCGCTGGACCTAAAGGGCTGTCATTTTTCAGGGCGATTCTTCTTATAGTGTAGGGGTGCACTAAAAAAGATTTTTGAAATATTCTTCTTAGATTTTTTTTAAAATTAAGTTTTTAAGCAGTTTTAGAAACTTTTTTTAAGTTTGCATTTAAAATAATAACTTTTGGGTAATAAAATATATGTCACGTGAACGATCTTGAAAATTCATTTAAAACGAAATCTTTCTGAAATATTTACCTCCATTTTCTGATTTTTGGTGAAGTTTTAAAGATTCATTTTTAGAATTTAATTTATTAAATGATGATCACGTGATTTCTTTTTCTGGTACTTTAAATAAATTTATCGTCAGGTCCATAACGATTGGACATTATCAAAAAATTATTAAGATACAGTAAAAGATGTGTACCTCAAACTGTACTATATTAACTGTACCCTATTCTTTAGTATGTTCTATTAGATTTAATTTGAATATTTTCTTTTACGTTATTTTGTCTGAAAAAACATCCCTTACGATTTATTTATATATATATATATATATACATTAGTTGTGTACATTGATCGTCGTATTTATTAGACATATATGTGATAATATTACTAACTACCTATAATCGTCCATTGTGTACTTCATCTCTGTCCTGGTAACCCGTCCTTCTTGTCTTGGCGTAAACGCTTCGTCTTCCCACATACTAACTTCCTCCGCCAATTCTGGCAACCTCTCTGGCCTAATTCTATTTTGGCGCTCTTTGCGGGAGACGCTGATCTGGCTCGAAGCGAGTAAGATGTGTTGCTTTACTGTTTAATAAATTAGTTTGTTCCTGAAGCTGATTTTATTATTTTCCGGCCACGATGTATGCTTCTATTTCATGAGATGTCCATCCGGACATCTCATGTCCGGATATATATTGTCATTAATTGCATACATTGACCGTTGTATTTAATTTGAATGTACTCCGTAGCGAAGGACGGGTATTCAGCTAGTATCTTATATATTCCTCTACAGAAAAACTAAAATACATTGTAAAAATCCCCTGTTAGCTGATTCCCCCTCAGGTGACTTTAATAAGCCTGACTGTAGAAAAAATGATCTGTTCCTATCCATTTAATAAAAAATAAATCTTAAAAGTTTAGTATTTCCGAACGCTAGTAAAATTTAGTTGTCATTTACAGCGAAATGACTCAGAAAACTTTTAGCCTCCAGCTACCGGCAACTTTCGTACAAAATCGTGAGTGAAATTTGTAACTTGCAAGAAGACTTTTAATGCAATACAGACAAAAATGTTTTTATTTATTAACTTACAAGTTGCTGGAAAAGGAAACAGAAAATTAATCATTTCCTGAGGCAATAATATTTTGGATGATACGCATTTCTTTAGAAGCAATATTTCCAAGAAACATAATTAGTGTCAGGACGCCTCCCTCTATTCAAATACGTAATAAAATTCCTCCAATGGAAGAATAACTTTGCCCGCCGTGCAGATACTTTAAAAACTCAATGCGACGCGATTATAGCGTGTCTACCTGACACAACAGAATAAGTAGAACGCGGTATCGGCGGATGGAAAGGGCCTGTTCACGGGGAACCCAGAGCGTTTCGTTGCGTTACTTAATTTGTTGACGTGACCCGCGATTGATTTGACGTATCACGTGGTCAATTAATTGAGCTCTGTGATTCGTCGAAATTTTTAACGCTGACGCTACGCAACGCTCCGGATTCAAGGCCTTATCCCATTGCATCCGGGCGTTGCTTTGCGTTACTACGTTGGCTCCGAGATTGTTGTTATGACTCGTGGTTTGTTTCATATATCGCTAATCAATGAATTGAGGTCTGTGATTGGTTACAATTTTTAACGCTGACGCTACGCCACGCTCCGGATTCAAGGCCTGTTCCCATTGCATCCGGGCGTTGCTTTGCATTACTACGTTGACTCCGAGATTGTTGTTATAACTCGTGGTTTGTTTGATATATCGCTAATCAATGAATTGAGGTCTGTGATTGGTTACAATTTTTAACGCTAACGCTACGCAACGCTCCGGATTTGAGGCCTGTTCCCATTGTATTCGGAGCGTTGCGTTGCGTTACTTACTTTGGCTCCGAGATAGATGTTATGACATGTGGTTTGTTTTGTATGTCACTAATCAATGAATTGAGGTACGTGATTGGTTATAATTTTTAACGCTGACGCTACGCATGCCTCTGGATTCAAGGCTTGTACACATATCATCCGAAACGTGCGTTGCGTGACTACTCCGGCTCCGAGATTGTTGTTATGACTCGTGGTTTGTTTGATATATCACTAATCAATGAATTGAGGTCTGTGATTGGTTAAAATTTTTAACGCTGACGTTACGCCACGCTCCGAATTCAAGGCCTGTTCCCATTGCATCCGGAGCGATGCGTTTCGTTGCGTTGCGTTACTACTTTGGATCCCAGATTGTTGATATGACTCGTGATTTGTTTGATGTATCACTAATCAATGAAGGGGGGAGTACACCTTTGCACCCGCAAAAATACACTGATTGTACTACCAAGCTTAATGTGTTGTCAAACAGTTAATTTGCCATTAATTTAAACCATTTTTTAAGGGTGAATTGTACAGAGCTTTATCTATTAGAAAACAAAAGCAGAATTTTGGGGAGATTATTAGAAATTAATTTATGTAAAAAAAATAATTAATGTTTTATGAAAAATGAATCTTAGGTCAATGCATGGTGCGCAGATTTTTTTAAAAACTATAAGAGATATATATTAAATTATTTGTATATATTCTATCCTTAGGCTATACTTTAATCTACACCTCAAATAATTACCATATTTCACATTAAAATATTTTTTTCAGGCAAATGTATTGTAATGTACAAAAAATATCATAATTTAAAAAAAAAAAACATTTCTGTAAAAAAATTTGTAATATGTACTTACTTAAATTTAGGTAGAAATTGTATAAAGATACAAGATATAGATGTATACAAAATTTTAGCAATTTGTAACGATTTGTTTTGAAGAAATAGTGCGCACAAGTTTGAAAATAACAGTTTTCAGAAAAAGCCATTTAAAGTTTAAATTTTCAATGAATTTCTTTACTATTAGCTTTATACATTTGGCCATAAAAGCGGTTCTAATTGTAATATCGACTTCATTTTTTTACCAAAAGATATAAAAATTATATTCCCAAATTATAGTAAAAGGAGGGCTTGTCCGAGCATGTCCCAAACATGCTCGATTGGATTCTGGTCAGGAGAGCACGCTGGCCATGCCATACGCTGTATTGTTTCAGCTTCAAGCATGGTCTCCACAAGACGAGCTGTATGCGGTCTGGCATTATCATGCTTGAAAACATGGGAATCTCCAATGGCTGCAGCATGACACTCCCCAAGATGCCGCCACTGGGGAACTTCTATTCAGGGGGCATTAGAAACAAACACATAATATATAACCTCTAATTCGAAAAATACACATTTCAAACATGTTGAAGAGTCCTGTAAGGCCAATTTTTACCATGATTTTTGTTTTACCATGTTGTTTTACCATGTTAACTTGCTTTCTTGTTTGTGTGTGTGTTTGTCTGGTAGAAATCTTGCAATCGATTTTTAACTAACTTCCCGACTAGCTAGACATTTGAAACTTTTAGAATAGCTCAGAACACGACGACAATGCATTATTTTAATACTTTTAGCCATCTTTATTCCATATTTTAAAATCCATTACGTAAAAATACGAGTAGCGTCTGGAGCCAAAAGTAACTGCGCTACAGGTGCCATCTATTAACGTAATAGTGAACCTATTAACGTTATAGCGAAATTATTCGGGTAATGTGTTTATATATGTTATTCTATAAATAAATGTTTGAAAATTTCTTATAATTGCTCTCTTTATGACGCATTTCATCATTTTTTTTCAAGTTGATGGGATAATTCATCAAAAAAATTTTAAAAAAGTATTTATTAATACATAGAATTGTCAAGTTTATATGATTCAACAGAAAATTTAAAAACGTGGTACATAAAAAGTCTTTTTATCTAGTAATTATTATGAATTATCCTCACAGGGACTAACAGGTGGTTTCTGTTTCGAAATGAGAACCGGAAATTTCGCAGCAAAAAATAAATAAATAAATAAAATAAAATAAAATAAAGTTTTCCCTCTCAGTCGAAAGATGGCAGCAATGAAATTTGAAAAGAACACATCTTCCTTTGTCCTCTAAACTGCACGAAGAGTAGTTATCATGCATAAATAAATACACCCATTAGTTTCACTCTTTTTGAGCATTAACTTTCAACGGCATTTAAGCTACGAAGTACTAAATACAGATTTAGAACAATCTACAGCAGGTGGTTTGATATTGGTATTTGACGATATCTCACCAAATTTGGCGCCAAAAATTAGTCGCCAAATCCTTGCCAACAAGCTAATATATAGCCAATTTGGCGAAATACCATAGAAACCTTACCCTAAATGCAACTGTTACGCAACCGTGACGTTCAACGTTGCGCAGAAGCGATGCGAGGTGGAAGAGGTCTTCGTTCGGCTTTCCGTCAGTGCAATGGCGGCCGTTCAGAAGAAAGCTCAATGTGTTGTGGTGAGCGGAGCACAAAACTGTTGAAACAGTTTAGTGAAATTACCGCCGTGTTTACCGCAAACAACCACCGCTTGAGCTTTCTCCTGAATGGTCGCCATTGCACTGACGGAAAGCCGAACGAAGACATCTTCCTTCCTGCATCGCTTCTGCGCAACGTTGAACGTCACGATTGCGTACCGGTTACATTTAGAAATCTTGGACACTTGCCAAGTTGTTTGAAAAGAATATTATTGCGTTTGCTCAATTTATTTTCGAATTATGAGCTTTCTAAATGTGTCCAACCTTTTTTGATGACCCTGTATATAAATCTATGGTGCCCGGTATAAAGGGCTTAAGTAAAAAAAAGTGATGTTTAGATATTTGTAAGTATTGATGAAAAAAATCTTTTGACTTGTATAAAAGGCTTAAGTCTATTAATTTTGTATACAAAAGTACATTTCTTTGTAGAAAAGGTTCAATCGAAATTATTGTTCTGCGATTCGTATAAAAGCCAATAACTTGGTATATTTAAATCACTGTTTTTTGAACACTCGATGAAAATTTTTCTTCTTACTGCTCACTAACATCATTTTGCCCAGAATTATATTAGAGTAGAAGTATTGAAAAGAGCTGCCATAAAGTAGCTGCGTCATCATAAATTCAGAAAGGAATAAAATACAACTTTAGATTCATGACATCACAAAACCGAAAAACAGCTACCTACCGCAAAATATTCATTCTAATGTCACTTGATACCTCAAAGTCCTAATCACTGCCTAGTACCGAGAATTATAAATGGCGACTCTATCACCACTTTGAAGTTTAAAGAGGCTTTGTTTCAGTAGAGGATTAAACAACGAACTCTTCAACAATCCTCCAAGAAATCGAAATAATCGCCTACCACAACAGCTTCCCGCGAGCTCGTCTGACAACAAAAGAAATTCGACAACTCCTCCGGAATTCCCGCCTAATTGGATCAATCGTAGTACACGCCCCTTTCTTTCCAGCCCGCCAGCCGAGATGCCGGGGAAAAATTCGCCCGCCCTTATTAACTCCGATAAATCCTTAATAAATTTCCGCGTCTTCGTGTCGCGAGATATTTACTTCGCACGAGTTCTAAAAGTGCCCTGCTTTCGCGGAATTAATTTGGGGGGGTGGAGATTTAGAGCGTTCGACAAGAGTGTGCAAAATAAGTAAGTAATTCCGGAAGACGCTTGTGTTTTAGAGAGGCCGTAAATTGAGGCAATTATTTGAACGTTTTCGAACGCATTCTTTACTTGAGAAGCTGCAAAAGTTACCTAACATCAATTTCCAGCAAATATTGTTGCAAGCTTTTAGAAATTAAGATTTAAGTTAAAGACTGGATTTGGGTAGACATGGATTTTTATATTCAACTAGCTGAAAACCCGCGCTTCGCTACGGAGTACATTCAAATTAAATACAACGGTCAACATATGCAATTTATGCCAAAAAATAAATATATATATTTATAATAAATGCGATGATCAATTTATACATTTGATGTAAAATATATATCTATCTCTATATATATATTTATAAAAAAATCGCAAGGGATATGCATTTTTTTTGGATAATATCCAATCGTCTGCTACATTAGAAAGAGAAAAAAAATATTTTTTTTGTGTATTTAGTTGTTACGCACGTGACGATAAATTTATTGAAAGTACCAGAAAAAGAAATCACGTGATCAGCATTTAATAAATTAAATTCTAAAAATTAATCTTTAAAAATTCACCAAAAATCAGGAAATGGAGGTAAAAATTCGAAAAAAATTTCATTTTGAAGGAAATTTTATGATCTTTCTCGTGATATAAATTTTATAACCCTCAATGCATTATTTTAAATGCAAAGGTAAAAAAAGTTTAAAAAGCAGCTTAAAAATTTAATTTTAAAAAATCTAAGAAGAATTTTTGAAAAATCTTTCTTAGTGCAGCCCTACACTATTAGAAGAATCGCCATGCAAAATTTCAGCCCTTTAGGTCCAGCGGTTTGGTCTGTGCGTTGTATGTCAGTCAGTCAGTCAGTCAGTCAGTGAATGAATGAGTCAGTTACGGAACTGTTTTATATATATAGATGAATGAGTCAGTTACGGAACTGTTTTATATATATAGATGAATGAGTCAGTTACGGAACTGTTTTATATATATAGATGAATGAGTCAGTTACGGAACTGTTTTATACATATAGATGAATGAGTCAGTTACGGAACTGTTTTATATATATAGATGAATGAGTCAGCTACGGAACTGTTTTATATATATAGATGAATGAGTCAGTTACGGAACTGTTTTATATATATAGATGAATGAGTCAGTTACGGAACTGTTTTATATATATAGATGAATGAGTCAGTTACGGAACTGTTTTATATATATAGATGAATGAGTCAGCTACGGAACCGTTTTATATATATAGATGAATGAGTCAGTTACGGAACCGTTTTATATATATAGATGAATGAGTCAGTTACGGAACCGTTTTATATATATAGATGAATGAGTCAGTTACGGAACTGTTTTATATATATAGATGAATGAGTCAGTTACGGAACCGTTTTATATATATAGATGAATGAGTCAGTTACGGAACCGTTTTATATATATAGATGAATGAGTCAGTTACGGAACTGTTTTATACATATAGATGAATGAGTCAGTTACGGAACTGTTTTATATATATAGATGAATGAGTCAGTTACGGAACTGTTTTATATATATAGATGAATGAGTCAGCTACGGAACTGTTTTATATATATAGATGAATGAGTCAGCTACGGAACTGTTTTATATATATAGATGAATGAGTCAGTTACGGAACTGTTTTATATATATAGATGAATGAGTCAGTTACGGAACCGTTTTATATATATAGATGAATGAGTCAGTTACGGAACTGTTTTATATATATAGATGAATGAGTCAGTTACGGAACTGTTTTATATAATAGATGAATGAGTCAGTTACGGAACTGTTTTATATATATAGATAGGTAGGGGCAGTAAGTTGCGTTATACATGGTCAAACTTCGTACGTTAGAGGACAATCAAAAATCCCACGCGTGATAATCCCAGAGCCTGACTAAGGCAGGGGTATACGGGGCAGTTGCCCCGGGCTCCCCAACATTTTTACAGTACCGTACCTGTACGTTGTAAATAGTTTGATGATGTACCGGTAGATCAAAAATTTTGAAATGGGGAATAAAATGCAATGGAGAACATTTGTAATAAAGACAAGTAACTTGGGATATATTTTTATTGCTGAACATGTACATAAAATAATAATCACTTTAACATATATATAATTAGTGAGAAGGTAGGGCCTGTTTATTATTAACTAAAGAAGTATTATCGGGCTCAATGTTTGTCAGTTTTTAAGGCGAAGATCCGATTCAATGTCCAGCAAAGCTCTATATAAAAATTCAATTTAAATAAATCTCCTGAGTTTAGTACACTTATTTTAACAGCTTCTTAATATTTATTAATTATACAGTTACTATTGATTAATAATATGCAATTAATTTAAAGATGTTTGAAACACAAAACACAATTTTTAGTAGAACTCAGACACAGTTATAATTCGCAAACACAGTTATAGACACAGTTATAATTCGCAGGCGAGTGCCAAATTTTTATGGGGCTGTTATAGATAACACATTCAAGTGTAGATGGCATCTTTTGAGATTAGGCAAATCCCAATAAAGTATTACAACACAAAAAATGGATAAGAAATTCTAAACTAAAATATTAAAACGTATGGATTATTAGTTATTATAGTCATTTCTTTTCTGTTTTCGTAATACAAATTTTTAATAGATTTTTCTTTTAGATTGTAAAATCATTCGCGTACCGGTAGCTGCTTGTCCGCGTACCGGTACTAGTACGCGTACCCAAGGTTGGGAAACACTGGAAAGAAAGTTTATTTTATGTTTCCTTCTTTAATGAACTTTTTTTAAAACAAAATATCAGTACAGTATAAAATCCGTCAGTTTTATGTTAACTTCTTTATTAATCTATCATATGAACACAAAAAAATCTATATTTCGTAAATCCATAGCTTTCTAGGGCGGAATTTAGCTGAATTCCGCCATAATGTCAGCAAGGATATGAATTTGCCTGATATTGTTATTCACGATAAAAAAAAGAAAAGAAATAATATTTATTGAAGTTGGTATAACAAGCCAGGATCAATTGCAAATTGTTGAGAATGAAAAATCACGGAAATATAACGGATTAATTTAAATAGCATTTTTGGTCAAATTTTAGCTCTTCATATGTGCTATATCCCTTTTAATGATCGACATAGAATTATCAGAAAATCAATAAAATGGACAGAACGATATTTCGTCTGACCATTGAAGGGGGGGGGGGGACTTTATAGCTATTTTACGTTCTAGTCAATTTTCTTGTTATATATCGATAATGAGGTGAAAATTTTAAATATCTCCGTAAAGTTTGGTTCTTCATTACTGAAGTAGTGAAACAGAGGGGGGCCTCAAAGAAGTTTTTGGTCCGGGCCCCAATTAGGCTGAGTCGGGCCCTGGATAATCCTTCTCAATATATAGTGAACTAACTGTTTGCCCGGCGTTGCCCGGGTATTTTGGATATATCGGTAATTCTGGACATTTCATTTTTCACCCCATTTCATTTTTCAAACTAAAAAGCGAATATTTGGCGTACTTGCCGTTAGTTTTTTTACTATCATAGTTAAAAATTATCTAATGTTAACATTAAATAAAAATGTCTACAAATCTGATCCGGATTATCCAAAGATCCGGATAAACAAGGGCGGGATAAACGATGTTTTACTGAATTTATATTTTTTAATTTATTTTACTGCTGTTCATTAATCTTGATTACATTTTTTATACACAGTCCAGTCATATTAATGTGACCACCACCTACTTTTGACGTCAACGTTAAATAACCAATCGCAGAAGGCACGCGCCATCAGCAAATTTGGTGGATATATAAAGTGTGTTGTAGGCATTCGGTAAACATCACTGCCCTGCAAGATGCTTACTCACTTTTTCTTGTAGTATGGAACTCACGGATTAGCAGCGATCCAATCATTTCACTCCTTTCCTATACTCTGTTTCTATTGGTTCCCCTCTGCTTATTACCTGAAAGTCTGCAATTGAGGGCGCGGCCCAGGAATTGCAGTTGCGACCCATTTCCTATGGTCCTATGGTCGGTAAACATTTCAGTTCATGCAGTCATGCAGAAACGGGGCGATTTATCCGACGTCCAAAAGGGCATGATCATTGGGTTTCGTGCCAAGGGTGGAAGCATTTTCGAAACGGCTGATTTTGTAAACTGTTCGCGGGCCGCCGTGGTAAAAGTTTACCGTGCATGGCAAAATGGCACTATCCAAAATGGCAAATGTGGTGCACCGCGGGCCATAGATGGCAGAGGTGAACGGCAACTGCGGAGATGAGGTATAATCATTTAAGGGGACAGTGGACCTTCAAACCTAACTTTTTTTTGCTTTCAATGGATTTGCTTGAAATTTGAATATGTGATTAGTACCATAGATATGTAAAAGTGGTTGAAATTTAAAGATGAAATATTAATAATTTATGAATTATTAATTATATCAAAATTTGGCCTCATTAAAAATGTTCCATGCGCATTTCTTTTGCATATAATATGATAATTTTTATTTCCATGATACCTTATAGAACTAACAATGAAACTTATTGCTTATTTTAAGCATTCATTAAAAATATAAAGAGAAAAAATAATAATAGTGAAAACACCCATTTTATTACGCAAAATAACTATAAATCGTCTTTTCCAGTACAAAATTTAGAAATTCTGAGCTACGAAGCATCATTTTTTTCAATAAGATTTATTTTATATACAGTTAAGCATATAAAACTTAAATTTCAAAGAAATACGATAGTTAGAAATGCGCATGGGACATTTTTAATTAGGCCAATTATTGATATAATTATTAATGCATAATTCATAAATTATTAATATTTCATCATTAAATTTTAACCACTTTTACATATCGATGGTACTAATCACATATTCAAATTTTAAGCAAATCCATTCAAAACAAAAAAGTTAGGTTTGAAAGTCCACTGTCCCCTTAATTTCGGTTCAAAAAGAATCTTTTGTTCTTGATTTTGCTTGTGCCTGGAAAGGTAAATACATTTGAAATTAACATTTTTACACTTAAGATTGTTGTGTACTAACCCTATTGGATTCTCTCACCTCAGTGTTAACCCATGTAGAAAATTTGTCTTTTCGAGTACAAAATTTAGAAATTCTGAGCTACGAAGCATAATTTTTTTCAATAAGATTTATTTTATATACAGTTAAGCATATAAAACTTAAATTTCAAAGAAATACGATAGTTAGAAATGCGCATGGGACATTTTTAATTAGGCCAATTATTGATATAATTATTAATGCATAATTCATAAATTATTAATATTTCATCATTAAATTTTAACCACTTTTACATATCGATGGTACTAATCACATATTCAAATTTTAAGCAAATCCATTCAAAACAAAAAAGTTAGGTTTGAAAGTCCACTGTCCCCTTAATTTCGGTTCAAAAAGAATCTTTTGTTCTTGATTTTGCTTGTGCCTGGAAAGGTAAATACATTTGAAATTAACATTTTTACACTTAAGATTGTTGTGTACTAACACTATTGGATTCTCTCACCTCAGTGTTAACCCATGGAGAAAATTTGTCTTTTCGAGTACAAAATTTAGAAATTCTGAGCTACGAAGCATAATTTTTTTCAATAAAATTTATATGATATACAGCTAAGTATATAAAACTTAAATTTCAAAGCAATACGATAATTAGAAATGCGCCCGGAGCAGTTTGAATATTCGTATGACATGAAAATTTTTATTTCGAGAAAAACACATTTAAAGTTATTGCTATTAGTAACCACATAATATCTAAATTAAATACAAATGCTTATAACTAGGAAAGTATTCACAGAAATTAAAAATTCTTTTTTGCAGAACATTCCTACTGGTCCGGAGTTTCACAATTCAATAAAATAAAAATAAAAATCGAATTTTTGGACAAATTTCACAATTTTGAAAGTCCACTGTCCCGTTAAATAATTTTATAATTTTATTTAAACAATTATATAATTTTTTTTATATAATATATTATCTCTTATATTTTATAAAGCGTCGATTATTTCCCCTCTCTAATTTATAATCTTTTCTGTCAATAGATAAATTGCTTGTATGAGGCAAAAATAAAAACAACACGGAAACAAAATGGACGCGAACTCTCGGGTTGTGCTTCCCGGGGCCCATCGCATTAAAGCCACGGCGGCATCAGTCCTGAAGCTGCGAAGCGCCGAGGAACGGTACAACATCATTTACGTTCAGCGAAATTAATTCTCGGAGTCATTATAACAAGATAAGTTCCCTTACTTCATCTTGATTAACAACGATTTTCATTCCTTTTAATCTTCCAGAGCCCAGCTGGCCGGTGCTTCCGAGCCTGGAAGATAACTCCATCGCGTCTTGAGACAGAGCGGCAAACATGCATGAAATTGTGTTTCGCGAATGCCAGCATGCGGCGTCGTTATTACGGGAGATAACGTGCAAGTTTGGGGATTTAAAATTCATGGAAAGGGGGATAACTCAAGCTAAATCCACTGTTTGTTAGGGAAAGATTTAGATGTATTATTTATTGTTATTATTTTTTTAATGAACCCTCAAGCGTGTGTGTTAAGGCTATTTAAGTAGAAGCCATATTGGATGTTAATCCAGGGAGGAAATTTTTCAAAGGATTGTTGACTTGCAAGAACGGTCCCATAGGTGCGTGGAGGTGAAGCTACCGCCTCAGGCGCCGAATTGAAATGGGCGCCAAATTGCGACATACCATTATTAAGTAAGAAATATTACTAAATAAGAAATTAAGTAGAATATAGTATTAAGTAAGACATTGAAAATATCTTTTATACCTAACAAAATACAAAATATTCTTTTCTAAAAATCCTCTTATAAATTTAGCGTGCGTCTTATTGTCCAATGCACGTATGTATATATATAAAACAGTTCCGTAACTAACTCACTGACTGACTGACTGACTGACTGACTGACATACAACGCACAGACCAAACCGCTGGACCTAAAGGGCTGAAATTTTGCAGGGCGATTCTTCTTATGGTGTAGGGGTACATTAAGAAAGATTTTTGAAAAATTCTTCTTAGATTTTTTAAAATTAAATTGTTTAGCTGTTTTAGTAACATTTTTTAAGTTTGCATTTAAAATAATAATTTGAGGGTTATAAAATTTATATCACGAGAAAGATCCTAAAAATTCCTTTAAAATGAAATCTTTTTCGAATCTTTACCTCGATTTTCTGATTTTTGGTGAATTTTTAAAGATTCATTTTTAGAATTTAATTTATTAAATGCCGAACACGTGATTTTTTTTTCTGGTACTTCAAATAAATTTATCATCACGTGCATAACAACTAAATTGACAAAAAACATTTTTTTCTTGCTAATGCGGCAGACGATTGGACATTATTTTATCTATAAAAATATCCCTCACGATTTTTTTATAAATATATATATTTTTCTACATGAATTGTATATATTGATTGTCGCATTTATTATAAATATATATATTTATTTTTTTGGCATTAATTGCATACATTGACCGTTATATTTAATTTGAAAGTACTCCGTAGCGAAGCGCGGGTTTTCAGCTAGTATATATATATATATATATATATATATATATATATATATATATATATATATATATATAATGCAAAATTTTGACGTATTTTGGTACTTTTCTGTTTAACTGTTCTCTGCTTGTCCAAGCGATACAGACTGATTTTGGCGCGCTGCCAAAATTATAACTCGCGACGACGGATGGACGCTTTTACCGTTTGAAATTTTGCTTTCCGGATGACCGTTATGGAGGAACGTAATCTTACGTTAGAATATTATTGGTAACGAACTCAATTACAGCCCGTAATTGTATCATTCAAAACAATTCTCAATGATGCTTCTGGCCATCAAATCTAATTTAAGAGAATACTTTTATCTAAACAATAAATCTCCAATAAAAATTGCGCTAAAACCAGAAAGTTTTACTTTATCCACTGAAATGCATTTTATATCAAAAATATTCTTTTGCTATGGTCGTATTTCCCAATTGATTTATTTTATTTCTTGTACTTTTTCAAGGTTATTTTAAGCAAAGTGCAGATAAATAGAATAAATTAAAAGTGGGTACTTAAAATCTTTTCTTTACGAAAACCGTTTCGGGAAAGAAAACTTCGGGATGGTAAACTTATTTTACTACTCTTTCTGAATCATGATGAAATAATATTTTTTTTTTCCTTCTTAGACGCAGAGCTTACTTCCATAATATCATTCCCGAGAAAAATATTTTTCTGACTTTTTTCCGACCTCCAGTCTTTCTTCGCTTGATCAACTTTAACTTACTTTCTAAAACTGCTTTTGTGAAAAAATTTTTTTTATGGGGAACTGTAGCGTATAGGTATGGTTTAAAATGGTATCTAAACTGAATTAATTTTTATGAGTTCTAGCGTGTCGACCACGTTAATTTCTTTACTTACACTGATAAAAAAAACTACATTAAAATTATTTTAAATTATTGTTTTAACGTAGGATTTCATTCCTCCATAACGGTCCTTCGGAAAACAAAATTTCAGATGTCCTGCGTCGCGAGTTATAATTTTGGTAGCGTGCCAAACCCAGTCTGTATCGCTTGGGGAAGCAGCAAACAGTTAAACAGAAAAGTGCCAAAATGTTGACACACACACACACACACACACATATATATATATATATATATATAGATAGATAGATAGATAGATAGATAGATAGAGAGATACTTATAAGGTTGAAAAGGGGGTTGCTTAAAACATCTTATTTGACATGTGCGCAAAAATCTTTGCGTTCATTACTGCTGCGCTTGCAATTTTTCTGTCAGGTCCTTTGATGATCTTCAGCAGAAGGCTGTAGATGACGAAAACTTCTCTTTTTGATACGGCTTTTATGATCCATTAATGACCAGCCGGTGCGTGTTAAAACTTTTTTTGAGAAGTGAGGGAACAATCATAATTAGCTTTTACTGCTATAGCTGTGCTTCTGAAGACTATTTTTAGAAACAGCGAAAGGTGATTATAAAATGGACGCGTGAACTTATGTCTCTTAGAACATAATCAAACACTGTCTTTATAAAAAAATTGGCTCTTGAAGCTCTTATATATACACTCATGGACAAAAAAATTAGCGCACCAAAAGGAGTCGTCAAAATGAAACGAAATTTTACATACGTAATGACTACTTTGATATAAGTAAATGATAAGAAAATCAAAGAAAACGGATAATTTATTTCAGAGAAAAAGGCAAAAGAACGGAGGAGTTAATATTCCGTTGGACCTCCTCTAGCGCGAATGCACGATGCGATACGATCGGGCATTGAGTCATACAAGTTCTGTATGATGTCTTGAGACATTTCGTTCCATATTTGCTGTAACCTTGCCTCTAGTTCGCTCAAACTCGTGGGATGCCCAACTCGTCGTCCCAAATGATCCCAGATATGCTCTATTGGAGACAAATCTGGGGATCGGGCAGGCCAAGGAAGGGTAGTAACAGTGCGGAGACAGTCTTGTGACACCCTAGCCGTATGAGGCCGAGCATTGTCTTGTTGAAAAATGCACCCTAGCCATTATTTTTGTCCATTAGTGTATATACATATATAGATACACATATATAGATACATATATATATATACACGTATACAGATACACATATATAGATACATATATATATATATACACGTATGCAGATACACATATATAGATACACACACATATATATATATATATATATATACACATATATAGATACACACACACACACACACATATATATATATATATATATACACATATATAGATATATTTATATATATATACACATATATAGATATATACAAAAGAGGTAAGCAGCGGTAAGTAATTCTACATTAACAATCAGTGGTAGTTTCGTTTTTTTATATGATTTTTACAGTACTATACTTACATTAGTTCAATAAGAAGTTATACCTTAAAATTATGGTACAGTGGTACAGCGGTACTCATTGTTAGTTGGCTCAAGATGCCACGACGTGTAACTAACGGAACGTGAAACAATTCGTTCCGTAAAATTCCATTTTACAGGGCTATCGGGGTTGATTTTTTATACAAAATCTTAAACTAGACAGACATAATTTAAAACAATAATTAGTTAAATTAAAATAAAACTATTTGGCACCCCCCAAAACACGACGGCTGGATGATAAATAAATGTAGTATTACACAAATTATACTCAACTCATTATTGCCAAATTTTGAAAATCATAATATTAAGAACAGAGATTTACACTTAAAATTAAAAATAAAAATGGCAGTGAGAGAGCCAGAGAGATTCCTCGGAATAAACAAATTTACGTGTTTATGTGGCCTCGTTCTTAGTAAGTATCTAAAGCCAGATTTAAACATGTCGCTGATCATGCGCAGAAACAAATTAACGTGTTTCTGAGACCTCGTGCTTAGTGAGTATCTACATACAGATTTAAACATGTCCCTGAGCATGCACAGAAAGCAATTTTTTAATTGTAAATTATCGCTAATTAATAGAAATTGAGGTTACAAAAACCAAATTTGACACATCTATAGATCAAAATCTCTCTTTTAAGGCCAAAATGAAGTAAATTGAAGCAGTAGTTTTCTCTCAAGGACTGCCCAAAGAATCGCCTTTCAACTTAAATACATATATAGATTTATCTTCCCTCAACTAGTTCCGAAAGGAGTTGATTTTCTTATGGGATAATGGCAAAGTAGGGGTGGCGAGGGGTAACTGCTTCGAAGGGTAGTCTCCTTCCAATAAAGCATCAGACGCTTTCACAGGATTCTTCCTATTGTTGTCGCTTAACACCTCCAATCCCTGATATAGACTCGGATTTAGGGTGTTACATTACAAATCTATCAAGAGAAGCTTGGTAATGCTTGCGTTCCAAAATGTTTCTGAAGGGAGACATTGTTTGATATTAAACAACTTAGAATTTCTGCTAGCTAGAGCTTTGTCAGGATGATACTCTAGAACAAAATTTTGGAATTCAACACATTTAGAACACATTTCTGCATATGTGACGGGTACCAAGGCAAACGTTGAGTACCGGAGCAATATTTTCGAGTCGAAATGTGACGAGTACCGAGCAAACGTCGAGTACCGGAGCAATATTTTCGAGTCGAAATGCGACGAGTACCGATCAAACGTCGAGTACCGGAGCAATATTTTCGAGTCGAAATGTGACGAGTACCGAGCAAACGTCGAGTACCGGAGCAATATTTTCGAGTCGAAATGCGACGAGTACCGAGCAAACGTCGAGTACCGGAGCAATATTTTCGAGTCGAAATGCGACGAGTACCGAGCAAACGTCGAATACCGGAGCAATATTTTCGAGTCGAAATGCGACGAGTACCGAGCAAACGTCGAGTACCGGAGCAATATTTTCGAGTCGAAATGCGACGAGTACCGAGCAAACGTCGAGTACCGGAGCAATATTTTCGAGTCGAAATGCGACGAGTACCGAGCAAACGTCGAGTACCGGAGCAATATTTTCGAGTCGAAATGTGACGAGTACCGAGCAAACGTCGAGTACCGGAGCAATATTTTCGAGTCGAAATGCGACGAGTACCGATCAAACGTCGAGTACCGGAGCAATATTTTCGAGTCGAAATGCGACGAGTACCGATCAAACGTCGAGTACCGGAGCAATATTTTCGAGTCGAAATGCGACGAGTACCGAGCAAACGTCGAGTACCGGAGCAATATTTTCGAGTCGAAACGTGACGAGTATCGAGCAAAAGTAGAGTACCAAGAAAACGTCTAGTTCCGGAGCAATATTTTTGAGTCGAAATGTGACGAGTACCGAGTAAACGTCGAGTACTGGAACAATAGTTTCTGGTCGAAATACGACGAGTACCGAAGCAGACAAGAACCGAGGTATGACTGTATAATGAAGCAGTAATAAATACCTATGCTATGTAGTTAGAACACATACAACTCTCCAGGTATTTAGAGGAATCATATGAGGTAGTTATAACATTATTTAGTTGTAACTACGTTGTACTGGTATTTAGTTATGGATTAGATCAGATAGTTATGCATTCATAGCATCATTCTGTATGCAGTTATGCACCGGAATATAGTTATCCAACGGATTAATGCTAACAAGCAGTTATATAACGCAAATGGTGGTATAAAGTTATTAAATGTGTAATGTAGTGCTAGAATAATATATCTAAAATGTGCTGTTATAATGCTGTTAACTTGTAACATTATTTTTTAATGTAGCTATGGACTGGATTAACGCCAGTAATGTAATCATAAAACATTAATCTAGTAATTTGCTAGGTTATTAATAATAATGCTTATTATGTATTTGGGACTTCATTCTTGTATGTAAATGCATGCTAGACTTACGTTATTATTGCATGCAATGTATTGGAGTAATGCAAGTGTATGGCAATCTTGTTTGTGGATACGCACTAAAATATTATTAGTAAGAATTCGAGAAACTAGTTTAGTGGACATATTTCAAAAAACATTTGCTAACAAAGTTTCAGTTAATATTAAAGTTTCGTCAGATTTTCCTCAATAGTGACGCAATTTCAGATTCAAGAGATATTATCTAAGGAAATGTGCAAATTAAGAAACATTTCCCCAGTTAAATATTTTTCAAAAAATATTTTTTGTTCCAATAAAGATGTGGAATAGAAATATTTTAGGTGTTTATTTTCTAACACCAAACTTTCAAAATATGTATTAAATTTGACGATATTGGTACAACATTATTTAACATTAGAGCAGTTCAAATAGTTTTTAAATTCGCTGACAGTCGATTTTTTAAGTTTTGTTTTTGTAAACTAGGGGCTTCGGCCCTGGTCTCGCTACTCTCGCTCCTCTGTTAGGGCTAATAGCGAGATACATAGGGGTGATTCTCGGGCAATGTAACAGCTTCCATCCATTTACTGTTGTTAACCTTATGTGAAGGGTTTTTCATCACTGTTGAATTATCAGCTTCAAAATTCAATTTAAAATCGAAATTTTAAGATAGAGACTTGAAATGAAGTTTATACGAATAAGAAAGCTTTCAGCTTCCAGATCATGTAAATATTTTCTTTGTAAGATAAAAACTCGAGGGGCATAGATATTACATCCACATATGAGACGATATTTCTTGAAAAACTGTGTTTCATTTTTTGATGCAAATATTAGTCTGTATTAAAATATTTTTGAATAAATGAGGTCTAGTTTGAAAGAGAAATGTCTGTAGTCTTAGACTGTAAAAAGATCAAAATTCTACGATCATATTTTGGCAAGTTATCGTAATCTGAAGATGAAAAAGTCAATATTTTCTCAGAAAACATAAAATTTAAAAAAAAAAAGTCCGACGAACATGAGACGTGTCTTACTTTGGTCCCCCCCTTTTTCTGCATCCATTGGTATCGCTCTCGACCCCAGCGTGACAAGCTTTTGACAGCGGCGGCGGGAGTTACTTTTTTTAGAATAGAGAGATAAATTTGGGAATGTGATTTTTCTTTTTAATCTTTAACATGAAGCAAATTAAATCGGTACAAAATTTTTCAAATGGGCTTTAACCCTTCAGTAAAAGACATAAAATCAACGTGATCTTTTCTTTTTTTTTTTTGCCTTCAAATTAATTTTTAATCTTATCCCTTCCGTGGATATCTCCTGGAATATCACGCTGAAGCATCCGATTATAGAGTTGGAGGGCATATTGATGTTCGATCATTCCTGATATCGACTAGCAATTTCCTTTACGTCGTGACGGAACCTTCCGCTTCTTTCTTCCCTAAATAGAAGCCGAGATTTTCAGGAAGCAACTCAGATGAGAGGGTTTAACGGGCGAAGTTTTTACTCCGCATTCTTTCATATATATTTCTCTCTTTGAAAGACGAGCTATGGCCAGTGCAGGTACCGATATATATATATATATATATATATATATATATATACATATATATATAATATTATATATATACATATATATATATATATATATATATATACATATATATATAATATTATATATATACATATATATATATATATATATACATATATATATATATATACATATATATATAATATTATATATATACATATATATATATATATATATATATATATATATATATATATATATATATATATATATATATATATATCTA